>CM022302.1:187916678-188604311 GCA_011799875.1 Thinopyrum elongatum
GTGCGGTGCCATGGTCTAGTCTTCAATCCCGATGATCGGGTCTTCTGATGTCCAGCAGGGCAGTCGGGATCAAGTGGGGGTCTCGGTCGTGTCTCTACCCACCTTATACTAAGCAGTCTAGGATAACCGGTAAGGTAACAAAGCAGGGTACAATAATCAGGCTATGCAGCAGATATAGGAAAACAGTAGCAGTAGCAGTTCTAATGCAAGCATAAGAGGGGAGAGAGTAGGCGATATCGGAATGCTCAAAATGGGGGTGCTTGCCTGTTTGCTCTGGGGCAAGGGCAAGGTCTTCAGGGGTGTCGCCGGGAACGTAGTCGTACTCCGGAGCTGCGTCTGCGTCTGGAGCTACGTCTGCGTCGGGGTCTATCGAGAGAGAAGAGGGGTAGGAAACAGGTAAACAATATGCAATCATATGCCACCAGTGCGTGCTATGCTATGATGCAGTGCAGGGTTGCCTGAATATGCATCTAAGTCATTTTAGTTATTTTTAGAATTATTCTGGGATTTAATATCCGACGTGTGTGCACTATTCATCTGCCGGATTCGGGTCCGGAGTTACGAGTTCTTCTACGTAGGAGGTTCCGATGGAGAAACAGACGGCACGATCAGACTCGTCTCGTCGTTCTGAGCAACTTTCATGTTTTAACTTTTTCGATCCGAGCTACGGTTTAAAAGTTATTAATTTTTAAAGATTATTTGAATTTCTGGAATTATTTTATTTAACAGAAATGAATTATGACGTCAGCATGACGCGCTGCTGACGTCAGCAAGTCAACAGGACGGTTGACCAGTCAAACCTGACATGTGGGTCCAGTGGGACCCACATGTCAGCCTCTATTTCTTTAATCAGTGATTCAGTTTAATTACCAGGATTAATTAGGGGGTGGACCCCACATGTCAGTGAGACATTAGGTTAATTAGTTTATTTTTATTTCTAATTTGTTTTAACTAATTAATCAGGGAGGTGGGGCCCACGTGTCAGCGACTGGGCCGGTCCAGTCAGCAGGGCTGACCGGTCAGCTGGCCGGTCGGGCCCCTGGGGCCCACGGGTCAGTGACCCAGGGGTGGGCCCCGCCTGTGCCACGTCAGCGGGGCCGGCGGCTGGTCGCCGGCGACCAAATCGCACGGCGGCGCGTCGCCGGAGTTGGCCGGAATCGAGCTATAGGGCTCGGTTCGAGCCGGGCTTGGGTGCGTTCGAAAGCCAGGGGACTCGCCCGTCGCGTGGGAGTGGTCTCGTCGCCGGAATCTACCGGAGCCGTCGACAGTGAGCTCGCGGGCGGCGCCGGAGTTCGGGGTCTGGACGGGATCGCGGCTGCGCGGCTCGAGGGGGTACGTGCGAGTGCGCGTTCGACTCCCGGGGTTGCCAGGAGCACAGCGCGGTGCTTAGCCAAGCACGGAAGCGGCCATGGCCACGAGCACGAGCTCGTCGGCGGCGGCCAAAGCACGACCACGGTGGCGGCTAGCTACGGCGGTTCCTATGGCGCAGCGAGAGAGAGGAGGGGAGAAGCTCACCGTGCAGGCTCACACGTAGGCCCGGCGAGTGGTTTAGTAGCTGCTGCGCCGGGAATCGACGGAGAGGCGCCGGCGACCGAAGCAAAGGGGGCGGAGAAAAACGACGCCTGTGGAGCTCCCCTGCTCCACCAGAGAGCTTCAGGCGACGCGGTCGACCACGGCGGAGGCGAGGGACATCTCGACGAGGCGATGCGAGGCCGGTAGCCGCGAGCACGGCGTCGAGCGGCGGCGGCCGCGTCCGGCTGCTCCCGGATCTGAGGGGGAAGACGGGCGGAGCGAGCGAGGGAGAGAGATAGGGAATGCCAGGGGAAGCCAGGGGGTCGAGTGGCTCCGGCCTTATCTCCTCCTCCTCCCTGTAGCGTCGGTGGCGCCGCGGTGTCGCCGGCCGACTGGCGCGCGCGCGCGCGGCCACGGCGGGGTCGACACGGGGAGGAGGGAGACGAGGTGGGCCTGCTGGGCCGCGACTCGGGGCACTGTGCACTAAGGCCCAGTGCACAGTGTCCCGCTTTTGATTTTCTGTTTTAGCTTCTCCATTTTCTTTTATCCTTTTCTGTTTCAAAATGTTTAGGGCACTTGTGCACTTTTGAAAAATGTGGGAGTTGGCCCAAATATTGCAATGCAATATTATCTCTCACCAAAAAGTGGTTTGGACAAATTTGGATTCCATTTGAGTTTGATATTAATTTAATAGATGTAAATAGTCTGTTTTGAGTGCTGTTTCAGGTTGTTTCACTCACTTAGCTAACTCCAAAAATAATGATTATGATTTTGCCATGACCACTGGATTATTTGCTAATTAAATAACATTTCTCCAGCAGAGTTTGATCAACTTCAATTTGCACTTTGGAATTTAATTTGATTTTCAGATTTTGAATTTGAATTGGATTATTAACCCAAATGATTTGGCACTGCGAATGATCATGACTTGGCAGTTTTAACAGAGTGTCATAGAGCTTATTACTAGGGGGTGTTACAAGGTCTCTGTCGTGTCTCTACCCAGCCTATAATAATCAGTCTAGGATAACCAGTAAGGTAACAAAGCGGGGTACAATAATCAGGCTATGCAGCAGATATAGGAAAACAGTAGCAGTAGCAGTTCTAATGCAAGCATAAGAGAGAAGGGAATAGGCGATATAGGCATGCTCAAAATGGGGGTGCTTGCCTGTTTGCTCGGGGGCAAGGGCAAGGTCTTCAGTAGTATCGTCGGGGACGTAGTCGTACTCCTGTGCGGCGTCTGCCTCGGGAGCTACGTCAACGTCGGGGTCTATCGAGAGAGAAGAGGGGGAAGAAACAGGTAAACATAATGCAAACAAATGCAATACGGTGCGTGTGATGCTATGATGCAGTGCAGGGTTGCCTAATTATGCATCTAAGTCATTTTAGTTATTTTTAGAATTATTCTGGGATTTAATATCCGACGTGTGTGCACTATTCATCTACCGGATTCGGGTCCGGAGTTACGAGTTCTTCTACGTAGGAGGTTCCGATGGAGAAACAGACGGCACGATCAGACTCGTCTCGTCGTTCTGAGCAACTTTCATGTTTTAACTTTTTCGATCCGAGCTACGGTTTAAAAGTTATTAATTTTTAAAGATTATTTGAATTTCTGGAATTATTTTATTTAACAGAAAATGAATTATGACGTCAGCATGACGCGCTGCTGACGTCAGCAAGTCAACAGGACGGTTGACCAGTCAAACCTGACATGTGGGTCCAGTGGGACCCACATGTCAGCCTCTGTTTCTTTATCCAGTGAATTAGTTTAATTACCAGGATTAATTAGGGGGGTGGACCCCACATGTCAGTGAGACATTAGGTTAATTAGTTTATTTTTATTTCTAATTTGTTTTAACTAATTAAACAGGAAGGTGGGGCCCGCCTATCAGCGGCTGGGCCGGTCCAGTCAGCAAGGCTGACTGGTCAACTGGCCGGCCGGGCCCCTGGGACCCACGGTTCAGTGACCCAGGGGTGGGCCCCGCCTGTGCCACGTCAGCGGGGCCGGCGGCTGGTCGCCGGCGACCAAATCGCACGGCGGCGCGTCGCCGGAGTTGGCCGGAATCGAGCTATAGGGCTCGGTTCGAGCCGGGCTTGGGTGCGTTCGAAAGCCAGGGGACTCGCCCATCGCGTGGGAGTGGTCTCGTCGCCGGAATCTACCGGAGCCGTCGACGGTGAGCTCGCGGGCGGCGCCGGAGTTCGGGGTCTGGACGGGATCGCGGCTGCGCGGCTCGAGGGGGTACGTGCGAGTGCGCGTTCGACTCCCGGGGTTGCCAGGAGCACAGCGCGGTGCTTAGCCAAGCACGGAAGCGGCCATGGCCACGAGCACGAGCTCGTCGGCGGCGGCCAAAGCACGACTACGGTGGCGGCTAGCTACGGCGGTTCCTATGGCGCAGCGAGAGAGAGGAGGGGAGAAGCTCACCGTGCAGGCTCACACGTAGGCCCGGCGAGTGGTTTAGTAGCTGCTGCGCCGGGGATCGACGGAGAGGCGCCGGCGACCGAAGCAAAGGGGGCGGAGAAAAACGACGCCTGTGGAGCTCCCCTGCTCCACCAGAGAGCTTCAGGTGACGCGGTCGACCACGGCGGAGGCGAGGGACATCTCGACGAGGCGATGCGAGGCCGGTAGCCGCGAGCACGGCGTCGAGCGGCGGCGGCCGCGTCCGGCTGCTCCCGGATCTGAGGGGGAAGGAGAAGCGAGGCGAGCGTGGCTGAAGGAGGAATGACGGGGAGGACCAGGGGGAGTGGACGGGCGCCGTTCTTATCCCCTCCTCCTCACTGTAGTGTCGGCGGCATCGCCGTGTCGGCGCCGCAGCGGCGAGCGCGCGCTCGGCCAGGGACGCGCCGACACGACGACGGAGAGAGAGGGGAGCGGCCTGGTGGGCTGGGTCTAAGTGCACTGTGCACTTAGGCCCAGTCCACAGTAGTTTTTCACTTTTTTTTTGTTCTTTAATTCTTTTCTGTTTTGGAAATGATTAAGCCACTTTAGCAGTTTTGTAAAATATGGAACTTGGTCCAAATATTACAGTGCCATTTTAGCTCTCACCAAAAAGTGGTTTGGACAAATTTGGAATTCATTTGAAGCTGAAAAGAATTTAAATGAATT
Organism: Thinopyrum elongatum; assembly: GCA_011799875.1. NCBI lineage: Eukaryota > Viridiplantae > Streptophyta > Magnoliopsida > Poales > Poaceae > Thinopyrum > Thinopyrum elongatum. The sequence goes on from CM022302.1 coordinate 187,921,291, forward strand.
TGAATATTCTGTTTTAGTGCTGTTTCATCTTGTTAGAGTCACTTTTCTAACTCCAACTTCAATGATGATGATTTTACAAATTTTCCTGGATTATTTGCCATTTAATGAACATTTTCCCAACAGTGTTTGATCAACTTTATAATTCACTTTTGAATTTGAGTTGATTTTCAGATGTGGATTTGAATTGGATTATTAACCCATATGACATGGCACTGCAAATGATCATGACTTGGCAGTTTTAACAGAGTGTCACAGAGTTTATTACACAGGGGTGTTACAGAGAGAGTCTTTTGCCTTGTTGGTTTTCTTTGCCAGTTGCTACTTCGTTCGTTTGGTTGTCCTACTTATTTACTTTATGATCGTGAGATACTTCATGTGGTTGTGTGACTGATCATACTACGTTTAATGTGTGTTTAATGCCTATCTTTATGATTGTTTGTGTATGACCATTCACTTGTATCATTGGTGATGCGTGCATATTACTTCATTCTTATCATTTTGTGCGCTCCACCAAGATGTATGTGACATGGAAGAGTAACCTATGATCCTAATCGATTGTGCATTTGCATTCAAACGCAAATTTTAAATAATGCACAAATTTAGGCGGAGCTCTTGCTTATCACATACTCCTCAAAGCGACGATGTACTTCATTTATTTTATCATATGTTAAAGCTTTGATCTATATGTTGTCATCAATTACCAAAAAGGGGGAGATTGAAAGTGCAACTAATCCTCGGGTGGTTTTGGTAATTCATAACAACATATAGCTCATTGAACTAATATCCTTTCAAGATAAATATTTCAGGAAGTTCAATGATTGGCATGGCATGGACTAGATATGTGGACCCCTCAAAATGCTAAGGACAAACATTGGCAAAAGCTCAAGACTCTTCATCTTTATTTTAGTGATCCAAGATCACATTGAGTCCATAGGAAAGCCAATACTATTAAAAGGGGATGAGGTGTTGCTTAATGGCTTGCTTGCTCAAATGCTTAGTGATATTGCTCCAAAACCCTCAACCACTTTCTCCATCCAAATATGTCAAAATCCTAAACTCCAACTCGGCCCCACAAATTCTTTCTACTCGGAGCCACCGAGTTCATATGACATAGCCACTGCCAGAAACCCTAGCAATTCGGTCTCATCGATACGGATCTCGGCCTCACCGAGATGGCCTTGCAAACTCTCTGTAACCTATTGTAATTATTTTGGTCTCACCGAAATGAGCAATTGGTTCCACTGAGTTTCCTTGACCAACTCTCTGTTGCCCTATTGCTTCACTTCGGTCTCACCGAGTTGATGCAATCGGCGCCACCGAGATGAGATTTGCCCTAAGCCCTAGCACATTGGTCCCATCGAGTTGTTCCAGTCGGTCCCACCGAGATTCCTAACATTCACATTTTTGAACTGATCAGTGTCACCGAGTTTAACCATTCGGTATCACCAAGTTGAGTCAATTGTGTGTAACGGTTGGATTTTGTGTGGAGGCTATATATACCCCTCCACCCCCTTCTCCATTTGTGAGAGAGCCATCAGAACATGCCTACACTTCCACTACTCATTTTCTAAGAGAGAACCACCTACTCATGTGTTGAGATCAAGACATTCCATTCCTATCACAAGATTCTTGATTTCTAGCCTTCCCCAAGTTGCTTTCCACTCAAATCTTCTTTACACCATATCCAAATCTGTGAGAGAGAGTTGAGTGTTGGGGTGACTATCATTTGAAGCACAAGAGTAAGGAGTTCATCATCAACACACCGTCTATTACCTTTTGGAGAGTAGTGTCTCCTAGATTGGTTAGGTGTCGCTTGGGAGCCTCCGACATATTGTGGAGGTCAACCAAGAAGTTTGTAAGGGCAAGGAGATCGCCTACTTCGTGAAGATCTACCCGAGTGAGGCAAGTCCTTCGTGGGAGATGGCCACGGTGGGATAGACAAGGTTGCTTCTTCATGGACCCTTCGTGGGTGGAGCCCTCCGTGGACTCGCGCTGCCGTTACCCTTCTTGGGTTGAAGTCTCCATCAACGTGGACGTATGATAGCACCACCTGTTGGAACCATGCTAAAAATCTCCGTGTCTCCATTGCATTTGCCTTCTCCAAACCCTTCCCTTTACCTTCATATGCAATGTTTTACTTTCCGCTGCTATACTCTTAGAATTACATGTGTAGGTTGATTGCTTGACTTGTGCTAATTGCTAAAATTTGCATACAACTAAATTGGGAAAAGGATAGATTTTTATTTGGTCAAGTAGTCTAATCCCCCCTCTAGACATACTTTTGATCCCACACTTAAGCCCCTCCATGATGCGCTCCACCCTGCGGTGCTTCTTAGGGATGCCGTGCAGCTTGACCCATGCCTTGGGCATCATCATAGGCTTAATCTCTTCATGCAGCATGTCACACACCCTAGCCGTGATATCATTGATCGGAAGGAACAGCTTACCACATGATTTGGCCATGTGAAGCAGATCGGCAGAGGGGAAAACTGCCAAGAAGTCATTGTCCCCCACTTTAGACACCTGCCAATCCCAGTCCCCTGCCACAATGTGCTTGAGTTCTTGTTGAAGGATACGCATGTTGATCTTGCCAGGATCCACCGACAGAATGGCCGCATTCTCGACCCTCAGGTCCCCCGACCCGTCCGCCTCCGCTTCTTCATCATACTGTAAGTAGAAGAAGCCCTCACCTGAAATAGTGCTTCCCATGATCTGGAGGTTGAGTGGTCGCCCGTGGGTTGGGCAGTTAGCAGAGGCATGCCCTTCCTCCTTACACAGAACACACAGCGGCTTGAAGGTACACTTGGACTGAAAATGGCCCCAACGCCCGCACTTGAAACATTCCACCTCCAGAGCATCTTCCACCGGAATGGGCTTGCCCGTTGTAACTTTAGAAGAAGACGGGAGTGCCACAGCTAGCAGCTCGACGAACGCCCTTGGCTTCTTGGCGAGCGGATCCCCATGGCCACCACCATAGTTTGGGTGTTCCACTGGCTTGCGCTCGAGCTCGCGGCGGCGCTAGCCCGCCTTCTTCTTCCTCTTCTTTTCCTACTGTTGAATCCACCAGGGAGGAGGAGGACCCCAATCCCCCTCGCGCCCATCTGCTCCTGAGAGAAGCCACGTGTCTCCCACTCGTCTCTGTTACCCTGCCAACCTCGCATCGCACGCTTGGCCTTGTCGCGCAGCTCCTGCTCCCACCAGTGCTCCGCCTCCTGGTCCGACGCCTCCATGGGCCTCTTGTCCGCACGCCGATCCCCCATCACCGCCGCCGCGTAGGAGATCAGAAGGGGTGGAGGAGGGGGAGAGATATGGAGAGAGCATGCCGAGTGAGCTAGCCGCCGCACCTCCCTAATGGATGCAGGAAACCCTAAACTAGGGTCCCAGCAGCCTCTCCGCAGCCATATATAGCCAGATGTGGGCTGCATCGGCGGCCTAGAGGGCTCGGGCCCAACAGCCCCAGCTGATGCCAGGCCCGAGCCCCCCGCTAGGGCTCCCAACACGCTAGGCCCACACTCCACACCGGGCCCAACCGCAGCACCCTCTGTCCGCGGCCTGCCACCAACCTCCTCGGACCGCAGCCCAGTCGCACCAACCATAGGCACCCGCGCGGGGGCCATAGCCAGCGCGCTCCTCTATCCAGCCGACGCCGCCGCCGGCCTCCGTGGGGAAGGCAGAGGAAGGCACGACCAAGCCGCAGTCGAACCCTCACCTCCGCCTAGGGGCACCAAGTCCGTCGCCGCCGCGCCCGAATTGAGCAAGCCGAGGCTGCCGCCAAGTCCCTACTCGCAGGTGACGATGGGCACCATACACGGGACGCCACCGCCCTTGAGCCCCTGCCGCCAGGCGCGAAGCGACGCCCATGGCCAGCAGCACCTCGCCCCGACTCCTTCGCAAAGGCGATGAAGTCGCATACCATCGGCCCCGCCGGCACCGTCCACAGCTCCCCCGCTCCCTCGTCTTCATCTTCCGAGTCTCCACCGGCGAGCGCCTGATACGTCTACGTCGTATCTATAATTTTTGATTGTTCATGCTAATATTATACAACTTTCACATACTTTTGGCAACATTTTATATGATTTATTGGACTAACCTATTGATCCAATGCCCAGTGCCAGTTCCTCTTTGTTGCATGTTTTTTGTTTCACAGAATATCCATATCAAACAAAGTCCAAACGCGATAAAAATTTATGGAGAATTATTTTGGAATATTTGTGATTTTTGGGAGGTGGAATCAACGCAAATGGGGACCCACAGCCACCACGAGATACCAGGGCACGCCCCAGGGCTCAGGCGTGTGGTGGTGGGTTGTGCCCTCCTCGTAAGATAGCTGGAGCTCTACTTCGGGTGCAAGGAAGCTTATATCCGGAAAAATATCATGTTAAAATCTCAGCGCAATCGAAGTTACGGATCTCCGGATATTTAAGAACCGGTTTTCGGCCAGATCTGGGAACACGAAACAGAAGACAACAGAGAGGGAGATCCAATCTCGGAGGGGCTCCCGCCCCTCCGCCGCCATGGAGGCCATGGACCAGAGGGGGAACTCTCCTCCCATCTAGGGGGGAGGCCAAGGAAGAAGAAGAAGGAGGGGGCTCTCTCCCCCTCTCTCCCGGTGGCGCCGGAGCACCGCCGGTGCAATCATCGTGACGTCGATCTACACCAACAACTTCGCCGCCGTCAACACCAACTCTCTCCCCTTCTATGCACTGGTGTAACCTCTCTTTTCCCCGCTGTAATATCTACTTAAACATGGAGCTCAATGCTATATATTATTTCCCAATGATCTATGGCTATCATATGATGTTTGAGTAGATCCGTTTTGTCCTATGGGTTGATAGATGATCATGATTGGTTTGATTTGTATATTTTATTTTGGTGCTGTCCTACAGTGCCCTCCGTGTCGCTTAAACATGTGGGATTACCGCTGTAGGGTGTTGCAATACGTTCATGGTTCGCTTATGGTGGGTGGCGTGAGTGACAGAAGCACATACCTGAGTTTGGGGGTCATTGCATATGGGATAAAGGGGACTTGATACTTAATGCTATGGTTGGGTTTTACCTTAATGATCTTTGGTAGTTGCGGATGCTTGCTAGAGTTCCAATCATAAGTGCATATGATCCAAGTACGGAAAGTATGTTAGCTCATGCCTCTCCCTTATATTAAATTGCAACAATGATTACCGGTTTAGTTATCGATCACCTAGGGACAAATGACTTTCTTGTTTGACAAAAGCTATCTACTTTTATTATCTTGCATTTTATTCGTAGTTTTATTCTTGCAAAGTACTCCTAGTTTTATTCGTGTTCTTGGTAAAGCAAACATCAAGTGTGCGTAGAGTTGTATCGGTGGTCGATAGAACCTGAGGGAATATTTGTTCTACCTTTAGCTCCTCGTTGGGTTCAACACTCTTATTTATCAAAAAAGGCTACAAACGATCCCCTATACTTGTGGGTTATCAAGACCTTTTTCTAGTGCCGTTGCCGGGGAGCAATAGCGTGGGGTGAATATTCTCGTGTGTGCTTGTTTGCTTTATCACTAAGTAAATTTTATTTTCTATTCTAAGTTGTTCTCTATCTTTAGTTATGGATATGGAACACAAAACACCAAAAAAATTAGTTGTACTTACTACTCATGGAGATGGGGAACCTCCTAAAACCCTCGATGCTTGTTATGTGAAAAATATTATGCACTACTTTGATAATCCTGAGAAAACCCCGTTCAACTTGATAATGGGAGACACGTTGGATCAACATGAATACTTTAGGGATTATCGCTTGACGCAAAAGTGGAAACTGTTATGGGATCAAATTCATATGAGTCATTGGTATGCTCGGGATCTATGCTTGAGACATGATTATACTTGTTGCTCTAGGATGAAGGCTCCACACCTTCCCTTTTCATGCAAATTTAATGATAATGAAACCTTAGCTTCTTATGCTAATGGTAGATATGATTACTATGATGTGGAACGAATAGAAGAATTTGTTGCTTTTAAGGGTGCTTATGAAATTGAATCTCTATTTGAAAAGTATGAAAATTATGATGATGCTATTTACAGACCTAAAATTTTTATTATACTTAAATATTTCTATGAGAATTATGAATATAATGCCGATATTAATGCATTTATTGAGAAAGTCTCTGCCGTCCAAGAAGAGACTAACATTTTGCAGGAGTCTATGGAAGAAGAAATTGATGAAACAGTGAGCTCATTGGGTGAAAAATATGAGGAGGAGAGCGAAGAACAAAAGGAGGAAGAGCGGATTGATCACCCGTGCCCACCTTTTAATGAGAGTAACTCTTTATCCCATACATTGTTTGATTTCCCTTCGTTCTTATCGAAGGATGAATGCTATGATAATTGCTATGATCCCATTGATTCTTTTGAAATATCCCTTTTTTATGAACTTGATGCTTGCTATGCTTGTGGCCAAGATGCCATTATGAATTATTCTTATGGAGATGAACTTGCTATAGTTCCTTATGTTAAGAACGAAATTCTTACTATTGCACCCAAACTACACTATATCGGAGAAGTTTGCCCTTATTAAGGATTATATTGATGGGTTGCATTTTGCTACTACACATGATGATTTTGATGAATATAATATGCATGTGCTTGTTGCTCCTACTTGCAATTATTATGAGAGAGGAACTACATCTCCACCTCTCTATGTTTCCAACACGATAAAATTGCAAGAAACGGCTTATGCTATGTATTGGCCTTTACTTGATGTGCATGAATTGTTCTTTTATGACATGCCGATGCATAGGAAGATACTTAGACTTCGTCATTGCATGATATATGTTGCTTTGTGTTCACTACTAAATTACAAATCATTGCTAATTAAAATTGTCTTTGATATACCTTGGGATCCGGGTGGATCCATCACTTGAGCACTTTATGCCTAGCTTAATGGCTTTAAAGAAAGCGCTGCCAGGGAGACAACCTGGAAGTTTTAGAAAGTCATTTTATTCTATTGAGTGCTTTTATAAAGTTTAAAAACAAAATAATATAGAGGGGAACATAAAACTTTACAAAAAGAAAAGTGAAAGTGAGAAAGAAGAGCACCGTGGAAGTGGGAGCATGCCTTGAACTTTGTTCATGCCCATGGAAACTTTGTGAATCTCGATTACAGAAACTTTTCAACAAAAATAATTATCCCCTTGTACAAATACATTGTATTATAAAAATAATGTGCCAAGATTTTCCTTTAGGATGATTAGATTGCTTGTTGGTATGTGCGGGTGTAAAAACAGAAACTTTGGCGGTAGTGTGTGATTTTACATTTTTACTGAAACATCAAAAGTTTATGAATTTTTTACATAGTATTGCTATGCAAAAAAATTATTTTTTCATAATTTTTCAGATTTTTTATATTTACAGAAGTATGGTGAATGTTCAGATTACTACAGACTGTCCTGTTTTTGACAGATTCTGTTTTTGATGCATTGTTTTGCTCATTTTGATGAAACTATCAATTGTATCGGTGGTATAAGCCAGCGAGAAGTTATAATACAGTAGCTATAATGCAAAAACAAAATATGAATGGGTTTGCAACAGTACTTAAAGTAGTAATTTGCATTATTATACTAACGGATCCCACGAGTTTTCTGTTTAGTTTTGTGTGGATGAAGTGTTCAAAGATCGAGGAGATCTCTATATGAGGAGAAGGAGGAGAGGCAAGAGTTCAAGCTTGGGGATGCCCAAGGCACCCCAAGTAAATATCCAAGGAGACTCAAGCGTCTAAGCTTGGGGATGCCCCAGAAGGCATCCCATCTTTCTTCAACAAGTATCGGCATGTTTTCGTCTTCGTTTCGTTCATGTGATATGCGTAAATCTTGGAGCATCTTTTGTGTTTAGTTTTCACTTTTATTTTATGCACCATGCTGGTATGTGATAGTCCATGGCCGATTTATAGAATGCTCATTGCACTTCACTTATATCTTTTGAGTATGGCTTTATAGAATGCTTCATGTGCTTCACTTAGATCATTTGAAGTTTGGATTTCCTGTTTCTCTTCACATAGAAAACCGTTATTTGAATAATGCTCTTTTGCTTCACTTATATTTATTAGAGTATGGTCTTTTGTAGAAAGAATTAAACTCTCTTGCTTCACTTATATCTATTTAGAGAGTCAACAGGAATTGGTCATTTGCATGGTTAGTCATGAAATCCTACATAAAACTTATGGATCATTGAATATGATATGTTTGATTCCTTGTAATAGTTTTGCGATATAGAGATGATAATATGTGGGAGGTACTAGTAAACAGTTGGGGTTAGTAAGAACATTGGTGTTAAGGTTTGTGATTCCCGAAGCATGCACGTATAGTCTCTCGTTATGCTATGAAGTTGGAGCATGATTTATTATTGATTGTCTTCCTTATGAGTGGCGGTCGGGGATGAGCGATGGTCTTTTCCTACCAATCTATCCCCCGAGGGGCATGCGTAGTAGTACTTTGCTTCGAGGGCTAATAAACTTTTGCAATAAGTGTATGAGTTCTTTATGACTAATGTGAGTCCATGGATTATACGCACTCTCACCTTTCCGCAATTTGCTAGCCTTTACGGTACCGTGCATTGCCCTTTCTCACCTCGAGATGTGGTGCAAACTTTGTAGGTGCATCCAAACCCCGTGATATGATACGCTCTATCACACATAAGCCTTATTATATCTTCCTCAAAATAGCCACCATACCTACCTATTATGGCCTTTCCATAGCCATTCCGAGATATATTGCCATGCAACTTCCACCGCTTCCGTTTTGATGACTTGAGCATTCATTGTCATATTGCTTTGCATGATCATATAGCTGACATAGTATTTGTGGCTCATCCACCGTTCATCATTTTTTTATACATGTTACGCTAGATCATTGCACATCCTGGTAAACTGCCAGAGGCATTCATATAGAGTCATATTTTGTTCTAGGTATCGAGTTGTAATATTGAGTTGTAAGTAAATAGAAGTGTGATGATCATCATTATTCATTATTAGAGCATTGTCCGAGTGAGGAAAGGATGATGGAGATTATGATTCCCCCACAAATCGGGATGAGACTCCGGACAAAAAGAGAAAAAAAAAGAAGAAAAGAAAAAAAAGACAAAGAGAGAAGGGGCATGCAAATACCACACTTGTGCTTCAAAGTAGCACCATGTTTTTCATATAGAGAGTCTCCTATGTTGTCACTTTCATATACTAGTGGGAATTTTTCATTATAGAGTTTGATGCACACCCAATCAGTCTCCATGTTGAGCTTTCATACACTTATAGCTCTTAGTGCATTCGTTGCATGGCAATCCCTCTCCTCGCACTGATATCAATTGATGGGCATCTCCATAGCCCGTTGGTTAGCCGCGTCGATGTGAGACTTTCTTAATTTTTTTGTCTTCTCAATATTTACCCCTATCATTATACTCTATTCAACCCATAGTGCTATATCCATGGCTTGCGCTCATGTATTGCGTGGGAGTTGAAAAAGCTGAAGCGCGTTAAAAAGTATGAACCAATTGCTCGGCTTGTCATCGGGGTTGTGCATGATAAATACTTTGTGTCGAGAAGACAGAGCATGACAAGACTATATGATTTTGTAGGGATAGCTTTCTTTAGCGTTGATATTTTGAAAGACATGATTGTTTGTTGGGATGCCTGAGTATTAATGTCTTTATGTCAAATTATAGACTATTGCTTTGAATCACTTATGTCTTAATATTGAAGCCATGATTAGATATATGATCAAGATTATGCTAGGTAGCATTCCACATCAAAAATTATTCTTTTTTATCATTTACCTACTCGAGGACGAGCAGGAATTAAGCTTGGGGATGCTGATACGTCTCCGTCGTATCTATAATTTTTTATTGTTTCATGCCAATATTGTAAAACTTTCACATTCTTTTGGCAACATTTTATATGATTTATTCGACTAACCTATTGATACAGTGCCGAGTGACAGTTCCTGTTTGTTGCATGTTTTTTGTTTCACAGAATATCCATAACAAACGAAGTCCAAACGCGATAAAAATTTACGGAGAATTATTTTGGAATATTTGTGATTTTGGGGAGGTGGAATCAACGCAAACGGGGGCCCACAGCCACCACGAGACACCAGGGCATGCCCTAGGGCCCAGGCGCATGGTGGTGGGTTGTGCCCTCCTCGTAAGTCGGTTGGAGCTCTACTTTGGGCAAAAGGAAGCTTATATACAGAAAAAAATAGTGTTAAAATCTCAGTGCAATCGGAGTTACGGATCTCCGGATATTTAAGAAACGGTTTTCGGCCAGATCTGGGAACACGAAACAAAAGAGAATAAAGAAGGAGATCCAATCTCGGAGGGGCTCCCGCCCCTCCACCGCCATGGAGGCCATGGACCAGAGGGGGAACTCTCCTCCCATCTAGGGGGGAGGCCAAGGAAGAAGAAGAAGGAGGGGGGCCCTCTCCCCCTCTCTCCCGGTGGCGCCGGAGCGCCGCCGGGGCAATCATCGTGACGGCAATCTGAAGGAAATATGCCCTAGAGGCAATAATAAAGTTGTTATTTTATATTTCCTTATTCATGATAAAGGTTTATTATTCATGCTAGAATTGTATTGATCAGAAACTTAAATACATGTGTGAGTACATAAACAAATACCGTGTCCCTAGTAAGCCTCTACTAGACTAGCTCGTTGATCAAAGATGGTTAAGGTTTCCTAACCATAGACATGTGTTTTCATTTGATAACGGGATCACATCATTAGGAGAATGATGTGATGGACAAGACCCATCAGTTAGCTTAGCATATTGATCGTTCAGTTCATTGCTATTGTTTTCTTAATGTCAAATACATATTCCTTCGACTATGAGATTATGCAACTCCCGAATACCGGAGGAATACCTTGTGTGCTATAAAATGTCACAATGTAACTTGGTGATCATAAAGATGCTCTACAGGTATTTCCGAAGGTGTTTGTTGAGTTGGCATGGATCGAGATTGGGATTTGTCACTCCGAGTATCAGAGAGGTATCTCTGGGCCCTCTCGGTAATACACATCATAATAAGCTTGCAAGCAAATGACTAAAGAGTTAGTTACGAGATGATGTATTACGGAACGAGTAAAGAGACTTGCCGGTAATGAGATTGAACTAGATATGAAGATACTGATGATCGAATCTCGGGCAAGTAACATACCGATGGACAAAGGGAATTACGTATGTTGTCATAAGGTTTGACCGATAAAGATCTTCATAGAATATGTAGGAGCCAATATGGGCATCCAGGTTCCGCTATTGGTTATTGACCAGAGAGGTGTCTCGGTCATGTCTACATAGTTTTCGAACCCGTAGGGTCCGCATGCTTAATGTTCGTTGACGATATAGTGTTATATGAGTTATATGATTTGGCGACCGAATGTTGTTCGGAGTCCCGGATGAGATCACGGACATGACGAGGAGCTCCGGAATGGTCCCGAGGTAAAGATTGATATATAGGACGATGATATTCGGACACCGGAAGAGTTTCGGAGTGCACCAGGTAGTCATCGGGTTGCCGGAAGGGGTTCCGGACACCCTCGGTAGGTGTATGGGCCTAATGGGCCAAGGGGGGGACAGACCAGCCCACAAGGGGGCTGGCATGCCCCTCTCCCTAGCCGCCGGCCCTAGGGAAGGAAAGGGGGAAGGGCTAGCCCCTCCTGCCTTCCCCTCCACATGGGAGAAAGGAAAGGGGGGGGAGGCGCCACCCTCCCCTGCCTTTCCCCGCTCACCTAGAAAGGAAAAGGAGGGGTAGCTTGGGGAGGACCCCAAGTAGGATTCGGCCTACTTGGGGCGCCTCCTTGGCTGCTCCTCCTTCCCCCCACCTATATATATGTGGGAAGGCGGCGCCACACATAACCACGACAATCTCTTAGCCGTGTGCGGCGTCCCCCTCCATAGTTTTTGCCCCTCGGTCATATTTTCGTAGTGCTTAGGCGAAGCCCTATAGAGATAGCTTCACCATCACCATCACCACGCTGTCGTGCTGCCAGAACTCATCCACTACTTTGCCGTCTTGCTGGATCAAGAAGGAGAGGACGTCACCAAGTTGAACGTGTGCTGAACGCGGAGGTGCCGTACGTTCGGTGCTCGATCGGTTGGATCGCGAAGATGTTCGACTACATCAACCGCGTTGTTAAACGCTTCTGCTTACCGTCTACGAGGGTACGTAGACACACTCTCCCGCTCGTTGCTATGCATCTCCATGGATAGATCTTGCGTGTGCGTAGATTTTTTTTTGTTTTCCATGCAACGTTTCCCAACACGATCTACACCAACAACTTCGCCGCCGTCAACACCAACTCTCTCCCCCTCTATGCAGCGGTGTAACCTCTCTTTTTCCCGTTGTAATCTCTACACGCTGTATTTCCCAATGATCTATGGCTATCTTACGATGTTTGAGTAGATCCGTTTTGTCCTATGGGTTGATAGATGATCATGATTGGTTTGAGTTGTATATTTTATTTTGGTGTTGTCCTACGGTGCCCTCTGTGTCGTGCAAACGTGTGGGATTACCGTTGTAGGGTGTCGCAATATGCTCATGGTTCGCTTATGGTGGGTGATGTGAGTGACAGAAGCACAGACCCGAGTTTGGGGGTCATTACGTATGGGATAAAGGGGACTTGATAGTTAATGCTATGGTTGGGTTTTACCTTAATGATCTTTGGTAGTTGTGGATGCTTGCTAGAGTTCCAATCGTAAGTGCATATGATCCAAGTACAGAAAGTATGTTAGCTCATGCCTCTCCCTTATATAAAATTGCAACAATGATTACCGGTTTAGTTATTGATCACCTAGGGACAAATGACTTTTTTGTTTGACAAAAGCTATCTACTTTTATTATCTTGCATTTTATTCGTAGTTTTATTCTTGCAAAGTACTCCTAGTTTTTGTAACACCCCCTGTCATTAGCTACAGTAATCACTTTTGATAATGACATGTTAGCAAGCTTAATAGTGCATAATCATCATTAGCATCATATTGCATTTCAACTCCTAACTCAAATTCAAATTTAAATGAAAGTGATAAATAAAAGTTGTCCAACATAGAAACTAAAATGTTCAGTAAATAGCAAATATTGCAGAGGCTATTCTAAAATTGTAACCAACAATTAATAAGTTAATTAGGTGGCACCAACATTACCAAAACAGCGAGGATTAATGCATTTTAATTATTATAAAAATTTGTGTGAACTCAAGTTAACTCCAAACTAGTTTTTGGTAGTAGTAGAGGATGCCTAGTATTTATTGGAGCAATTGCCATGTTTTATAAAAATCATTTGGTGGCCTAACTATTTACTAAACAGGAGATATGATTAAATAAAAAGAAAAAGACAAAAGAAAACAGAACAGAAAAATAGAAAAAAGAGAAAATCCCCCCCCCCCCGGCCCAACTAGGCCAAGGCCCAGCCGGCCGGCCCAGCTCCCCCCTCCTATATGGCCTGTGGCCACCGAACCCTAACCCACCGACAGCCACTCCCCCCCTTGCCCCCCCCCCAATCCAGAACTGGATCAGGCGCCGGCCCGACGCGCCCAGCGCCCGCCCGCTCGCCCAGCACCGCCCCCGACGCGCTCGATGACCGCGCCCCGTCGCCCGACGTCGCCCCGCCCTCGCCGGACACGCCGCCTCGCCCCAGACGCCGTCGCCGACCACCGTCGCCGCCCCGACCCCGACGTCCTCCCCGCGCCCACTGCCCGTACCCTACACCGTACGGTGAGGCCCGGCCTCCACCTTCCCCCACGCTCGCCGCCGCTCGCTCGCGCCCTCTGTCGCCGGCCCGCGCCTGCTCGCGCCGCCCCGAGGCCGCGCGCTCGCCCTGCCCGCGCCTGACGCGCCACCACCGCCGTCGCCTCGCGCCCCCGCGCCTGCCGTTGCTTCCGTCCGCCCCGCGCTGCCGCTCGCCCCTGCCGCTGCACGCGCACGCGCCCGCGCATGCGCTGCCGCGCCCTCGCCACGCCCCCGCCGCGCCCGTCGCACGCGCCCACGCCCCGCCACCCGCACGCCCGCACGCCTGTGGCCCCTGGGCCACTGCCCGGTGGGGGCCCGTCGCCCCTGTGCCACTGTCACGTGGGGCCGAACCCCCCTGTGACGCTGACGAATGGGGCCCAGCCCCTAAAAAATGAAAATAGAAAATTAAAATAAAATAAAAATAATTAAAATAGTTAATTAATTAATTAACCCTGTTTAGATTAATCTAATTTAATTAATTAGTTTAATTAAATGTTAATTAATTAGTTAGTCACTAATTAACTAGCCAGTCTATGACATGTGGGACCCACGTGTCAGGACACCTGCTGATGTCATGCTGACGTCAGCATAACACTGTTTCGGATAATGTTAATTTAAATAATTAATTAAATTCTAGAAATTAATAAAAACTTTAGAAAACCATATTAAATAATCCGTAACTCCGATGAAAATACTTTATACATGAAACTTGCTCAGAATTCCGATACGAACCCGAATACGCCCTCCGTATTCCCGTCAGATGCCTCTAGCTATAAAAACATTGAACTTTTAGACCATTTTCAATAAATGAATAGTGCCCCACATTGATTAAATAAATCCAAATAAATTCCTAAATTAACTAAATCATTTAGTTAGGCAGTAGAACACCCCGGCATATCATTTAGGCATGTCATACATATTGTTTGCATTATTGCCGTGAATTTATTGTTTCTCTCCCCCTCCTTCTCTCTCTCGATAGACGCCGACACCGACGACGCTGCACCTGGGTACGACTACACTACCGACGAGCAGCCCGTTGGCGATCTCTCTCTCTTGCCAGAGCAACCAGGAGCAAGCCCCCCCCCCTTGAGCATCCAGATATCGCCCATTCTATTCTCCTGCTTGCAGTAGATTTTGCTACTGTTAATGTATGCTCCTATTCTAATGCATAGCCTGCTGTTGTAACCTGTTCATTGCTACCTTACCTGCCTATGATAAACTGTTTAGTATAGGTTGGTAGTGAACCATCAGTGACTCCACCACCTTATCCTTGTTGCCCCTGCTTGATCATCGACGACTCGACAACGTGATCGTCGACCAGAGACCGACACCTCACTTCACACCCCCTTAGTTGTACGACTCTGCTTAGTTACTATCGAGTGCCGAGGGTGATACCTCGTAACGCACTCCCGATGAATACTCTGCAGTGTAGCTGTTCGATCGTGGTCATCGAGGGTGATTCCTCCTTCTCCACTTCCGATACGACTCTGTCGCGCAACCCTTAGTGTGAACCTCGAGGGTGATGCCTCATATGTTCACCCTGATGTTTTCGTCGAGTGGAATCCGCCGAGGGTGATTCCTCGGG
This sequence comes from Thinopyrum elongatum, assembly GCA_011799875.1. Taxonomy (NCBI): domain Eukaryota; kingdom Viridiplantae; phylum Streptophyta; class Magnoliopsida; order Poales; family Poaceae; genus Thinopyrum; species Thinopyrum elongatum. The sequence goes on from CM022302.1 coordinate 187,936,611, forward strand.
TTTCCCCCTTGATGTTATGACCACACGATTACTTGACCTTTGTTACAGGCGGGTCCACCCTGGTGGGTACCCGCTGGGGATCTATGATGTCGGGTGTGCCGGAAGGGCACTCGAGTGTGACATTGTGGCGGAGCATCAGAGACTCTGATTGTCTCCGCGTGATACTAATTGAGCCTATTGGATTTGGGTGTGTGATCTGAGTGGGTCAACGTGCCCTATACGCACTACCACCACGCGGGATAATGGTTATGGGACCCTCTGCGAAGTACGTTTCTCCCGAAAGCTCGTCTGATGTCACGATACACCGTGCGGGCTGATTGTCGGGATTGGGCTGGATACTTCACTGACGAGCTCAGTGTCGCACCTGCACCCCGGCCAGTCTCGCAACGCACAGGGTGCCCAGGGCGATGGCCCGAGACCTCTGGGTGTATAGGTTAGTCCGGCGTGCTGACCTCTCTGCCGAGCCTAGGTAGAGCGCAGCTTCGTGTTGATCTTCCGAGGATGGGCATTACCCAGCAAGTGTGTCCGGCCAGAGTTGATCGAGCGTGTTGGGTAACAGTAGTGCACCCCTGCAGGGATGAATCTTCTATCGATAGCCGGTCCTACGATAAAGGACGCTCAGTTTGTGTATCCCGATCTACTACTTGAACTGGATACTTGATACTTAATTGAAGCTTCGGGATCGCTTTCTCACTGGGAGTCGAGGAAGGATCTTTAAGCTGTACTTCAACATGTTTGCTAAATAAAATGCTATTCTATTCTCTTCTACTGCTGCAAGATGATGGCCTTGTGAAGATATTTGAAGATGCTAGTCTTCGATAGGACTAGGCCTTCTCTCTATTCTGGCATTTCTGCAACCCAGTCCACTTATACAGCCTTTCTCCATTGATAATGTTGCATATGTAGTATAGATCCTTGCTTGCTGAGTACTTCGGATGAGTACTCATGGTTGCTTTACTTTCTCTTTTCCCCATATACCCCACCTTGGTGATACATCAGACGATGGAGTCCAGGATCCAGATGCCACCACCGGAGCTTACTACCAGGAGGGTCCAGAGGGCACTTACTACTGGATTGAGCCAGCTGACCAGGAGTAGGATCGGAGGCTCCCAGGCAGGAGGCCAACGCCTTTCGATCTAGTGTCGCTGTTTGTGCTAGCCTTCTTAAGGCAAAACTTGTCTATCTATGTCTGTACTCAGATAATATTTGTATGACTGACTTATGTATTCGGATCTTCGGATCCCTGGTCTGTAATATTGTGGACCTCCGTTTAAATTGTGTTAGAGTTGTGTTGTGATATCTTCCCGTGAGTCCTTGTGCTTGATCGTACACGTTTGCGTATATGATTAGTGTACGATTGAGTCGGGGGCGTCACAAGTTGGTATTAGAGCCGACTGCCTGTAGGAAGCCCCCTTCCAATTCCTTGGCCGAAGTTGAGTCTAGAAACCGAAAAACTAATTTACTAACTTGGCTGTGTGGCTTACGGGCCCACGTCGCCAACTGGGTGGTATTAGGATCTTTTATTCCTCGTCTATACTCTGGGACTCTGATCTCTCTTCTACTCGGGTTAAATAAATTTTACTAATGCCGACACTTAGGATCTCGTAAATCCCGTCTACCCGGAGAGCTGGATATCTGTGCGATTTCCCTGTTGTTGATCTGATTAGTCTGATAATCATTTTCCTTTCCATTGTTTTGTTTAACCTTTCTCTCCGAGTTGTGTTAAACTTCTCATTGTCATTTGACAAATTTGAATTTCCTCTATTTCAGATGGACCGTTTGTTTCCACCACGTCCTACGACACAGCTTGTGCTTCGCACTTGGGCTCGTGATGCCCCTGGGTTTCCAGCTGTCCTGATCGCTCTCATGACCAGACTTGGCTATCGTTGGTATCCTGAGTACTTGGTTTACGAGGATTACCGCGAATTCAATCAGGAGCAGTACCATGCTGATGTTCGTATCTATGATCAGCAAAATGACTCAGACACCGAGCTACACCTTTTCCACGGTATCGGCATGACGATTGAAATGGCAGTCCATGATGCCGCCTACTCTGCTGTCGCACGTCTCCGAGGATAGTTCAGCGATATCTTGGATGACTCTGAGTTCCAATACATTCGTATGCCCCTGCTGGAGATGCTACTGGATACTACACAGCTATCTGTGCCCCGTACGAGCCTCGTCGCTATGACCCGCGCGTTCTGGTTCAGTGCACTCAGGCTCTGGATTGCACTGTTCGGGCTCTTGCCGTCGAGTTGGTTGCCACTCGAGCACGTCTCTACGATGCTATGACGCAGTTGCTACCCGCTGTTTGCGCAGGGATACATCCTGAGCACATCCTTTATCCGCGCAGGACTCAGATGTATGCTGGTATTGATTGGCCTGTTGTTGGAGGTCATACACCTGCACGTGGACCTCTTCTTATAGCTCGAGACCGGATTCTGCATCAGAGTGCACATGGAGCGCAGGATCCTTCCGCGACGAATATTCGTCGTCCACACTTGCAGTTACCCCGTTTCGGTGGTTTTCTCCAATGTTGATGTAGCCTTTGCTATGTCTCGTTGTGTACTTCCTTACCGCGTGCCTGCGTGCCGCCTAGTATGTCTAGCTTTTGAATTTGCGCCGTTATGATGTCCGCATGTACCGACTCTGTGTATGGATCTGTATGTCTTAATCGACTACTGTTATGTATCTGTTACACTACTTAAATTGTTGTCAAGTTACATCATGTTTGTCACTAAACGCTTGCAATTGCTTTTACTAAACTACCCCCTGTTGATACTTAGCAGGATGGTTAGACCAGGTGGTCGTGGTCGTGGTCGTGCCCCTGAACGCCCACCACCGCCAGACTATATGGCAGCTATGATGCAACAGTTTGAGCTTAACCGCCAGTTCATGACTGGAATCATGGCTCAGTTTCCGCATCAGAACAACTAGAACCAGAACCCAGCTTCAATAACTTTGACAGAGTTTATGCGACTTAACCCAACTCAGTTCCGCAACTCTGACAAGCCACTGGATGCAGATGACTGGCTCCGCGACATCACTCACGAGATGGAGTCAGCTAATGTCGCCCCTGCCAACTTCGTCAACTTCGCGGCCTTTTTCTTAAAGGGACCCGCTGCTCAATGGTGGGACACACACAAGCGTACTCTGCCTATTGGAACAGTCATCACCTGGTATGAGTTCCAGGCTGCTTTCCGTAGACGTTACATCCCTCAGGCAATTATGGAACGCATGAAGACCCAGTTCCGTAACCTCACTCAGGGCAACAAGACTGTCGAAGCTTATCAGCGGGAATTTCTAGACCTCTCCCGCTATGCTGAAGAAGACATCGCCACAGATGCACGCAGACAAGAGAAGTTCCGTAGTGGACTACATCCCGACCTCAAGCTTGCACTAGCTGCTCAAGACTTCAATGACTTTTCAACTCTGACGAACAAGGCTATTCTTGTTGAGACCGCTCAGATGGAATACAAGGACTCGTAGAAGCGCTATCGTGATGCTGGCTCATCTTCGGGCTCAGCATCGAAGCGTCGAGTTTGGATTCCCAACAATGCGATCCGTTCCAATGCCTCTGCGCCAAAGAACAACTATGCTGCACCACGTCTGCCTCCTCCACCACCGAGGCAGCCAAAAGCTCAAGCTATTCAAAACAATGCTCCTCTTCTTCTTGAAGATGGTCTGTGCTTCAAGTGCCGCAAACCAGGTCACCAGGCTAAAGACTACCGCCAGAATCAGAATCAGTTAGCCTTTCCTCGTGCTGGCCGTGGCAATGGTCGTGGCAACAATCAGACCCGCAACTATAATACTGGGTCTGCTGCACATGGTCGTGGACACGCCTACAACATTGACATTGAAGAAGTCCAGGATCAACCTGCTACTGTGATGGGTACCCTTCTTGTTAACTCAGTACCTGCTTCTGTTTTATTTGATTCAGGAGCATCACATTCATTCATCTCTGGAAAATTTGCATTTATGCATGGCATTCGATATGAGAAAATGCATACTCCGTTAGTCATTAAAACTCCCGGAGGTCACTGTCATGCTGACGTGATAGCACCTGACGTTACCGTCGAAATTAAAGGGTTGGAATTCCTTGCATCGCCCATCATCTTGAAATCTTCCACCATAGACCTCATCCTCGGAATGGATTGGTTGAAAGCTCACATTACTTCGATCAATTATGCCACTAAAGTCGTCCAACTTCTTCACCCCTCCGACGAGATAGTGAACTATACCGCCCGCATTACACGGGACGCTGAAGCTCAGATATATGTTCTGAATGCTTTGAACGCCTCACCTCTGGAAGGGATCAAGAACGTTCCTGTCGTTCGAGATTTTCCAGATGCCTTTCCAGAAGAACTTCCAGGAATACCCCCGGCTAGAGCTGTTGAGTTTGTCATCGACTTGAAGCCTGGCACCGTCCCTATTGCCAAGCGACCTTATAAGATGCCTCCGCATCACCTACTCGAGCTTAAGGAAGAAATCGACAAGTCACTTAAGAGTGGTTTCATCCGCCCCAGTTCCTCTGCTTGGGGAGCACCTTCACTCTTCGTTAAGAAGAAGGATGGAACTAACTGTTTGGTTCAGGATTATCGGCCCATTAACCAAGCCACAATCCAGAATAAATACCCACTGCCCCGGATCAATGATCTTTATGATCAACTCGCTGGATCATCGGTGTTCTCTAAACTCGACTTGAGGTTGGGTTATCACCAGATCCGTGTCCGTGAAGAGGATATTCCCAAGACTGCATTCATCACTCGTTATGGCTCCTATGAATACACCGTCATGTCATTTGGCCTAACGAATGCTCCAGCAACTTTCTCCCATCTGATGAATTATATATTCATGGATTACCTTGACAAATTCATCGTGGTTTATTTGGATGATATCCTGATATATTCTAAGAATAGAAAAGAACATGCTGAACACCTCCGTTTGGTACTAGAAAGGCTCCGAGAACACCAGTTGTATGCCAAGTATTCCAAATGTGAATTTTGGCTTTCTGAAGTAACTTACCTTGGACATGTGATTTCCAAGGATGGAATTGCTGTTAACCCGAATGAGTTCAGGCTATTCTTGACTGGACTCCCCTGAAGAATGTCAAGCAAGTCAGAAGTTTTCTCGGACTTGCTAGTTATTGCTGTCAATTCGTTGAGAACTTTTCCAAGATTGCAAAACCATTGACAAATCTGCTTCACAAAGGTGTTAAATTTGAGTGGACAGAAAAATGTGAAGAAAGCTTTCAGACACTAAAAGATAAATTGACATCTGCCCCAGTATTAGCACCCCCGGATTCCCAAAAGGATTTCGTGATATACTGCGATGCCTCCCGTCAAGGATTAGGCTGTGTCCTAATGCAAGAACGCAAGGTGATTGCTTATGCCTCCCGACAATTGCGTCCTCATGAAGAAAATTACCCAGTGCACGATCTCGAACTTTCTGCGGTTATTTATGCCCTGAAGCTATGGCGACATTACCTTCTCGGTAATCATTGCGAGATATATACGGATCATCAAAGTTTGAAGTATTTATATACTCAACCGGATCTGAACCTTCGTCAACAAAGATGGCTCGAGACAATAGCCAATTATGATATGAATATCTCATATACCCCTGGCAAGGCAAATGTAATGGCCGATGCTTTGAGTCGTAAGGCTTATTGCAGCAACCATGTGGTTCAGGAATCACAACCTATGCTTTATGAAGAGCTTCGTAAATTGAACCTCCATATTGTTCCACAGGGTTATCTCAATACCCTGGTTGTCGAACCAGATTTAGAACACAACATCAAGACTATGCAACGGTATGACTCTGAAGTTGAAAGGATCAAGCGATACCTTGAAAAAGGAAAACCGTCGGAGTTCCATCTTGATAATGATGGGATCCTATTTTTCCAGCACCGTCTCTTCGTACCTAAGTTCAAAGATGAGAGGGAACACGTTATGATGGAAGCTCATGACACTCCTCTGTCAATTCATCCTGGTAGCACAAAGATGTACCGTGACATTTGTCAGAGATACTGGTGGCCTAATATGAAGCGAGACATTGCTCGTTATGTTTCTGAGTGTGATGTTTGCCGCCGCGTTAAAGCTCAACATCAAAGGCCCGCTGGAACTCTGCAACCCCTTGCAATTCTTGAATGGAAATGGGACAAGGTCCAAATGGATTTCATTACTGGTTTTCCCAGATCTCAGAAGGGTCATGATGCTATTTTTGTCGTCATTGACCGATTCTCCAAGGTTGCTCACTTTCTGCCAGTTAAGGAGACAATCACTGCTAGCCAGTTAGCAGACTTGTATGTTTCCCGAATTGTGTCACTCCATGGTGTTCCGTTGGAGATCAGTTCTAATCGTGGCAGCCTCTTCACCTCCAGATTCTGGAATAGTTTCCAAGAAGCTATGGGAACACATCTGTCGTTCAGTACCGCTTTTCACCCTCAGTCACAGGGTCAAGTTGAACGAGTTAATCAAGTGCTCGAAGATATGCTTCGAGCTTGCGTCATCTCCTTCGGTAAGAAATGGGAGGAATCTCTCCCGTATGCCGAATTCTCTTACAACAATAGCTATCAGGCTAGTTTGAAGATGGCACCGTTTGAAGTTCTATACGGTCGTAAGTGTCGAACCCCTTTGAATTGGTCAGAAACTGGGGAACGCTCACTCGTCGGACCGGACATTATTCAGCAAGCTGAAGAACAAGTCCGCATTGTCCGTGAACATTTGAAAACTGCTCAGTCTCGTCAGAAGAGCAACTACGACCGAAAGCACCAGGAAATGGTCTATCAACCTGGCGAGCAAGCTTACCTCCGCGTCACTCCGTTGAAAGGCACTCATAGGTTCGGAATCAAAGGCAAGTTAGCTCCTCGCTACATTGGCCCATTCCATATTCTTGCCCGTCGAGGAGAAGTGGCATATCAATTGCAGTTGCCGCCAAATCTTTCTCAAGTACATGATATCTTTCATGTATCCCAACTCCATCGCTGCTTCAAGGATCCTATTCGAGCTGTGGATCACGAAGTGCTTGAATTACGGGAAGATCTGTCTTATCCAGAATATCCCATCCGTGTTCTTGATGAAGCTGAACGTCGGACTCGTCAAAAGTCAATCAAATTCCTCAAGGTTCAGTGGTCAAATCATTCTGAAGATGAGGCCACTTGGGAACTCGAGGATCGTCTTCGCGAAGGATACCCCACTTTCTTTCAGTCTTCCTCTTAATTCTCGGGACGAGAATTCTTAATAGATGAGGAGAATTGTAACACCCCCTATCATTAGCTATAGTAATCACTTTTGATAATGACATGTCAGCAAGCTTAATAGTGCATAATCATCATTAGCATCATATTGCATTTCAACTCCTAACTCAAATTCAAATTTAAATGAAAGTGGAAAATAAAAGTTGTCCAACATAGAAACTAAAATGTTTAGTAAATAGCAAATATTGCAGAGGCTATTATAAAATTGTAACCAACATTTAATAAGTTAATTAGGTGGCACTAACATTACCAAAACAGCGAGGATTAATGCATTTTAATTATTATAAAAATTTGTGTGAACTCAAGTTAACTCCAAACTAGTTTTTGGTAGCAGTAGAGGATGCCTAGTATTTATTGGAGCAATTGCCATGTTTTATAAAAATCATTTGGTGGCCTAACTATTTACTAAACAGGAGATATGATTAAATAAAAAGACAAAAGACAAAAGAAAACAGAACAGAAAAATAAAAAAAAGAGAAAATCCCCCCCCCGGCCCAACTGGGCCAAGGCCCAGCCGGTCGGCCCAGCTCCCCCTCCATTGGAATGTGGCCACCGAACCCTAACCACCGACAGCCACTCCCCCCCCCCCTCACCCCCCCTGATCCAGAACTGGATCGGGCGCCGGCCCGACGCGCCCAGCGCCCGCGCGCTCGCCCCGCACCGCCCCCGACACGCTCGACGACCGCGCCCCATCGCCTGACGCCGCCACGCCCTCGCCGGACACGCTGCCTCACCCCCGACGCCGTCGCCGACCACCGTCGCCGCCCCGACCCCGATGTCCTCCTCGCGCCCACTGCCCGTACCCTACACCGTACGGTGAGGCCCGGCCTCCACCTTCCCCCTGGCTCGCCGCCGCTCGCTCGCGCCCTCTGTCGCCGGCCCGCGCCTGCTCGCGCCGCCCCGAGCCCGCGCGCTCGCCCTGCCCGCGCCCGACGCGCCACCGCCGCCGTCGCCTCGCATCCCCGTGCCTGCCGTTGCTGCTGTCTGCCCCGCGCTGCCGCTCGCCCCTGCCGCTGCACGCGCACGCGCCCGCGCATGCGCTGCCGCGCCCTCGCCATGCCCCCGCCGCGCCCGTCGCACGCGCCCGTGCCCCGCCACCCGCACGTCCGCACGCCTGTGGCCCCTGGGCCACTGCCCGGTGGGGCCCCGCCGCCCCTGTGCCACTGGCCCGTGGGGCCGAACCCCCCTGTGACGCTGACGAATGGGGCCCAGCCCCTAAAAAAATGAAAATAGAAAATTAAAATAAAATAAAATTAATTAATTAATTATTTAATTAACCCTGTTTAGATTAATCTAATTTAATTAATTAGTTTAATTAAATGTTAATTAATTAGTTAGTCACTAATTAACTAGCCAGTCTATGACATGTGGGACCCATGTGTTAGGACGCCTGCTGATGTCATGCTGACGTCATGATGACGTCAGCATAACACTGTTTCGGATAATGTTAATTTAAATAATTAATTAAATTCCAGAAATTAATAAAAACTTTAGAAAATCATATTAAATAATCCGTAACTCCGATGAAAATACTTTATACATGAAACTTGCTCAGAATTCCGATACGAACCCGAATACGCCCTCCGTATTCCCGTCAGATGCCTCTAGCTATAAAAACATTGAACTTTTAGACCGTTTTCAGTAAATGAATAGTGCCCCACATTGATTAAATAAATCCAAATAAATTCCTAAATTAACTAAATCATTTAGTTAGGTAGTAGAACACCCCGGCATATCATTTAGGCATGTCATACATATTGTTTGCATTATTGCCGTGAATTTATTGTTTCTCTCCCCCTCCTTCTCTCTCTCGATAGACGCCGACACCGACGACGCTGCACCTGGGTACGACTACACTACCGACGAGCAGCCCGTTGGCGATCTCTCTCTCTTGCCAGAGCAACCAGGCAAGCCCCCCCCCTCCTTGAGCATCCAGATATCGCCCATTCTATTCTCCTGCTTGCAGTAGATTTTGCTACTGTTAATGTATGCTCCTATTCTGATGCATAGCCTGCTGTTGTAACCTGTTCATTGCTACCTTACCTGCCTATGATAAACTGTTTAGTATAGGTTGGTAGTGAACCATCAGTGACTCCACCACCTTATCCTTGTTGCCCCTGCTTGATCATCGACGACTCGATCAACGTGATCGTCGACCAGAGACCGACACCTCACTTCACACCCCCTTAGTTGTACGACTCTACTTAGTTACTATCGAGTGCCGAGGGTGATACCTCGTAACGCACTCCCGATGAATACTCTGCAGTGTAGCTGTTCGATCATGGTCATCGAGGGTGATTCCTCCTTCTCCACTTCCGATACAACTCTGTCGTGCAACCCTCAGTGTGAACCTCGAGGGTGATGCCTCGTACGTTCACCCTGATGTTTTCGTCGAGTGGAATCCGCCGAGGGTGATTCCTTGGGTTTCCCCCTTGATGTTATGACCACATGATTACTTGACCTTTGTTACAGGCGGGTCCACCCTGGTGGGTACCCGCTGGGGATCTATGATGTCGGGCGTGCCGGAAGGGCACTCGAGTGTGACATTGTGGCGGAGCATCAGAGACTCTGATTGTCTCCGCGTGATACTAATTGAGCCTATTGGATTTGGGTGTGTGATCTGAGTGGGTCGACGTGCCCTATACGCACTACCACCACGCGGGATAATGGTTATGGGACCCTCTGCGAAGTACGTTTCTCCCAAAAGCTCGTCTGACGTCATGATTCACCGTGCGGGCTGATTGTCGGGATTGGGCTGGATACTTCACTGACGAGCTCAGTGTCGCGCCTGCACCCCGGCCAGTCTCGCAATGCGCAGAGTGCCCAGGGCGATGGCCCGAGACCTCTGGGTGCATAGGTTAGTCCGGCGTGCTGACCTCTCTGCCGAGCCTAGGTAGAGCGCTGCTTCGTGTTGATCTTCCGAGGACGGGCATTACCCAGCAAGTGTGTCCAGCCAGAGTTGATCGAGCGTGTTGGGTAACAGTAGTGCACCCCTGCAGGGATGAATCTTCTATCGATAGCCGGTCCTACGGTAAAGGACGCTCAGTTTGTGTATCCCGATCTACTACTTGAACTGGATACTTGATACTTAATTGAAGCTTCGGGATCGCTTTCTCGCTGGGAGTCGAGGAAGGATCTTTAAGCTGTACTTCAACATGTTTGCTAAATAAAATGCTATTCTATTCTCTTCTACTGCTGCAAGATGATGGCCTTGTGAAGATATTTGAAGATGCTAGTCTTCGATAGGACTAGGCCTTCTCTCTATTCTGGCATTTCTGCAGCCCAGTCCACTTATACAGCCTTTCTCCATTGATAATGTTGCATATGTAGTATAGATCCTTGCTTGCTGAGTACTTCGGATGAGTACTCATGGTTGCTTTACTTTCTCTTTTCCCCATATACCCCACCTTGGTGATACATCAGACGATGGAGTCCAGGATCCAGATGCCACCACCGGAGCTTACTACCAGGAGGGTCCAGAGGGCACTTACTACTGGATTGAGCCAGCTGACCAGGAGTAGGATCGGAGGCTCCTAGGCAGGAGGCCAACGCCTTTCGATCTAGTGTCGCTGTTTGTGCTAGCCTTCTTAAGGCAAAACTTGTCTATCTATGTCTGTACTCAGATACTATTTGTATGACTGACTTATGTATTCGGATCTTCGGATCCCTGGTCTGTAATATTGTGGACATCCGTTTAAATTGTGTTAGAGTTGTGTTGTGATATCTTCCCGTCAGTCCCTGTGCTTAATCGTACACGTTTGCATGTATGATTAGTGTACGATTGAGTCGGGGGCGTCACAGTTTTATTCTTGTTCTAGGTAAAGCAAACGTCAAGTGTTCGTAGAGTTGTAATGGTGGTCGATAGAACTTGAGGGAATATTTGTTCTGCCTTTAGCTCCTCGTTTGGTTCGATACTCTTATTTATCAAAAATGCTACAAACAATCCCCTATACTTGTGGGTTATCAGCGCCCAAACCCGGTTGCCGCCCGGTGCCAGACCTGGCCCGGGTGATGGGGAAGGGCGCCCCCGCACCGGCGAGCAGCCCGCACCCCGATGGACCAGCGTCCAGCCCGCCTGCGCCGCCGTCCGCGACACGCCAGGCGCGTCGCCATATTTCAATGTTGAACCCTGTGTCTATGACCGGATTTACTAACCAGCTAACATACGAAAATCCCTTTTGGAGCTCGGTCTCCAGTGAGGCCTCCAAATTTAAATTTGAAATTTCATCAAAATTCATATTTTTTCATTTCAAAAAACTCTGAAAAAAATACAGATATACATGAAGGCATAACACACGTGTGTGTACATTTTCAGTTCAAAATACATTGAAATGAGGGCTGTGCAAAAAAGACAAATCTGGGGCTATTTAACACATGATACTATTCATCCTCCCAGGCCATGAATTTGTCTTTTTTATACAGGTCGCAACTCAAGGTATTTCATCATGAATTTTTACACACATGTGGGTTACATCCTTACATACACACATATATTTTTTCAGAATTTTTTGAATCATAAAAGTTTGAATTTGAATTTTTCAAAAATAAAGGCCTCCATGGAGCTCGGCCTCCAAAACGCCTCTCTCGCTAACATACACATATATAAAAGAAACTTTTTCGTTGACTCAAACGTCTTATAAAGAGTCATTTTTGGCTAAAATCAAACAAATATTCATAGGAATTCAAGTGGATATGATATTCCAGTGATTTTACTATATTTTTGCGCATTTTGGAACCTGAAATCCAATAGGCACTTAAGTTTACAAAATAAGTCCAAAAAATCCCATGCACACGTGAGAATAAACTATACATATTTATGGAAAAATTGAGTTTATTGAAAAAAGATAAGGATGAAGGATAAAACCATCCACCAAAGATCTTATTTTTGCACAACTACAAAATGCAATATTTTGCAGTAAACTTGTTCTTTGTACACAAGGTATTAAATGTGATATATTACAAAAACTTGCTCCATTTTGAAAAAGGTTCAAACTTGCAATACTTTGCATGTAAATTAAATTGTGCGCCTAATACTCAATCATATATATGCATGTTTTCCTCGATTGGTTTAAAGCCCTATAAATATTTATTTAATTTAGTTCATGTGATCTTAGCACACATTGTATTTCGTCAATATAATTTGCAAACAGAGTGATTAATTAGACGATTAATTGGTTACCCAACTTGATACTTGCCAACTAATGTCGCGTTGTATATATAATGTTTTAGAGTGTGTATAATCTTTATTGAAAATGTTATTTTCGGGGAGATTAAAACTGCCTTTGGCCAATGTATTCGACAATTGTGCATAAGCAAAATAAAAGAAAATCTTACGGACTAGAATGTGTTAAAAGCACTTCTCACAACTACTGTGTTAACTAGCAAAGTGTTTGTGCTTTGCAATAGATCTAAAATAAATTATAATATATGTTCACAAACTTGAAAAAACCGCCCCATTTCTATATATAATTAATGATATGCTTGGTTTCACCCAAATTTATTATACCTATTTGTTTGGATGAGGTGTGAGATGAATGAGACTAGTCTAGAAAGACTAATTGGTTTTCTGCACATGCGAAGCAATTACGGGTTTTGTAGAAATACCACGACTCTCCTCACATGCGTTAGATGGAAATTAGATTGTCCGAAATGACTCATAATAGGCACACTATCGTCATCAACTAGTCTTTTGTACGAGTAAAGATGCAATCTATGTGTGATCAAGAGGTAGTGTCACGTTTATCAATGTTTAAGGTTTGAGCGAACCAACCTGTGGTTAAATGGTTAGAAGGACAGGGTATCCCCAACCCACCAAGGTTCAAGTCTCAGATCTGACACTGGTGCTCGCATTTTTTGAATTTATTTCAAGCCTTTTGGCGATGTGTGTTTAGTGGGAGAAAACATTCTCGTTGACTAGAAGGTGTCTGTGGCGACTTCGTCAATCACAAGCTGATGTGTCGGATCAATTTGTCTAAGATGCTCATAGAGATAGGATGTGCGTGCGTATATTTATAAAGATGAACGTATGTGCATATATATGAGAGCCTACGTTTGTACTATGTTCAGAAAGAAAGGTGTTCATGGTTTGGGAAAGTTTTTTGAAGTGTTATACATGCATGCATGGTAGGAATGCGACAGGTCTCATACCTGTACTCTCACACCATAAATCCACACTTTTATTTCATCTTTGCAAATTTAAATAATCTGTACCTTTTTAAACCATAATTATGTTTTTGAAATTTTGGTATATTTAACTCATGGCACCCAGACTTTTAAAACAAGACCAATCTTGAATATATTACGAACACATTTAAATTTTAATGTTTCAATCGATTTCTTTCACTTCAACTATTGTAGTCATATCAAAATGTAGATTTCAGTTCTTAAAAAAAACATATTCAAAATATTTCAAACAATTATTTCAAAAACTAGATTCACAAGATATTTCACTCAATTCAAGAATCCAGTTTCAATTTTTTTCGAAAAACCATTTTAATTATTTCAGACTTATTTTCAAAAATTATTTCACTTATTTCGGATAAGACTCCACTATTTTGGGGTAGAATTTGTGGATTCTCGGATACGAAGATATCAAATGGGATACATCAAACTCGCATGTCCCGTGACTCATGTGTGGTATATTTAATACATTTTAATAATGTCGTAATATATTTCATTTTGTTAAAATAATTTAAAAAAATACTCTTCTGAAACAAACTAATTTCACTGGAAACCTTCACTCCTTTTCAAAAACACGTGTTTCACTCATTTCAAAAAATAACTTCACTGAAATTGAAAACACATTTCACTCATTGGTTTTGTTCTAAGTAGTCGCAAAACTAAAATAAATTGAGTGAAATATGCGGATTGAAATGGTGAAATTTAAACATGTTTGAAATGTATCCAAAATTGATCTTATTCTAAAGGTTTTGGGGCTAGGAGTTCAAATATATAAAAAGTTTTAAAAATGGAATTATGGTTGAAAATATATGAATGATTTAAATAAGCAAAGATGAAATAAAAGGGTGCATTTATTGTGTAAGAGAAGAGAGAGAAACTGACTACCTTTTCCTACCATGCATGCATTGTATGGTCCAGGGCTTGCATGTGGTATAGCAGTAAGTTATACTCCCTCCCTCCATTCTTTAAAGAGTGTACTTCCAATTTTGTTGGAAAGTCAAACATTTTTATGTTTGACCGTATTTATATAATAATACATCAACATTTACGCCATCAAATTATTATCACTAGATTCATGATAAAATATATTTTCATCATATACCTATTTGGTTTCATAAACATTGATATATTTTTGCACCAACTCAGTCAAACTGTGAGATAGTTTGACCCTCCAACAAAGTTGAAAGTACACTCTTTGAAGGACGAAGGGAGTAATTAATTGGTGGTCCTTGCACGAATCATGATGCATGTGTGGACGACCAATTTGTTGTGGCTAGGTACCGGACCCGACCTGGCCAAATGGGCCGGCCCGGTCCGTGCTAATCGTGCCTGGCCCAGCACGGCCTGCCGTGGCACGTTTAATAGCCGGGCCATGCCATGCTGGCCCACGGGCGCTGCTCCTTGGCCCAGGCACGGCCTGATTATTAAACGGGCCGGCCAGTGGCACGTTTAGCACGCTGGGCCACCTTTTTTTAGCCTATTGGACTGTAATTTAGGTCATGTATATATATAAAATTCTGGAAAAAAATAGAAAAATAAACGGGTCATGCCGTGCCGACCCGCGTGCCCACCCTCCAGGCCCAAGCATGGCCCATGGCGTGCCGCGTGCCGGGCCTGGCCCGTTTAGCCCGGGCGTGCCGTGCCTGGGCCGTGCCGTTCTTGCGTGCTATCGGGCATGCCCAGTTAGCACGGCTCGTTTGGCCAGCTATAACCGGAACCGGTAAAAAGCTCTTTACGAATATAAAACCTATTGCTCCTAAGATTACCTAATTTTTTTGTGCTGCTAAGACACTTTCAAAAAAATGATGGCCCCTTAACAAAAGAGGAGGGTTTCAGTTCTATATCATTGAGCATTGTCTTTCATTTCTGGCCAACGGATTTCTGCTATTAAAGATTTATAGATTTTTTAACATACACATTTCACAAAACGGTCTTGCTAAGTCTCAGTCAACTGACACTTAACAAATTGAAAAATCCCCCTCTCGCCCCGGCCGCTCCCGCGAGGGGCAGGGTGAAACCCTAGCCGTGCCGCCAGCAGTCTTCCCTCCGCCTCCCCTCCCCCTCGTCGTCGTCGCAGGGCACGGCCAGGCAAAGCCTGGCTCGTGTTGGCGGCGGCGGGGCCCTTTTCCTTTCTGGCTGGTGCTTCGCTGCGCGGGACGCGGAGGCCTACGGGGACGCTGCGCTCGACGCGGGGCATGGCAGCGACAGGGCACGCTGCGGTGCCGACAGCATGGGCGGGCTGCCTTGCTGCGGCGGCCGCGGGTGCGCTCGCGCGCTCACCTGAGCCTGGGTGAGCGGCGCACAGCGCGTCGGATCTGGCGGGGCGCCCGTCGATTTGCGGCGGGGCGCAGGGGTGGCATGCGTGGCCGCCCCAGGTGCGGCGGTGGTGATGGCCCCGCCCCGGGCGTGCGAGGAGGGCTCAGTTAGCGGTGGCTCCAGTTCGTGGCTGCCCTGGGGGCTCTGTCTTGCTCGCGGGGTGCTCTGGTTCCGGCGACCGGGTGTCCTGGGTGATGTGCTGCTGTTGTGGCAGTTATGTGTGCCTCGGTGGCCGGTAATCAGTGGAGGTGCCGGCTTGAGGTGGTTCGGCGACGTGGATTTGTTTGTCGGGCTTCGGCAGGCGGCGCAG
The DNA here is from genome assembly GCA_011799875.1 of Thinopyrum elongatum. NCBI lineage: Eukaryota > Viridiplantae > Streptophyta > Magnoliopsida > Poales > Poaceae > Thinopyrum > Thinopyrum elongatum. The sequence continues at coordinate 187,952,675 of CM022302.1, forward strand.
GGAGGTGGTGGCAATCCTTCCTCTTCGGGTCCGGCATCGGCTGTCGTTGGCTTGGACCTCGGGCCCATGCTTGGGCGGACCAGATCTGGGCTTGAGGCGGGTCGGTGTTGTCGCTCCAGGTAGAAGTGATTGGGCGTGGTTCGGGTGGTGTCTACGGATGGTGGTTGTGGTAGCGCTGCGTCGTTGCGCGGATCGGCGCCGATGACCATGGCATGGCGTCGTGTGAGCTCGCATGGCCAAGGGCTCGGGGCTGGCTCGCCGGCGGTCGTCGGTAGTCTCGGAGTCATTGAGGGAGTCCTGGATTTAGGGGTCCTCGGGCGTCCGGGCTACGTGACGTGGGCCGGAATAATGAGCCATGAAGATACAAGACAGAAGACTCTCTCCCGTGTCCAAATGGGACTCTCCTTGGTGTGGATGGCAAGCTTGGCGTTCGATATGAAGATTCCTTTCTCTGTAACCGACTTTGTACAACCCTAGTCCCCTCCGGTGTCTATATAAACCGGAGGGTTTTAGTCCGTAGGGGCAATCATAATCAGACAGGCTAGACTTCTAGGGTTTTAGCCATTACGATCTCGTGGTAGATCAACTCTTGTAATACTCATATTCATCAAGATCAATCAAGCAGGATGTAGGGTATTACCTCCAAAGAGAGGGCCCGAACCTGGGTAAACATCGTGTCCCCCGTCTCTTGTTACCATCGACCTTAGACGCACAATTCGGGACCCCTACCCGAGATCCGCCGGTTTTGACACCGACATTGGTGCTTTCATTGAGAGTTCCGCTATGACGTCGAAGACAGGGTTGATGGCTCGCCTTGTTATCAAGGACAATATCACCTCCGGAGGAGCCCTGGCCTCAGGCCAAACCCTCCGGCTGGGCGGCTTTATCATGACCGCCCGTCCGGCCGTTAAGCCGGCGATGACTTCTCGGGTCATCGAAAATCGCCTTCGTGTTGACTCCGAATACTCCAAACGGATGGATCCGACGGAGTTGTCGTCTTTAAACGAACTCCTGGATCGCATCGCCGCCTTGGGGGTCATTACAGACTACGATCGGATTGGGCTTAAACCCGATCAGAGAGACATCAAATCTCCACCGATCACCCATCAGATAGCGGTGGTAGAAGAGCAAAACAACAACTCTTCCCCTGTGTTGAGGACGAACTATGTTCGGATTTCCGAGCTCGAAGAGCCGGATACCTGTCCGCGGAACGGCACGCCCTGTCCTCCGAACCTAGAATCGGACGATGGGCCTGAAAAATCAGTCGATATCCCGGAGCCCGAATTATTAAGCTCGAAAGTTTCTCAAACTCCGGATCCTAAACTGGGTCAGGGTTCGGATTTAAAGCCACCCACCCACCCAGATATATGCGATCTCATATACGTACGACAGCAGTCTCAGGAAACAACCCATCACTTTTGGGCCAGATTCCTCCTTGTCAAAAACAAGATTCAAGATTGTCGCGACGAAGACGCGATCTCAGCATTCTGCAACAATTGCACGGACGAAGGAATCCTCAACGCCATCAACCGCCGTCGCGTATCACACTTCGCTGACTTGGCAACCATAGTACAGAAGTACTGCGCAATGGAAAGCGCCTGGAAAACTCAGGCAGCTCGTTGGGAACCACCGGTTCCCACTCAACCCCTAGTCCGAGCAAAAAGGATGCACCCCCATGGGGTGCCCGACCCAATAGTAAAGAAATCTAAGCCCATTACGGGCGCGGAACCGTTCTGGAGGGATGGCTCGATAGGCCATGCAAAATACACACAACACCGGATACCGTACCAACTCACAGCCTTAGAGCATGTTGGATACTCCGGCAAGTGGCCAAGAGCGGCAAGGATATCCTCACCAAAAACACCTCAGAACAACACCCCCCAGAAGACGACGACCTCAGAGTATTGACGGTCTTCGAGACCTTCGCTTCAAACAATAGGCGCAAAAGGGCACTCCGTGACCTCGCCGAAGTCTGCCAAGTCGCAACAATAAACCCCTGGAACGACACGGCCATAACTTTCAATGCCAGTGATGAACCAAAATCCAGGACAGTCCGGGCACCAGCTGCCTTGGTCCTCAGTCCAATCGTGGACGGCTTTCGGCTCACCAAAGTACTCATGGACGGCGGCAGCGGACTAAACCTCATCTATGAGGACACGCTCAACAAAATGGAAATAGACAGGAGCCGCATCGAGCAAAGTAGCACGACCTTCCGAGGAATCATTCCCAGTCAGGAGGCACGGTGCGCGGGAAAAATCACATTCGACGTGGTATTCGGCACGCCGGAGAATTATCGGTCTGAAGAGATGACCTTCCAAGTGGCCCCTTTCAACAGTGGATATCACGCCCTATTGGGGCGAGATGCATTTACACGCTTCCAAGCTATACCTCATTACGGGTACATGAAGCTCAAGATGCCCGGGCCCAATGGCATTATCACTCTTTCGAGTGATCCGGACATAGCACTCCGCGCCGAAAACAAAACCGCATCCCTGGCCCTCGAGGCATTGTCCGAAGCCCTCACGGCCGAAGAATTAGCCGCATTACGCTCCACGGTGGATATTGACGACGTAATCCTGGACAAGCGACCCAAATCCACCTCCTTCAAACCAGCAGACGAAATCGTCAAATTCCAGGTCCACCCAACGGACCCCAAGAAGACAGCCTCTATCGGGGCACAGCTGGACCCAACGGTTGACGCCGCATTACGAGCGTTTCTGCGCGAAAATTGGGACATATTTGCCTGGCACCCTTCTGATATGCCAGGAATCCCACGCAGGTTGGCCGAACACAGCCTCAATATATCGAAGGGATACAAGCCGGTCAAACAAACACTGCGACGCTTTTCCGAACCCAAACGACAAGCTATGGGGGAGGAGCTGGCCAAGTTAATCGAGGCCGGATTCATCAAAGAAATAAAACATCCGGACTGGCTAGCAAACCTGGTGATGGTACCAAAGAAGGATAAATCCTGGCGCATATGCGTCGATTTCAAAGACCTCAACAAAGCCTGCCCCAAGGATCCCTTCCCCCTCCCCCGCATCGATCAGATCATTGATGCTACCGCAGGACACGACTCACTGTGTTTCCTCGACGCATACTCCGGATACCATCAAATCAAAATGAAGGAGTCCGATCAAGCCGCAACGGCATTCATTACCCCATACGGGCCTTTCTGCTTCAACACTATGCCCTTTGGGCTTAAAAACGCCGGCGCTACCTACCAACGCATGATTCAAACATGCCTGGAGAAGCAAATCGGCAAGACAGTTGAAGCATACGTGGATGATGTCGTCGTCAAGACTAGACACGTCGAGTCATTAATAGACGACTTACGTCTCACATTCGACAACCTCCGTGCATATGACATCAAGCTCAATCCGGAAAAGCGCATTTTTGGCGTTCCCGCTAGAAAGCTGCTGGGCTTCATTGTTTCCAGTAGAGGAATTGAGGCAAATCCAGCCAAAATTCGAGCTTTGTCACAATTGGCTACACCAACTGACCTTAAACAGGTCCAAAAACTAGCCGGATGCGTGGCAGCTTTAAGCCGCTTTATCTCCAGACTTGGAGAAAAAGCATTGCCACTCTATCGCCTTCTCCGACGCACCGATCACTTCGAGTGGACGGATGCAGCAACGGCCGGACTGGAAGAAGTAAAGGCTCTTTTAGCAAGCAACCCAATCCTGGCCGCGCCAAACGTCGGCGAACCAATGTTGTTATACATCTCTGCGACTCACCAGCTGGTGAGCGCAGTGCTCGTCGTTGAACGAGAGGAGGACGGACACAAATTCCCGCTTCAGAAGCCGGTATACTATGTATCCACTGTCCTCACACCATGCAAATCCTGGTACCCTCGTTACCAAAAGATAGCATATGCGGTCTTCATGGCATCCCAGAAGCTACGACACTACTTCCAATAATGCTCGATCACGGTGGCTTCCGAAGTACCACTCAATGACATAATAAACAACCGCGACGCTACGGGCCGGATTGCCAAATGGGCCATTGAGCTCCTGCCATTCGACATAACGTATAAACCGCGCCAAGCCATTAAATCCCAAGTATTGGCTGACTTCATCGCCGAATGGACAGAGGCCGAACTCCCTAAAGAGTATGGCACATATTCCAACTGGGTCATGTACTTCGATGGCTCTAAGATGCTGGCCGGTTTGGGAGCGGGCGTCGTCTTAACATCCCCAACGGGAGACACAGTCCAGTACGTACTCCAAATCTTATATACAGACTCCAATAACGCAGCCGAATACGAAGCCCTACTGCATGGTCTTCGAATGGCCGTCTCCATGGGCATACAATGTCTGGAGGTGCGCGGGGATTCAAATCTCGCAATATCCCAAATAAACGGAGACTTTGACGCAAAAGATCCGAAAATGGCGGCCTATCGTAACGCCGTACTCAAAATATCAGCCCGGTTCGAGGGACTCGAGTTTCATCATGTGGCTCGAGAAAGTAATCAAGCGGCGGATGTCCTTGCTCGCATGGGAGCCAAGAGCGACCCCGTCCCGCCTAACATCTTTCTGGAATGGCTCTTCAAGCCATCTGTGGTGTGGCAGGATGAAAGCGGCAACACTAGCCCGAACCCGATCATACCCCGTGAGTCCGAGCATAATACCGATATCATCGGGGGCTCAGCCACTAAAACAACACCATCGGCCCATCTCCCAATGGCAGTAATTGCCCCATGGACCGAACCCTTCTTGGCCTACCTTAATAGGCGAGAGCTCCCTGAGGATCCTAACGAGGCTCGCTGCATTGTCCAGCGCTCGAAAGCCTACAAGGTCCATGACGGTGAGCTCTACAAGAAAAGCGCTACCGGAGTCCTTCAAAGATGTATCTCCGAAGAAGAGGGGCGGCAGCTCCTGGCCGAAATCCATGCTGGCCTTGGCGGTCACCACGCCGCGGCTCGGGCCCTTGTGAGTAAAGCCTTCCGTACAGGTTTCTTTTGGCCTATGGCCCGAGCAGATGCACAGGACCTTGTCCAACGTTGTGTCGGATGCCAGCTTTTCGCTAATCAAAGCCATATGCTGCCTACTGCGCTACAAACAATCCCCATTACATGGCCTTTCGCGGTCTGGGGGCTTGATATGGTCGGACCCCTTAAAGGGGGAAGCCACAAGAAAAAATATCTGCTGGTCATGGTAGATAAATTCACTAAGAGGATTGAGGCCAAACCGGTTAAAACGGCCGAAGCCGGACCAGTGATAGACTTTATATCCGGTGTCATACACCATTATCGTGTTCCACACAGCATTATCACAGACAACGGCTCCAATTTTACAGCCGACGAGGTGAAAACCTGGTGCGCTAACCTGGGCATCAAGCTCGATTATGCCTCCGTCTATCACCCGCAAACAAATGGTCAAGTCGAACGAGCCAATGGTCTTATTATGAGCGGCATTAAGCCCAGACTAGTGTGGTCTTTGAAAGAATCAGACAAACACTAGGTTGAGGAGCTCGACTCCGTACTCTGGGGGCTGCGGACCACGCCCAACCGCACTACCGGATACACACCGTTCTTCATGGTGTACGGCGCAGAGGCCGTGTTGCCCTGCGACATTATGCATGACTCACCACGAGTGCGCATGTATGAAGAGAGAGAGGCCGAGCTTGATCGGCAGGATAGCTTAGACGCCCTGGAGGAGGAGCGCGACGTTGCAAAGGCCCGTTCCGCATTGTATCAACAACAGGCTCGCAGATATCAAAGCAGAGAAGTGCGGGCCAAGGCTTATAATGTTGGCGAACTCGTTCTACGCTTGCCAGAGAAGAAAAAGGACAAACTCAAGCCCAAATGGGAGGGTCCTTTCATCATTAATGAAGTTCTCACTGGAGGAGCGTACCGACTGCGTGATGCATCAAACAATCGCTTGGAGCCGAACCCATGGAACGCCGCCAGACTCCGAAGATTCTACGCCTAGAGCCGGACTCTTTGTTCGTCTTCTTCTCCCTTTTTGTCCATTACCTTTTTTTCCTCTTTTTTGTTTTTTCCCTAGCTTCAAGCGCTTGAGCGACTAAACCGCGCACCTATGACGTACACATCCTTAAATATGTACGTCCATAATACCTGGGGGCTTCTTGTACAGAAGCTTATTATTATTATTTTCCGAGCATCAAGCTCACCACATATGTGTCTTTTCCTCATATGTACATTTTCTTCGCCATTATATGCATCGTTATGACTTAAGTTTTGGCCAAGCTGGGTTGCCTGGCTCCTGTGCTTATGCCCTATGTTCCCGTTAGTTCGGCTAGGGCATAAAGGGAGCACCTCTGCGATTGTTACTGCCGGGTCATCCGGATGTGTACCTCAGACTGGGTGAAGCCGAAACTAGCGTTCTTAAGGGAATATTCGGTCGGCGGTCTAAAGATATTTTTTTTCACTCATTACACTATGAACCCCCAGATGCTATGTATACTGCGGTTTTTTAATCACAGTTCGGACATGAACATTAACGCATGTTCACCCAGGGAAAGGAAACCTTAACGGAACTATTCTCTCTGGAAGATGTTTCTTACAATCACACGTAATATAACATAGCTAGCTGGATACAACTTGTCTGTTCAAGCAACTATGACCCCTACGCCTGGTTTCCACGCATACCCCGGTTTATATTACCGTGCGGGTATTCGGAAACACTCCGCACCTTCGGGTCCGGAGGTCGAAGCGAAAAGGTCCGCCATGACAATCGTTTTACAATCCGGCTAGGGACAAATTTGTCAATCGAAGCACATAGTCACTTAGACTCAAAAACTTCTTCCTCTATGCCGTCCAACAGGCTGTCTAGCCTACAATACTGTTGGGACAATTCGGCCACTACCTTTACTTGGTCATATACTAAACTAACTGGAACTTCTTTTCCGTCTGATCCTCGAGGTCCGACCCGAGCCATATGATTCGGATCAAGCTTGGTATACCGTGTTTTCACCATGGCCCAGGCCTCTCGCGCACCTTCTCGGCAGGCCGATATCTTCCATAATCGGAAGCGTCTCTGCGCTCCTTTGAATAGCTGCACAAGTTCCTCCATACTTTCTGGAGGGGAGGCGGATGGCCACAAGGCCTTGGCAACACTCCGCATTGCCTGCCGAGCTCTCCCGTGCATTTGCGACAGCTCTTGTAGCAGATCGCCTTAAGATCCGGACATTTCCTCTTCGGGACGGCCGGTCAGCATACCTGCAGACATAAATCTGTCAGTTCCTTTCCTCGCCGAATTACACGGAGGTAAGTTCGAAAGCATACTGAATATGCCGCCTCGTAGCCTCTTATTTTCCTTCACGGAGTCAGCTAGCTGGGCTCGCACATCTTTCAGTTCTTCGCCCAGCAGGGTGTTGGAATCCTGCAGCTTGTTTTTATCCTCCCTGACCCGTGTCAGCACACGTTCGCCCGCGGCCAGTAGCCTTTTGGCTTCTTGTTTATCCGCTTGCGCGATTTCAAGTGCCTCCTTCAGCTGATCTGACGATCCTGCCATGAGATATGCAACACTGTTAGCATTGCTGGTATATGATTATATTTTCTCGATGGAGGGGAACATTACCAGGTGACGCCTTCTTGGATTTCTCCAATTCGGCGGTGGCAGCAGTTAGCTGAGTCCGACACTTTTCCAGTTCTTGAGACAGCAGGTTGTTCTTCTCTGTAAGCACCTGGTTATACAATGATCCTTAAATCAGTTGTATCAACTGCTTCAAGTCTCGGGGGCTACTGGTATATAATTATCAGGTTTGTACGATGTGAACTTACCCGCATATCTTTCAAATGCTGGTCTGTGGCTCTGGTAAGCCCGTCTCGAGCAGCTCGGATGTATGCATCAGCCGAGCTGAAGGCATTGAATGCCTCTTTTGTAAAGCCGGGGTCGCGAAGAGCGGCCCTCCGTCGCCGATGATTCATGGCGCTCTCCACTTCTGAGTTTGTGATGGATACATCATCCGAATCCTCTGCCGAAGGACAATCCGGCGTCACTCCCGTACCGGCCCTCGTCTTTATGGCAGGTTCTGGAGCCTGGCTGTTGGGAGCATGACCTGCAGGACCCCCGGACATAGTCCGGCGAACGCTCTTCCTGATGAGACACAAACAGACAATGTCACAGTTGGATGTGACTGCCAAGGGGCATATTTACGAAGCCATACCTCTTCGACGACAGCTCGGTCGTGACTTCGTTTGCCTTCCTCTTTGAAGGCTTGCCCGATGTAGGCGCCGCTCTCTTTTGTGTCACCTCTGGTGTAACATGGCCCGCCGAGCGCCTCCCCTTTGGAACACGAGACAGTGCGTTGGGTGAGGCAGAATGAGGAAGCTCTTTCGGAGGAGAGGTCTCCTGATTACTTACGTGTGAGGCAGGAAGGAGGCCGGGATAGTCGGCTATAATGGCCACTTCTGTGCCATCGTAGCTCGCCTGGTAAAATACTCCCTCCTCCAGCTCCACAAATGTGTCCGAATCCTCCTTGAATCTGGGGTCAAGATCCCGGTTATGGTCCTCCGGCTGTGGAGCGGGGCTATAGATACCCGTGACGACCTTTCGCCATTCCTGTTACAAATGGATGGGTTAGTATCAGTCAAAAGCGACTCATGGAAAGGATTGAGTATGGTGGTGGGATTAAAACTCACCCAGCTGGGAGGATTGTACATGGAAAATCCCTCCCGGCGTTTAAGACGAATAAATTCCTCTTTATCCCCTTTGTACAGATTGACCAATATTTTGGCCAGAGCAACGGGGGTGTCCGGACCTTTCCGGCCACAGCGTGAGGTGTCATCTTCCCCATTGTAGTGCCACATAGGGAGCCCTCTAAATTGGAGTGGCTGGACACCCCGCACTATGGAGATCGCCATTACCTCGATTATTGATAATCCGGACTGGGCGAGCGTCTTTATCTTGCTCATTAATTGATGGATTTCCGCGCTATCTTCCTCCTCGAGGCTCCTAGGGCGCCAACTGTGGCGTTTCTTCAAAGGAGCGCTGGAAAATTCTGGGAGACCCATTCGGATTGGGTCAGGGAGAGCGACGTCCTCAATATAAAACCACTCTGAGGGCCACTCCTCGGATGCCTTCTTCGGTGTGCCGGATAGGTATCCGATCCCGGCTATGCGCCATACTTCGGCGCCGCCCACCTCGAATATGGATCCCTCTTGGGTACGAGGGACGAGGCAGAATAGTTTTCTCCATAAATCAAAGTGGGCTTCACAGCCAGGAAAAGCTCGCAAAGGGCAACAAAACCCGCGATGTGCAAGATAGAGGCCGGCGTGAGGTTGTGCAGTTGGAGGCCATAATACTCCAGGAGTCCTCGGAGGAAAGGGTGGATTGGAAACCCGACGCCTCTTGGCAAATAAGAAATGAAGCACACCCGTTCCCCCCTGGTTGGATTGGGGAAATTTTCCGCCAAAGCTTCGCCTGAGAAGGAGGTCAAACCTGCTCGAACAGGGACCAGATCCGCGGGGGGAAGAAATCCCTGTGTTTGGAGCTTCACCAGCTGATCATGGGATACAGAACATCTTTCCCAATCACCTTTTTTGGAGCCGTGGGGGCGGGTGGAAGAACTGGGAGCACTAGCCATGTTGGAATGGTTTCTCCTAGCAAGCTTTGAGGATTTCCCGCTTGGCGTGGAATGGATCTGAAGATCCAATCTCCTTGAATAGACGCCTTTCTTACACGGTCAGGGAGTTATGTGCAAAGATACCCCGACCTCTCGTATTCGCTCGACACGTGGAAACTGAAGTCATGAAGGCGTGGAAGCCGATGAGCACGACATTAAATGGAAGGCCAAATACAGCTCCTTAAGTCAGGTACTTCGAAGTAATCGGAGGAGGAACCCGCCTTGCAATGCCGAAGACAATCTGCGCTCCGGACACATTGTCATTGAAAGCCTGGTTCGGGGGCTACTGAGGGAGTCCTGGATTTAGGGGTCCTCGGGCGTCCGGGCTACGTGACGTGGGCCGGACTGATGGGCCATGAAGATACAAGACAGAAGACTCTCTCCCGTGTCCAGATGGGACTCTCCTTGGCGTGGATGGCAAGCTTGGCGTTCGATATGAAGATTCCTTTCTCTGTAACCGACTTTGTACAACCCTAGTCCCCTCCGGTGTCTATATAAACCGGAGGGTTTTAGTCCGTAGGGGCAATCATAATCAGACAGGCTAGACTTCTAGGGTTTTAGCCATTACGATCTCGTGGTAGATCAGCTCTTGTAATACTCATATTCATCAAGATCAATCAAGCAGGACGTAGGGTATTACCTCCATAGAGAGGGCCCGAACCTGGGTAAACATCGTGTCCCCCGTCTCCTGTTACCATCGACCTTAGGCGCACAGTTCGGGACCCCCTACCCGAGATCCGCCGGTTTTGACACCGACAGTCATGTCCCCCCAATCCACCCGAAGATTGGATGGGGATGCAGGTGTGGGTGCCTCCTACGGTGGAGGCGCCTACCCAGACTAGAGGACTGATGTCGGGCTAGGAGTAGATGGAGTACCGTCGCTCTTCTTTTCGTGGTTGAGTGCGCTGTGATGTGGGTGACGCACGGTATCTTGCGACAGGGACTCCGGGGCGGTGGCCCCGGATGGCGGTCCGCGTGGTTGCTCTTCGGCGGGCATCAGTGCGGAGATGGTGGCTCCCCTCCCAGGTTGTGTGGGCAACGGGAGGGGTTGCATCGGGTAGCTCGGGGCGTACCCTCCTGTGGGGCGTCGTCCTGATTCGGATCTAGGGATCTGACATCGTCGCGCCCCTCCTGGCGGCCTCATAGTGGCACGGGTGAGTTGCCGGGCGAAAGCTCCGTGCTTTGGCGCCAACGGCGGCGACACCCGAGGGTGCCGCACTCTTCTTGAAGACGTCGTCATGGTTCTTCTCTCCGTGTCAGGGCTCCGGGTGAAGACCTTAGTCCGGTGGACTCGACATCGGCGACGCTCTGCGTCGTTCTCCCTCTTGAGGGCGTTGTTGTGGAGCTTAGGTGTGCTAGGTCGTTGTGTGAGGGTGTTTTATTTCTTTCGGTGCTCATTGCTGGTAGCGTAGTTGTGTGCGTTTTGCGTGTGCCGGATATCTCAGGATCGGCTTTGTAAGAGGGCTCCCTCATCATCTTGTATCGTTCGGCCGTGTACTTCTTCAGTTGTTGCTTTATTTATAAAGCAGGGCGAAAGTCTGTTTCGAGACTTAACGAAGTCTCAGTCGATGCTATATTCGTAAGATTTTACATTAAGATTCGTGTAAAATTTTCTTTTTAGTTTTTCTTTTTCTATTTTGCATGTTATATTACTTGACTGAGACTTGGTTAAATCTCAGTCGACTGAGACCTAGCCACATCCTTCATAAAAAACGCACATAGATCCAACATGTCCATTCTAATTCTGTTTTTGTGACATACAAGAACAAAGGAAATTCTTGAGTTTTCTAGGCTCCATTCTTGCAAAAGATAGTGTATTTCCCCCTCTATTTTGTGCATGTATTTTGATTAACTATTTTTTTGTGCATGTAGTCCCGGATGAACAGTAAATTCAGAAAAATGTAATAAAATTTAAAAAAAAAACTGAATTTATTGTGTGGCAAACATTAAGGAGTGTTTCGGGTTATCGGAAAGTTTGATCCTAGAATTGAATTCGTGAAAGTTGTGGCAAAAAAAATATCGGTGCTCCAAAAATGCTAATTTCGAACACATTTTGAAGCTTTGTTTTTTTCCCAGGACTTCCACGAATTGAAGTCGAAACTTTGCAAGCATTCCAAACATTTTTTTAATGTTTGCCACCAAATAAATCAGCATCTTTTTTAAAATTTTACTGTTCATATTAGGAGCATTTGAACTCGAGCTTACTTTCATGGTCTAACAAGGTAAACTTTCTACTAGCCTACTACTATTTGTTTAATCCACAAATCATAAAAGTTAGACCCAATTATATAACGTATAATAATATCTCAAAAGAGAAAGAAGAGCGAACCAACATGTGGTTTGATGGTCAGAGGGAATGTGCTATGCTCAGTTCACCAGGGTTTAAGTCCTGTTGCTCGCATTTATTCTGAAAATTATTTCAGGATTTCCGGCGATGCGCATTCAGTGGGAGGAGACGTTTCCGTCGATGACGAGATGCCTATGATGACTTCGTAAATTTCAAGATAATATGCCGGCTCAGTCTTTCGAAAGTGCTCATAGGGTAGGGTGTGCCGTGTGCGTGTGTACGTTGGATGAGTGTATGAGCGTATATACGAGCGTTGGGTCTGTACTGAGTTAAAAAAAAAAAAGAACATCTTGACCATCCCCCACCAAAGTCCACGGGATAAAAGACAACAAATGCAAAGTTGCACACCCTGCTAACTTTTGTCTCCTCTCTCTCTCTCCTCTCCCCTCCTAGAGAGAGAGGAAAGCTCTCTCCCTCCCCCTCTCTCTCTAGAGTACTACCTATTGCATAGTCTACGGGTGGAAGGGAACACCTGTAGTGTGTGCGCGTGTTGATCGATCATGTCCCTCTGTCACGGAAGCCGCTCGGGCAGCAGCAAGCTCAGAAGATGCCGCGCCCACCTCCGCCTCCGCGCTATTAAGCCGCCCGAGCCATGCGCTGCGCCCATTACCTGCTACTGCTGCTGACGCCATGCTCGACCCGCCCGAGCCCGACGACGACGCCGCCCAACCGCCGCGCGCACCGGTCGCCGTCGCCTCGCCGAGAGGGCTCGTCCTCGCGTGCGCCGACCTGCTGCACCGAGGGGACCTCGACGGGGCACGGCGCGCCGCGGGCGCCGTGCTCTCCGGTGCCGACCCCCGGGGAGACGCGGCAGACCGCCTCGCACACCACTTCGCGCGCGCGCTCGCTCTACGGGCCGACGAGGGACGAAGTAGCGACGGCCCGCCAGCGGCCGTGGGCGTGGGCGTGGCGCCGGCGTCGTCCGCGGCGCACCTGGCGTACAACAAGATCGCGCCGTTCTTGCGGTTCGCGCACCTGACGGCCAACCAGGCGATCCTGGAGGCCGCCGCCGGCGCGCGGCGCGTGCACATCGTGGACCTCGACGCCGCGCACGGCGTGCAGTGGCCGCCGCTCCTTCAGGCCATCTGCGACCGCGCTGACGCCACCGTCGGCCCGCCCGAGGTCAGGATTACCGGCGCCGGCCCCGACCTCGACGTGCTCCTTCGCACCGGCAACCGCCTCCGCGCCTTCGCCAGCTCCCTCAACCTCCCATTCCGCTTCCATCCGCTGCTCCTCCCCTGCACGGCTCAGCTCGCCGCCGACCCGGCTGGCTGCCTTGAGCTGCACCCGGAAGAGACTCTGGCCGTCAACTGCGTGTTATTCCTCCACAGGCTCTCCGGCGACGGTGAGCTCGCCGCATTCTTGAGGTGGGTCCGTTCGATGAACCCCGCCGTGGTGACCGTCGCCGAGAGGGAAGGCGGCGCCGGCCGAGGAGAGGACGACGAGGACTTACCGCGGCGGGTGGCCGCGGCGATGGACTTCTACTCGGCAGTGTTCGACGCGCTGGAGGCCACGGTGCCTCCCGGCAGCGCGGAACGGCTGGCGGTGGAGCAGGAGATCCTCGGCACGGAGATCGACTCGGTGGTGGCTGGCCCCGGCGGCGGTGGTGGGCGGCACCGCAGCTTCGAAGCGTGGACGGCCGCCGCGCGCGCGGCGGGGCTCTCGTCGTGGCCGCCCAGCACGTTCGCGGTGTCGCAGGCGCGACTGCTGCTGCGGCTACACTACCCGTCCGAGGGGTATGCGGCGGAGGAGGCCCGCGGCGCGTGCTTCCTCGGCTGGCAGACGCGGACGCTCATGTCGGTCTCTTCGTGGCACTAGCAATGCAAGTGATCTATCCATGCTGCTCGACCTCTCGCGTGCTCCATTGATAGATTCTTGCTCCCAAGCTAGCTACTGCATCTCGCAATGCCGCAAGAAAGTAAATGGAACCTGATCGAGCAGGTTTGAGGCCGGCAGCAAGAAGATCGGTGCTTGAACTTCCGACTGTGCTCAAATGGTTTTGGTGAGGTTTTCGGAGGGAATCAATAAATGGGGATGTGCATGCACATGCAAGGACTAGTGAAGCTAGCTACTATGCCTGCCATTCTTGTTGGAGGGAGAAGAGAAAGGGAGAACGACGAAGGCGGAGACCAATTGAAGAAGAGGAGGGTGTGCATGATCGATGGACGCGTTGCATGGGAACTTGAGAAGGCACCAATCGCCATTGGGAGATCTCGGAGAGGATCTTGGCACTCGATCTGGTAAACCTTCTACCACCACTAACTAATACTTTCAGTTATTTCTTCTTTGCTTTACATCTTCATCTATCTTTATTTACTTCCACTTTGTTGTTTGTCCAACTTCCCCTCTCCAATTAATATTGGTGGAGTTGCTATAGATTGCTAATTACAGTACTACTTAAAATATGTTCTAGAGTGGATGGTGTTTCCGAATTTATACCGTCTCCACTGAGCAGATTTGACCACTATTTTTGTATGAATGTTGAAGTAGATCATTCTTAAAATAGCGTGAAACAATTTTTCATGAAAAATCCAATGGCACAATTTTTATCAAAAAAGTCTATATTTTTTCTTATTAATTAATTTGTGATTGAAGATATATATGTTTGTCTCAACACTTCCTAGGACGCCATGTACTTTGAATTTTAAAAGGAGGTATTATTACAGTTTTGAACTTTTGATGCATATCTGGATTAATTTCTCGCTTTTGTGATGCTACTAACTAAAGGATATGCATGGCCTTGTCTTTACAAAAAAAATTAGGTCTAGCTACACACAATTGATCTGTTAAACATCAAGCAACAAAGGATCTTGCGGATTGAGTTCATTTTTTAAATTTATCCCTGCATTTCACTTGCTCCCCTTGGTGTTTTTTCGTTATAACTAATCATGCTTTGGCCGCCACTAACCATAAATTAATCATGCTTGGGTAGCCTTCCCTTTTTAGTGTACTTATTAGAGGTAATGATCAGACTCTTGTGCGCTGTGAAAGGCCGGTACATTAGTAACCCATTAGTTAATTATAGTATTATACATGAAGGTACCACTATGTATAGCTGGCTAGTATTTCTCTAATATGCGCACTGCTCCGGTAAAGCTAAAGAATGAAATAAAATATCAAGTGAGTTTTTTCTGATACAAAACCGCAGTAGAGGTTGCCATTCTGTTAAACGAAAACCTAAAGGTGTGGTGTACTGAAAGACAATATCAAATGTGTTTTTTTTTCTGATATAAAACTGCGGTAGTGGTTGCCATTCTGTTCAACGAAAACTTAAAGGTGCGGTTTACTGAATACTCATAGTTTGCAGTTATATGCATAATTTTGTGAAACTAGCTTGAAACAAGAAAATGTAGTACGGATCTCCTACGTTGTGCCCATGGAGAAGGTTTGTGGACCTAGTTCAAGAGATATGCTGGTAAGCTGTCTGCTGTCCCACAGGAAGCATATGGAAAATGGCATCATGCATGATCCCCATGCATCAACGCATGCCATTCCCAGTTCCTGGACCCCTGTCCCCCTCAAAACAAAATCATGGGATTTCTCAACACCGGCACCCCTTTTAGATGGCAAAAAACATATCCTTAAATTTCTCTTGTTGAGTTGCCTCCTGGATATGTGAGCATGTATCATTTTCCTTTGGGACATATGGACCCATATGTCTAACCCCCCCCCCCCCCCCCCAAAAGAAAATAAAAAAAAAAAAAAAAAAAAAAAAAAAAAACAAAAAAAAAAAAAAAAAAAAAAACCAAAAAAAAAAACACAAAAAAAAAACAACCAAAAAAAAAAAAAAAAAAAAAAACAAAAAAAAAAAAAAAACCCACCACCCCCACCACAAACACCCCCCCCCCCCCCACCCCACCCACCCCCCCCCCCCCCCCCCCCCCCCCCCCCCCCCCCCCCCCCCCCCCCCCCCCCCTCTCTAGCCTGATTGCATTGGGATCTTAGCATGCATGCCTTCTTAATTGGTTCCTTAAAAAGAGCCATGCCATGCACTCATGCTGTTCATCCCTTGCTCCGTTGGCCAATTGTCTCATTTCTCTGGCATCACGGCCAGTTGAATGAAGAGGAAGGGCCAAAAAGGTGTAGTTCTCCCTAAACTATAACTAGTCAAACCAAAGAACTTTCTGAATAGAAAGAAAGTTGTAGTTTAGTAGATAATGCTAATTAATTAGAGGTGTAGAGCATATGATGGTAAATCAAAACACATAGTAAAGTATTGTAGTTGTCCTAGATTAAATTTCTGTGTGTTAAACTTATCCTTAATTAACCATGATTTCTTTCATATCTTTGACACTCCTCTAATGTTTGCAAGTAATCCTTAATAGCAAACCTATGTTTGGCCATCTTTTTTTTGTGTGTGTGTGGTTATATCAGTAATTGTAGAATATTTTCTATCCTGGAGTAATCCTTACTAGCAAAATCTAATGTTTGGGAATATATTCAGTTTATATTTTTTGTACTTTCAGAAATCTAGGTTTTCAATTTTCAGTCATCACTTTAGTATTTGAATTTGTAGCATGGCTCATGATGATACGTCATTACCATCTCTTTAGAGACGAGTTATCGGTATCATATATCTCAATCACGAGTCAAATTTTATATTGACGCCCAAAATATAAAGGGGAGAACAGAATCAGTGTTGATTGCAGTCTTTCGTCGGGATCACTTTTAGTTGCTTTTACTACATCAGCAGCCTAGCTTTTTAACCTAACCATAACTGATTACTACATGAATGCCATTTTGTTCCTTTATATTTGTTGATTTTTTTCAAATATGTCAGTCTAATGCATTAGCTAATGCTTCAGCCCGGTGCACTACTGACATCATTTCAGCCTGTGCATTCATCTTGTTGCATCAGCAAACATCACCTTTATGTTTCTTCTTCTGTTTGTACATATGTTCCACTCATTCAGTGGCTATTAGTTTTTTTTAGGTATATGTGACATAGAAATGGTATTAGTGGACACTTCATCAAAAGAATCATGTTGTTTGGATTTAGCAGACATTTCATAAAATGTGTCTGACTATCCTTTCGCTGTTCACATTCATTGATTTTCTCCTAAATAATTTGTTTGAATCACTGGAATCTCATGGAAATTAACCGTTTTCTACTGAAATTCCAGCATTCTAAATGGGGCATTGTTTGTTTATTCATATTATTTGTTAATGCCTAGTACATATACCCCCTCTACAATGTGCATTTTCGACCGTTATATATCAGTTCAATATGTTAATATTGAACTATATAATCATGATGTTATGAAAATTATTTTTTCATGAGACATATAATTTATCACTTGACCAATATCCAAACAGTTAATTACATACTGATAGGTGCCAATGCTAAAGAAGTTTTCAGTTAAGCTTGACGGTATACGTACGCTTCTAAAGGATGAATTGCTACAAATTAATTTTGCAGGCAGAAGTACAGAATTTTGTTGGGCTCCCGAGCCATTCTTACTGGCAAGAGAAGAGAACCATGCATGCATGATCAGTTCATACCTGATTAATATTGAAGCCCAAAGTTAACAAGGCTCCATCGACCGTTTGTGCATAGGCTGACCAAGCTAGGCACTGATGTTGCCAACACCTTTCGTAATTAAGAGGAGCCAATTCTTAATTTGGTTCTTGTTGGTACTATGGGATTGAATCATAGATTGCATCGATTAGGGAATTGGTTCGATAGCTCATGGTTTTGGTCCGGGCTGTATATTTTTATAGTAGCATGTCAGACAATAGTCAGTTGCTAAGACTACAACAGATTACAAGATGCTAACTCGTACAACGAGATTGTTAGCGTAATTCGGTAGGATTCTAACAGTCTAACCAACTCTTAACTACTCTCTCTGTCCCATAATGTAAGACGTTTTTGGACACTACACAAGTGTCAAAAAACGTCCTATATTATAGGACTGAGGGAGTAGTTTTACAGCCCCCCTTCACTTACAACTTTACATAGACTAAGTTGAGATCGAACCTTTCTTTTTTGCGGAAAAGTTGAGATTGAACCTTAATCTGTTAGACCCATCAACCGGCAATGCCTTGATGAATATATCTGCCAACTGGTCCTTGGATGCAGCGAATGTTAAACATGTAAATACGGTGTGACTATAAACTGTATTAGTCCAGGACTTGTGTGCGTGCGTGTGGTTGTTGTACGTATGGTTAGGCTGTTGAGATACGATCCCAATCCTAGCTAGTTATCTTGGAGATCAATCCACGGCATAAGCTCCCTGTATCGTGCGGCCGTTGTGCCTATATTAACACGTACGCGTCCTTGCTAACTGCATACGTTTAAGCCTCACTTTTTACATGGTATACAGAGCCTCGCTCTTCCAATACATCTAGGTCATGTCATCTTCCTCCTCTCCCGTCGCCATGGCCACCCCCTCCTTCGCATCGCTTGGCCACACCATCACCGAGAAGTTAACCAGAGAGAACTTTCTGGTGTGGAAGGCGCAG
This sequence comes from Thinopyrum elongatum, assembly GCA_011799875.1. Classification (NCBI taxonomy): domain Eukaryota; kingdom Viridiplantae; phylum Streptophyta; class Magnoliopsida; order Poales; family Poaceae; genus Thinopyrum; species Thinopyrum elongatum. Next base: position 187,971,075 of record CM022302.1, read on the forward strand.
GTTCTGCCGCCCATCCAGGCGGTAGGGATGATGGGCTACCTTGATGGATCGATCAAGGAGCCGAACGTTGTTCTTCTCTCTGAGAAGGAAATCGCCGATGGGAAGAAGGAGGTCGTCACCACGCCAAGCCCTGAATATGCCATCTGGGTAACTCAGGATCAATAGGTGCTCACGTTCTTGATCGCTTCTCTTTCCCGTGAAGTCCTCATGCAAGTCTCAAATCACACCACCTCTGCTAGCATCTGGCAAGCTTTGCTCCAGAGCTTTTCTTCGTAGTCCAGGGCACGCACCATCCAGCTTCGTTCCGCTCTCAGGAACACACGCAAGGGGGACCTCTCGGCAGCCGCCTACTTCACCAAGATGAAGGGCATTGCTGATGAGCTAGCAGCCGCCGGGAAGCCTCTCGGTGAAGATGATCTCGTCGACCAGATTCTCCAAGGTCTGGTGCATGAACCCGACTACAACGGTTTCGTCTCCGCCATCTCTACGCGCGCCGCCATGGACCAGCAGATCGGACTCACTGAGCTTTCTTCATTGCTTCTTGCGGCTGAGGCTTGCATCGTTGACCAGCAGGCGGCCTTCTCCCCCAACCACTCTGCCAACCTCCCTGCTCGCGGCGGAGGCTGCGGCGGCGGAGGCGGGCGCGGCGGCTACAACAACAACTCCGGCGCCCCTCGCTACTCCGACAACTCTGGCGGCGGCTCCTCCAGTGGTGCGCCGCGCAAGCAGGGTGGTGATCGCGGTGACCGCGAGCGCTGCCAGATCTGCAAGGAGGACGGCCACGGTGCATGGCGCTGCAGAAAACTCTATGACAAGGGCTACAACAACAATGTTCATCATCTCGCAGGAGGCGGTGGTGGCGGCAACGGTGGCGGCGGCGGTGGCGGCGGCGGCGGCCATCATCGCTCCGCCAATGCAGCACACTCGTATGGCGTAGATACCAGCTGGTATCTCGACACCGGTGCGATAGATCATGTCACCGGAGAGTTGGAGAAGCTTGCCGTTCGAGATCGCTACACCGGCAACAAACAAATTCACACCGCTAGCAGTCAAGGTATGGACATTACGGATATTGGCCACTCAGTTTTATCTACTCCCTCCGGGTCGTTGAACTTGAACAATATCCTTCATGTCCCTAGTGTCGAGCAAAGCCTTCTTTCTGCCTATCAACTTATGAAAGATAATCATGTGTTTATTGAACTTCACCCTAGAACTTTTCTTGTCAAGGATCAGGCTACTCGGAGAACAATTCTTCAAAACAAGAGTAGATGGCGTCTGTTCCCTGTGACCGGTCGGCAGAGTGCTCCTCAACGGCAAGTGCTTGGAGCAACCAAACCATCCACATCTCGGTGGCACAAGCGTTAAGGGCATCCCTCCCTTCCGGTAGTCCAGAAAGTTCTTCGAGATTTCAACCTTCCCGTGTCCAATAAACAAGATCATCTTTTAGTTTGTGACGCATGTCAGATGGCCAAGAGTCATCAACTACCTTATTCTCGCGACTAGTGAATTCAAAGCTCCTTTAGAGCTTATTTTTTTCAAATGTTTGGGGTCCTGGACCCGTTTCTGTAGGCAGACAGAAATATTATGTCAGTTTTATTGATGATTTTATCAAGTTCAGTTGGATCTATTTGCTCAAAAATAAATCTGATGTGTTTGAGAAATTTCATCTCTTTCAAGCTCATGTTGAACGTCTTTTTAATCGAAAGATTATTGCCATGCAAACGGATTGGGGAGGTGAATACCAAAAACTGAATTCTTTTTTTGAACGCACTGGCATCATCCATCATGTTTCATATCCTCATGCCCATCAACAGAATGGATCCGCTGAAAGCAAACATAGGCACATAGTGGAAGTTGGTCTCTCCCTTCTGGCTCATGCATTTATGCCACTGAAATTTTGGGACGAAGCGTTCCTCACCGCCATTTACCTCATTAACCGTGTTCCTAGTAGAGTCATCAAAAATCAAACTCCACTAGAACGTATTTTTGGCACTAAACCAAACTACACTTTTCTTCACATTTTTGGTTGTGCCGTGTGGCCAAATTTGCGTCCTTTTAACAAGCACAAACTTGAGTTTCGCTCTAAGCAATGTGCTTTCTTGGGTTATAGTAGCTTTCACAAAGGATATAATGTTGGGAATCGTTGCATGGAAAACAAAACAAAAATCTACGCACACGCAATGATCTATCCATGGAGATGCATAGCAACGAGGGGAGAGTGTGTCTACGTACCCTCGTAGACCATAAGCGGAAGCGTTTCACAACGCGGTTGATGTAGTCGAACTTTCTTCGCAATCCAACCGATCGAGTACCGACCGTACGGCACCTCCGCGTTCAGCACACGTTCAGCTCGGTGACGTCCCTCGCCTTCTTGATCCAGCAAGACATCGAGGTAGTAGATGAGTTCCGTCAGCACGACGGCGCGGTAACGGTGATGGTGAAGTGATCTCCGCAGGGCTTTGCCTAAGCACTTCGAAAATATGAACGGGAGTGTAAACGGTGGAGGGGGGTGCCGCACACGGCTAACAATTGATCTGGTGTGTGCTAGGCGCCCCCTTCCCACATATATATAGGTGGGAGGGGGAGGGGAGAGGCCAGGGCGCGCCCTAGGGCTGGCCACCGGCCCCCTAGGGGCCCTGCCTTGCCCTGCGCCCCCCTGCCATGTTTTCCCAAGGGGGAAGCAAAGAAGGGGGAAGAGGGAAGGAAGGGGGAATCCTATTCCACTCTTTCCTTTCCCTTCCCATCTTTCCTTCTCCTCCTAGGCCGGCCCATATGGGGGGCGCACCAGCCCCTTGTGGCTGGTGTGTTTCCCCTCTTGGCTCATAAGGCCCATATCTTTTGCCGGGGGTGCCCGGAACCCCTTCCGGTGACCCGATAAGTACCCGGTGACCCCCGAAACACTTCCGGTGTCAGAATACCATTGTCCTATATATCAATCCTTACCTCTCGGCCATTTCAAGACTCCTCGTCATGTCCGTGATCTCATCCGGGACTCCGAACAACATTCGGTCACCAAATCACATAACTCATATAATACTATATCGTCAACTAACGTTAAGCGTGCGGACCCTACGGGTTCGAGAACTATGTAGACATGAACGAGACATCTCTCCGATCAATAACCAATAGTGGAACCTGGATGCCCATATTGGCTCCTACATATTCTACGAAGATCTTTATCGGTCGAACCGTTATGATAACATACGTAATTCCCTTTGTCCATCGGTATGTTACTTGCCCGAGATTCGATCGTCGGTATCTTCATACCTAGTTAAATCTCGTTACCGGCAAGTCTCTTTACTCGTTCTGTAATACATCACCTTTGTAACTAACTCCTTAGTCATTTGCTTGCAAGCTTATGATGTGTATTACCGAGAGGGCCCAGAGATACCTCTTCGATACTCGGAGTGACAAATCCTAATCTCGATCTATGCCAACTCAACAAACACCTCCAGAGATACCTGTAGAGCATCTTTATGATCACCCAGTTACGTTGTGACGTTTGATAGCACACAAGGTATTCCTCTGGTATCCGGGAGTTGCATAATCTCATAGTCGAAGGAATATGTATTTGACATGAAGAAAGCGATAGCAATAAACTGAACGATCATTATGCTAAGCTAATGGATGGGTCTTGTCCATCACATCATTCTCCTAATGATGTGATCCCGTTATCAAATGACAACACATGTCTATGGTTAGGAAACCTTAACCATCTTTGATCAACGAGCTAGTCTAGTAGAGGCTTACTAGGGACACGGTATTTGTTTATGTATTCACACATGTATTTAAGTTTTCGATCAATACAATTCTAGCATGAATAATAAACCTTTATCATGAATAAGAAAATATAACCGCCCACAACTGATACGTCTCCGGTGACCCCCGAAACACTTCCGATGTCCGAATACTGATACGTCTCCAACGTATCTATAATTTTTGATTGTTCCATGCTATTACGTTATCCATCTTGGATGTTTTATATGCATTTATATGCTATTTTATATTATTTTTGGGACTAACCTATTAACCTAGAGCCCAGTGCCAGTTTCTGTTTTTTTTCCTTGTTTTTGAGTTTTGCAGAAAAGGAATATCAAACGGAGTCCAAACGAGCTGAAAATTTACGGTGATTTTTTATGGACCAGAAGAAGCCCCCGAAGCACAAGAGTTGGGCCAGAAGAGTCCCGAGTCAACGACAAGGGTGGAGGGCGCGCCCCCTGCCTTTTCGCTGACTCGTGGACCCCCCCCCCCCCCTGACGTGAAACCGACGCCAAAAATTCCTATAAATCCAGAAACCCCCAGAAAGAAACCTAGATCAGGAGTTCCGCCGCCGCAAGCCTCTGTAGCCACGAAAAACCAATCAGGAGCCTGTTCCGGCACCCTACCGGAGGGGGAAACCATCACCGGTGGCCATCTTCATCATCCCGGCGGTCTCCATGACGAGGAGGGAGTAGTTCACCCTCGGGGCTGAGGGTATGTACCAGTAGCTATGTATTTGATCTCTCTCTCATGTTCTTGATATGGCACGATCTTGATGTACCGCGAGCTTTGTTATTATAATTGGATCATATGGTGTTTCTCCCCCTCTACCTTCTTGTGATGAATTGAGTTTTACCTTTGAGGTTTCTCTATTATCGGATCGAATACTATTATGGATTTGAGAACACTTGATGTATGTCTTGCGTGGGATACCCGTGGTGACAATGGGGTGTTCTATTGATTCACTTGATGTATGTTTTGGCACTCAACTCGTGGATTCCCGAGGTGACATTGGGGTAATCTATGCATAGGGGTTGATGCACGTTTTCATCCTTGTTTCTTCGGTAGGAATCTTGGGGCACTCTTTGAGGTTCTTTGTGTTGGATTGAATATTATGAATCTGAAGTTGTTTGATGCATATCGTATAATTGACACACGGATACTTGTGGTGACATTGGAGTATCTAGGTGACATTAGGGTTGATTGATGTGTGTCATATGGTGTTATTTTACTACGAACTCTAGGGCTGTTTGTGACACTTATAGGAATAGCTCAATGGATTGATCGGAAAGAATAACTTTGAGGTGGTTTCGTACCCTACAAGCAATTTCATCTTATGTTCTCCGCGATAGGAACTTTGGAGTGACTTTTGTCGCATGTTGAGGGATTGCCATATGATCTAATTATGTTATCATTGTTGAGAGAACTTGCGCTAGTGAAAGTATGAACCCTAGGCCTTGTTTCCAAGCATTGCAATACCATTTTTGCTCACTTTTACTACTAGTTACCTTGCTGTTTTTATATTTTCAGATTACAAAAACCTATAACTACTATCCATATTACACTTGTATCACCATCTCTTCGCCGAACTAGTGCACCTATACAATTTACCATTGTATTGGGTGTGTTGGGGACACAAGAGACTCTTTGTTATTTGGTTGCAGGGTTGTTTGAGAGAGACCATGTTCATCCTACGCCTCCCACGGATTGATAAACCTTAGGTCATCCACTTGAGGGAAATTTGCTACTGTCCTACAAAACTCTGCGCTTGGAGGCCCAACACGAGTCTACAAGAAGAAGGTTGCATAGTAGACATCAAGCTCTTTTCTGGCGCCGTTTCCGGGGAGGTTAGTGCTTGAAGGTATATCTTTAGATCTTGCAATCGAATCTTTTAGTTTCTTGTTTTATCATTAGTTTAGTTTATAAAAGAAAACTACAAAAAAAATGGAATTTAGGTTGCCTCATTTGCTTCGTCTCTATAATGTCTTTCGTGAAAATGATGGAAAGGAAAATTGTGACAAAGTGTTAGAAGAAGAATGCAATAAAATGTTTGGCACTAAATCTTTGAATGATGAGCATGATTGCAATGTTGTTAGTATGAATTCTTTGAATATCCATGATGCTAATGATATGCAAAGCCATAAGCTTGGGGATGCTATGTTTGATGAAGATGATTTTTTTAGTCCCCCAAGTTTTGATGAGAATATTTATTATGATGATAGCATGCCTCCTGTTTTTGATGATTATATTAATGAAAGTGGGTTTGGAAGAGTGTCAACTCTAGGTAGTATTGATCCCACTATTTTGGAGGGTGTTGAATCTTTTCACAATATTGATAAAAGTGGATTTGGAGAGGTCATGACTTTATTTAGTGATGAATCCACTATTTTGGAAGAGGTTCCAATTGATTATGAGAACAAAGTTGCTATCTATGATGATTATTGTGATGACATGTATGCTATAAAGAATAATGATAACCATGAAACTTGTCATCATGATTTTAATTTTCAATTGGATTATGCCTCACATGGTAGTTATTTTGTTGAGTTTGCTCCCACAACTATTCATAAGAATAAATTTGCTTATGTGGAGAGTAATAAAATTTCTATGCTTGTGGATCATGAAAAGAATGCTTTATGTGATAGTTATATTTTTGAATTCATTCATGATTCTACTGAAAATTATTATGATGGGGGAACATATGCTTGTAGGAATTGCAATAATATCAAGTTTCCTCTCTATGTGTTGAAAATCTTGAAGTCATGCTTGTTTTGCCTTCCTATGCTAGTTGATTCTTGCTCCCATAAATTGTTTGATCACAAAATTCCTATGCATAGGAAATGGGTTAGAATTACATGTGCTAGTTATATGCTTCATGATGCTCCCGTTATGTTTCAATTCTTATCTTTTATGTGAGCATCATTGAAATCATCATGCCTAGCTAAAAAGGCATTAAAGAAAAGTACTTGTTAGGAGACAACCCAATATTTAACCCTACTGTTTTTGTGTGTTCACATGATTAAGATACTGTAGTAATCATGTTTTATAGCTTTTGTTTCAATAAAGTGCCAAGTAAAGCCTTTGGGATAGTGTGGTTGATAGTTGATTTGATTCTGTGCAAAAACAGAAACTTTTGTGTCCAGTAACAGAATTGTTAAAATTCACTGGAACGTGGAAAAACTCTGAATTTTGTACAGAGGATTGATATACAAATTTTCTACATTGTCCTAACTTTTCAGAATTTTTGGAGTAACAGAAGTATGAGCTTAATTCAGATCTTTACAGACTTCTGTTTTTGACAGATTCTGTTTTCGATGCATAGTTTGCTTGTTTCCTAGTTTCTATGGCTTATATTGCTCAATATAAATTGTAGAAATGATAAGGTACAGTAGGTATCAGGTGATAAAAACTTTGAATCTTGTCTTGACAGTACCAAAGTGAATGATTTGTTTTATCATACTAACCCATCTCACGAAGGTTTTGTTAAGTTTTGTGTGATTGAAGTTTTCAAGTTTTGGGTAAGATATCGATATGAGGAGAATAAGGAGTGACAAGAGCCTAACCTTGGGGATGCCCAAGGCACCCCAATGTAATATTCAAGGAAGATCGAAGCAACTAAGCTTGGGGATGCCCCGGATGGCATCCCCTCTTTCGTCTTCGTTCATCGGTAACCTTACTTGGAGCTATATTTTTATTCACCACATGATATGTGTTTTGCTTGGAGCATCATTTAATTTTATTTTGTTTTGCTTGCTGTTTGGATAATATCCCAAGATCTGAAATTCTTAAATGTTAGAGAGTCTTCACACAGCTACATAATTATTTGACTACTCATTGATCTTCACTTATATCTTTTTGGAGTAGTTTGTCAGTTGCTCTAGTGCTTCACTTATATCTTTTTAGAGCACGGCGGTGGTTTTATTTTGAAGAAATTGATGAACTCTCATGCTTCACTTATATCATTTTGAGAGTCTTAAATAGCATGGTAATTTTCTTAAGTTATGAATTTAGTCCTAATATGATGGGCATCCAAGAGGGATATAATAAAAACTTTCATATAAAGTGCATTGAATACTATGAGAAGTTTGATTCCTTATGATTGTTTTGAGATATGAGGATGGTGATATTAGAGTCATGCTAGTGAGTAATTGTGGATTGTAGAAATACTTGTGTTGAAGTTTGTGATTCCCGTAGCATGCACGTATGGTGAACCGTTATGTAACGAAGTTGGAGCATGATTTATTTATTGATTGTCTTCCTTATGAGTGGTGGTCGGGGACGAGCGATGGTCTTTTCCTACCAATCTATCCCCCTAGGAGCATGCACGTAGTACTTTGTTTCGATAGCTAATAGACTTTTGCAATAAGTATGTGAGTTCTTTATGACTAATGTTGAGTCCATGGATTATACGCACTCTCACCCTTCCACAATTGCTAGCCTCTCTAGTACCGCGCAAATTTCGCCGGTACGATACACCCACCATATACCTTCCTCAAAACAGCCACCATACCTACCTATTATGGCATTTCCATAGCCATTCCAAGATATATTGCCATGCAACTTACCACCGTTCCGTTTATTATGACACGCTTCATCATTGTCATATTGCTTTGCATGATCATGTAGTTGACATCGTATTTGTGGCAAAGCCACCGTTCATAATTCTTTCATACATGTCACTCTTGAGTCATTGCACATCCCGGTACACCGCTGGAGGCATTCATATAGAGTCATATTTTGTTCTAGTATCGAGTTGTAAGTAAATAAAAGTGTGATGATCTTCATTATTAGAGCATTGCCCCATGTGAGGAAAAATAAAAAGGCCAAAGAAGCCAATCAAAAAAAAAGAGAAGAAAAAAAGAAAAGAAAAAAAAGAGAAAAAAATGAGAGAAAAGAGAGAAGGGGCAATGTTACTATCCTTTTCCACACTTGTGCTTCAAGGTAGCACCATGTTCTTCGTGATAGAGAGTCTCCTATGTTGTCACTTTCATATACTAGTGGGAATTTTTCGTTATAGAACTTGGCTTGTATATTCCAACGATGGGCTTCCTCAAATGCCCTAGGTCTTCATGAGCAAGCAAGTTGGATGCACACCCACTTAGTTTCTTTTTTGAGCTTTCATAAACTTATAGCTCTAGTGCATCTGTTGCATGGCAATCCCTACTCACTCACATTGATATCTATTGATGGGCATCTCCATAGCCCGTTGATACACCTAGTTGATGTGAGACTATCTCCTTCTTTTTGTCTTCTCCACAACCACCATATTCTATTCCACCTATAGTGCTATGTCCATGGCTCACGCTCATGTATTGCGTGAAAGTTGAAAAGGTTTGAGAACATCAAAAGTATGAAATAATTGCTTGGCTTGTCATCGGGGTTGTGCATGATTTGAATATTTTGTGTGATGAAGATGGAGCATAGCCAGACTATATGATTTTGTAGGGATAACTTTCTTTGGCCATGTTATTTTGAGAAGACATGATTACCTTATTAGTATGCTTGAAGTATTATTGTTTTTATGTCAATATTAAACTTTTGTTTTGAATCTTATGGATCTGAATATTCTTGCCACAATACAGAAGATTACATTGATAAATATGCTAGGTAGCATTCCACATCAAATTTTTTGTTTTTATCATTTACCTACTCGAGGACGAGCAGGAATTAAGCTTGGGGATGCTTGATACGTCTCCAACATATCTATAATTTTTTATTGTTCCATGCTATTATATTATCCATCTTGGATGTTTTATATGCATTTATATGCTATTTTATATTATTTTTGGGACTAACCTATTAACCTAGAGCCCAGTGCCAGTTTCTGTTATTTTCCTTGTTTTTGAGCTTTGCAGAAAAGGAATATCAAACGGAGTCCAAACGAGCTGAAAATTTACGGTGATTTTTTATGGACCAGAAGAAGCCCCCGAAGCACAAGAGTTGGGCCAGAAGAGTCCCGAGTCAACGACAAGGGTGGAGGGCGCGCCCCCCTGCCTTGTCGCTGACTCGTGGACCCCCCTGATGTGAAACCGACGCCAAAAATTCCTATAAATCCAGAAACCCCCAGAAAGAAACCTAGATCGGGAGTTCCGCCGCCGCAAGCCTCTCTAGCCATGAAAAACCAATCGGGAGCCTGTTTCGGCACCCTGCCGGAGGGGGAAACCATCACCGGTGGCCATCTTCATCATCCCAGCGGTCTCCATGATGAGGAGGGAGTAGTTCACCCTCGGGGCTGAGGGTATGTACCAGTAGCTATGTGTTTGATCTCTCTCTCTCATGTTCTTGATATGGCACGATCTTGATGTATCGCGAGCTTTGTTATTATAGTTGGATCATATGGTGTTTCTCCCCCTCTACCTTCTTGTGATGAATTGAGTTTTACCTTTGAGGTTTCACTATTATCGAATTGAATACTATTATGGATTTGAGAACACTTGATGTATGTCTTGTGTGGGATACCCATGGTGACAATGGGGTGTTCTATTGATTCACTTGATGTATGTTTTGGCACTCAACTCGCGGATTCCCGAGGTGACATTGGGGTAATCTATGCATAGGGGTTGATGCACGTTTTCGTCCTTGTTTCTCCGGTAGGAATCTTGGGGCACTCTTTGAGGTTCTTTGTGTTGGATTGAATATTATGAATCTGAAGTTGTTTGATGCATATCGTATAATTCACCCACGGATACTTGTGGTGACATTGGAGTATCTAGGTGACATTAGGGTTGATTGATGTGTGTCATATGGTGTTATTTTACTACGAACTCTAGGGCTGTTTGTGACACTTATAGGAATAGCTCAATGGATGATCGGAAAGAATAACTTTGAGGTGGTTTCGTACCCTACAAGCAATTTCATCTTATGTTCTCCGCGATAGGAACTTTGGAGTGACTTTTGTCGCACGTTGAGGGATTGCCATATGATCTAATTATGTTATCATTGTTGAGAGAACTTGCGCTAGTGAAAGTATGAACCCTAGGCCTTGTTTCCAAGCATTGCAATACCGTTTTTGCTCACTTTTACTACTAGTTACCTTGCTGTTTTTATATTTTCAGATTACAAAAACCTATATCTACTATCCATATTACACTTGTATCACCATCTCTTCGCCGAACTAGTGCACCTATACAATTTACCATTGTATTGGGTGTGTTGGGGACACAAGAGACTCTTTGTTATTTGGTTGCAGGGTTGTTTGAGAGAGACCATGTTCATCCTACGCCTCCCACGGATTGATAAACCTTAGGTCATCCACTAGAGGGAAAATTGCTACTGTCCTACAAAACTCTGCGCTTGGAGGCCCAACACGAGTCTACAAGAAGAAGGTTGCGTAGTAGACATCAAATACCATCGTCCTACATATCAATCTTTACCTCTTGACCATTTCGAGACTCCTCGTCATGTCCATGATCTCATCCGGGACTCCGAACAACATTCGGTCACCAAATCACATAACTCATATAATACTATATTATCAACGAACGTTAAGCGTGTGGACCCTACGGGTTCGAGAACTATGTAGACATGACCGAGATACCTCTCAGATCAATAACCAATAGCGGAACCTGGATGCCCATATTGGCTCCTACATATTCTACGAAGATCTTTATCGGTCGAACCGTTATGATAACATACATAATTCCCTTTGTCCATCGGTATGTTACTTGCCCGAGAATCGATCGTCGGTATCTTCATACCTAGTTCAATCTCGTTACCGGCAAGTCTCTTTACTCGTTCCGTAATACATAACCTTTGTAACTAACTCCTTAGTCATTTGCTTGCAAGCTTATGATGTGTATTACCGAGAGGGCCCAGAGATACCTCTCCGATACTCGGAGTGACAAATCCTAATCTCGATCTATGCCAACTCAACAAACACCTTCGGAGATACCTGTAGAGCATCTTTATGATCACCCAGTTACATTGTGACGTTTGATAGCACACAAGGTATTCCTCCGGTATCTGGGAGTTGCATAATCTCATAGTCGAAGGAATATGTATTTGACATGAAGAAAGCGATAGCAATAAACTGAACGATCATTATGCTAAGCTAATGGATGGGTCTTGTCCATCACATCATTCTCCTAATGATGTGATCCCATTATCAAATGATAACACATGTCTATGGTTAGGAAACCTTAACCATCTTTGATCAATGAGCTAGTCTAGTAGTGGCTTACTAGGGACACGGGATTTGTTTATGTCTTCACACATGTATTTAAGTTTTTGATCAATACAATTCTAGCATGAATAATAAACCTTTATCATGAATAAGGAAATATAAAATAACAACTTTATTATTGCCTCTAGGGCATATTTCCTTCATATAAATTCCTAGATATCTCCTCCAGATGTGTCTACATTTCTCGAGATGTTGTTTTTGACGAACAAGTCTTTCGGTTTGCTAGTATTCACCCCAATGCCGGTGCCCAACTTTGCAAAGAACTTATTCTTTTACCTCCCCATCTCCTACCATCACCTACCTTTGTTCCAGGGGGAGTGGATTCTGCTGGCCATATGTCAATGACTAATAATTTTGATGATAGTTCTGCTGAAAGTGTGCAGGAAACAGGGCAAGAAAATGATGAAGAAATTGGTACAAATTCCTCTGATTTTATGCAGCACACAGCTAGCATAGAAGATCAGGGCATGGCCCTCGAGGCTGATTCTCGCGGGCGAATCTCCTCGGGATCGGACACTGCAGACGTGTCAGGCGCATCCCCCGTGGGATCGCCGCCAGCAGCTGGGCATGGCGGGCGGCCAGGCGGGTCCCCTGTCGTGCGGACCCCTGGTCGGTCAACACCCGCCTCGGTGTCGGGCGGACCTCCCTCTCCTGTGGCTGAGCGCGGCCCATGTGGCCACCCTGGTGCGGGGCGCACCAACTTGGGTGCGTCGCTCCCCTCCCAGGCTCCGGAGGCCGGCGCGGACAAGTGGCGGCTCCGAACGGGCTGTTGCGGCTGGATCGCTACAGGAGTCCCCTCTTGGATCTGTTGCGGCTGGCTCCGGATTTTGTGTGACCAACTCCGACTCTGTTGTTTCTGCCTCCTCCAACAGGATACAGATTCAAGCTGCACAACCAGCCCCGCCTCCTCCTATGCGCTCACACACCAGATCCCAGAGTGGTATTCACTACTGCAGGATGCTGCTAACGCGACACTACGATCAGAGACCCTTTGACGAAACTGTGTGCGATGCATTAATCGCAAACGGTGATGTAAAAAACCATCAGAAAAGATGCAAAATGTTTGCGATGGCAGATACATCAAACACGGTTCAGATTTTAGTTGCGTGTGTGATGCTGGGCATACGGTTCAGTCCAATAAACTATTTGCGATGAGGCAGAAGAACAGAAACGGGCAGCCATATGAAGGTGTGTGCGATATACGACACACAGTTCACTCGGATGAATTGTTTGTGATTAGGCAACACAAAAGAAACGGTCAGCCGGGTGAAGTTGTGTGCAATATATGGCATACAGTTCACTCGAGTGAACTATTTGCGTTGATCCCAGAGAACAGAAACGGTTCAACTTAACAAGATGTGTGTGATACGCGGCAAACAGGTCTGTAATCAGAAATGTGTGGGAAGACCGATAACAACCCAGACGATTCCTGTTAACAAGCTATGTGTGTTGTGAGCAAATGATTGCTGGTATACAATTGTCAGTGACTGATGAAATCATCACCGACGGGTTCCATTGTTTAGTCCGTGTGCGATGTGATTTGCTCTGTCCGCACAACATCTATGCTCTGTCTACAGAGCATCAACATATATACTTAAAAAGACAGCATTGCATAACCAAATTAAGCATACAATTACACAAGTGACTACACACATAACATTTCCACACACCAAAGTAAGCAATTACATGCATACTAAACTAGGAGAAACGAGGATCTAATCATCTACTTCTTGTTGCGACGATGCTTGCCATTGCTCTGCTTCCGGCTGGATCCCTGGCCGTTTTGGGGAAGGAGGCACTTCCTCATGTCAACGATCCGCCTGTACATCTCATAGCTCATGTACGCCTCCTTGGCCACGTACACGATGTGAGCTTTGTCGAGTTTCTCCATCCAGGCCGAGTGCTAGGCACGCTTGTCCTTGTTGCAGGAATCCTTCATGTCTCTGTAGTAGGGATCGATGATGGCCTCGGTGAGATGAACCAGTGAGTCCTTCTCATGCTCGTTGCTGCCCTAGATATTGTATTGGCCCTGGATGTTGACAAGATTCTGGCAGGCGATGCCCAAATTCTTGAGCACCTTTACATCCTTGGTGATGTCCACCGTAGCGAACATGTAGTGGGGGCTATTGAGAAACCTGGCGAAATGCTCGCAAGGCCTTGTGGCAAGGCAGTAGTGGTAGACGAGGACGTAATTGCGCAAGCACATCTGGGCGACGACGACCTTGGGACGAGACCCGGCACGAGCGCGGGTGTACTCGAGGTCGAACCCGACCACCTTGTACTTGTCCTCAGCAAGCAACAGCTCCATGATGTGGATGGAGTGCTCCACCCAGACCAGGTTGTTTGTGTACACCACCAAGAGCTCCGTGAACCTTCTATGGGTGTCCACCACGGCAGGCATGGTGAACTGCTGCTCATCGTCGGCAGCCGCTCGGAGCGCCATTGGAGTCACGTAGGATACCCTCTAAGAATTTGTCGTGGTGGGTGTGCTTCTTGCAATGGTGGGGCGCGATCGAAAGGTTGAAGAGACACAAGGGTTAAATGGCCGCTGTAATAAATGGGGGCCGGCCGGCCTGTAATCGTCACGTCTTGTCACCGAGTTCATAGCGGAGGATTCCAGTGCACGCTTGACAACACCGCACGCATTTCGTTTGACCACGCGTGGGCTCAAAGAGGCGCCAAATGTATCGTCAGTGAGCCTGTTCCTACGCTACTGCGCAGTTTACCGCGCAAGCTTCCCGCCCGGCTAGTTTGGCCACGCGTCGGCTAGAAGAGGGCAAATCGTGGGCATTTATTGGCAAAAAGCTTTGTAAAAACGAAGTGTGTGGAATGACTTCGGTCATAAGTTTACCAGTGGGTGATGAAGTCAAAGTTACACAGAAGGGTGATGATGGACACTCGAGTGCGATAATTAATTTTGCGCTCTACAGAGCACACGGTTGAAGAAACCAACTGTGTGCAATAATGTCGAAGATCGTAGTCGAGTTAGCTATACAGATCGTGTGCTATGAGATCAACAAGGTAAACACGTTCGAGAATGGTTAATAAAATCTAAGTACATTGCATATTAAGGTCAAAATAGTGCTACCAATATATGAGTCTCATACAATGCCATTTCAACGATTGTACCACAAAAGCTCGAAATATTACAAGGTTCAAATTCCAGAGTTATATGGCTCAAATTCAAAGATTACAAGGTTTAAACTGATATTAGAAATGAAATTCAGCTCATCAGCTGCAAACGCTCGCGCTGATCCGCTGAACATGGATATAAGAGAGGTTCAAACTAATATTACCACTTGTAAGGCTGGTTTCGAAACCTCATAATTTTTGCAAATGGGTCAGCCACTGAGAAGTCATGTATGGGGTTGACTCGATGACTTCCGATTACTCTGTCATCTGAAGTTCCAAAATGAAATTCAGCATTTTCGGAGCCTATTCCATTCTGCCGCAGCCGCCGGCGCTGACCAACAAACCCTTCATTTTTGCGAAATAAATGTAGGGCAAACCTCATTACCTTCAGCACCCTTGCTCTGACAACAAACAACCTGGCGAATATAATCTCCGGTAAGGTCCCTCGGTAGGAGTTCAAAGTAATTTCTGAGAGATACAGATCTAGGCATTCGATGTGATTGTTATATTGTATCACATTATCCACCACCGGGCCTAATCTTATCTGCAAAAGAAGAAAACGTGTTAGTGCCTACATGCAGTTTTGAACACTACTATAGGCCTATTTGGTTTGCAGGATTTGTAAAATGCACTAACATGCCATCTTCGATCCGACATGATTAACATGGGCATTTGATTACAATCTAGAAAAATGTAGCCTTCTTCACAAGAGGTTGGAGTGGATGAAAAGTTCCCTAAGAATACTAGTACAGATGAATCCATATGGATCAAGCAACCAATATGGGGGGGAAACATGTATGTACTGAAATCCTCCAAAAATCCTTCAGAAATTTTAGAACATTGTCATTGTAAACTTGGAAAAAGGTGTCACAAATTGAACTCCCTTATGGTTAACATTTAATAGGAAAGGAACATCACCTCGATATATAGCTTCTCCAGGCACGGAAAGCATCTCAAGAAACTGACAACTTGGTCCAGGTTGGGGCCGATAGATTCTAGTGCCAAGACCTTCACTGTGTGCAGTTTCGGGGTCAAGTTTGTCGAAATCATTTTCTGGATGACAGACGAACATACATCTTGAAAATTAGAAATAATGTTAATTTCTAGAAGGAGAGATAGAAGGCGGCTGTTGTACCTGAACGGGTGTGGATCCAATAACAAGTTCGGAGTATTTGTCAGACGAGTAGCCCACCACTGTCAATTTCAGCGCAGAAATGACATTGATTCTTGTTGGACCTTATTGATCAACTACAAGTAATCTCTCAAGTGAAGGTGTGTCCTCAATGACCATACCGTGGTACACATCTTGTGATGTCTTCTTGCAGCACCAGCAACACACATAAATAGTCCGGAGAGTCATGGAGGTGATGTGGAAGCTACTCAACCCATTGATTGCATGAAGATGAAGGTACTCGAGTGTAGTACAGCCACGGAGCAGGCGCTCCATGTCACCGTTTGGGAGGCAGACGGTGACGAGCTTGAGGTGCTTTAGTCGTGGTAGAATAAGAGCGGGCGCGTCATTAAGGGGGGATGGCAGTTCCTGAACTTGGCGACGCACAGCGTGGGCGCGAGGCGGAGCGCGGACGTTGGCAGCGAGCGCATATGCCCATCATCAAAAGTGAGCTCCTCGAGCTGATCTAGGGCGGGGGATCGGAACCAGTTATCAAGCTTGGCTCGGTCCTTGCCATTGGAACGGAACTTGCCCATGCTAAGGCCTCTGGTTGGGCCAGGGTGACTGCCGAGGATCTGGGAGAACGCATCCAAGCTTTTGCGATAGCCATGGCAGAGCTCGTGGGTGTCGATGAGGTCGAGAGCGGTGGAGTTCCATAGGGGGCGCCACCGCCGGGAAAGGACGGTTGTCCACGCCCCGTATTTGATTGGGAGGAGGGAGATGATGACTGTCAACATATCATCGGGGAGGCTGCTGATGAAGTCTAGGCTTGCTGGAGTCGCTTGCGGTTCTTGCTCGACCCGCCTCCGCTTGTTGGCAGCCCCGTTCTCCACCTCCAGAGTCTCCTCATTAGCGGCGCTTTCTGAAGAAGTGGGAGTACAGGGAATATTTAGTTAAAACAGGGCAATAGAAAAGTGTATTGGTAACTAGAAGTTAGTAGGTAGGAATAGAGTAAGAAAATGGAATAACAATTGGTTTCTTAAATACTACACAATTCCTTTGATATTGCTGGGTAAGTCAACATGCAGATACTTGAAAAGAACACTTACTTCGAACAAAGTCTGGACGGATGATATCGTCGGGGAAGTTAGCATATATCTCATGACCAGGCTCTTTTATGTGCAGTGCAATTTTAGTGCCAGCTTTCAGTACATAAAATTTAGAAATTTCTGTCCAAAGGCCCTTGGCAAAATAGGAGTGACCAGATTCATCAAGTCTTACAGAAGCAACGATTGTAAATCCATGGTTTGTGTTCAGTATGACATCCCTGCAGTCTTGATTTGTGTAAAGGGAAAGATTGTGTACTACCGATTCTGTTGCATAGCAAGGGACGCGCTGCAGAAAATGGTAGGATTGTTAAAGCATATGGTAACATGAAAATATGGGCGAAATTGAAAGAACTGTACATCAGTTGAAATCAAAGGACAAAAATCTATAATTAAACAGATAGGGTAACCATGATGTCATGGAATTATGAGAGTAATCGAAAGAACAATACATCATTAATTTTCCTAATATAGAAAGAAGAGGAAAAAAATCCCCTTTGACGTATATGTTGCATGTGGCACCTTTTATCCAAATGCAGCAATATATAGTATATGTTCAGGAAAGTACGCCATGCCAACCGATTTAGGGTGAGATTGAACATACCGCGTGCATCCTCAAGTCATCTGGTACAGTGAGATGGAACCCCATGGATGTCTGGCCGAGGCCGCAAAGTCCCGACGTGTCCGTGCACTGTACACTCTATGAATGAAAGAAAATCCTCAAATCAGCTCGAATAAAAATGAATTCAGGGCGTTTTCAGCCGGGTGATTAAAGGAGGCAGATGAACTGGGATAAGAGATGAGATAATATCTCATTAAATTAGTTACCTTGTTGTCCACGAGAAAAAACCCTCAATACGATGGATTCCCCAACCGGGCAGAGCTGGGTCGACCGCGAGTAGCGTCGAGAAAGTCGATGGTGATAGGCGGCGGCAAGCGGAAGTGGCGAAATGCTGTGGGGTTTGCCGGCAGCCTGGCGGCAGCGACAGGCGTCGAGCTAAGTGGTTGCCGCAGCGATAGGCGGTGCCATGCATAGACGCGGAAGAGCTTGTGCAGGTGTGAATGGGGACCGGAGGGGGTGGCGGGCGGGGTGAGGGTTTTTGCGACGTGGGGATGGTGAGGGTTTTCTTTTTTCTTTTTTGAATTGGGTGGTGAGAGTTTTCTGTCCCACAAAGAGTTTCGGAGGCAACGGTTTGCTAGAGCCACCCGTGTGTGATTGACGTAACAGAGAAAATGAAAGTCATTGCACACGGTTCCAATTTTGGGAACCATGTGTGATTGACGTACTACCTCCGTCCTGGTTTATTGGTCCCCTTTGTAATTTGTACCAAATTTTGACCAAAGATTTAACTAACAAATGTTTATGCATGTCACCAAAAATTATATCATTGAACACTATGTTCAAATACGCATCCAACAATATAATTTTTGCTGACCTGCACTAACATTTTGTCAGTTAAATCTTTGTTCATAATTTAACACAAATTACAAAGGGACCAATAAACCAGGACGGAGGTAGATTCCATCAACCGAACTGATTGCATCCATATCCCACATTTAGACATAAGTAAACATAGATTAAACATACTCAGACATAGATAATAAGCGTACACAAGCATAGTTCAACCATAAGTACATAGTTCAACCGCCATTAAGCATACTCAAGCGTACATAGTTCGATCCCACATCTCATCTCATCTGTCGGTACGATCCTGAAGCTTCTCCAGGTACTCAGCGTACGCGGCGTGCGCCACCCTGCGAGAATACTTCTACTTGAAGGAGCCAACGGCTCATCCTCTTGCATGCGCCAGAACACTTTGATACGCGTTATGAAGCTTTTGGTTGCAAAATGGGCATCGATAGCCGCCGTCCCAGGTCCTAATATGCCTGTTATGCATTCCCTCATAAAGCTACCTGAAGATTTGCCTCTTGTACCTCCTCTGGCCATTTTCATCCTCGTTGTCGATATCGTCAGACAACACCTATACATATAGTAAAAAAATGTGGCGTCAAATTAATGTTTACAAACTAATCTCTAGCGAACATTTGGCGGTTGCCAAAATTTGACATCAAATCAATGTTTACATGCCGTAAAGTAGGATTAGGAATTTATGGCTATTTTCTTATACATATCCAGAGATTATGGTTCAATTTTTAAGCACAATCGTCTATGTACAGACCAATCTTGAAGAAAATAATGGCATAAACATATATGTAGGTCATTCAAAATCAATTGTCAAGACCTGGCTAGGAATTATTAGCACGAACACTAACCCTAGTCAGATTATTAGCAAAAATCATTTGCACAGATGAAACAATACCATTCAAACAATCAATACACTACACGGATCTAACGAAACTTACTCAGATTTCATGGATTGAGAGAACATAACCATAGGATTTCTATTCCAAAAAGGGGGAGGCAGGAGTAAGCAGAGAAACCCTAGGATGTATTTGACACATAAATGGGTATAGATGACTAACCGGTTCTCCGTCGTCGTCGGAGTCGTCGTCGGAGTGGTCGTCGGAGTCGTCGCCCGAGTCATCACCGGAGTCGGTTTGGACCTCCAGCTCCGGCTGTGGAAACATGGCGCCATCGACGACGTCAGGGTGCAGCGATACCTCGCCAGCGGTGACGGCAACCTCTGTCTCCATCTCCATGCCGTGCTCCGGTGCTTCAGCAGCCCCGACATCGCCACTCCCTTCGATGGGGCGCTTCGGCGGCATCCTCATACACTGACGGCTTTGAGGACTGAGAGCAGCGTCGAGGATGCAAGCGGAGAGAGAGGATTGTGTGTGTGACGAGGATGGGGGGTGCGGCCGTTCGGGTGCGCCATTAATATGGAGTACTGGGAGAGGGGCGGGCGGCGGTCAAACCGCTGGCCCGCCTCCCGGTGAGCCTGCGCACCAGACTGCTGGCATGCCTACCATTATTTCACACAGCTACTCGCACGCCTCCCGATGACACTGCACAACGAGCACGCCTCCCGTCAATTCACACACCTGCACGCACGCCTCCTGGTCTGCCTGCATGGCGGACTGCTCGCATGCGTCCCGTCAACTCACGGCTGCTCGCACGGCACACGGGTCGCGTGGCAGCACGTATATTGTTTTTCTATTTTGATGATTAATGCTGCGGCTTTATTGCTTAACCGAAGCATGGCACGTATCCATTGTTGGTCTAACGCCCACGGTTCGAATAAATAATCCATTTGCGTTATTGGTTTCCAATTATTAATAATCTCCCGTTTGTAAGAAGATGAAAATTACATCAAAATTGGTCTCAAGTTTGAGAAAAAAAGTACAATGCCACTTTGTATTGGTGTCCATATGACAACACGATAAGTTTCATGAATTTCAAATAAGTTTTGGATGTACTAGAATTTAAAAATCAAGATTCTCAATGTTTGAAATTTCTTGCATGGGGAGTAAACATGCACCCAGTGAGACACATGTGTTTTTCCAATCCATTTAGGTGCACTGTCACGTGTGCATGTAGCTCAAATTTGATTTTTGCACATTATACCCCTAGAAAATCAATCAATGTACTAAAATATCTTAATGATCTCTGTTTTTTTTAAATTAAAACGTCCCTCCTTTGGTAACATATGTTCACCGCGGGGAAATTTAACATGAATCGTAGTTGCGGTGGATGCGCGGTGTGTGCGTGTGTGTGTGTGTGTGTGTGTGTGTGTGTGTGTGTGCGCGTCTGGGGGTGGGGGTGGCTGGCAGTACACTACGAGTCGTGAGCCACCGTGTGGACATTTTGTGAGGCAGGTGCCACAACAGAGTCATGAATTCGTTATTTAAAACATTACACAACCCTTTCATACATACATGTTTTGGCCACATGCAGTCGCTGGTTGTCCTACACGACACGCACTCGCGTGTGACGCTTTCTGTGGGCCCGCGAGGTCATCGTCCATCATTTTGACCAACAGCCGGCAGAGAGGTTAATTTGACCAGCAAGGTAGAATATTTTTTAATTGTGTTATGGTGGGAGTATATAGTACGCGTCGAAGAGGTGGGAGGGGACTAGCATATATACTATACGTACGCGTCCGTGAACAAGTACACCTCACTCAGTGTCGGGACTTTTCGGTTTCCGAGGCACGTGCCACATCAAAGTTGTGAATTGGCTATTCAAACATCACACAACACCTCTTTGGGCCACATGCATGTAGGCGGTGGTTATCCTAGGACACTCACGTGTGACGCTTCCATCTATGGGCCCGCGAGGTCATCGTCGATGCATGCATCACTTTGACCTATATCGGGATAGGTTAATTAATTTCACCATCAAGGAGGATTCTTTTTGGGTTGTATTACGGTAGGAGCATATAGTATGCGTCGAAGAGGGGGAAGGGGACCATCATATGTAGTACGTTTCATGAACATCGCTCTGTGTGGGGACTTTACGGTTTTCGAGGCATGTGCCACATCAAAGTTGTGCATTTTGGGTATTCAACATATGTTACCATGGCGGATTCTTCCTTTGGTTCGTGTTATCGTAGTATAGGTCATGGTGAGATTCAGACCTAATTAAGTTTGAGCGCATACTATGCACACATGCATGCATGAATTCCCGTCATCGGCTCGAAGTGTGGTGTGACATACATATGCATCGTCAACTAACCCTCGCTCCGTGTGGGGATTTCTGGTTCGAAAGCACGGTGCCACATCAAAGTTGTTCCATTGTGTATTCAAACATCAACACCTCTCCATACATATGTTTGGGCCACACGCAGGCAGTGGTTGTCTTCGGGGACTAGCTACTTGTGTGATTATTGGTGAGCTAGCCCATCTCTGGGGTCGCATGGACGGCCATCACTTTGACCAACAACAAAAGAGAGGTTGTACGACCAAGGTGGATTATTCTTGATCTGTTTTACGATACATCTTGGTGAGATGCCCTCTCCAGCCCGCCGACTGAAAGTGTGTGTGTGTGTGCGCGCGCGCGCGCGCGTGTGTGTGTGTGTGATGGGGCCCTGCTACTTCGCACTTTGCTAGGTGAACCTCCGTGGGTGGGCATGCGTTCATAGCTTAGGATTCCCCTCCTACCGACACGAGGGGGGCAAGCAATACCGTGCGCTTTGCAAGATAGGTGCCACATCGAAGTTGCATTTGGTATTTGAACATCCAACCACCCTTTTTCATACATATATTTGGTCCACATGCAAGTGTGTTCGTGTTCTGACCCTTTCCTGCGTCATTTTCGCCAAATTTATGAACATTAGATAAGTCGGATGACGCAACAGACACGGTTCACTCACACTAACTGTGTGCCACGCTGGTGCCCATGTCACGCACATCCGCACAGTACATTGGCTCCACGAGGCTTCCCCTCTCAAAAATATCTACCCGCCTGCAGGTTTTTTCTGTTTGATAACACACGGTTATTATGTTTCGACCGTGTGTGATGTTCGTTGTTCCCGCTCCCGCCTGCATCACTCAAAAATATATGCCCGCCTCGAGGGTTTTTCTGTTTCATAACACACGGTTGTTATTTCTGGACCATGTGCGATGCACCATCATCCAAATTTTCAATAGCCCCGGCATTTCACTCTCGCGTTTGACTCCCGCATAGTCAAATTTTCAGTAGCCGCGTCATTTCCTCAAACACACCCCCCTCTCCACACACACACACCAAAACCTCCTCGGGCGCGCGCGCGCACACACACACCCACCACAACCCCTTCCTCCCTCGAAACCCTAGCAAGGTCGCCACCGCAAGGCCTCCATTGTCAACATCTGCCGGTTTGCCCGTGCAGCTTACCCACCATCTCCATACCCAGGCCGCCCTGAGTTTCTTAGATGATGCCTGCCAAACGCCCCCTTTCCCACAGATCCCCATCCCCATCCCCATCCCCCACTCCAGAGCGTCACAGCCTAAGCCCGGCTATGCTTCCCGTGGAGCCTGAGGAGCGACTGGCCCAAAAGAGGTGTATCGCGATCTCTTCGCCCGACGTCGCCGAGGTGGCCGCCGAGGAAGCTGATGACCATTACTGGCCGCAAGCACTCAATCAGCGGGCTAGAGTATGAGGGTATGTTGCGGACGCCGGCTACGACATCGAGGTCGTCGACAGCGATGGCCTGACGCGGGCTATGTCACAGGTTAAGTGGCCCAACCCCTCGGGTTCAACCGCCGTCGATCTCATCCATGGCTCCGCCGCTGATCTCCTCTGGCTCGCTGTCAAGAATTTGCCATCCTACATTGCCATCGAGCCCCTATTGTCATTTCTGAAGGACACGTTCTACGACACTGGCTTGGGATCCACAGCTTCCAAGTCAGACCTCATCGACGGCGACCACGAGGAGGGCACCCTCTTCGGCTCTTCCAAGGGGAAAGAGCCCATTTGCTCTTCCAAGGGGAAAGATCCCGTCTGCGACATCAGGGAGGGCACCCTACAGCCGTGCTCTTCCAAGGGGAAGGAGCCCATCTACGACAACATGGAGCGCATGTAGGGTCCGTGCTCTTCCCATGGGAACGAGCCCATCTGTGACAAGTGAGGAAACCCATGATTTTTTTTGCCGTGCCTCTTCGCAGGGGTGAACCCATGATTTGTTTTGTCGAGTCACTTTTGTAGTGTAGTGAGAATATGTCCAGTTTTAATTGCTATATTTGGTTGTTTGCAGTATGCCTTGTTTATTTCAGTTGTTCACAATGTGATGCTCTATGTGTGCAACTATTTACTGTGCAGTACATTTTCATCAATTCAGTTTTAAACATACCGACAGGAATGCATATATTTGCTTGCTGTTAAGCCTGTTATAGCTAGCATATGCCTCTTTTAAAGTTTTTTGATTGTTCGGTTGTTTGTAGTTAGCATATGTCCAGTTTCAAATGCTATCTTTGGTTGTTCATAGTATGCCTTGTTTATTCCAGTTATTCACAACGTGATGTTCTATATGTGCAAGTATGAATTGTGCAGTTCAATTTCATCAATACCAGTTTCAACAATACCACTATGAATGACTACATTTGGTTGCTGCATCTTGTAGTTAACACGCCTTTCCATTTTTATTTAACAATAACCAGTGTACTTAGACCGGCACAATACCAGTTTGAATGACTATGTTTGCTTGTTGTTAAATGTTATGCCTGTTGCAGTTAACACACATTTCCACTTGTTTTGCTTTACTAGCGTGCTTAAACCTGCACACTGAAGCTGTCTTTTGGAGATTATTTTGTCTGCCATGGATATATTTGGTTGATGTTTAGCTTATTGTGCTTAACATGCCTCTCGATGTACTTACACAGGACAATTTTGGGAATGACTGTTGTTTTCCATCGAGGTTAGTTTCATCCCATGGCTTATATATACTCACTGTTTAGGATATCGGTAGCTGGTACCATATAGGCCAGGGGCTGATAAGGGACTAATCGGTGAATCGGACTTTTAACTGAATATATCTGTAACCCATTTATCGCTAGGTTAACTAGGGCCATATGTAATATATCTGAGGCTACATAGCAACATGCACTGTACTTAATGTCTAAATATGCAATCCTAGGCTACATAGCAACAAGGAAGAGTGTTACCTTAATGTCTGATGATGTCTAGATATACGTAGAAGAGCAGCAGCAACAACAACACAGCCCTGTTTGGATACTCAACTTAGCTAGAGGTTAGAGTTAGTTTCTAGCTCATGACTAACCCTGAACTAACTCTAGCCAAAGAGGTGTTTGGATGACAGGGTTAGATTGACAATAAATGCACTAGGACAACTAGCTCCAATTAGCACCTCTTGGGTGGGATAGTTTTTTTTGGGTGGGTTAGATGCAACTAGCTCAAACTGGCCCTCATGTTTGGATATACTTTAGGGCTATTTGAGCCCAAACTAGCTCAAACTAACTCTAACCCATGGATACAGCAGTAGTTAATCAGCCGATAATTTGTAAAAATGCAATAAACTCCCTCCGGCCCATAATATAAGATGTTAATTCATCTAATATGTGAGTATATTGGATGTTATAAGATATTATAAAAGAGTGTTGTACTACATCATTGTGCAATTGTTGTTTAGCTTCTAATATTAACTTGATGATTTTAGGTACATATGTCATTGGTAAAGATCCGCGCTTCGACCCTTTCTGCGTATGGGGCAATGAGATATCGATGAACCAGCATCAAGTGAGGAAGCTGATAAAGATTGTTAGTAAAATGGGTCAAAAGATGGCAATTAAACTATTTGTTTACACTTTATCCAAGACAACAGCGAACTGTAGGATGGTAAGTAAGAACTCTACAGCCTTGTTTTTACTGCCCATAATGAGTTGTGTTAGATGACAATGTCTGAATCTTTTTCCTTTGCAGTGATTCCCAAAGCAGTTTACTCAAGATTACCTCTCAAACTACATGATTGGTGGGCATGCAAAGGTTAAAGTATTTCTACCAGAACACGATGATTATCTAGATGTTTTCATGAAGATCGTGAAGGATGGGCGGTCGGCCATCACAAGGGGTTGGACTAGAGTCGTGCGTGCCTTCTGCATGGAGGAGGGCACAATATGGGCATTCCACTTCACCTTATTCAGCAACCAGAATGTATTTCGCCTCTTTCTTTACTGTCTTTAATAGTACAAGTATACAACTATGGTTCATCATTCTTTATTTGGTGCTTATGTAATTCTTGAACATATGTACCTATGAATCGAATAAGGCATTGGTTGTTTGAACCTGATGGATATGAATAAAGCTATAGCATACTTTCAAATTCAAATCCGGTACAATTTGAAATAGCAGCAATTAAATTACGGTGAAATTATGCTCTGTAGGTCATTACGGCGCACACGGTCGGTAAAACACAAATGTTTGTGATATACACCATAATCCGACACGGTTCACAGAGAGGAAACGTGTGCAAGCATGCACACAGTTTCCGTTTGCAAAGCGTGTGCGATGTCAGACAATATCACAAACGATGCGGGCAAACTAAACATTTGTGATAGTTGCCTTATCGTACACGATTTGCAACCATGAACCATTTCTGATGTGGTACGCATCGTAAACGTTGCACCATAGAATAGCGTGTGCGATAGTTGTCATGTACGACGATGTTACAACGGTCCGAAGTTTTGTAATCCTATCCGACACTCGTACGATGATTAGCTAATCTTCTTAATTAGTTATCGCATACGGTTCGGGAAAAGTGAATGTGTGTGATTGTCTGCTTATCGTACACGTTCTATAATCGTGAACCATTTGTGATGGGCCACGCATCGTAAACATAGCACCACAGAATACCGACTGTGATGGCAATGCGAGCACAAACGAGTTGCAAGGATGGAGCCCCTATCCCCGATGGTTTTTGGGTCGTGTGAGAAGGACCCCCCCTATCGCAGTCACTCACTTGGCGACGGTTCCAAATGCCGTCGCGGAAAGGGGTTAAAAACCATTTGTATAGCACCTCGCCTGTACCAGTGATTGTTCAACCGAAGGTCTATAAAGATGGTTGTATTCGTTGGGGTTCTTTTTGTGCTACAGGTGAACCGAAGAATTTCAAGGAAGCACTTGGTGACTCCAACTGGAAGAAGGCAATGGATGAGGAATATTCCGCTCTCATGGAGAACAAAACATGGCGTTTGGTTCCACCTGTCAAGGGTAGGAATGTGATTGACTGCAAATGGGTGTACAAGGTAAAGAGAAAATCTGATGGCACTATTGACAGGTACAAGGCATGTTTTGTTGCCAAGGGTTTCAAACAAAGGTATGGCATTGATTATGAGGATACCTTTAGTCCTGTAGTGAAGGCTGCTACTATCCGGTTAATTCTTTCGGTTGCAATATCTGGAAACTGGTGAATGCGACAGCTAGATGTAAAGAACGCGTTTTTGCATGGTGTTCTGGAAGAGGAAGTCTTTATGAGGCAACCTCCTGGGTATGAAAGTTCAGTCTCGCCACAGCATGTTTCCAAACTTGATAAAGCACTATATGGTCTGAAACAAGCACCTCGAGCCTGGTACTATCGTTTGTACTCCAAATTGCGGTCTCTTGGTTTTGTTGCTTCCAAAGGAGATACCTCATTATTCTTTTATTGTCAGCATGGAGTAACTATTTTTATGCTCATATATGTTGACGATATTATTGTTACAAGTTCTTCATCTAAAGCAGTTGAAGCTCTTCTTAAGGATCTGAGTATGGATTTTGCACTAAAGGATCTAGGTAGTTTGCATTTCTTCCTTGGGATTGAGGTAAAAATGTTGCAAATGGAATTATTCTGTCACAGGAAAAATATGTGCAAGAAATACTTCAGCGAATGTGAATGAAAGGATGTAAGCCTTCATCTACACCTCTATCCACCTCTGAGAAATTATCTCTTCATGATGGAGAAATACTTTCAGGAGATGACTCCACCAGGTTAGAAGTATTGTGGGAGCGTTACAGTACTTAAACTTCGCAAGTCAGATTCGATGCTTGTCAGTGCATTTTCTGATGCAGACTGGGCAGGCTGTCCTGATGATAGGAGGTCAACAAGAGGTTTTGCAGTATTTCTTGGAGGTAATCTAGTTTCTTGGAGTGCTCGTAAGCAGGCTACTGTGTCTAGGTCAAGCACAGAAGCTGAGTATAAGGCTCTAGCTAATGCCACTGCTGAAGTTATATGGGTTCAAAATATGTTGACAGAATTGGGATTTCATCATCCTAAAGCAGCATCACTCTGGTGTGATAATCTTGGTGCTACGTACCTATCTGCTAATCCTGTTTTTCATGCTCGGACAAAGCATATAGAGATAGACTATCACTTTGTTCGTGAGAGGGTGGCCAACAAGTTGTTGAATGTTCGGTTTATTCCTACTGGTGATCAAGTTGCAGATGGTTTACTAAACCACTTTCATTGAGGCAGCTGGAAGCATTTTGACACAATCTCAACTTAGATAAGTTGTGATTGAGGGGGAGTGTTAAACATGTAAACACGGTGTGACTATAAACCGTATTAGTCCAGGACTTGTGTGCGTGCATGTGGTTGTTGTACGTATGGTTAGGCTGTTGAGATATGATCCCAATCCTAGCTAGTTATCTTGGAGATCAATCCACGGCATAACCTCCCTGTATCTTGCGGCCGTTGTGCCTATATTAACACGTACGCGTCCCTGCTAACTGCATACGCTTAAGCCTCACTTTTTACAGTGAATTGTATTTCCAACTCCTTCTTAGCAACACACTCATTTAAAAAATGGAAATCAACCTGCTTAGTCCTTGCATGGAATACCGGATTTGCTGACACGTACATAGTTACTGAAATTATCACACCATAAAGTTGGAGCTATTTCTTAGGGAAAAAGATGACTTTCATTCAATAATAACATAGTTTTGAGTACAACTTCATCAATTAGCCACAGAGTGGGGAGGGAAATCAGTAACTTATAGCATCTCCACCCTCATTACCCAAAGTGTAGGGGATAGTATCCCATAGCATGTTGATACGTCTCAACCATATCTATAATTTTTTATTGTTCCATGCTATTATATTATCTGTTTTGGATGTTTTATATGCATTAATATGCTATTTTATATTATTTTTGGGACTAACCTATTAACCTAGAGCCCAGTGCCAGTTTCTGTTTTTCCTTGTTTTTGAGCCTCGCAGAAAAGGAATACCAAACGGAATAAAACTTCACGATGATTTTTCTTGGACCAGAAGACACCCAGGGGACTTGGAGTCCAAGTCAGAAGAGCCACGAGGCGGCAACAAGGGTGGAGGGCGCCCTAGGGGGGGCGCCCCCCTACCTTGTGGGCCCCTCGGTGACCTCCTGACCTAGGTCTTCCTCCTATATATGCACAAATATTCCAGAACCACCAGAGGCATCCACAAAAACACTTTTCCACCGCCGCAACCTTCTGTTCCTGTGAGATCCCATCTTGGGGCCTTTTTCGGCATCCTGCCGGAGGGGGAATCGATCACAGAGGGCATCTACATCAACTCCATTGCCCTTCCGATGATGCGTGAGTAGTTTACCTTAGACCTACGGGTCCATAGCTAGTAGCTAGATGGCTTCTTCTATCTCTTTGATTCTCAATACAACATTCTCCTTGATGTTCTTGGAGATCTATCCGATGTAATCTTCTTTTGCGGTGTGTTTGTCGAGATCCGATGAATTGTGGATTTATGATCAGCTTATCTATGAATATTATTTGAATCTTCTCTTAATTCTTTTATGCATGATTTAATATCTTTGTATTTCTCTTTGAATTATCGGTTTGGTTTGGCCAACTAGATTGGTTTTTCTTGCAATGGGAGAGGTGCTTAGCTTTGGGTTCAATCTTGCGTGATTTCACCCAGTGACAAAGTAGGGGTAGCGAGACACGTATTGCATTGTTGCCATCGAGGATAAAAAGATGGGGTTTTCATCATATTGCTTGAGTTAATTCCTCTACATCATGTCATCTTACTTAAGGCGTTACTCCATTCTTTATGAACTTAATACTCTAGATGCATGCTGGATAGCGGTCGATGTGTGGAGTAATAGTAGTAGATGCAGGCAGGAGTCGGTCTACTTGACACGGACGTGATACCTATATGCATAATCATTGCCTTGGATATCGTCATAACTTTGCGCTTTTCTACCAATTGCTCGACAGTAATTTGTTCACCCACCGTATTATTTGCCTTCATGAGAGAAGCCTCTAGTGAAACCTATGTCCCCCGGGTCTATTTTCCATCATATTACTTTCCGATCTACTATTTTGCAATCTTTTATTTTCAGATCTATATACCAAAAAACCCAAAAATATTTTATATTTTGTTTATCTATCTCTATCAGATCTCACCTTTGCAAGTGACCGTGAAGGGATTGACAACCCCTTTATCGCGTTGGGTGCAAGTGTTTGATTGTCTGTGCAGGTGTTCGTGATTTGTGCGTTCTTCTCCTTCTGGATTGATACCTTGGTTCTTAACTGAGGGAAATACTTACCTCTACTGTGCTGCATCACCCTTTCCTCTTCAAGGGAAAAACCAACGCAAGCTCAAGAAGTAGCACATGTCCACTGTGATAACCCAAAGTGTAGGGAATCGCACAGTCTTCGTTGGAAACTATTTTAACCCTAATTTATATTTGACACCATGGGAGCCAAAGAATATTTTTAGGATTTAGCAGCTGTCTGTTTAGCCCCACCAGAAACAACACTTGCTCGAGAAAATTTATTAGTAGGCAGTGCGATGAAGTGATTGTTGTATGATTTGCAAAAAAGTAAACAAAAACAACAATATTCATCTGTACCCAAGTACAAAGTGTCTTACAGAGAGCAACAATTATGAAAACGAAGGCATGACGATGGATAAAAGGGATGTTACATGGATGGAATTAATCATATAATAGTATAAACCACATGGAAAAAAATTCCTAGCTCATATTCTTTCATCATATAGGCATGAAATTTGAATATAGTTGTACGTGCTTGCAATAAAAACTTGCACAATATATTTTGTCTTACCCTCCCGTGTCAGCGGGGTCACAGTTGGTATTAAGAGTAATTAAGATGCTCCCTTTATAGAGCATCCGAAACAAAGCATTAACACTTGTTGAATATGTGTAATCCTAAAAATGATAGCCAGTCACATTGATATTGATATCCCCACCATGTCAGCTCGGGGTCTCTGGTACAAAACTATAGCAGGTGCATACAACTTGCATGTATGATCCAGACACATATATATTCATGAAAACAAATATATTTATGATCTGAAATCATATCACTTAGACCCTAATGACAAGCATTACACATAGCAAAGTCATAGCAACATCAATCTTAGCACTATAATGACGCTAGGCTTCAATCCCCGATAATTCTAACAACTATTATGATGGATCTCATCCAATTCCCATCCACCCCGTTGCATACAATAGATTACTCACACATGGATGGTACAAACATGATGGTGATGATGGAGAAGGAGTTGGGGAAGATGATGTGAAGATTCCCTCTATACGGAGGCAAAATCTACCTCCAGACAACCCTTGAACAGAGGTGGTGGTAGTCTTTGCCCCGAAGAAAATTGTGAAAAAATCATTCTCAGGGTTTTCGGTGCGGAAGAAGATATATGGTGAAATAGGTCAGACGGGGTGCCCATGGTGAAAGGATCGAGATGGACCTAGAGGGGGTGAATAGGAATTACAAATTTTACTTTGATTATTAGCAAGTTTAGTCTATGCGGGATATAAAGTGCGAGACTAAACAATGCTACGGTGAGATATACAACATATATTATGCTTGCAAGGTCAAGTGGGGAAACAAAACCACAAGTAAATGAGCTAGGTTTAGGGATAACTTAATACCACAAAGACGAAGATGTATCACAATGTTCACTTCCTTGGAGGGAAGCTAGTCACCGTCGAAGGGGTGGGTGTTACCACGAAGGCACACCAGCACCATGAAGGATCACCCTCTTCTACTTGAGATACCGTCACGAAGGCGATTCTCAACCACTAGTGGCAGACCTTGATACGGCCTCCGAACCTTTAGAAACCATAGGGTCAATCACAAGTTGATTCCTCTCTGGTGAGTCCTACTGCTTAGGAGTATCCAACATCCAAGAGTAACAAATCCTCAATGAACACAAAGGGGAACACATATTCCTTCAGCAGAAAAATAGATCGGGGGCTCCTCTCTCTTTTCCCTCAAACAAGTATAATGATTTGATGGAGGGATGTGGAGGTTTTCAAGATTTTAAGCTTTTGAGAAATAAAGCAAGGGACAGAGAAAGCTCAACTCAAACAATGGGGAAAGGATAACCCTTGGGGAAGAAGTGGCCCTTATATAGGTCCGCTTGAAAATTTTCCTGTTG
The DNA here is from genome assembly GCA_011799875.1 of Thinopyrum elongatum. Classification (NCBI taxonomy): domain Eukaryota; kingdom Viridiplantae; phylum Streptophyta; class Magnoliopsida; order Poales; family Poaceae; genus Thinopyrum; species Thinopyrum elongatum. Next base: position 188,003,149 of record CM022302.1, read on the forward strand.
GGCTCTCCTTGCACCTCCCAAAATGTCTCCTGGAAGTCTTGATACGTCTCCAATGTATCTATAATTTTTTATTGTTCCATGCTATTATATTATCTGTTTTGGACACCCGAACCACGCTCCGCCGGAGACAAAGGGGACGACCCCGTCCGTTCACCTCCGGTGACGCTGCGGGTACGGGGTGGACCGCCGCTCGACGGCCGACCCATCTCGACAATCCTCAGCCCCTCCCGTTGCCTGGATCGCCGGTGATCGCCGCCGCAGCTCCGCTTTCCCCCTCGACCTCCTCTGCCCCTCTGTTTCATTTGAAACGAAGAGGTACGTGGGCCTGGGCCGGTGCGCTGTGGTCTTGGGCCGGCCCAGTCTATTTGCTATGTTGTTTTAATTTTGATTTTTAATTAAAACAGTGTTGAACAGAGACCTTTGACTGTTAATAACTTTTAACAGAAAGGTCCAATCCAAATAATTCTTTTTGCATTGGGTCCACACCTCAATACTCTATTTTTCCACCAAATTTCACATTTTTCTTTTACTCATAGAATTTCTGGAACATTAAACAGTGTTGTTTGATATATTTCCTTGCTGTTTTTGGATTATTTTCAGAAGGTGAAAACCTTGGAGTTGAAGAACCAGAGTTTTTGAACAACTCAGCAGACCAAGGCAAGCTAGGATAACCATGTTTTGAAGCATGTCATAGCATTGCATTTTCATATGCATTTTGCATATTAAATTTAACCCCAAATAATTCCAAGTAAATTAATAGATGACTAAGATGACCAATTAAGTTAACATGAGTTGATAACCTGCTGAATGTTTAACGAAACTTAGTTGGTTGATCGAGAGTCACCTGTCCGTGTTAAAACGTGCAGCCACATTTGCCGGTATGGGACGGCCTTGACTTGGGCTGGCTGCGTGCTCTTTCACCGGTACCTCCAAAGAGGGAGGGTTATGCGTGCGTGCTACCCTGATCAGGTAGACGACGATAACTCTGTGAGCCCAGTTGAGTTATTTGCCGGCGTCCCCGTTTGGGACAGTTAGTTTGGCCACGACGGTGGCAGGTGTCTTGAGGACACGGGGCCACCCAAGGCTTGACTCCAAGAGGGAGTGTGATGGCCGGTGGTACGATGGAAGAGTCACGGGTCAGACAGGTTTCGTCGGAACGTCGTTGGTCCACCCGAATGGGAGTACGAGGCCATGAGTTCCGTGGTGTGGGTAAAGTGTACAACCTCTGCAGAGTGTTAAATCTATTCGAATAGCCGTGTCCATGGAATTGGGCAGCCCGTCCAGACCTCTGTAGAAGATCAACCGTGATAATGATACTGATGAAAGAACTTGTCTTATGTGCGGAAGTACTCAGTGAGGTGGAGTACTCCGTGGGTTGTAAAGCAACCCGGATATGAGTAAGTTGATGACCGTGATCTCAGCATTTAAGACTCAACATGTTTATTGCCATGCTATTACTTGCTGCATTATTTGGTTGTCATGTGCTTGCGAGTACATTCAAAGTACTCACCTGGCGTATCATGCCAGATGCAGGAGAAGACTAAGACGCAGGTCTTGGAGGTTCGTGTTATAATGCCTAGGATGTGTCCACAGCAGTGTCCCTGTGGATGGAGTTGCTGCCATATTCCGCTATGCTTTAGCTTTCCGCTGTAGTATCGCTAAGTTATGCCGAGGCCCATCATGTTTGATAAATAATGTACATACTGTTTAGCACTTGTTGTGCTCTGGCCTCGAGGATCTTGTAAGCTTGTACTCTTCGTTATCAATAAAAGTCAGCTATGTTTCTGTTGCCAAGGTGTTGAGTGTTTCCAGAAGACAATGGTCTCTGGGCTGGGAACACTGGCATTCCGGTTCTATGAGCCGAGGTGCCACAGCGCTTGGTATCAGAGCCGTGCTGACTGTAGGACACCCTAGGTAACACGCGCTAGAACTGCGAGTAGTATAGGACCTTGAGTGTGCATATTGCTTGTTGCATTTGTCTGCGCATATCATGCATCGTGCATCCTTATATTACTAACTCTTTTCATGGTGAGTGTAGATGGCACCAGTTCCATTCCATTTTACCTATGAGCCAGAGCCCCACTCTTTCTCAGCTCTGCTTCACTGTGTCTGGCTTCGGCTGTATCCCTACGGAGAAGACCCGGTGTACCAAGCGTATCGGGATCAGCTGGCGGAGTCAGTGGATGAGTACCATGCAGTGGCCTACTTGACCGCGACCTCGGATATTGGAAGCTCTTCTCGCTCTGCTAAGGGTGGAGTAGCTTCTACTCCGGAGTTGGTGATCCAGTTTGCTGCCATGGAGGCCATCACCGACTTGCGCTATCACGAGGTCCAGATGCAGACACACCCAGGTTTCTCCCATTACCCCACCCTGTCCCCTACGACAGGGCGAGTCATTTTCTCACCCACCGATCCAGAGGTTGATCGTGCCGCTGGTGTGTTATCCCAGTATATTCACGCCAGTTACCGCATGATCATATCCTTGGCTGTGGAGCTTAATCGTGTGCAGGAGGCACTTGCTGCAGTGACTCCCGCACCCCATCCTGTAGTTCCACCAGTGTATTCGCCACCAGTTCCACCCCCACATATGTTTATCGTGCCTTCTAGTTCCTCTGGGCCATCAGGCATATCGTCTGATAGCCGACGTGAGACCCCAGCTGAGTGGGCCTCGCTCCTCGCCACTCCTGCTCCGCCGATGCTGAGGCGACGCGCTTCCTTTTCTGCGGAAGGGGAGACGTCTCGTCAGCGTCGTCGTGTTTCCTTTGACCCAGTAACCCACATCATCAGTTCTGACTCAGACTCAGACTCAGGGTCTGATGATGACTCTTCAGAAGAGCAGTGTCCGTGCCATCGACGCCACTAGACTAGAGTTGGAGTAATTATGCATGCATCGTTGCATTTGTCAACTGCCGTTTGAGCAGTTTATCATGTTATCCACTACTAGCTTGCCATGTATTATGTTGGGATGTCTTGTATAATTATGTTGTTATTCGCCTTTGCTTAATGATTTCTTTTGGGTGTCACAGGATTATATTTTACCCTTATGGATCTTGCTCATCGATTCGGTATTTGCTTTGGGAACAAAATTTAGATGAAGAGAGGCAGTAGCAGTCAAGGCAGTGATGGAACCCCAATCCGTCGCTCAGCCAGACAGGCAGGGCAAGAGCCCGAAGACTTACCGCCTCCACCACCACAAGCACCTACAACTGAACAAATCATGAGGATGTTTGAAGAGAAGAGGAACCAGGACTTTATGGAGTTCCTCAAAACTATGCAGACAGTGGTTGGTCAAAACAATGGTAACGGGGTGCACTCTAAGCTGACAGATTTTCAGCGGACCAAACCGCCTAGCTTTGGCCAGGCCGTTGATCCTATTGAGGCAGATGACTGGCTTAGAACAATGGAGAAGAAACTGGAAATTGCCCGCTGCAATGAAGCGGAAAAGGTTCCATTTGTTACCCACTATCTTGAAGGTCCCGCCGCAATCTGGTGGGATAATACTAAGCTGACATGGCCAACTGGAGAAGAAATCACTTGGGAGCGATTCAAGGAATTGTTCCGCAAATACCATATCCCCACGGGAATTATGAAGATCAAGCAGAAGGAATTTCTGTCCCTCACGCAAGGGAGTATGACTGTGGCAGAATACTTGAACAAGTTCAATAACTTGGCTCGATACTCACCTCACGATGTGGATACGGAGGAAAGGAAGATAGATCGCTTCCTCGGAGGACTGAATCATGCCCTCCGGTGCCAGTTATGTATGTTGGATTTTGCTGATTTCCAGACACTGGTGAACAAGGCCTACATCGCTGAACGTGAACACAAGCTTGCAAACAATGAGCATAAAAGAATATTCGAGCCAAAGAAGGATAATAAGGAACCATATGCTCAGAAGTTGCGCAGTTGGAAACCTGTTCCAACAGAGAGCAAGCCTGCGTGGAACAACAACGGTAACAACAACAAGCTCGGCACCCAGACTAAAGCCCTCGGCAAGCAGCCTGTTGCGGAAGACTGTCGCCGCAACAATACTTGCTTCACCTGCGGACAGAGCGGGCACTATGCTAAACAGTGTCCTGCCAATGCTGGAAAGCAGCCAACAGACCCCAAGTCGCAGGTTAACCACCTTGGACGCCGCAATGTCCATCACGGATGCGTCCATCACATCTCGGCCGAGGAAGTATGCGAAGCCCCCGACATCGTACTTGGTATGTTTACTGTTAATGACATACCTGCACTTATTTTGTTTGATTCCGGGGCTTCCCATTCGTTCATTTCTCGGAGTTTTGCCAACTCGCATAATCTTTCCCCATCGGTTTTGGACAAAATCATGGTGATACAATCCCCCGGTTCCATGCTCAGAACCAATATTGTATATAGGGGCCTAGAAATCTCCATTCATGGAGTACAATTTCCAGCCACCTTGGTTGCTATCGATTCCCCAGGATTGGATATAATTCTGGGAATGGATTAGTTAACCCCGCACCAGGTGTGCATTAACTGTGCCACCAGAACGGTAACATTGGTAAACCCCGCTGGACAGATGATCCAATTCCTAGTCAGTCGAATGATACCTAGAAAAGGCTCAGCATATCACACCACTGCCACTGATATGAACTTGATTCCGGTGGTATGTGAGTTTCCGGACGTGTTTCCGGAGGAATTACCAGGAATGCCGCCAGATAGAGAACTGGAGTTTGCCATTGAAATAGTTCCTGGCACAGCCCCCATATACAAGAAGTATTATCGAATGCCAGGTCCGGAGCTGGCCGAGTTGAAAAAGTAGCTAGACGAGTTGCTTCAGAAGGGATACATTCGTCCCAGCATTTCACCATGGGGATCACCAGTACTGTTTGTGAAGAAGAAAGATGGGAGTCTATGGATGTGCGTAGACTATCGACAGCTCAATGAGGTAACTATCAAGAATAAGTACCCGCTGCCGCGAATTGATGATCTATTTGATCAATTAAGTGGAGCCCGGGTATTTTCAAAGATTGATCTTCGGACGGGATATCACCAATTGAAGATTCGCAAAGAAGATATCCCCAAAACAGCATTTACTACTCGCTATGGACTGTATGAATTCACAGTCATGGCGTTCGGGCTGACAAATGCTCCCGCATACTTTATGAGCATGATGAACAAAATTTTCATGGACTTCCTGGATAAGTTCGTGGTAGTGTTCATCGACGATATACTCATATACTCTAAGGATGAAGAGGAGCATAAGCAACACCTTCAAGCTATTCTGAAAAGATTGAGAATCCATCAATTATACGCCAAATTCAGCAAGTGCGAATTTTGGCTCAAGGAGGTGGGATTTCTTGGTCACATCTTGTCGGAAAATGGTATAGCCGTTGACCCTGGCAAGGTTACGGCTGTCTTAAATTGGAAGACACCAGCTACGGTGACAGAAGTTCGTAGTTTCCTTGGATTGGCGGGATACTACCGCCGCTTCATTGAAGGCTTCTCAAAAATAGCCAAACCTATGACGGAGCTATTAAAGAAGAACCAGAAGTTTATCTGGACCACTGAGTGTGAGAACAGCTTCAAGGAATTGAAGACAAGGCTGACAACAGCCCCTGTTCTAGTCCTCCCTGATATTTGTAAGAGTTTTGACATTTACTGCGATGCGTCCAGACGTGGGATTGGATGTGTACTTATGCAAGAAGGAAAGGTTGTGGCCTATGCATCACGATAGCTACGACCTCATGAGGAAAATTATCCCACTCATGACCTGGAGCTAGCCGCAGTAGTGCATGCCTTGAAAATCTGGAGACACTATTTGATTGGTCAAAGGTGTGAGATATATACAGACCACAAGAGTCTTAAGTATATCTTCACGCAACCCGACCTGAACCTCAGGCAACGTAGATGGCTTGAGCTTGTCAAAGATTATGATGTTGGTATCAACTATCATCCAGGCAAGGCGAACGTAGTTGAAGACGCCTTGAGCAGGAAGCAAGCTGTCGTAAATGCTCTAGTGGAGGGCATGAACCCAAGTTTACGCGAAGAGTTTGCTAAACTTAACTTGATACTGTGTGGTCCTATGACTCCAAACACGTTGGAGATTAAGCCAACCTTGATGGAGGAAATCCAAGAAGCCCAAAAGACGGATGAGGGAATCCGAGAAATTAAAGGATTGATTCAGAAAGGGAAGGACAAGTCCTTCCGGGAGGATGAACAAGGAACCATATGGTTCAAGAATCGAATTTGTGTGCCCGACCGAAATAACTTGAGGCAGCAGATACTTAAGGAAGCACATGAATCTGCCTGCTCAATTCATCCAGGTGGTACTAAGATGTACCAAGATTTAAAGGAGACATTTTGGTGGCCTGGAATGAAGAACGACATTGCATATTATGTCGCATGTTGCGATGTTTGCAACAAAGTAAAGGCAGAACACCAAAAACCAGCCAGACTGCTACAACCGTTACCAGTACCCCAATGGAAATGGGATGATATATGCATGGATTTTATCGTGGGACTACCTAAGTCCGCAAAAGGTAATGACGCAATCTGGGTCATAGTGGACACACTTACAAAAGTGGCTCACTTCATCCCCGTGAAGACCACTTACAAGGCCAATCAGCTGGCACAGCTATATATGTCCCGGATCGTAAGTCTGCATGGGGTACCTAAGACTATCACTTCAGATAGAGGTTCCCTCTTTACCTCAGCATTCTGGTATCAGCTACATCAAGCTTTGGGCACTGTGCTAAAGCACAGCACAGCGTATCATCCTCAAACAGATGGACAGACCGAGCGAGTAAATCAAATATTGGAAGATATGCTTCGGTCATGTGCACTTTCTCATGGACCCAAGTGGGAGGATAGTCTGCCATACGCAGAATTCTCCTACAACAACAGCTACCAAGCCAGTCTCAAGATGTCGCCTTTCGAGGCTTTGTACGGACGGAAGTGCCGCACACCACTGAACTGGTCTCAGACACGAGACAGTCGTATCTTTGGGACAGACTTGATGCTCGAAGCAGAAAGATAGGTCAAGGACATACAAGAGCGCTTGCGTGCAGCCAAGTCACGCCAAAAGAGCTATTACGACCCGAAGCATCGGGAAGTAACCTTTGAACCAGGAGATTATGCTTATCTAAAGGTGACTCCTAAGAAGGGAGTAAAAAGGTTTGGAATCCGAGGGAAGTTAGCCCCGAGATATATTGGTCCTTTCCTAGTGACTGCTAGGAAAGGGAGAGTTGCTTACCAGCTAGAGCTGCCACCAGCACTGTCGGATGTGCATGATGTGTTTCACATCTCACAGCTAAGAAAATGCATTGCACCCCCAGCTAAACAAGCAGACATGAGTGAATTGGAATTGGTAAAGGACCTGACATACGAGGAAAAGCCAGTTAAGATCTTGGATGTGATGGAGAGAATCACGAGAAGTAAGACAATAAGGTTCTATAAGGTGCTATGGGAACACCACACGGAAGAAGAGGCTACTTGGGAGAGAGAAGACTTCCTAAGATCTGCCTATTCCTATTTGTTCCCTGAGCAACCGAATCTCAAGGACGAGATTCATTCTAAGGGGGGTAGGTTTGTGACACCCTGATTTTTGCCAACTTTTTCTTTTCAAAATTTGACTTGACTTTATTTGAATTTGAATGGATTTCAAATTCTTTCACATGGACTTGGTCATTTTTGAATCTTTGCCAAGTGGTTCCTAGCCTCATGATCTTGCAAATGTTCTGCCAGGAACCTCAAGTACTCAAATTTCCATTCAAATCATTTTCAAAAGCTCTTTCCTGTTAATTGGGAAATTAGGGCATTGGCATAGGTTGTGAAGCAACCTATAGTTTAGATGCTCCTAAACTTCTCAATTAATTTCGAAAAATTCCTCGGACCATATCTCCACCAAATCTTCAAAAACATTCCTTGGTCATGTTCAAATATTTTGCTTAAAAATCCATTTTCCTCTCTGTCCAGAACCAGCCATTGTGAAGGAAGTGCATTTTTGGTTTGTCCAATTGCTACCAAATTTTTACAGCAATGAGACAACACCAAATGAGCACTCTCCACAAATTTTCAGCTCTCCAAGAATTATCTTTTGATCAGTACTTCCATTTGCAGATTCAGGCCAGTTTTGTGCATTTCACATGAGTTACCCTCAAACTTCAACCAAATGAGCTCAAACTTGGTCAGCTTGTAGATCATTCGACCAGGATCACACCAGACAAGCTCATTGGCTCCCCCTAATCTTCTCCTAAGCTCCAGAAGCCCCTCCATGTTTCTGTCAGAAACTGTTGTTGATGAAACCTCTCAGCACAGACCACTTCAAGCCAAACCAGAGCCTCAGGTGATGTGAATGGACCATGGTCGACACGCCAGACAAGGTCGCCAGGGCAACGTGGCCGTGGAGCGCAAGATGGCGTGGTGAGCACGGGCCTGGCATGGCTGTCGCCGCGCGCTGCGCAGCACCCGTGCCCGAGCCATCGCGTCCCTCTGCTCCCTCGCCACTATGGCTTGTCCACGCGTGCCGACTAGGTCCCTGGCTGCCGCGTAGCCCCTCAGGTCACCTCACCTGTGCCGGAGAGGCCCTCGCCGACCGCCGCGTCACCGCCGCCATGTTCGGCCCGTGACCACACTGTACGTGCGGCGCGTCCTCTTCTCCCCGCCTCGTCCTCTCCGCATTGAATGCTCCCTCTGCCCTCTCCGGTCTCGTCGCCGCTCACATCCAGCCAGCGAGGCGTACGAGCGCCGTCGCCATGGCCCGCATCGCCATTGTTCGGGAGAGATCGCCGCTCGGCTCCCCCGCCTATAAAAGCCCCTCCCCGGCCTCCCAGAGTTCCTCACCCCTCTCCTCCTCCACCCAAGCTCCTCCTGGAAGCCCCAATCGAAGCATAGAGGCCCCTGGCCTCGAGCTCGACCAGAGCTCCGCCGCCCGCCCCTCTCTGCCTCCTCCTCGTTCTAGCCCACCTCCGCCCCAACCAAGAACACCAGCAAGCTCAGTGAGCTCCCGTAGTGCTCCCTGACCTCTTCCCCGAGCCAATTGGTGCCGGATTCGTCGAGCTCGTCGGCCACCCGAACCACGCTCCGCCGGAGACGAAGGGGACGACCCCGTCCGTTCACCTCCGGTGACGCTGCGGGTACGGGGTGGACCGCCGCTCGACGGCCGACCCATCTCGACCATCCTCAGCCCCTCCCGGTGCCTGGATCGCCGGTGATCGCCGCCGCAGCTCCGCTTTCCCCCTCGGCCTCCTCTGCCCCTCTGTTTCATTTGAAACGAAGAGGTACGTGGGCCTGGGCCGGTGCGCTGTGGTCTTGGGCCGGCCCAGTCTGTTTGCTATGTTGTTTTAATTTTGATTTTTAATTAAAACAGTGTTGAACAGAGACCTTTGACTGTTAATAACTTTTAACAGAAAGGTCCAATCCAAATAATTCTTTTTGCATTGGGTCCACACCTCAATACTCTATTTTTCCACCAAATTTCACAATTTTCTTTTACTCATAGAATTTCTGGAACATTAAACAGTGTTGTTTGATATATTTCCTTGCTGTTTTTGGATTATTTTCAGAAGGTGAAAACCTTGGAGTTGAAGAACCAGAGTTTTTGAACAACTCAGCAGACCAAGGCAAGCCAGGATAACCATGTTTTGAAGCATGTCATAGCATTGCATTTTCATATGCATTTTGCATATTAAATTTAACCCCAAATAATTCCAAGTAAATTAATAGATGACTAAGATGACCAATTAAGTTAACATGAGTTGATAACCTGCTGAATGTTTAACGAAACTTAGTTGGTTGATCGAGAGTCACCTGTCCGGGTTAAAACGTGCAGCCACATTTGCCGGTATGGGACGGCCTTGACTTGGGCTGGCTGCGTGCTCTTTCACCGGTACCTCCAAAGAGGGAGGGTTATGCGTGCGTGCTACCCTGATCAGGTAGACGACGATAACTCTGTGAGCCCAGTTGAGTTATTTGCCGGCGTCCCCGTTTGGGACAGTTAGTTTGGCCACGACGGTGGCAGGTGTCTTGAGGACACGGGGCCACCCAGGGCTTGACTCCAAGAGGGAGTGTGATGGCCGGTGGTACGATGGAAGAGTCACGGGTCAGACAGGTTTCATCGGAACGTCGTTGGTCCACCCGAATGGGAGTACGAGGCCATGAGTTCCGTGGTGTGGGTAAAGTGTACAACCTCTGCAGAGTGTTAAATCTATTCAAATAGCCGTGTCCACGGAATTGGGCAGCCCGTCCAGACCTCTGTAGAAGATCAACCGTGATAATGATACTGATGAAAGAACTTGTCTTATGTGCGGAAGTACTCAGTGAGGTGGAGTACTCCGTGGGTTGTAAAGCAACCCGGATATGAGTAAGTTGATGACCGTGATCTCAGCATTTAAGACTCAACATGTTTATTGCCATGCTATTACTTGCTGCATTATTTGGTTGTCATGTGCTTGCGAGTACATTCAAAGTACTCACCTGGCGTATCATGCCAGATGCAGGAGAAGACTAAGACGCAGGTCTTGGAGGTTCGTGTTATAATGCCTAGGATGTGTCCACAGCAGTGTCCCTGTGGATGGAGTTGCTGCCATATTCCGCTACGCTTTAGCTTTCCGCTGTAGTATCGCTAAGTTATGCCGAGGCCCATCATGTTTGATAAATAATGTACATACTGTATAGCACTTGTTGTGCTCTGGCCTCGAGGATCTTGTAAGCTTGTACTCTTCGTTATCAATAAAAGTCAGCTATGTTTCTGTTGCCAAGGTGTTGAGTGTTTCCAGAAGACAATGGTCTCTGGGCTGGGAACACTGGCATTCCGGTTCTATGAGCCGGGGTGCCACACCGATGAATTGTGGATTTATGATCAGATTATCTATGAATATTATTTGAGTCTTCTCTGAACTCTTTTATGCATGATTAAGATATCTTTGTATTTCTCTTCAAACTATCGGTTTGGTTTGGCCAACTAGATTGGTTTTTCTTGCAATGGGAGAGGTGCTTAGTTTTGGGTTCAATTTTGCGGTGTCCTCGCCCAGTGATAGTAATTTGTTTACCCATCGTATGTTTTCTTTTAAGAGAGAAGCCTCTAGTGAAACCTATGGCCCCCGGGGTCTATTTTCCATCATATATTTTCAGATCTATAAACCAAAAATACCTTGCTACAATTTATTTATATTTACTTTAGTTTGCTCTTTTAGTTATCTTTTATACCTATCTCTATTAGATCTCACTCTTGTTCGTGACCGTGAAAGGATTGACAACCGCTTTTTTGCGTTGTGTGCAAGTGCTTGTTAGTTTGTGGAGGTGCATATATTGGAGACTTGCTTGTGCCTCCTACTGGATTGATACCTTGGTTCTTAATTGAAGGAAATACTTATCTCTACTTTGCTGCATCACCCTTTCCTCTTCAAGGGAAAAATCAACGCAAGCTCAAGAAGTAGCAAGTCTCCGGGGCAACTTTCCGGGGCATCTTCAATTCCGGGACTGACTCAGGAGCATTAAACTCCGGCAGGCACAAGATGCCTCTGATGTCTGCAGATATAACACTAGAGGGGCGCCGGAATCCATACATGCCGGATTCTGGAGTTGGCTATGGGAGGGCCAGGTTCCGAGACTGAGAATCTGATGTAATATTCGATAGGCACTGGTAGCTTCTGATTTCAGATGTCAACAATAAATATAGGGAGGTGAGACTCCTTGCGCATCGTGCATGATTGTCTTCGATTTTCTCCTAGGGTCGGTGAGCCCAACAGATCATGTCATCTCCAAGCTCTTCAAGGCGAGCCAGCACACGATTTTCTTTTCAAGAATACTCAGGAGTCCCTCAGGACCTCGCCAAACAGTCAAAAGATGGCGTGCTCAGTTCGATATCAAGCCTCATGCAGCCGAGCTCATGATGGACTCGGGGCTACTGACGACACACCATACCAGGGCAACCTTAACTTGTACTCTAAAACATGTGTACTAGTAGTTGTAATAGGGCTCTACTATTTAATCGACTTGGGTCCATATAACCTTACCCCTTGTACACCTATATAAGGGGAGGTAGGGGCCTCCAAAGTTGGTATCCAAACTATCTCAAGATCTCATACGAGACACCAATCAATACAATCAGACATGCAGGATATATGGTATTACCTCCACCGTGAGGGCCTGAACCTCAGTAAAAATCCATGGGCTTGATGGATTCTGTCCTTGATGGCATCATTTATACCATGACTGCATTCGATTTACGCATGGCGCACTCGATTTAGCCATCGAATCTACCTCTTGGCTACAATTTGGGACTCGATTTAGGCATATCTGATTAGGGATTTGAGTGGTTCGAACAGGATTGAATAGGATTTTCACTAGGGGCGGTTAAATCAAGCTTATACATCCATTCAAATCCAACCCAACAAGCTTAGAGCCTAGCCACAACGAGCCTGGAGGATCCCGATACGTCTCCAACGTATCTATAATTTTTTATTATTCCATGATATTATAGTATCAATCTTGAATGTTTTATATAACTTTTCGTGGTATTTTATATCATTTTTTGGGCTAACCTATTAACCCAGTGCCAAGTGCTAGTTGATGTTTTCTGCTTGTTTTTGGTTTTCCAGAAAATCAGTACCAAACAGAGTCCAAACGCTATGAAACTTTTTGACAATTTTTTCTGGACAAAAGAGACCCTAGAAGCTTCGAGAGGAGACCATACGAGAAGCGAGGAGACGGCAAGGCAACAGGGCGTGCCCTGATGCCTTGTGGGCCCCTCGTGGCTCCGTCTGACCTAACTCCACCTCTATAAATTCTCTAAAATAGGGAAACCAACAGAGAGCCACCCAAAACACTTTTTCTGCCGCCGCAAGTTTCTGTTCTTCCGCAATCCCATCTGGAGGCCTTTTCCAATACTCTGCCGGAGGGGGAATCAATCATGGAGTGCTTCAACATCATCCTTGCCGCCCTCTGATGATGCGTGAGTAGTTCACCACAGACCTATGGGTCCATAGCTAGTAGCTAGATGGCTTCTTATCTCTCTTTGATCTTTAATACAATATTCTTCTCGATGTTTTTGGAGTTCTATCTGATGTAATCTTCTTTTGCAGTGTGTTTGTTGGGATCCGATGAATTGTGGGTTTATGATCTGAATATTTATGAATATTAACTGAGTCTTCTCTGAACTCTTTTATGCATGATTGTTATAGCTTTGTATTTCTCTCCAATCTATCGGTTTGGTTTGGCCAACTAGATTGATTTATCTTCAGTGGGAGAGGTGCTTTGTAATGGGTTCAATCTTGCGGTGCTCTATATCCCAGTAAGTAGGGGACAAGTCACATATTTGTATTGTTGCCATTAAGGGTAAAATGACAGTGTTTATTCATATTGATTCTGTTTACTTTGTCTACATCATGTTATCTTGCTTAAGGCATTACTCTATTTTATACTTAATACCCTAGATGCATGCTGGATGGCGGTCGATGGGTGGAGTAATAGTAGTAGATGCAGGCAGGAGTCGGTCTTCTTGTCTCGGATGTGATGCCTATATGCATGATCATTGCCTTGAATATTGTCATAACTATGCGTTTTTCTATCAATTGCCCAACAATAATTTGTTCACTCACCGTATGTTATGTGTTCGAGAGAGAAGCCTCTAGTGAAAACTATGGCCCCCGTGTCTACTTTTATCATACATAAAAACACAAAAACACCTTACTACAATTTTATATTTTATTTTATTTTATCTTTATAATTTATCTATCTACCACTATGAGATTTCATCCTTACATGTAACCGCCAAGGGATTGATGATGTCTACTACGCAACCTTCTTCTTGTAGACTCCTGTTGGGCTTCCAAGCGCAGAGTTTTGTAGGACAGTAGCAAATTTTCCTCAAGTGGATGACCTAAGGTTGATCAATCCGTGGGAGGCGTAGGATGAAGATGGTCTCTCTCAACCAACCTTGCAACCAAATAACAAAGAGTCTCTTGTGTCCCCAACACACCCAATACAATGGTAAATTGTATAGGTGCACTAGTTCGGCGAAGAGATGGTGATACAAGTGTAGTATGGATAGTAGATATAGGTTTTTGTAATCTGAAAATATAAAAACAGCAAGGTAGCAAGTAACAAAAGTGAGCAAAAACGGTATTGCAATGCTTGGAAACAAGGCCTAGGGTTCATACTTTCACTAGTGCAAGTTCTCTCAACAATGATAACATAATCGGATCATATAACAATCCCTCAACGTGCAACAAAGAATCACTCCAAAGTTCCTATCGGAGAACATAGGACGAAAACGTGTATCAACCCCTATGCATAGATTACCCCAATGTCACCTCAGGAATCCGCGAGTTGAGTGCCAAAACATACATCAAGTGAATCAATAGAACATCTCATTGTCACCACAGATATCCCATCGCAAGACATACATGAAGTGTTCTCAAATCCAATACTCAATCCAACATAACGAAACCTCAAAGAGCAAGACTCAATTCATCACAACAAGAGATAGAGAGGGAAGAAACACCATATGATCCAACTATAATAACAAAGCTCGCGGTACATCAAGATCATGCCAAATCAAGAACACGAGAGAGAGAGAGAGATCAAACACATAGCTACTGGTACATACCCTCAGCCCCGAGGGTGAACTACTCCCTCCTCGTCATGGAGACCGCCGGGATGATGAAGATGGCCACCGGTGATGGTTTCCCCCTCCGGCAGGGTGCCGGAACAGGGTCCCGATTGGTTTTTTGTGGCTACAGAGGCTTGCGACAGCGGAACTCCCGATCTAGGTTTCTTTTCGGGGGTTTTGGTATTTATAGGAATTTCTGGCGTCAGTCTCACGTCAAGGGGGTCCACGAGGCAGCGACAAGCCGTGGGGGCGCGCCCTAGGGGGTGGGCACGCCCCCTGGCTTGTGGCTTCCTCATGAAGCTTCTGGTCTAGATCTTGTGCTTCGGGGGTCTCTTTTAGTCCATAAAAAATCACCGTAAATTTTCAGCCCATTCTGAGAACTTTTATTTCTGCACAAAAAACGACACCACGGTAGTTTTGCTGAAAACAGCGTCAGTCCGGGTTAGTTCATACCAAAATCATATAAAATTGTTGTAAACATGGCATGAACACTTCATAAATTATAGATACGTTGGAGACGTATCAGCATCCCCAAGCTTAATTCTTGCTCGTCCTCGAGTAGGTAAATGATAAAAGAAATAATTTATGAAGTGTGAATGCTAGCAAGTGCACAAGTTTGATCAATGATAATTTCAATCACTCTTTCTAGCATCAATATATATCATAAACAGTAGCTCATCTCATAAAACTTCTCATGATCAAGTAACAAGCTATTCACATGTTAAAGCATAGATCATAAACTTTCTTGAAAACTAACAAACTATGTTCTCAGTCATCAAACAATTGCAATTCATCTTATTTTCAGGAAGGGTCTATGTAAGAGCTTTGATTTAGCAAATTCCACATACTCAACTATCATATAGTCTTCCATGATTGCTACCAGTCAAAGCATATTTTTAGAACAAATAGGATCCATCAAACACAGAGAAAGATAGGGGCTTAGTGTTTCGCCTCCCAACTTATTTCTCATATAGATAATTGTCAACAATAATAATTCATGATCAAATATATTTGAATGGCCATATATGCTTAGATCTTTCCCCACCACATGATTCTTGCCAACTAAAGAATAGGTTGGAATAATAAATTGACTCAACAAAAGTAAAAGATAGGCCCTTCGCAGAGGGAAGCAGGGATTTGCAGAGGTGCCAGAGCTCGAAGCTTTTAAAACAGAGATGAACATAATTTTGAGAGGTATGCTTTCATTGTCAACATAACAACCAAGAGTTCTCACTATCTTCCATGCTAGACACATTATAGGCGGTTCCCAAACAGAATGGTAAAGTTTTTACTCCCCCTCCACCAACAATCACACTCCACGGCTAGCCGAATTCACGGGTGCCGTCCATACCAACAACTTTCCTGGGGGAGTTTTTTTTTAATTATTTGCAATTTTGCTTTTGATCTTTTGATCATAGGACTGGGCATCCCAATTACCAGCCACTCTCTCATGAATGATAAGTGAATAAACACTCATCGTGAGAATAACCCAGCTAGCATGGAAGATACTGACAGCCCGTAGTCGCTACATGAGCGATTCGGGCATACAAATATTATTTGAAGGTTTAGAGTTTGGCACATGCAAATTTACTTGGAACGGCAGGTAAATACCGCATATAGGTAGATATGGTGGACACTCAGGGAAGTAACTTGGTTCAAGGTTTTTGGATGCACAAGCAGTATTCCCGCTTAGTACATAAATTTTGGCTAGCAAAAGATTCTAAAAAGCAAGCACCACATGGAGGATCCATAATAATATAACTTATATACAAATGTACCCAAGCATAACTCATTACGTTGTCTTCCTTGTCCAACTTCAACTAATTTGCTCAAGTTTGAAAATAATTAATGGGGCTCACAATCATAGAAGATGTCCAAGATAGTATATTTATATGTGAAATCTCTCTTCCTTCAATATTCTTTCATGAATTGTTCAAGTGACCAATACTATGTTTGCTAATTTTCAATAAATTTACCACCTATACTTATTATAAGTGAAGTCATTACTCCCCATGGGATAAGCATATGAAACATATATAATTTCAGATTTATGATATTCAATTCATTCAACCATTTACTCATAGGATATAAGTGAAGCACACGAGTAAATGACAAACTACTCCAAAAAGATATAAGTGAAGATCAATGAGTAGTCAAATAATTAAGTAGCTATGTGAAGACTCTCTCTCAAAAATAATAATTTAGATCTTAAGTATTTTATTCAAACAGCAAGCAAAACAAAATAAAATGACATTCAAAGGATAGCACATAGCATGTGAAGAAGCAAAAACTTAGGCTCAACCAAAACTGACCGATCATTGTTGAAGAAGAAAGGTGGGATGCCTACCGGGGCATCCCCAAGCTTAGATGCTTGAGACTTCTTTATATATTATATTGGGATGCCTTGGGCATCCCCAAGCTTGAGCTTTTGTGTCTCCTTAATTCCTTTTATATCACGGCTTCCCTAAATCTTAAAAACTTCATCCTCACAAAACTCAACAAGAACTCGTGAGAAAAGTTAGTATAAATCAAATGCAAAACCTTATCATTATCTACTGTAGCAAATCACTAAAATTATTATTTAACATTGCATACTAAATGCCTCTGCATATTTAATACTCCTATCCTCAAATAGAATCATCATTAAACAAGCAAACATATGCAAACAATGCAAACATAACAGCAATCTGTCTATACAGGACAGTCTGTAAAGAGTGCAATTATACTCATACTTACCTTACTCCAAAAATTCTAAAAAATTACCACACTGTAGTAAATTTGTTGTAGCTCATTTTTTTAAAATTTCAAGATTTTATCACATTCTGAATTTCCAGAAGAATTCATACAATGATAGAAAAATTTCTGTTTTCAAACAGCAACATATAGACTTGCAAAATAAGCATGGTAAAGGCTATCCTTGACACTTTTATTGAAATAAAAGATGAAAAACATTATTATAAATAAAAGAAAGAAAATCTTAATAAAATAAAATGATGCTCCAAGCAAAACTCATATCATGTGACGAATAAAAATATAGCTCCAAGTGAGGTTACCGATAATGTTGGAGACAAAAGAGGGGATGCCTTCCGGGGCATCCCCAAGCTTAGTTGCTTGGATCTTACTTGAATATTACCTTGGTGTGACTTGGGCATCCCCAAGCTTAGGGTCTTGTCACTCCTTATTCTCCTCATATCGCTATCTCACCCAAAACTTGAAAACTTCAATCACACAAAACTTCACGGAACTTCGTGAGATGCGTTAGTATGATAAAACAAATCATTCACTTTGGTACTGTCAAGACAATATTCAAAAAAAAAAATATCACATGACGCCTACTGTACCCTATCATTTCTACAATTTATATTAAGCAATATAATCCATAGAAACTAGAAAACAAGCAAACTATGCATCGAAAACAGAATCTGTCAAAAACAGAACAGTCTGTAAAGATCTGAATTGTAGTCATACTTATGTTACTCCAAAAAATTTGAAAAATTAGGAAAAAGTAGAAAATTTGTATATAAATAAAATGTAAAAATTTCAGAATTTTTTCGCATTCCAATAAAATATAGGAATTTCTGTACTGGATGCAAAAGTTTCTGTTTTTGCACAGAATCAAATCAACTATCAACCACACTATCCCAAAGGCTTTACTTGGCACTTTATACAAAAAAAACTATAAAACAAGATTAATACAGTAGCTTAATCATGTGAACACACAAAAATAGTAGGGGTAAATATTGGGTTGTCTCCCAACAAGTGCTTTTCTTTAATGCCTTTTTAGCTAGGCGTGATGATTTCAATGATGCTCGCATAAAAGATAAGAATTGAAGCACAAAGAGACCATCATGAAGCATATAACTAGCACATTTAAGCCTAACCCATTTCCTATGCATAGGGATTTTGTGAGAAAACAACTTATGGGAACAAGAATCACCTTGCATAGGAAGGCAAAGCAAGCAAAACTTCAAGATTTTCAATACATAGAGAGGAAACTTGATATTGTTGAGATAAGTAAAAGCATATGTTCCTCTCTCATAATAATTTTCAGTAGCATCATTAATGAATTTAACAATATAACCATCACATAAATCATTCTTTTCATGATCTACAAGCATAGAATTTTTATTACTCTCCACATAAGCAAATTTATTCTCATGAATAGTAGTGGGAGCAAACTCAACAAAATAACTATCATGTGAGGCATAATCCAATTGAAAATTAAAATCAAGATGACAAATTACATGGTTCTCATTATTCTTTATAGCATACATATCATCACAATAATCATCATAGATAGCAACTTTGTTCTTATAATCAATTTGAACCTCTTCCGAAATAGTGGATTCATCACTAAATAAAGTCATGACCTCTCCAAATCCACTTTTATCAATATTGTGAAAAGATTCAACACCCTCCAAAATAGTAGGATCAATATTACCTAGAGTTGACACTCTTCCAAACCCACTTTCATCAATATAATCATCATAAATACGAGGCATGCTATCATCATAATAAATATTCTCATCAAAACTTGGGGGACTAAAAATATCATCTTCGTCAAACATAGCATCCCCAAGCTTATGGCTTTGCATATCATTAGCATCATGGATATTCAGAGAATTCATACTAACAACATTGCAATCATACTCATCATTCAAATATTTAGTGCCAGACATTTTATTGCATTCTTCTTCTATCAATTGAGCACAATTTTCCTTTCCATCATTTTCATGAAAGACATTATAAAGATGAATTAAATGAGGCAACCTAAATTCCATTTTTTTTTGTAGTTTTCTTTTATAAACTAAACTAGTGATAAAACAAGAAACTAAAAGATTCAATTGCAAGATCTAAAGATATACCTTCAAGTACTCACCTCCCCGGCAACGGCGCCAGAAAAGAGCTTCGTTGATGGGATGTGAGTGCCGCTTACCTAGCCTCCCCGGCAACGGCGCCAGAAAAGAGCTTGATGTCTACTACGCAACCTTCTTCTTGTAGACTCGTGTTGGGCCTCCAAGCGCAGAGTTTTGTAGGACAGTAGCAAATTTCCCTCAAGTGGATGACCTAAGGTTTCTCAATCCGTGGGAGGTGTAGGATGAAGATGGTCTCTCTCAAACAAACCTGCAACCAAATAACAAAGAGTCTCTTGTGTCCCCAACACACCCAATACAATGGTAAATTGTATAGGTGCACTAGTTCGGCAAAGAGTTGGTGATACAAGTGTAGTATGGATAGTAGATATAGGTTTTTGTAATCTGAAAATATAAAAACAGCAAGATAGCAAGTAACAAAAGTGAGCAAAAACGGTATTGCAATGCTTGGAAACAAGGCCTAGGGTTCATACTTTCACTAGTGCAAGTTCTCTCAACAATGATAACATAATCGGATCATATAACAATCCCTCAACGTGCAACAAAGAATCACTCCAAAGTTCCTATCGGAGAACGTAGGATGAAAACGTGCATCAACCCTTATTCATAGATTACCCCAATGTCACCTCGGGAATCCATGAGTTGAGTGCCAAAACATACATCAAGTGAATCAATAGAACATCCCATTGTCACCACAGATATCCCATCGCAAGACATACATGAAGTGTTCTCAAATCCAATACTCAATCCAACATAACGAAACCTCAAAGAGCAAGACTCAATTCATCACAACAAGAGATAGAGAGGGAAGAAACACCATATGATCCAACTATAATAACAAAGCTCGCGGTACATCAAGATCGTGCCAAATCAAGAACACAAGAGAGAGAGATCAAACACATAGCTACCGGTACATACCCTCAGCTCCGAGGGTGAACTACTCCCTCCTCGTCATGGAGACCGCGGGGATGATGAAGATGGCCACCGGTGATGGTTTCCCCCTCCGGCAGGGTGCCGCAACAGGGTCCCGATTGGTTTTTCGTGGCTACAGAGGCTTGCGACGGCGGAACTCCTGATCTAGGTTTCTTTTCGGGGGTTTTGGTATTTATAGGAATTTCTGGCGTCGGTCTCACGTCAAGGGGGTCCACGAGGCAGCGACAAGCCGTGGGGGCACGCCCTAGGGGGTGGGCGCGCCCCCCTGGCTTGTGGCTTCCTCGTGAAGCTTCTGGTCCAGCTCTTGTGCTTCTTGGGTCTCTTTTGGTCCATAAAAAATCACCGTAAATTTTCAGCCCATTCTGAGAACTTTTATTTCTGCACAAAAAATGACACCACGGTAGTTCTGTTGAAAACAGCGTCAGTCCGGGTTAGTTCTAATTAAATCATACCAAAATCATATAAAATTGTTGTAAACATGGCATGAATACTTCATAAATTATAGATACGTTGGAGACGTATCAATTGACAACTCTCTTGTTTGCTGATGTCACTTGAAACTGCGTCGGTATTTCCCCAAAGAGGAAGGGGTGATGTAGTACAGCTACGGTAGGTATTTCCCTCAGTTATGAAACCAAGGTATCAATCCGGTAGGAGAACCAACCAACACTATGTAAACGGTACCTGCACACAAAGAACAAATACTTGCAACCCAACGCGTAAGAGGGGTTGTCAATCCCTCCTAGGTAACGGCGCCAGAAATTGGCAAGTTGACGAGAGACTATTTGATCCTTCCCGGTAAAAAGATAGATAAATTTGTGATAGATTGGATAAATAGCTCTCGATAAAACGCGAAATAAAATAAGTAATAAAAAAGTGCAGCAAGGTATTCTTGGGTTTTTGGAATAATAGATCTGAAAATAAAAGCGAATAAAAATAGATTTCAAAGCAAATATGATAAAGAATAGACCCGGGGGCCGTAGATTTCACTAGTGGCTTCTCTCGAGAAAATAGCGCACGGTGGGTAAACAAATTACTGTTGGGCAATTGATAGAAGATCGAATAATTATGACGATATCCAAGGCAATGATCAATATATAGACATCACGTCCAAGATTAGTAGAGAGACTCCTGCCATCATCTACTACTATTACTCCACACATCGACCGCTATCCAACATGCATCTAGTGTATTAAGTTCATGGAGAAACGGAGTAATGCAATAAGAACGATGACATGATGTAGACGAGATCTATTCATGTCGGAATAGCCCCCATCTTGTTATCCTTAATAGCAACGATACATGCGTGTCTTGCTGCCCCTTCTGTCATTGGGAAAGAACACCGCAAGATCGAACCCATCACAAAGCACCTCTTCCCATGGCAAGAAAAATCGATCTAGTTGGCCTAACTAAACCAAAGATTCGAAGAAGAAATACGAGGTTATAAATAATCATGCATATAAGAGATCAAAGAAAACTCAAATAATATTCATGGATATAGATCTGATCATAAACTCAAAGTTCATCGGATCCCAACAAACACACCGCAAAAAGAGTTACATTAAATAGATCTCCAAGAGACCATTGTATTGAGAATCAAAAAGAGAGAAGAAGCCATCTAGCTACTGGCTACGAACCCTTAGGTCTATAGTGGACTACTCACGCATCATCGGAGAGGCACCAATGAGGATGATGAACCCCTCCATGACGGTGTCTAGATTGGATCTCGTGGTTCTGGAACTTGCGGCGGCTGGAATTGTGTTTCGTCGACTCCCCTAGGGTTTCTGGGATATTTGGGAATTTATAGGGTGAAGAGGCGGTGCGGGAGGTCTCCGTGGGGGGCACAACCCCCCTGGGCGCGCCTGGGCTCCTGGGCGCGCCCTGGTGGGTTGTGCTCCCCACGGGCCTCCCCTCTGGTACTTTCTTGGCCCACTGGGTGTTTTCTGGTCCAGAAAAAATCTCCAAAAAGTTTTGCTGCATTTGGACTCCGTTTGGTATTGATATTCTGGGAAGTAAAAAACACGCAAAGAACAGCAACTGGCACTGGGCACTATGTCAATATGTTAGTCCCAAAAAATGATATAAATTTGCTATAAAATGAATATAAAACATTCAAAAATGATAATATAACAGCATGGAACAAGCAAAAATTATAGATACGTTGGAGACGTATCATTTGCGTTGGGTGCAAGTATTTGCTTTTGTGTGTGCAGGTGTTGTTCACGAGGCTTTGTGTGATTCTTCTACTAGATTGATAACCTTGGTTCTTAACTGAGGGAAATACTTATCTCTACTGTACTGCATCAGGCTCTCCTCTTCGGGGAAATCCCAACGTAACTCACAAGTAGCAGATCCCTGGCCACAAGGGCATTTCATGGCAGCCTAGCTGAGGATCCCTGACCACCAACTCCACGGCTTCAGCATTATTAGCATCCTCATCCTCGTTGTCATCCAGAAGGACGGTGGTCGATACCACAACACCGACCGCCTGGTCAGCAGGAGCCCTGGTAGACATGTACTTGGCCCATCTAGCTCTCTGTAACACCCCTGTGTAATAATCACTGTGACACTCTGCTAATATTGCCAAGTCATTTTCATTTGCAGAGCTTGATCATATTGGTTAAACAAATCAATTCAAATTTCTCTCTGGAAAACAATTCAAATTTAAAGTGCAAAATAAAGCTGCTCAAAGTTTGCTGGAAAAATGTTCACCTTCTAGCAAATATTCCAAAACCATTTGCTGTTAAGGAACACAACATCATCATCAACTCAAATGGGCCTAAGCATTTAAAACAGTGCCAAAACGGCACTTCAAATGCCCTATGCATTTTTGAAAAAAAATTCAAATGGATTCCAAAAATGCCCAAACTTTTTATGGCAGTGTTGGATATTGCAAAGTAATTATGTGAGCAAGTTTCACATTTTTGCATAATCATTTGGTGGCTCAAAATATTGCAAATCCTCTCTGGAAAAAGAAAAGCAGAGAAATAAAATAGAAAAAGGAAAAAGGCCACTGTGCACTGGGCCTAAGTGCACAGTGCCTGAGCCGGCCCATCTCTCTCTCCTCCCTCTCTCTCTCACTGCGTGTCGCTGCCGCCATGGTCGCGGGCGCGTGCTCCGACCGCGCGTCGACAGCGCGACGCCCACCGACGGCCATCAACGCTGAGGGGATAAGACCCCCCTCGTCCACTCCCCCTGGACCGCCCCGTCCATTCTCCCCCTTCCTCCTCGCCTCTCCTCCTCATTCCCCATCGACGCCCGAGCATGGTTGCCGCCGTCCTCCGCCGTTGCCGTGGCCACCGGTCTCCTCGAGCCACCGTTTGCTGTCCAGAAGATGCGCCTCGCCGTCCTGGACCTCCTCGTCGACGCGCACGAGCCGAAGCGCCCTCAAGCCGGAGCCAACGGTCTCCTTCCACCTTCGGTCGCTGCCGTCTCCCTCGTCTCCGGCAGCGCCTCGGCAGCTCCTAAGCCCTCGACGGCCTTTCTTGTGCCGCTAGGTGAGCCGCTCCTCCTCTCCCCGTGCTCCCCTACCCTCCTGCGCCTCCGTAGCCACCGCGCCCGCCATGCCCGCACCCAGCTCCACCGCCGTGCTCGTCGCCCTCACTACACACACCGGCGAGCTCAAACGAGCTCATAGCCGAGCTCAGCACGTCCGTGCGAACCCAATGCACACATGCGCGCGTTTCGCCGCGGCCTATTTCGTCGAACCCGTCGACGCTCGAACTCCGGCCGCCGCGGGCAAGCTCACCATCGACGCTACGGTCCTCCCCGGCCGTCCACACCGGCGCGAATGGACGCGGCACTTCTCCCGCTTTCGAACGCGCTAGGCCGCGCTCAAAACCGCCCTCTGTAGCCGATTTTCGGCCGTTCCCGAGCCACGCCGCCGCGTTTTGCATGATGTTTTCAAGTACTAGACTCAACTTCGGCCAAGGAGCAGGTATTTATCAACAGCAGGTTACAAAATCAGGCTATGCATCAGAATAGGTGAAGCAGTAGCAGCAGCAATTTCTAATGCAAGCATAAGAGAGAAGAGAATAGGCGATATCGGAATGTTCAAAGGTGGGGGGGTGCTTGCCTGGTTGCCCGGCGGCAAAGGCAGGGTCGTCAGGGGTCGTCGATCTCCGGAGCTGCGTCGGTACCGGGCTCTATCGAGAGAGAAGAGGGGGAGGAGACAGATAAATAAACAGCAAACATATGCAACGCAGAGCATGCTATGCTAACGTGTAGTGCAGGGTTGCCTAAAAGCATGTCGAAGTCATATTAGTTATTTTAGGATTTAAGTTGGAATTTTTAACCGGTATATATGCACTATTCATCTACCGGAAACAGGCTAAAAGTTGCGGGTTCACCTCCGTAGAGGGTTCTAACATAGAAACAAATGGCATGGTTGGATTCGTATCGTCATTCTGAGCAACTTTCATGTAGAAAGTTTTTCGATCCGAGCTACGGTTTATTTTCTACAAATTTTTAAAGACTAAAGTATTTTCTAGAATTATTTAAATCAGCAGAAAAGAGTTTATTGCGTCAGCAATGCGTCAGCGGTCAGTTGAGCTGCTGACTGGTCAAACTGACAGGTGGGGCCCACCTGTCAGCCTCTCTGGGTTTAACAGAGGGTTAAATTAATCTAACAGAACTAATTAGTGGGGTGGGCCCCAGGTGTCAGTGGGTTAACTAATTAACAGATTAGTTTAAAAACTTAATTAGTCTAATTAATCGTATGGGGCCCACTGGTCATAGACTGAGGTGAACAGTGACCCACGTTGACCGTGGTCAACGCGGCCAACTGGGGCACTGGGGCCCTCTGGCAGTGTCTCTAGGTGGCTCGGAAACGCTCTGTCGGATCGTGTCGGCCATCCGAGACGACGCTGGTATCCACCCTGCACGCAACGACCCGGAGTGCACAGGGCGATGGCCCAAGACCCCTGAGCGCTTAGGATGTAGACCGGCGGGGACCTCTCTACTAAGCTCTAGGTAGGGCTGCGGTGTGTCATTTGGCCGAGGCCGGGCATGTCCCAAAAAAGTGTGTCCGGCCGGAGTTAAGCGAGCATGGTGGGTAAGTTGGTGCACCCCTGCAGGGAAGAACTAATCTATGAATAGCCGGATCCTCGGTAACGGACGCTCGGAGTTGTATCCCGATCGATACAACTAGAACTGGATACTTGTGATGAGACATGGATACTAGGGCTCTGAGATTGCTTTCTCGCAGGGAGTCGAGAAAGGATCTCTGGCCGAGGTTGATACTTAATGTTAATACTACTTTATATTGTACTAATCTACACTCTTCTAATGCTGCAAGATGCTTGAAGATGCTAGTCTTCGATAGGACTAGGCTTTCTCTCTATTCTGGCATTTCTGCAGCCCAGTCCACATATACAGCCTCTCTTTGAAAATATTGCATATGTAGTGTAGATCCTTGCTTGCTGAGTACTTCGGATGAGTACTCACGGTTGCTTTGCTTCCTCTTTTTCCCCTTTCCCCTTTTGATGCAACCAGACGACGGAGCCCCGGAGCCAGCTGCCCCCGCCGACTACTACTACTACCACCCCGAGGGTGGCCACTACTACGAGCTTGCCGACGACCAGGAGTAGGATTGGAGGGTCCCAGGCAGGAGGCCTGCGCCTTTCGATCGTAGCTTTTGTTTTGCCCCGCCTTTCTAAAGGCTTATATGTTTCTGTTTCATATCTGTACTCAGATATCTGATGCTTCCGCTGACGCTTGTATGCGAGCTTATGTATTCAAGCCCTCGAGGCCCCTGGCTTGTAATATAAAGCTTGTATGACTTTATTTGTGTTTTAGAGTTGTGTTGTGATATCTTCAAGTGAGTCCTTAGGCTTGATCGTGTGCATTTGCGTGTATGGTTAGTGCACGATTAAGCCGGGGGCGTCACACTCTCTGACCTGGATCAGCCGATTCAGCCTCATTCTTCACCCACAGCAGTATGTCGTGTGACATAGCGCCTTTCGCTGGGTCAGGTATCAGCCTCTTCAACTCCGTCTTTGCCGCCTTCAACAGCACAACGTCTGCCTCTTTATGCAGCTCGTCCACGCTCTTGAACTAAGAGCATACCTCCATTGACTTCACGAACTTCATGTTGTCACTGAGCGAGCACCCAAGGATGAATGCCCTCCATCCAGGATTGTTGGGGAAGAGGCTGGGAAAGGGGGAGGGGTTCGTGTCGATGGAGCGGTGGTGAGACACACACACACACACACACACACACACACACACAGAGAGAGGGAGAGATGAGTTGAAGATGTAGTGCGGTGGTATATAAATAGGGGCTTTGGAGGTTCAAGCGGTAGGTAGGTGGTTGGGATGAATGAATGCTTAAGATGAAGTGTAGTCGATTTTTTGCATGCCTCCATTGATGTTGTTCATATGTGGATTACATTTTGTCCCTCCATTCACCTCAGGTTCTTATATTCGATGCAGATTGACAATGGTGCTTCGGGGAACTTCTCCGAGGGCTAGGAGGTTGTGACCGACAAGAAGGGCAAGGAGGTGGTGGAGCTCGGCGGCGCTCCCAAGAGGCCAAAGAACTATGACCATTTCCATGAGGATGCCGGCCCAAGCCACTTCTACATGATCATCCTTGCACCCAAGCTAGAGTACCTGCCAATGACAATCGAGTTCACCAAAGCACTTGACCATCCTCCCAGAGGAATTCGTGCTAACGACAAAGATCGGTTACGCTTGGAGGGTGACGGGCCGGACGATCAACGGCAGGCTCACCCTTGATAAGGGTTGGGCCCCCTTCACCGTTGCTCACTAGAGCAGGATCGGTACCTCATCACCTTTAAGCTGGCAACTCCCAACACTCTGAAGGTGATAGTTTTCAACAACGACGGTGTCGATGTGGTGACCAAGTGCAAGAGGCACGAGGAGACAATTGCCATGGATCGGTGGGATGTTATCTCTGCACCTTTAAGACTTGTGCGCAGGATGTTTAAGACTTTGGCACAATTGTCTGCCGTTTAACTGCCTGTGAGTGTGTGTTTATGACTCTGGTTTATAATTTATGCTATGTCTATTTATCTATGTTGTGCATGTATGTATGCTGGTAACCTTGCCACTCCAACGAAAGATTACCAGACATGTGCTGCATGTAACCAAACACCAACACTCTGCATCTGCCTAGAACAGAGCTGCAACCAAATACCATGTGTGCGTTTTTGCTAAGCCATGCTAGAGGGGATGCAGGCAACCAACAGAACATGTGTTTTTTTTTGCCCGTTTTCACTCAGCCAGGCTGAGTCAGGCTACAGATGTAAAGTGCCCTATTGTTGGAGTTAAACACGAATACGTACACGTCCGTGTCCTAATCATGTACGTGTACCCGAGTCCGTGTTGGCTTGATAATCATTGCCGAGTAGGATTGCTTGTTATCTGTAGGATAGCTAGTATATATACTGGTGTACCCCTGTACTTTGTAACCGTGAGTTGAGATTGAAAGCAATAAAGAAATCAACAGGTACGAGACGTACCTGCGGCCATCAATCTCGTCTAGCGATTCGTGTGTGCGCGTGTGTTGTTGTATTCTGGCCGGCGGCAAGAATCGATCAACGATATCGAGCTAGCTAGCTTGGGCGTGGCTAGAGTAAATCAGGCTAGCTACATACACCGCATCTCGGCGTAAAGTATCTCGCTGGGTCAGGCCGACTTGGGGCAGGAACCAAGTTCGTCAGCGAGCTTCGTCTGTCATCGTCGTTCGTCGTCGGTCGTGTATCACCGTCGTCGGAAGTACTTCGTGCCGGGACTGGACCAACAATTGGTATCTAGAGCAAGGTTGATCTTCTTGTAACAGGAGATCATGTCGGACGACGAGAAGGACAAGACCAAGCAGCTGGCGGACTACACCGGTGTGGCTAAAGTAATTGCTGCTCCGGTGAGATCGGAGTATCCATGATTCGACCGTGGGAACTTCGTGGTGTGGGCGATCATGATGGATTGGGCGCTCGAGGCCAATGAGCTCTCGGAAGCCGTCGACCCCGGCGGAGACGAGTACCTGAAGGGTGGTGCCTTGTATCGGAAGGATCGCCAGGCTATCACGGCCATCTGCTCGGTGATGCCGGTGGGCGTGCAGCAGCATCTCATCTCGAAGACATCAGCGAAGGAGGCGTGGGACACGCTCAAGACGTTGCATCTAGGGCACTCGCGTGTGCGCGAGGCGAACTTGCAAACTTTGCTGAAAAGTTACGAGAATCTAAGGATGGGAGAAGATGAGACGGTGGACGTACGCTTTCGCAGCGAGGGTTGCCTCGATGGTGAACAGGATTCGCGGTCTCAGAGAGAAGTTGGAGGACATCTCCGTGGTCAGGCGTTTCCTACGTGCCGCTCCACCGCGCTACATGCCGATTGTGTCAGCGATCGAGCAATGTGTTGAACTCAAGACTCTCACTTTGGATGATCTGGTTGGTCGCTTCAAGGCACATGATGAGCGGATGAAGTTGAGTTACGGCGATGCGAAACGGGATGAGTACCTGATGCTTACGCGCGCTCAGTGGCAGGCAATGGTTTTCAAGGAGAGCAATTTCGACAAGGCGTCTGGTAGCGGCGGAAAGTACCGTCCCGCAAAGGACACCGACGAACAGTCGGAGAAGCCAAAGAAGAAAAAGTTCGACAAGAGGAAGATCCGCTGCCACAACTATAATCTACTCGGGCACTTCAAGTCAGAATCAGGGCCGGGCCCATAGTGGTGCCAAATGTGCAGCCCGCACGGGGCCCACAATTTTGGGGGGCCCCAAATTTTGTATATAGGTCTAGTAGTATTTCGCAAAAAAAAAATCCTAGGCGCTGGAGCTGGACCTGAGTCGATCGGGAGCTGGAGCTGGGCCTCGAGGCCATGCGCAGGAGCGCTGGTGCTCGATCGATCTTACGATCGATAATATGGAAACGCTACCCTCGGTCAAAAAAAAAAAACAGGATCCCTACAGAAGTCCATCGGGATCGTTTCATCTCTCGATCTGGAGACTGGTCGCGTCGGCTTCGCTACAGAAAACAGGATCGTCTCGTCGCCTTCGCCTCATCAGATCGATCGGATTCAGGCCGCTGCCGTTGTTGCCTTCCTAGCTTCCTCTTCCAAATTTCAGACTCATCGCCTCGTCAGATCGATCCGTGACCAACTCCAGCCTCCAGGTGCTTAGCGAGTCCTCCTTTCCGATTAACTTCGGTTCCTACTCCTAATTCCTAATTTCCTAATTAACTTTTGGTAGGGATCATTACTTTGTTAGAGATTGGATAAGGATAGTTTGAAATCTTCTTGTGTTAATCTTGAGGCTGCCCTTATGAAGGATAAACAATCTGATATTGATTCCAATGATCTGTTTGTTGAGTTGAAGTTTCTTCAAAATTTCATGCCCAAACAAAATATCGGACCTGTTGAAATTCTGAATTTTTTTAAAGAGGCATGATTGTTTTCCCAATGCAAGTATTGCATATAGAGTTCTGTTGATCATTCTTGTGACAGTTGCATCGGCAGAAAGAAGTTTTTCTAAATTGAAGTTATTGAAGTCCTATATGCGTACTACTATGACACAACAAAGACTCAATGATTTGGCCACAATAGCACTTGAGAGTGAAGTGTTGGAGAAGATTGATTACGAGGATATCATTGAAGATTTCATTTCAAAGAATACTAAAAGAATGATGTTGTTCAAATAAATAACAACAGGGAGTTGAATAGGTATGATTTTTTATATGTCCAATTGTTATGTAAGACATTATATTATATACATTATTAAAAAAAATCTGCGAGATATATATGCATTATAATTGCTCGTTAGTTCATTTTTTAGTGAGATAGGGCCCCTTTTTTTAGTTTCGCACAGGGCCCCGGATTTTACCGGCCCGGCCCTGGTCAGAATGCAAGAATCCCCCGAAGGAGAAGGCGCTCATGGTCCAAGAAGAAGATGAAGGTGACACGATGTTGATGTGTGAACTCATGGACGGGGAGGATCCAGTTCTTCAAGCGCCGGCTAAAGAAATTGCCGCGCTCCGTGAAGAAAAAATTCACTCTCAAGATCATGGTTCGAAAACTCGTGTCGATGCTACGAACGCGGGGGGTGATTCCGAAGCTTACGTCGATGTTACGGGCATAAGTGCTAACTTCGCTGGAGCGGATGCAGCAATTGCCGCGTGTGCTCGGCCATGGAGAAGCAGTCTTCGTGCGACGCGTCCAGAGAAAACGAAGGCGTACGTGGCACCGGAAGTCCACGAAGAAACAACATACACAAATGCAATTGTTGTTGATGTTGGTGCAAAGGTGGACACCATACTGAAAACTGCTACATCGAATCATGTGGCTGGCTCGTATGTGTTGGATGCTATTGCAAGTAGCAACCCAGAAAGAAATCTGGGAGTCCCTCGCGTTGGGCCAATAATGAGCCAGATAGAGAGCAGTTCTATGCGGCTGAAGGAAACTACCAGCCTAGGAGATGGAGGTCGAGGCCCATGCAGCATGGTTGTGGCAAGGCCATACGGGACAACAGTTGACAGACCGTGCACTGCGCTCGGAGGCCAGCCGAGCGCTCCAGAACGCATGCCGAGCAGTGAAGAGGAGTCAACTTTTGCTGCTCCAACTGAAGCTTCGCCAAAAGTAGTGAGCGAAGAGAACTGCGAGCCGTCACTCCTGATTGTACAAGGAGCCATGCAAGCAACGTCGTCTCCGAAGGCACAGGAGACGATGACAACGCCGTCTACACCTGTCCTGCTACAACCGGTGTTTCACCTGTATCCGGAGAAAACTCTTCGGACGATTGACCCAGTAAAAATGAACGGTAGTGGGCGACGGTGTCTAGAAAACGCCGAGGAACTGGCGGAATATGTGGGCGTAAATACAAAGGAGTGTTGGCGTCAGGCTATGGAAGAGGAGTTGAGGTCGATCCACGACAACAATGCATGGGACCTTGTGGATCTTCCCAACAATGAAAAAGCCATGGATCTCAAGTGGGAATTTATGATCAAGAGAGATGCCGAAGGGTCCGTGAAGCACAAAGCGAGGCTAGTGGCCAAAGAGTACGTTCAAGAGGAAGATGTGGACTTCGAAGAAGTGTTCATCCCCGTTGCAAGGATGAAATCGATGAGATTACTCATCGCTCTCGCAACTCAGGAATCATGGAAGATACATCACATGGAAGTAAAATTTGTGTTTTTGAATAGGGAGATAGAAGGAGATGTGTATGTGAATCAACCACCGGGATTCATCAAAGTGGGAGAAGAACACAAGGTACTGAAGCTACACATAGTCTTGTACGGGCTACAGCAAGACTCCCGGGAGTGCAACATCAAACTTGATCGGACCTTGGTTTCTCTTGGATTTGAGAAAGCCCCACTAGATCATGCGATGTACAAGAGAGATGAAGGAAGGGATCGTCTACTAGTTGGCATCTACGTCGACGACCTATTGATAACTGGAGCAGATGAAGAGGTGATTGCAAAGTTCAAGCAACAAATGAAGGAGCTTTTCAAGATGGATGATCTAGGGCCAATAAGTTACTACCTCGGCATCGGGGTACATCAAAAGCCGGAGGGGATCACACTATGCCAGGAAGCATATGCAAGAAAGGGACTTGAAAGTCGTGGCATGAAAGATTGCAATCACATTGTTGCTTCAATGGAACCTCGTCTTGAGCTGATCAAGAAGGAGATGGTGAAACTACTCGGCTACAGTGATAGTGACGAGGAAGGAATTGTCAACGACCATAAGAGTACCTCGGGTGTGGCATATTTCCTTGGTGGAAGCGTAGTAAGCTGGCTATTACGAAAACAGAAAGTGGTGACATCGACTTCAAGTGAAGCAAAGTGTCAAGGTGTGTGGCTTGAGAGGCTACACGGTGATCTCATGAATCGAGATCCGAAACAAGTGGTGCTCATTGTTGACAGTGAGTCTATAACTTTTCTATCCGAGAATCCAGTGCGGCATGACAGTAGCAGACACATTGATACGTTGTATCAC
The DNA here is from genome assembly GCA_011799875.1 of Thinopyrum elongatum. NCBI lineage: Eukaryota > Viridiplantae > Streptophyta > Magnoliopsida > Poales > Poaceae > Thinopyrum > Thinopyrum elongatum. Next base: position 188,035,487 of record CM022302.1, read on the forward strand.
TACATAAAGGATTACGTGAAGGAAGGTAAGATGAAAGTCAACTACATTTACACCGATGATCAGCTGGCGGACATCTAGACCAAGGCTTTGGATCGAGAGAAGTTCTTGGGGCTGCGAAGAAGAATCGGCGTCGGCGCTGTAACGTGACGATGTCGTGTTTAGAGGGGTGATTGTTGGAGTTAAACACGAATACGTATACGTCCGTGTCCTAATCATGTACGTGTACCCGAGTCCGTGTTGGCTTGATAATCATTGCCGAGTAGGATTGCTTGTTATCTGTAGGATAGCTAGTATATATACTGGTGTACCCCTGTACTTTGTAACCGTGAGTTGAGATTGAAAGCAATAAAGAAATCAACAGGTACGAGACGTACCTGCGGCCATCAATCTCGTCTAGCGATTCGTGTGCGCGTGTGTTGTTGTATTCTGGCCGGCGGCGAGAATCGATCAACAATATCGAGCTAGCTAGCTCGGGCGTGGCTAGAGTAAATCAGGCTAGCTACATACAGCGCATCTCGGCGTAAAGTATCTCGCTGGGCCAGGCCGACTTGGGGCAGGAACCAAGTTCGTCCGCGAGCTTCGTCTGTCATCGTCGTTCGTCGTCGGTCGTGTATCACCGTCGCTGCTGGAAGTACTCGACGCCGGGACTGGACCAATAATCTATGCATTCTACTAAACGCGTCCTTGTGTATTTCCCACAGGTCACGATCTCACCGACAGAATGACTTCCACACCCTCATAATCTTGTGCCCGCATCTCCAAGGGAGACCCTCAAAGCTCCGGTATATATTTGGGTTGTGATGTCCGGACCGCTTGTGGCAACTTCTATCATTCAACAGAGACTCCATCTGTTCGTGAAGTTGTCCTCACGTCCGTTTTCCGACAAAACCAAGACAAACATGGGGAGCTATACCGGTGTCCGGACATCCACTTGACCAATAAAAAGCCACCACGTGACCCTCCTCTCTTTTCTCTCTCCGCACATGCATAGTCCCCTCTTCTCTTTTTCCTCCCAACCGAACAAATAAGAATTAATTTATGACGAGGGTTGAATGGCTCTCTCCCGCATCATATCCGTGGACCACGTGCGAACATAAAAACGGATATATCCTGGAGCTCTTTGCCGGTCTCCCTGAGATGCCCTTAGAGCATCTCTAACAGACCCCGCATCCCGCCGGCCCGCAAAACGCGTTTGCAGTTCACGGAAAAACGGCTTTGCGGGTCGGCGCGGACAGCCGCAGAGGCAGACCCCCCAAGCGGACCCGTATAAAAGGATATTCGCGGAATATACTTTTTTACGGGTCGGCTTTGCAGGGTCTGCTCTTGCGCCGCTGCATCCCGCATCCCGCCGGTCCGCAAATATCAATACCACACTACAAAAATAAAACAAACATCCACACTACAAAATAATTATTCAAATCACGGAAGCAAACTAAATAATTATTCAATACCAACACAATACAACAATCATCCACATTACAAATAATTATTCAAATCACGGAAGCGAATTAAATAATGCAATACAAAACTTGTCCCGAATACAAATACAAATGAATAGGAAAATGAGTTTGTTACTGTCCAGCCCTTTGCCAATGGTGCTCAATGAGATCCTCCTGAAGCTAAAAGTATGTGTTTGCATTTTCAATCTCCTTGTAGGTCTGAAGAAAAGCTCTAATACGGTTAGGGTCTCTAGCTGGTTTGACACGGCTACCCACATTGTCGTAGAAGAACTCTAAGTTCATTCATCTCTCATCTTCGAGAATCATATTGTGAAGGATAACACAACATGTCATGATATTTTTTAAGGTCCTCTTGTCCCAAAAACGAGCAGGCCCACGAACAATGGCAAACCTAGATTGCAAAACCCCGAATGCTCTTTCAATGTCTTTTCGGGCTGCCTCTTGCACCCTTGCGAATTCACAATGTTTTTTAGTTTTGGGATCTTTGATGCTCTTGACAAATGTGCACCAAAGAGGGTATATACCATCTGCAAGATAGTACCCTTTTGTGTATTTATGCCCATTGATAGTGTAGTTGCAAGCAGAAGCATCACCACTAGCAAGTCTAGCAAACAAATGAGACCGTTGCAACACATTGATATCATTGAGAGTGCCCGCCATACCAAAGAAGCAATGCCAAATCCATAAATCCTCGGATGCTATGGCTTCTAGCACAATTGTTGCATCACGATACTTGCCACAATACATTCCCTGCCATGCCTTCGGGCAATTTTTCCAAGTCCAATGCATACAATCAATACTACCTAGCATGTCAGGCCAACCTCTCCTCTCATTAGATGCCATCAGTTTCTTTGTGTCATCCTCGTTGGGTGCCCGAAGATATTCAAGACCAAAGACACGGATGATCACTTTGGCAAATCTACGCACTGACTCAATTGTGGTATCTTCACCAATGCGAAGGTACTCATCGGCATAGTCAGCCGGAACGCCATATGCAATCACCCGCATAGCTGCGGAGATTTTTTGATATGCACTAAATCCCTTTAAGCCCGCAGCATTTCTTCTTTGAATAAAATACCGACAATTTGCCTCGCAAGCTTGAACAATTTTCACAAAGAGGGATCGGCGCATTCGGTACCTTCTCCGGAAGAGGTGCGGCGGATATGTTGGATTCTCCGCGAAGTAGTCTTGCATCAACATCTCGTTTCCGAGATGACGATTCCGAGGAATGCAAAGACGCCCGACGGTCGATCCTCGCCGCCTCTTCCGGTTCTCGTCTTCGTGCTCCTTCACGGCAAGTGCCATCACTAATGTCTGCTGCCGAAAGGTAAGCATCGTCTCAACATCCGAGTCGCCCGAATCGGACGAATCGGAGAGCAAGAACTTCTCGCACGGGCTCAATTCCATCTACATGAACAAGAATCGCACACCGCGTCAATCAACTATGCATACCGCTCGGCACAAAGCACAAACAAACAAACACTAACCGGCGGCTCGTGGGGCGGGTGATCCCGGGCGGCGACGAGGGGCGGGCTCGAGGGCGGTCGATCCCCGGCGGCGACAGCGGCGAGGGGCGGCACTTCTCGCCGGATCCGGGGGGGGCGGTGCAGCGTATCGGTGCTTGAGGGTGGGGAGCGCCCCGCGGCGCGATTCCGCCCGCAGATTTGGCCGGAAATCGCTGGCGGCGGACGGGCGGAACCAAGGGCGGGCGGCGGTGGAAGGAGATGGGGAAAGGGCGCGGGCTGAAATGTCCCTCCCGCCAACCGCTTGACTCCGATATGGGGCATCGTAGGCGCGAGGCGGAAACCCGCGTATTCGCGGGTTGGGGCCGAGATTTTGCCGCGCCCCTCAAATTTTTTTGCGGGCCGGCCGCGTTTGCGGGGTCTGTTCGGGCGGGATTTTCCGCGCCAACCCGCATTTTGGCTGTTATTTTGCGGATCGGGGCTTTTTGCGGGTCTGCTAGAGTTGCTCTTAGTTCTTTTGTAAGACCTTGTGCCCTACAACCGTGGATGGGTTCTTTACCCTCTCTTCTTTCAATATTTGATCCGCATGCTTGTGCTTGTTTTAGAAGAGAAAAATCATGATAGGAGCAAATATACTGCTCAGAAATACGGTACATAAAGAGTTAATTAAGGTAACACGAGGCGATATTATATTGTCAAAGTTTCTAAGTGTTGAGATCGCGCGACGAGCAACATGTCCTAGCTAGTCTGCTAAGTAGTTTACCTAACCTGCAGGCTTCAGAGCTAGCATGCCACGTTGTCGACGTCGGCGCCTCGGCGGCGGCAACAGCGTAGCTTCGCCTAGGGCCTGCCGGCCGGATGAAGACGTGGGCGTCACAGCGTGACATGGCCGACGCGCCCGGCCTACCGTTAGGACTTAGGAACGCGAGCATGTACGCAGCTACGAGAAACTGGCGTTGCGACGACGATGGTCCTCCTCCGTGGTCGTCACGATCTCCTCTAGGTCGTCCGCCCGCTGCTGCGGCGGTGCGGTGGGCGTGCTTGAGCTACCGGCGCGCTGCTCCGTCGCCCTCGCCTGCGCCGCGGCCTCCTCGGTTGCAGGGCCGCGCCCGCTGTGCCTCTTCTTGTTGAGAAACGGGATCCGGAGGTGCGAGTGCGGGTGTTGGTGCGGGTGCGGGTTCGGATGAGCCGGCAGCGACGTCGCCTTCTTCTTCACGTCCGTCGCCCAGCTGTGCACGGACACGTGTACGTGCTCGCCGAACGCCTGCAGCTTGATGTCGCCGCCCATCTGATATGATCGACCATCCATAACGATATTACGACCAGCTACTAGCTAAGCAATCAAGCAGTGTTCTTGGTGAAATTAATGGTGGAACGAGAGCTTACGTGGGTGACAATGGCGTACAGCGGCAGGGTGCTGTAGCTGCAGAGCACCTGAACGATGATGCTGAATATTTGACACAGAAACAGAATTGTCCGTTAGTTGCCGTAGCTAACGGGAAAAAGATAGTGGAGGTTTTGTACTAACCCAATAGCAAGTCTGGGGAGGGCATAAGATCTGTTCTCCATGATGCATGAATCGAACCCATATGTTGCCTGCAAACGTACCAGTCAGATATCCCCATGCTTCTCTAATTGTATGCATTTAGTACAGACTGCAGACTAAAGGCAGTTAGTAATTTCAGGGCATACCAAGACCCAGAAGAAAAATGCCATCTCAAAGGAGTTCTGGAACAAGATGAAATGGATCAGATGGAGGACGGCCCTAGGGTGGCTAAACCAAAAGTGCTCCTTGCATGGCTTCGTCCATGGGTTTCCTGATGCTTCATCAGAACAATCCGCTGCTTCTTGAGCCAATCGAGTGCTGATGTACTCCAGCTTAGTGCCAACAATAAGCAGAAGCTGCAAGTTTATTTACCCAGAGCAGTAAGAAACTCTTCCATGGAGGTAACTGGAGAATGTATTTACTAGAGTGCCATGGATTTGTTAAGGTACTTACAATCAAGGGCAAGAAAGACAGCCAGAAGTATGTGTGCCACCCTGCATTGACAGTAGATCAAGAACTAACAGTGAGAAAGAAAAAAAAAAGCATGCTAGTTCAAACAATTCCAACACAAACTACTTGTTAAGTTGTTATTGTGGTTCTGAGTTGTTCTAATCAAGTAGCATAACTTGCGCTGCCGGACATGACGATCACAAACATGGTTAAAAGTCTAAATTGTGTTGTTCTCCTAGGATCTGTGTATCTTTGGGCAAACAAATATACGAGGGGACTTTTCTCAGTTTAGGAGTTACCATTTATATTCAGCAGCAGGAAGACGATAACAAAAAGCCATAGGTACCAGCTGCATGCATGTGAGCATCATTAGGTAAACCAAACTAATTTTATTTATGCAATCCAAGTTGGAACTTTACCCAATACTAACCTGATTCCAACTACTTCTTTGAAATCATGCTCAAGGGCACGAACCATGTACTTGTGGAAATCAAAGTCTGGACGATTTGGGTAGTGCCGCTGGGAGGGGGGAATGGCAAGTATCCTATTAGTTCAGTAGGAAAACCAGGACACTCATGATTGTGCAGAAGTCACTGAACAGTACGTCTTAGTATCTTACCAGAACAAAAGCTGATCTGAGTACTTGATAATCTGGTTTACCGACAGAATTATAAAACTGCTTGAAGAATGCAATCTGAAATCATATGGGAATAAAACCTTTGGAATCATCATAAATATAATATACCGAGTTCAAAATTTGAATTTGGGGAAATTTTGTAACTGAAAGAATGCCTCATATAGCACAGAAATATTGCAATAACTATGCAGTGGCTATGATACTCGGCCATAATAAATGTTTTACTGTGGTCAGTTCATTGCAGTTAAGGCTATATTAGTGTTTGGTTTGGTCATATGATATTGCCTTGTTGCAGAGAGACCTGAAATAACAAAACGAAGTGCAACACCACACTGCACTTCATGCACATGCTATGAGAATATCGTCATGTCATAGTAGCTTTCCAGATCATTGTTATCCTTAGCTGACAATGAACCATCTTCAAGTGTTCTACTCACGTTTTGCAAATAAAAATTTGACCACACATTGAATATTCCGTAACATGCTGGGATGCCTTCCCCTATTTAATTTCATATATGCAGCCATGGCGTTTAAGATGTAAAATATGATTTGTTAGCACTTTTCTCTTGCGAAAATAAATTGATAACCCCTCAAAAGCAGCTTAAGTTTACTTGGGTAAACCCAAATAATTCTCATGCAATTGTCATTTGTATTACGAATTAAGGATTTACAATTGACTTTATAACAAAAGAGAAGCATAAGTGCATAATAAGAGGGTTATATTACTTACAATCCATCTTACAGCAGATGGTTTCATCCAGCCTGGCCTCTTTTCACGCTCGTTGAGTCTTCCTTGTTGAATTTCTTTCTCCCATTTATTCCATGTTCTCATCTACAAGAGCTTACCCTAAATTTGTTACCTTCACTATCATGTCGCGTGAAATACGTATTCATCCCCAGTAATAGTTATACCTTAGCTCCACCAAGTAACAGCGTTGTAACACAGAACAAAACATGCACCACACCAAGTACAAAGATAAAGATGTGCAGCTGATGCAGAGCCTCTTCAGATAGCATGGGAACTTCACCCTGCATAAGGACAAGAATGATGTTTCAGAATGACCAATCTGGCAAATATTCTTTGCGATTCTTGGGACAGGCAATGTCTAGCAATTACCATTAAACAGAAGTGATTATGTTTTGCTAGTCAGAATACTACATCAACAGTACTATCAAAGGAAAACAGTATTCACTGAAGCTACAAGCAGATATTTAGGTAATAATGAACCACACTAAACTTGAAGACAGCACTATCTTCACAGTTCATGGTCTACCTTTCTCTTGCAGAGTTTGGCAGCATCTTCTCTGGCTTTGGACTCTTCAATGCATGGAAGCATGATACGTGCAGCGCTCTCCGGGATGCAAATGCGATTGATGAGATTTTGACAGACGCTTAGTAGGAAGGAAATGAAACCCAGAATCATCAACTCTGCACAAGTAACCAATAAATAGATTAGGCAAGACGAACAAACAGTTTTATACAGCAGGAATGAACTGGTACGAGACATTCTGCTTTGTGTGTCATGGAAACTTTTGTTGGTTGGTATCTGATGTTACTCTCCATATTGATTACAATCAGTTCAGCCATTGCAATTTTAATCAGGAAACAACTAGCAGATATACAGATCATCAGAAGATCTTCTGTATCTTCAGGTTCTAGTAGCCACGGTGCTTGAGATAATTGAGGTGAAAATTTGCGGTGATATCGAACAGATAAAAAGAAGTTGTGCAGCAATCTAACTAAATCCTAGGATAATGCTACCTTCTTTGACTCTCTGCAGGGCTGAGAATAGTGCTTCTTGGCCATTGAATTTGAGCACCTGCAGAGAGAAAGGTTTCTTATTAGCATATCATCGAAAACTTCAACAGGAAGACTAAATATGCTTTAGAAACGTAACAGAGATTATAACAGGAATGGGAAGCAGATAGGTAGGGAGGGAGCAGGTCGGGGTGCCGTGCCTTGCCGAGGCGGTGGAGCAGGCGCTCGGCGGCGAGGGAGATGGCGACGATGACGAGGCAGACGGAGGCGACCACCCACGTCGGCGTGAGCGCCAGCGACTGCGCCTCCTCCTCCTGCCCCATCTCCTCCTCCTCTCCCGCCTTGCCGAGCCGAAGCCGCTACCCGCACCATGTGGCTGTTATAGGAGGAGGCAGGCACGCCGGTGGTGGGGCATCACGGCACTGCAGCAGCGACCTGCGCGGCGTCCCCCTCCACGGGCCGGTCCTGCGGCGGAGACAGCGCCCCCGGGGGTCCCGCGAGCGCCCTTTGTCCCGACGCGGCGTGGGCTGGACGCCGCACGTGACCATGGCCACGGCCTCTCGACTCCCGTCGCTGTCGTCCCCCGCGAGGCGCCAGGCCCCGCTTCCCTTTCGAGTTTTGTTCCCGCCTGTGGAACTCGTGAGCGGCCGGCGCCTTTCGGGACTTCGACGGCGAGAGCAGGAAGAAGACGCCAAAGGAAAAAAAAAGGTAGCTTGGCGTGCAATGGACTCTGTTTGGGGGCCCAGTGGGCTGTACCGACGTGGACGGTGGACCTATCGGGACCGCAAAAATGAAACGATGCGCGCACGTGTCCCGTCAGGTATCAAAATGTTTGGACGGTGGTGATAGATGGATGGATGGAGGCAGTGACTGAACCGTCGACGATTTTTGTGGCTCCTGTGACGTTTTTTTGTGGCTCCTGTGACGCCTTTGGGTACGTCAGGCCATGAAAACCATTGTTCCGATTGGATTGGTTGCCTGTAGTTTGGATCTGGTTGGTTTTTAAGATTATTACAGAGTTGAACTGGTTTTATTTTGTTGAGCTTTCCAAAATGTTGCCGATATAGCAAAGTGAGCATAGCTTAAATGGTTACTCATCTGTGTTTACTATATTTAATACGGTGCTCATATTTTTTTGAATTCATTTCAGACTTTTCGAAAATGTTTTTTAATGGGAGACGAAATTCTCGTTGATTACGAGATGCCTGTGAAGACTTCATCAATTTTAAGATTTATCGGCTCGAAAGAGCTCACACGAGTAGGGTGAATGTTGTCGATATACAAAGAAAATGATGTGCAAACTTTCACTGAGATGCTAAATGCGAAAGGTTCTTTTCAGCTAAGATTTTGATGTTGAACTAGTGAAAATGACATACCCCTACCTGGAGCAGATTTTCTAGGACACATCCCGTGTGAACAATTTTTCTAGAGCATATCCATAACCAGCCAAATTTTGAGTGACGGGTCAAAAATTATATCCTCTTTGCTCCACATATGTGATTGTCATGTCGGTATATGCAAATCGACTGCTAATCCCTTCACTCCACGTGGTTCCCTCATATAGATCTTTCGGAAATACATAATCGTGCGCGCGCTCATTAAGCGAAGCGAGCGGCCGCGCTAACAACAAACTGTATGTGACCACTGTGCGTGGGGACCGCGACACATGGACACTGCATGCATGTGGGTAGGAATACTTTTGGATAGATACGGACGATCATGCAGGTTCTGCATGTAATACTTTATGCGCATTTAATTTTGTTTCATGAAAATCCAAAAAGCAATAACTTTTGAATCGTATGTCAGAAATAAGTTTTGTTTTCACCATTGGAACACTCGCGACATGCTCTTCGAAACTAGATGTCACACGGGTATGTTCCGACTAATTTTTTTATGCCAACTGATGCAACTCTATTACGACATTATGCAACTTTAACACTATATTGTGCAACTTTTTGCGAAACCAATTTTTAGACCTGCATGATCCAACTTCCTATGAGGATCAGTCATGACAAAGCAATTTTTTGTGATGTGCAACTAGTCTGTTGTCTAGGTCAACTACCTAGGAGTCAACGTGCACCACCTCCCTCCTTGTGGTTATCATTGGCACACTCTGCCCCATCTACCCTGCCGGAGATATGTGTAACTTAGTCTATTATTTTAGCCAACTACCTAGTAGTTGATGTGCAACTCCTCCTCCCTACTTATGGATGTGCAACTCCTCCTCCAGTGAGATGGCAGGGGCAACAAGTTGCACATAGTATACTAGGCAGTTGGCCAGGGCAAACATGTCAACATAGGCACAAACACGTGGTCATAGAGGTGCACACTCTCGTTGGTATAGTAGCTCATGCATGGTTGTGGGAGTTGCACACGTGTGGTGGCATAGTCGCACAATCATGGCTGTTGTACTTGCACGTGCGCAGCATCATAGTCGCACACACATAGCCGTGGAGTTGCACGCTACCGTTGGCATAGTTGGTCGGGGGAACAAGCAAAGTTGCACATGGACTGATAGTTAGTTGGTCAAGGGAACAGACAAAGTTGCACATCGACTAATAGGCAGTTGACAGGAGCAGCAGGCGAATTTGCACATCTCACATGCAAGGTAGTTGGGACAGGGACGCCAAAAGTGAAAAATGCATATCCACGAGGTAGAAAAAAGTTGCACATTCACTGCTAGGCAGTTGGCCGAGCGGTGAAAACTGCGCATCCACGATTGAAGAAAAGTTGCACATCGACTACTAGGCAGTTGGCCGAGGCAACAGATGAAGTTGCACATCTCACTGGTAGGGAATAGTTTGGGGTTGATGTGTCATGTGAAAACGACACGTTCACGGGTAGGGGAAAAGTTGTACATAGACCGTCAGGTAGTTGCACATCGACTTTTAAACAGTTGCACCAAATAAAGATTAAATTGCACACAGAAAGTTCATCGAAACATACTCATGAATGATCTAGTTTTAAAGAGTGCACCATGAGAAATCCTATGGTGAAAACAGAGCTTAATTTTGATATCTGGTTCAAAAGTTGTGACCATTTTAGAAAAATGAAAACCGGTATTAAATGCGTCACACTTGTTTGCATCAGTCAAAACTGCACGTCTACGAGTAGTGAGAAACTTGCACATGAACTATCAACTAGTTGCACATCGACTACTAGACAGTTGCATCAAATAGGGACTAACTTGCACACACAAAAGTTCGTCAAAACATCCTCATGCAGGGTCTAGTTTTGAAGAGCACGTCGCGAGGATTTCAACGGTGAAAACGGATCTGAATTCCGACACGCGGTTTGAAAGATATGACTTTTAAAAAAAAATTGAAAACCCAAAATTAATACACGTCACGGACATTAATGCAGGAGGTGTGATGCCCCCGGCTTAATCGTGCACTAATCATACACGCAAATACACACGATCAAGCCTAATGACTCACTTGAAGGAATCACAACACAACTCTAAAACATAAATAAAGGCATACAAGCATTATATTACAAGCCAGGGCCTCGAGGGCTTGAATACATAAGCTTGATGTCAACAAGCATCAGCGGAAGCGTTAGATATCTGAGTACAGATATAAAAGAGAAACAGATAAGCCTTTAAGAAGGCGGTACAAAACAAAAGCTACGATCGAAAAGGCGCAGGCCTCCTGTCCTGGGACCCTCCGAACCTACTCCTGGTCGTCGGTCGGCTCCTCGTAGTAGTACTCGCCAGGAGGGTAGTAGTAGTAGCCGTCGGCGGGGGCAGCTGGCTCCGGGGCTCCGTCGTCTGGATGCATCATTCGGGTATGGGGAAAAAGAGGAAGCAAAGCAACCGTGAGTACTCATCCGAAGTACTCAGCAAGCAAGGATCTACACTACATATGCAACATTATCAAAGAAAGGCTGTATATGTGGACTGGGCTACAGAAATGCCAGAATAGAGAGAAGGCCTAGTCCTATCGAAGACTAGCATCTTCAGCGGTCTTGCAGCATTAGAAGAGTGTAGATTAGTACAGTATAAAGTAGTAGCAGTATTAAGTATCAACCTCGCCCAGAGATCCTTCCTCGACTACCTGCGAGAAAGCGATCCCAGAGCCCTAATATCCATTTCTCATCTCATCATTAAGTTATAGTTGTATCGATCGGGATACAACTCCGAGCGTCCGTTACCGAGGATCCGGCTATGCATAGATTAGTTCTTCCCTGTAGGGGTGCACCAACTTACCCACCACGCTCGCTTAACTCCGGCCGGACACACTTTTCTGGGTCATGCCCGACCTCGGCTAAACGACACGCCGCAACCCGACCTAGGCCTATGTGACGCCCCCGGCTCAATCATGCACTAATCATACACGCAAATGCACACGATCAAGCCTAAGGACTCACGGGAAGATATCACAACACAACTCTAAAACATAAATAAAGTCATACAAGCTTTATATTACAAGCCAGGGGGCCTCGAGGGCTCGAATACATAAGCTTGCGAACAAGCGTCAGCGGAAGCATCAGATATCTGTGTACAGATATGAAACAGAAATAGAAAGGCCTTTAGAAAGGCGGGGCAAAAGAAAAACACTACGATCGAAAGGCGTAGGCCTCCTGCCTGGGACCCTCCGATCCTACTCCTGGTCGTCAGTCAACTCATAGTAGTATCCATCCTCTGGGTAGTAGTAGTAGCGATCGTCGGCAGGGCAGCTGTCTCAGGGGCTCCGTCATCTTGTTACGACAAACTGATATGGGGAAAAAAAGGAAAACAAAGCAACCGTGAGTACTCAGAAGTACTCAGCAAGCAAGGATCTACACTACATATGCAACATTTTCAAAGGGAGGCTGTATATGTGGACTGGGCTGCAGAAATGCAAGAATAGAGAGAAGGCCTAGTCCTATCGAAGACTAGCATCTTCAGCGGTCTTGCAGAAATAGAAGAGGGTAGAACAATACAATATAATGTAGCAGTATCATTAAGTCTCAACCTCACCCAGAGATCCTTTCTCGACTCCCTGCGAGAAAGCAATCCCAGAGCCATACAGTCATCAACCTCGTCCTGAGATCCCTTCTCGACTCCCTGCGAGAAGCAATCCCAGAGCCATAGTATCCAAGTATCCAGTTCTAAATTGTATCAATCAGGATACAACTCCGAGTGTCCTTTACCATAGGACCGGCTATCGATAGAAGTTTTCTTCCCTGCAGGGGTGCACCAACTTACCCAACACGCTCGATTAACTCCGGCCGGACACACTTTCCTGGGTCATGCCCGGCCTCGGCCAAACGATACATCGCAACCCTACCTACAGCTCAGCAGAGAGGTCCCCGCCGGTCTACATCCTAAGCACTCAGGGGTCTTGGGCCATCGCCCTGTGCACTCCGGGTCGTTGTGTGCAGGGTGGATACCAGCACCGCCTCAGAGGGTCGGTACGATCCGACCGTGCCACAATGCTGAACTGGACGTCTGACAGAACTGTCGGCTGATGCTACGATGCAGAACGCCCATACTATGCCCACGTGATGGTTAGTGCTATCAGACCAGAGGCCTGCTCGGATCAAATATCCAAATCGTTAGGACTAGGGGCTTGCGGTAACGAGCAGAGACTCACGAAAGATGTGACCCCGTCGCCCCGTCTCGAGGACTTGCTGCAAGGGTTAAGAATGCCCGGCCGCGCCTCGTATTCAACACTCGGGCACCATACAGGCAACCCGTCTTCACAACACTCGCCACTTAGGCGCACGCGGGTACCCCTCAGGGTCGACCCGCCTTTCCAAGTAATCAACAGTACAGTCCAAGTATCCGTGTGTCCATAACATCAGGGGAATCTGAGGTATCACCCTCGTTTGATTTCCCACTCGATGTATCCGTCAAGGTGAACTCGGAGGAATCACCCTCGCTGGGTTCACACTTGAGGTGTTGTACGACAGCGTCGTTACCGAAAGTGGTGAAGGAGGAATCACCCTCGATGACCACGACCGAATAGCTACTCTACAGAGTTAACATCAGAAGTGCTACAAGAGGTTTCACCCTCGGCACTCGATAGTAACGCTGCAGTGTCGTTACAACTAAAGGGGGTGATGTGCGGTGTCGGGGCCTGGTCTTCAATCCCGTTGATCGGGTCTTCTGATAATCCAGCGGGGCAATCAGGATAAATGGGGTCACTGATAGGTCTCTACCCAGCCTATACTAAGCAGTTTAGGATATGCAGGTAATTATCAACAGCAGGTTACAATAAACAGGCTATGCATCAGAATAGGTAAAGCAGCAGCAGCAGCAATTCTAATGCAAGCATGAGAAATAGAATGGGCGATATCGGGATGATCAAAGGGGGGGCTTGCCTGGTTGCTCGGCGGCAAGGGCAAGGTCATCAATGGTATCTTCGGGCTCCGGAGCGGCGTCGGTCTCGGGGAACTGCGACGGTACCAGGGTCTATCGAGAGAGAAGAGGGGGAGGAAACAGTATAAATACACAGCTAACATGAGCAACACAAAGCATAACATGGCAATACGCGGTGACAGAGGTGATCTAACGCAGTGCCGGGTGATACTGGCGAAGGGGGAATTCATCCGGGAAGTATTCCCGGTTTCGGACATTTGTCGGACAGATGATCGGAGGGGAACGGTTCCATGTTCAGGTAGTTAGGGACACGTGACGGACGAACGGACCGCGAATTCGGATTCGTCTCGTCGTTCTGAGCAACTTTCATGTACAAAGTTTTTCGATCTGAGTTACGGATTAAAATATATGATTTTTTAAAGTTTTTATTAATTTCTGGAATTTAATTATTTATTTAAATTAAACATTATCCAGAACATTGTCTGCTGACGTCAGCATGACGTCAGGACCAGTGGGTCCCACCTGTCATTCTCACATTAGGCTAATTAGGGTTTGATTATGTTAATTACAGTTTAATTAGACTAATTAATTAATTAGATTAATTAAACAGAATTAATTAATTAATATTTATTTATTTTTAATAATTTTTATTTTCATTTTTTTAAATCGTTTCTGTGGCTGGGCCCACCTGTCATAGGCACAGGGGGGTGGGGCCCAGCTGTCATTGGCCCAGGGGGGTTAGCGGTTACGGGCGCGCGGGCGCCAGGTCGCCTGGACCCGAGCGTGCGGGTGAGCGGGCGCGTCGGCGCCGGAGCGGCACGGCGAGGGGGCCGGGCGTGGCGCGTGGCTGCGGGGAGCCGGAGGCAGCGGCGGCGGCACAAGCGCGCGCGGGAGGCCGTGGATGCGCGGACGGAGGCGTGGTCGGGGCGACCAGTGGTGAGCGAGCGCAGGGCGGTGCGGCGCGGGGCCGGTGGGGCGAAGGCGAGGCGTGCGGCAGCGCGCGCGAGCTGCAGCAGTGGCGGTGGTGGCAGGGTCGCGCGGGCGAGCGCGTGCATGCGCGCATGGCGCGGGCCGAGGCGGGGCAGGGCAGCGCGCGCGCGGGCGAGGCAGAGCGCGGCTGGGTGCGACAGGAGGGGAGCGGTGACGAGCAGCGAGGCGAGCGGGCAGAGCGCACATGGCGCGGCAGCAGCAGCGCAGAGCGGGCGGTGGCGGTCGCGAGCGGGCGCCAGAACGCGTGCGACGCAGAGCGAGGCGAGCGCCGACGAGAGGGGACGGGGAGGAGGAGGAGGACCGGGGTCCTCACCGCGAGGCGTAGGGTCCAGGGCAGCGGGGGAGGGTCGAGGAGGAGGACGGGGAAGACGGCGAGCGGCGTCAGCGTCGAGCGCGGCCGGGATCGAGGCCGAGCCTCTCCCTGGATCTCGATCCAGAGGAGAGGGGAGAGAGTTTGGATCGGGGGGGGGGGGAGTGGGGAGATGGGCTAGGGTTTCGCCGTGGAGGGGGGGTTATGGGGGAAGGCTGGGCCGGCCTGATGGTCTACTGGGCCGAGGCCCAGTCGGGGGAGGGGGGGTTTCTTTCCCCTTTTTTTTCTTTTCTTTTTCTATATTCATTTCTTTTCTGTTTTGTTAATTGTTCAGGCCCCAAATGGTTTTTGTAAAAAGGGAGACCTAGTCCATAAATACCAGTGCTTTATTCCCTAACACCTAAAATTAGTTTGGGCAAAACATCATTTCATATTTGCTTTAAATAAATTAGAAGGTTACTAAATATTATTTTCAGCCACTGTTTGAGGTGGTTTGAGTCACTTACCCAATTTAGTAAATGTTGGTTACAATTTTAGAATGGTCTCTGGAATATTTGCTATTTATTAAACATTTTAGTTTTTATGTTGGATAACTTTTATTTTCCACTTTCATTTAAATTTGGATTTGACTTAGGAGTTGAAATGCAATACGATGTTAATGATGATCATGCACTGTTAAACATGATGACATGGCATAATCAAAAGGGGGATTACTGTAGTTAACCACCGGGGGTGTTACAGCCTAATAGAGAGGTTAGCACGCCGGACTAAACCTATGCCCCCAGGGGTCTTGGGCCATCGCCCCGGGAACTCCTGCACATTGCGTGGGCGGCCGGTGAGCAGACCTAGCAACCCACACTATCAAGGCGGTTGCGTTACGCGGTCCAACCCGGCGCGCGCCGCTCAGTCGCTGACGTCCATTAAGCTTCGGCTGATGCATACGACGCAGAGTGCCCATAACTGTTCCCACGTGATGGTTAGTGCTATCGGGCCAAAGACCCACTCGGATCAAATATCCAAATCGTTAGTGTATTGGGGGTGTGCGGTAACGAGCAGAGACTCACGATCGATGTGACCCCGTCGCCCCGTCTCGAGGACTTGCGGCAAGGGCTAAGAATGCCCGGCCACGCCTCGTAATTATCTCTCGGGTACCCTCCAGGTCAACCCGACTTCCCAACAATCACGGGTATCCCTCAGGGCCGACCCGTTGTCATCATGGTTATGTGTTAAGTCAAAGTAACTGTGTGTCCAAACACCAGGGGGGAACCCAAGGAATCACCCTCGATGGATTCCACCTGATGTAGTCGTTAAGGTGAACTTAGGAGGAATCACCCTCGAGGTTCACACTTGAGGTGTTGCACGACGACGACGTTATCGGGAGTGGTGAAGGAGGAATCACCCTCGATGACCACGACCAAATAGCTACTCTACAGAGTTAACATCAGAAGTGCTATACGAGGTATCACCCTCGGCACTCGATAGTAATGCTGCAGTGTCATACAACTAAGGGGGTGATGTGCGGTGCCGGGGCGTGGTTGTCGATCACGTTGATCGAGTCATCTGATAATCCAGCGGAGGCAACTGGGACAAAGTGGGGTCTCTGGTGGGTCTCTATATCCAGCCTATACTAAGCAGTTTAGGATAAACAGGTAGGTATCAACAGCAGTTACAAAAATAGGCTATGCATCAGAAATAGGATAACAGTAGCAGCAGCAATTTCTAATGCAAGTATAAGAGAGAGAAAATAGGCGATATCGGTATATTCAAAGGGGGGGTGCTTGCTTGGAAGCTCTACGGTAAGAGAAAGGTCATCAACAGTGTAGTCGAACTCCGGAGCTGCGTCGGTCTCGGGGACTGCGTCGGTGTCGGGGTCTACCGAGAGAGAAGAGGGGGAAGAAACAGATAAATACACGGCAAACATATGCAACACAGAGAATGCTATGCTAACGTGCAGTGCAGGGTTGCCTAAAAGCATGTCTAAGTCATATTAGTTATTTTAGGATTTAAGTTGGAATTATTAACCGGTGTATATGCACTATTCATCTATCAGAAACAGGCTAAAAGTTGCGGGTTCACCTACATAGAGGGTCCCGACACGAAAACAGATGGCACGGTCGGATTCGTGGTATTTTTCTGATCAACTTTCATGTATAAAGTTTTTTGATCCGAGCTACGGATTATTTTCTATGAATTTCTAAAGATTTAAACATTTTCTAGATTTATTTATATTAACAGGAATTTCCAAAAATGGAATATGACGTCAGCATGATGTCAGCATGAGGTCAGCAGGTCAACCGCAGCTGTTCAGGTCAAACCTGACAGCTGGGTCCCACCTGTCATAGATAGTGGCTTAACAGAGATAAATTAAATCTAAGCAGAGGTTAATTAGCAGTTGGGCCCACATGTCAGTGACTTAACTAATTAACTAATAAAGTTTTAATTATAAATTAACCTAAATGTTGTTTAAGCGGGTGGGGCCCGCATGTCAGTGATAGTAACTGCCATGTCAGCGGCGTTGACCATGTCAACCGGGCCGTGGGACCCGTTGGTAGTCTCACATGGGAGGCCCAAGTGGCGGCCACGTCGGATGGACGGCGTCTAAACGCCGGCGACCGCATTTTGGCGGCGGGGGCGCACGGGAGGTGGTCGGGAACCGCACACCGGCCACCATTTCACGCGCGGTCAGGCGCGTTGGATCGGCCGCAGTGCGGCGCGTCCATTGGTGGTGGTGGCGCGGCAGGGGACGGCGCGTAGCGATGGCGGCGAGCTCATAGGCGGACGCCGGAGTTCGGGCCGATGTGGATCAGCGGCTGCGGCGCAACTGCGGGCAAACCATACGACCAGAGGGCCTCTACGCGACGTGGCTGTGACGCCCCCGACTCAATCGTGCACTAATCATACACGCAAACATGCACGATCAAGCACATGGACTCACGGGAAGATATCACAACACAACTCTAACACAAATAAACGGAGATCCACAATATTACAGACCAGGGATCATGAAGATCCGAATACATGAGTCAGTCATACAAATATTATCTGAGTACAGACATAGTTAGACAAGTTTTGCCTTAAGAAGGCTAGCACAAACAACGACTCTAGATCGAAAGGCGTAGGCCTCCTGCCTGGGAGCCTCCGATCCTACTCCTAGTCGGCTGGCTCGATCCAGTAGTATGTGCCATCTGGACCCTCCTAGTAGTAAGCTCCTGAGGTGGCATCTGGCTCCGGGGCTCCATCGCCTGATGTATCGTCAAAGTGGGGTATGGGGAAAAAGAAGTAACAAAGCAACCGTGAGTACTCATCCAAAGTACTCAGCAAGCAAGGATCTACACTACATATGCAACATTATCAAAGGAGAAAGGCTGTATACGTGGACTGGGCTGCAGATATGCGAGAATAGAGAGAAGACCTAGTCCTATCGAAGACTAGCATCTTCACGAAGCCACCATCTTGCAGCAATAGAAGAGAGTAGAATAGCATTTTATTAAGCAAACATGTTGAAGCAAGCCTAGAGATCCTTCCTCGACTACCAGCGAGAAAGCGATCCCGAAGCTTCTATTAAGTAACAAGTATCCAGTTCAAGTAGTAGATCGGGATATATAAACTGAGCGTCCATTACCGTAGGACCGGCTATCGATAGATTATTCTTCCCTGCAGGGGTGCACTACTGTTACCCAACACGCTCGATCAACTCTGGTCGGACACACCTGCTGGGTAATGCCCGGCCTCGGAAGATCAACACGAAGCAGCGCCCTACCTAGGCTCAACAGAGAGGTCAGCACGCCGGACTAACCTATGCACCCAGAGGTCTTGGGCCATCGCCCTGGGCACCCTGCGCGTTGCGAGACTGGCCGGGGTGCAGGCGCGACACTGAACTCGTCAGTGAAGTATCCAGCCCAATCCCAACAATCAGCCCGCACGGTGAACTGTGACGTCTGAGGAGCTTTCGGGAGAAACGTACGACGTAGAGGGCCCCATAAACCATAATCCCGCGTGGTGGTAGTGCGTATAGGGCACGTCGACCCACTCAGATCAAATACCCAAATCCGATAGGATGATTTAGTAACACGCGGAGACGATCAGAGTTTCTGAAGCTCCGCCACAATATCACACTCGAGTGCCCTTCCGGCACACCCGACAACATAGATCCCCTGCGGGTACCCATCAGGGTCGACCCGCATGTAACAAAGGTGAAAGTAACCGTGCGGTCATAACATCAAGAGGGAAACCCGAGGAATCACCCTCGGCGGATTCCACTCGACGAAATCATCAGGGTGAACGTATGAGGTATCACCCTCGAGGTTCACACTGAGGGGTTGCACGACAGAGTCGTATCGGAAGTGGATAAGGAGGAATCACCCTTGATGACCACGACCGAACAGCTACACTGCAGAGTATTCATCAGGAGTGCGTTACGAGGTATCACCCTCAGCACTCGATAGTAACTATGCAGAGTCGTACAACGAAGGGGGTGAAGTGATGTGTCGGTCTCTGGTCGACGATCACGTGGATTGAGTCATCGATGATGAAGCAGAGGCAACAAGAACAAAGTGGGGGTCACTGACAGTCCACTACCAACCTATACTAAGCAGTTTAACATAGGCAGGTAAGGTAACAATAAACAGGTTACAAAAGCAGGCTATGCATCAAGATAGGAGCAAACATTAACAGTAGCAAAATCTAATGCAAGCAGGAGAAATGTAATGGGCGATATCTGGATGCTCAAGGGGGGGGGGGCTTGCCTGGTTGCTCTGGCAAGAAAGAGGGGTCGTCAACGGGCTGCTCGTCTGGAGCATAGTCGTACCCAGCTGCAACGTCATCGGTCTCGGCGTCTATCGAGAGAGAAGGAGGGGGAAGAAACAATAAATTCACAGCAAAAATGCAAACAATATGTATGACATGACTAAATGATATGCCGGGGTGTTCTACTGCCTAACTAAATGATTTAGTTAATTTAGGAATTTATCCGGATTTATTTAATTAAAGTTGGGCACTATTCATTTATTAAAATCGGTCTAAAAGTTCCATGTTCATCTAGCTAGGGGCATCTGACAAGAATACGGAGGGCGTATTCAGATTCGTATCAAAATTCTGAGCAACTTTCATATATAAATTATTTTCATCGGAGTTACGGTTTATTTTATATGCTTTCTGAAGTTTTATTAACTATTTTAAATTATTTTAATACAGAAATCATGTACTACATCAGCAATGATGTCATGCTGACATCAGCAGTCAACATGATAGTTGACTGGTCAATTTGACCAGTGGGTCCCACTGTCATAGACTAGTTTGACCTAATTATCTCATTAGCTACTAACTAGCTAATTAGGTTAACTAATTTAATTAGTTTGAACTAACAGAGTTAATTAAGTTAATTAATTATTTAGTTAATTAATTAACTAATATTTATTTATTTACTTTTATTTATCTTCTTTTTTTAAATACGTGCTGTGGGCGTGGGCCCCGGCTGTCATTGGCCCAGGCCACAAGCGGGCGCTGGGCAGCGGTTACGGGCGCGGGTGTCGGCAAGCGCCGACAGGCAGCGGAGGCGCGCGCGGCAGGCAGCCCATGAGCAGCAGCGGCACGGCAAGAGCAGCAGCAGCGGAAGCAGGTGCGGCGAACACCATCGAGAGGCGATGGCTCACAGGGGCCAGCGGGAGGGCGCGGGCACGCGTGGTGGGGCGGAGCGGCACGGGGCTGCGGCGGTGAGGCGAGCAGGGAAGGCGCGGGAGCGGTGGGCCGTGGGCGAGGGGCAGCAGCTAACGAGCGGGCCGGGCGGGCGGGCAGTGCGCCGGCGTGGCCGGGCGAGGCCCAGGCGGAGCGGACGTGGTGGTGCGGCGGGCGCGGTGGCGCGGCCGTGGGCGCGAGGGCAGGGGCTCGCGAGCGCGGCGAGGGCGGCCCCAAGGCGCGGTGGCCGTGGCGAGGCAGGACGCGAGTGCGTCGAAGCGCAGGAGGGGTGACCGGGCGCAGCTACGGCAGTCACACGAGGGGAGAGAGGGAGGCCGCGGCGAGCTCACCCCCGTTTGCAGGGGAACGTCGGCGAGGCTCGGGGAGGACGGCGTGGGGAGGAGGCGAGGACGAGGGCGACGGGGTCGACGGCGGGGTGGCCGAGGCGGAGGCGCTCCGGGCGGCTGCGTGCGATGCCCTTCCCTATCCAGATCGGATCGGGGGAAAGGGGAGAGAGAGCGAGAGGGGGGAGGGGTGTGAGGTGCTCGAGGGTTAGGGTTAGGTGATGGGTGGCCATATAGGCCATGGAGGGGGGAGCTGGGCCGGCCAGCTAGGCCGAGGCCCAGTTGGGCCGTGGGGTTTTGTTTTCCTTTTTGTTTTGTCTTATTTTGTTTTCTTTTCTTATTTTCTTTTCTCTCATTTTCTGTTTTGCAAATAGTTAGGCCACCAAATGACTTTAGCAAAATATGTGACTCAGCCCCTTAAATGCTATGTATTATCTACTACCGCCAAAAACTGGTTTGGAGACAAATGGAGTTCACACAAATTTTGTATTAAATAAAATGCATTAAACCTTGCTGTTTTGGCACAGTTAGAGTCACTTAATTAATTTATTAATTGCTGGTTACAATTTTAGAATGGTCTCTGGAATATTTGTTATTTAATGAACATTTTTAGTTTCAAACTTTGAATAACTTTTATTTTCCACTTTGAATTTAATTGAAGTTTGAATTAGGAGTTGAATTGCAATATGATGCAAATGATGACTATGCACTGTTAATCTAGCAGACTTGTCATTATCAAAAGTGATTATTGTGGCTAATGACATGGGGTGTTACAATTCTCCTCATCTATCAAGAATTCTCGTCCCGAGAAGTAAGAGGAAGACTGAAAGAAAGAGGGGTATTCTTCGCGAAGACGATCCTTGCGTTCCCAAGTGGCTTCATCTTCAGAATGATTCGACCACTGAACCTTGAGGAATTTGATTGACTTCTGACGAGTTCGACGCTCATCTTGATCAAGAATACGGATGGGATATTCTGGATAAGACAGATCTTCCCGTAATTCAAGCATTTTGTGATCCACAGCTCGAATAGGATCCTTGAAGCAGCGACGGAGTTGGGATACATGAAAGACATCATGCACTTGAGAAATATTGGGCGGCAATTGCAATTGATATGCCACTTCTCCTCGACGGGCAAGAATACGGAACGGGCCAATGTAGCGAGGAGCTAACTTGCCTTTGATTCCGAACCGATGAGTGCCTTTCAACGGAGTGACGCGGAGGTAAGCTTGCTCGCCAGGCTGATAGACCATTTCCTGGTGCTTTCGGTCATAGTTGCTCTTCTGACGAGACTGAGCAGTATTCAGATGTTCACGGATAATGCGTACTTGTTCTTCAGCTTGTTGGATAATGTCCGGTCCGACGAGTGAGCGTTCCCCAGTTTCTGACCAATTCAGAGGGGTTCGACACTTACGTCCGTAAAGAACTTCAAATGGTGCCATCTTCAGACTAGCTTGATAGCTATTGTTGTAAGAGAATTCAGCATACGGGAGAGATTCTTCCCACTTCTTACCGAAGGAGATGACGCAAGCTCGAAGCATATCTTCGAGCACTTGATTAACTCGTTCGACTTGACCCTGTGACTGAGGGTGAAAAGCGGTGCTGAAAGATAGATGAGTTCCCATAGCTTCTTGGAAACTATTCCAGAATCTGGAGGTGAAGAGGCTGCCACGATCCGAACTGATCTCCAACGGAACACCGTGGAGTGACACAATTCGGGAAACATACAATTCTGCTAACTGACTAGCAGTGATTGTCTCCTTAACTGGCAGAAAGTGAGCAACCTTTGAGAATCGGTCAATGACGACAAAAATAGCATCATGACCCTTCTGAAATCTGGGAAAACCAGTAATGAAATCCATTTGGACCTTGTCCCATTTCCATTCAGGAATATCAAGTGGTTGCAGAGTTCCGGCAGGCCTTTGATGTTCTGCTTTAATGCGGCGGCAAACGTCACACTCAGAAACATAACGAGCAATATCTCGCTTCATATTAGGCCACCAATATCTCTGACAAATGTCACGGTACATCTTTGTGCTACCAGGATGAATTGACAGAGGAGTTTCATGAGCTTCTTTCATAACGTGTTCCCTCTCATCCTTGAACTTGGGTACGAAGAGACGGTGTTGGAAAAATAGGATCCCATCCTTATCAAGATGGAATTCCGACGGCTTTCCTTTTTCGAGGTATCGCTTAATCCTTTCAACTTCAGAGTCATACTTTTGTATAATCTTAATGATGTGCTCTAAATCTGGTTCGACAACCAGGGTATTGAGATAACCCTATGGAACAATATGGAGGTTCAACTTGCGAAGCTCTTCATAGAGGAGAGGTTGTGCTTCCTGAACCATAAGATTGTTGCAATAAGCCTTACGAGTCAAAGCATCGGCCATTACATTGGCCTTGCCAGGGGTGTATGAGATATTCATATCATAATCGGCAATTGTCTTGAGCCATCTTTGTTGACGAAGGTTCAGATCTGGTTGAGTATATAGGTACTTCAAACTTTGATGATCCGTGTATATTGTAACACCCCTATGTAATTGCCACTATGATCAGCTGATGATAATGCCAAGTCATGACCATTTGCAGGGACAAGTCACTTGGGTTAATCAAAACAATTCAAACTCCATACTGAAAATCAACTCAAATTCAAAAGTGCAAAATAAATTTGCTCTAACACCTTTCGAAAAATGTTCACTAATTAGCAAATATTCCAGATGCACTAATAAAAATATAACCATTGATACTTGGATTGGATAAGTGGTTCAAACCACATGAAACAGTACCAAAACAACCATATTAAATTCATTTGAAATTCAAATATAATCCAAATTTGCCCAAACCAATTTTTGGTGGAAGGGAATATTGCATTGTAATATTGGGGACAACTCTCATACTTTACAAAAATGCAAAAGTGCCCTAACTATTACAAAACAGAAAAGAATAAAAGAAAAGCAAAACAGAAATAAGAAAAATAAAACGAGGCACTGTGCACTGGGCCTAAGTGCACAGTGCCCCGATCGCGGCCCACCTGGCCCAGCTTCTCTCTCTCCTTCGTCGTGTCGGTCGCGCCTTGGCCGAGCGCGCGCGCGCCGGCGCGGCGTCGACACGGCGATGGCCGCGGCAGCCACCGATAGGGAGGAGATAAGGCCGAGCCTCCCCATCCATCTCCCCTGGCCTCCGTCATTTCCCCTCTTCCTTCCTCGCTCGCTCCGCACTTCTTCCCCCTTCAGATCCGTCGAGGCCGACGCGATCGCCGCCGCGCCTCGCACCTCCTCGCGGCCACCGAGATCTGTTCGTCGTTCCGCCGTGTCCATCGCCACCGCCATCGACTGCTGCCACCTGGAGGAGTCAGGACCCCCTGCACCGAGCGCATCGTCCTCGTCTTCCTCCTCGGATCTCCGGCGATCTCCTTGTCCCCGGCAACGCCTCTGCGCTACTAAGCTTACAACGGGCCACCGTGTGCCTCCGCTGTAAGCTCCCCTTTTCCTCCCCATCTCTCTGGTCGCTCCCGCGCGCTCGCTAGCCATAGCTTCGCCTGAGCCCGAACCCACTGCCGCCGACGAGCTTGCTGCCATGGCCAACGTCGCCGTCCTGCGCAACCGAGCCCTGCTTCGAGCTCCTGGAGCTCGTGCGAGTCCAGCAAGGCCTCTAGCACCTCTCCCCGTGCCGCATAGCGTCGAACCCGACGAAGCCCGAGCTCTGGCGTCCATTCCGCCGCTCGCCGTCGACGAACTAGCTCACCTCCGGTGAAACCAAGGCCACCAGTCGACGCGGCGCTTTTCCAGCTTTCGAATGCATCAGACCGCGCGCGAAATGGCGTCTCCTAGCGCGATTCCGACGAGCTCCGGCGACGCACCGCCGTTGCTTCGGTCGCCGGAGCAGTTTCGGCGCCGGCCGCCGACGTGGCTCGGTGGGGCCCAGCCCCGGGTCACTGACCGTGGGCCCTAGGGACCCTAGTAGACTGGGTTGACCCAGTCAACTGCGCTGACTGGGCAGCCCAGCCACTGACATGTGGGCCCCATGGTTAATTAACCTAATAACATTTTAAATAAATGAAAATCAATTAATTAGACTAATGACCCACTGACATGTGGGGTCCACCCCCTAATTAACCCTGTTAGTTTAATTAATTCATTGTTAGTCTAACAGAGGCTGACATGTGGGTCCCACTGGACCCACATGTCAGGTTTGACCAGGTCAGCGTCACTGTTGACCTGCTGATGTCAGCAACACGTCATGCTGATGTCATAATTCAATTCTGTTAATAAAAATAATTCGAGAAAATCAATAAATCTTTAAAAATTAATAACTTTTAAACTGTAGCTCAGATCGAAAAACTTAAAACATGAAAGTTGCTCAGAACGACGAGACGAATCTAATCATGCCGTCTGTTTCCCTGTCGGAACCTCCTACGTAGGAGAACTCATAGCTCTGAGCCCGAATCCGGTACATGCCGATTAATAAATCCCACGATAATCCTAAAATAACTACAATGACCTAGATGCATCTTTAGGCAACCCTACACTGCATCATAGTCGTAGCATACCCTGTATTGCATCGTTGTTGTGTATTTATTTGTTTCCTCCCCCTCTTCTCTCTCGGTAGACCCCGACGTCGACGTAGCTCCTGAGGCAGACGCCGCTCCGGAGTACGACTACTTCCCCGACGACCCTGCCCTTGCCGTCGAGCAGACAGGCAAGCACCCCCATTTTGAGCATTCCGATATCGCCCACTCTCTTCTCTCTTATGCTTGCATTAGAAGTTACTGCTGCTATTGTTGTCCTATATCTACTGCATAGCCTGTTTACTTGTAACCTGTTGTTGATACTTTCCTGCTATCCTAAACTGTTTAGTATAGGATGGGTAGAGCCTTATCAGAGACCCACTTGTCCCGAATGCCCCGCTGGACTCTCAGAAGACCCGAGCAACGGGATCGAAGACCAGGCCCCGGCACCGCACGTCACTTCCCCCTTAGTTGCTCGACACTACTGGGTTATTATCGAGTGCCGAGGGTGATACCTCGTCAGCACTTCTGATGATAACCTTGTAGGTTAGTTAACCGGTCGTGGTAAGCGAGGGTGATTCCTCCTACACCACCCCCGATAACGAAGACGTCGTGCAACACTCAAGTGTGGACCTCGAGGGTGATTCCTCATTCGTTCACCTTGATGATAGCATCGAGCGGGAATTCCATTGAGGGTGATTCCTTAGGGTTCCCCCTTGGTGTCAGACACACGGAGACTTGGTTACTATGACTGAACACTGAACCATGATACTATGATACTAAAGACGGGTCGGCCCTGAGGGGTACCCGCGCGAGCATGAATGCAAAGTGATGTGAAGTCGGGTTGACCTGAGAGGTGCCCGCGAGATAACTACGAGGCGTGGCCGGGCATTCCTAGCCCTTGCCGCAAGTCCTTGAGACGGGGCGACGGGGTCACATCGATCGTGAGTCTCTGCTCATTTCCGCGCGCTCCTAAACCACTAAACGGTTTAGATATTTGATCTGAGGGGCCTCTGGCCTGATAGCACTAACCATCACGTGGGCATAGTATGGGCGTTCTGCGTCGTATACTTCAGCCGAAGCTTAATAGACGTCAGCAACTGAGCGGCACACGCTGGGTTGGACTGGGAACGCAACCGCATTTGTATAAGGGGTTGCTAGGTCTGCTCACCGGCGGTGTACGCAACGTGCAGGAGCGTCCGGGGCGATGGCCCAAGACCCCTGGGGGCATAGGTTAGTACGGCGTGCTGACCTCTCTGTTAAGTATTTAGTCGGGTTGCGGCGTGTTGCTTAGCCGAGGCCGGGCATGACCCAGAAAAGTGTGTCCGGCCAGAGTTAAGCGAGCATGGTGGGTAAGTTGGTCCACCCCTGCAGGGAAGATCTAATCTATCGATAGCCTGTCCTACGGTAACGGACACTCGGAGTTGTATCCCGATCGGTACAACTAGAACTGGTGACTTGAGATGATACTGGATAGTACGGCTCTGGGATTGCTTTCTCGCGGGGAGTCGAGGAAGAATCTCTGGCCGAGGTTGATGACATTACTGCTATACTTTACATTATGTTATTCTGCTCTCTTCTAATGCTGCAAGACTGTTGAAGAAGCTGAAGATGCTAGTCTTCGATAGGGCTAGGCTTTCCCTTCTACTCTGGCATTTCTGCAGCCCAGTCCACATATACAGCCATCCTTTGAAAATGTTGCATATGTAGTGTAGATCCTTGCTTGCTGAGTACTTCGGATGAGTACTCACGTTTGCTTTACTTTCTTTTTCCCCATATCCCTTTTGATGCCACCAGACGTCGGAGCCCCTGAGCCAGACGCCCCCGTCGACGACCACTACTACTACTAGCCCGGAGAGTACTACTACTACGAGGAGCCGACTAACGACCAGGAGTAGGATTGGAGGGTCCAGGGCAGGAGGCCTACGCCTTTCGATCGTAGCTTTTTTTTGCCCCGCCTCTGAGAAGGCTTATCTCTCTGTTGTGTAATATATCTATACCCAGATATCTGATGCTTCCGCTGACACTTGTATGCCATCGAGCTATGTATTCGAGCCCTCGAGGCCCTGGCTTGTAATATAAAGCTTGGATGACTTTATTTATGTTTTAGAGTTGTGTTGTGATATCTTCAAGTGAGTCCTAGGCTTGATCGTGTGCATTTGCGTGTATGATTAGTGCATGATTAAGCCGGGGTCGTCACATATATCTCGCAACGATTACCGAGAAGGTAATGTCGCCATAGCTTCAGAGCATAAATAACCGCAGAAAGTTCAAGATCATGCACTGGATAATTTTCTTCGTGAGGACGTAATTGTCGAGAGGCATAAGCAATCACTTTGCACTCTTGCATTAGGACATAGCCTAATCCTTGACGAGATGCATCACAGTATATCACGAAATCCTTTTGGGAATCCGGGGGTGCTAGCACTGGGGCAGATGTTAACTTATCTTTTAGTGTCTGAAAGCTTTCTTGACATTTTTCTGTCCACTCAAATTTAACACCTTTGTGGAGCAGATTCGTCAATGGTTTTGCAATCTTGGAAAAGTTCTCAACGAATCGACGGCAATAACTAGCGAGTCCGAGAAAACTTCTGACTTGCTTGACATTCTTAGGGGGAGTCCAATCAAGAATAGCCTGAACTCGCTCGGGGTTAACAGCGATGCCATTCTTGGAAATCACATGACCAAGATAGGTCACTTCAGATAACCAGAACTCACACTTGGAGAATTTAGCATACAACTGATGTTCTCATAGCTTCTCCAATACAAGCCGAAGATGTTCAGCATGTTCTTCTTCATTCTTGGAATATATATAGGATATCATCCAAATAAACCACGACGAATTTGTCGAGGTAATCCATGAAGATATAGTTCATTAACCGGGAGAAGGTTGCTGGAGCATTTGTTAAACCAAATGACATGACAGTGTACTCATAAGAGCCATATCGAGTAACAAAGGCAGTCTTCGGAATATCCTCTTCGCGAACATGGATCTGATGATAACCCAACCTCAAGTTGAGTTTCGAGAAGACAGCGGATCCAGCAAGCTGATCATAAAGGTCATTGATCCGGGGCAATGGGTATTTATTCTGGATTGTGGCTTGGTTAATGGGCCGATAATCCTGAACCAATCGGTTAGTTCCATCCTTCTTCTTAACGAAGAGTGAAGGGGCTCCCCAAGCAGAGGAACTGGGGCAGATGAAACCTTTCTTAAGTGGCTTGTCGATTTCTTCCTTAAGTTCAAGGAGTTCATGCGGCGGCATCTTATAAGGACGCTTTGCAATAGGGGTAGTGCCAGGCTTCAAGTCAATGACAAACTCGATAGCTCTAACCGAGGGTATTCCTGGAAGTTCTTTCGGAAAGACGTCCGAAAAATTTCGAACGACAAGAACGTTCTCGATTCCTTCCAGAGGTGAGGCATTCAAAGCATTCAGAGCATATATCTGAGCTTCAGCATCCCGTGTAATGCGGGCAGTATAGTTCAGTATCTCATCGGAGGGGTGAAGAAGTTGGATGACTTTAGTGGCACAATTGATCGAAGCAATGTGAGCTTTCAACCAATCCATTCCGAGTATGAGGTCTATGGTGGAAGACTTCAAGACGATGAGTGAGGCAAGGAATTCCAACCCTTTAATTTCGACGATAACGTCAGGTGCTATCACGTCAGCATGACAGTGAGAAGTATAATACAACTCGGAGAGAAATGTTAAACAAAACAATGGAAAGGAAAATGATTATCAGACTAATCAGATTAATGACAGGGAAATCG
The DNA here is from genome assembly GCA_011799875.1 of Thinopyrum elongatum. Classification (NCBI taxonomy): domain Eukaryota; kingdom Viridiplantae; phylum Streptophyta; class Magnoliopsida; order Poales; family Poaceae; genus Thinopyrum; species Thinopyrum elongatum. Next base: position 188,064,701 of record CM022302.1, read on the forward strand.
CACATATATCCAGCTCTCCGGGTAGATGGAATTTACGAGATCCTAAGTGTCGGCGTTAGTAAAATTTATTTAACCCGAATAGAAGAGAGATCAGAGTCCCAGAGTATAGACGAGGAATAAAAGATCCTAATACCATCCAGTTGGCGACGTGGGCCCGTAAGCCACACAGCCAAGTTAGTAAATTAGTTTTTCGGTTTCTAGACTCAACTTAGGCCAAGGAGTTGGAAAGGGGGCTTCCTACAGGCAGTCGGCTCTGATACCAACTTGTGACGCCCCCGACTCAATCGTGCACTAATCATACACGCAAACATGCACGATCAAGCACAGGGACTCACGGGAAGATATCACAATACAACTCTAACACAAATAAACAGAGATCCACAATATTACAGACCAGGGATCATGAAGATCCGAATACATGAGTCAGTCATACAAATATTATCTGAGTACAGACATAGTTAGACAAGTTTTGCCTTAAGAAGGCTAGCACAAACAACGACTCTAGATCGAAAGGCGTAGGCCTCCTACCTGGGAGCCTCCGATCCTACTCCTGGTCGACTGGCTCGATCCAGTAGTAAGTGCCGTCTGGACCCTCCTGGTAGTAAGCTCCTGAGGTGGCATCTGGCTCCGGGGCTCCATCGTCTGATGTATTGTCAAAGTGGGGTATGGGGAAAAAGAAGTAACAAAGCAACCATGAGTACTCATCCAAAGTACTCAGCAAGCAAGGATCTACACTACATATGCAACATTATCAAAGGAGAAAGGCTGTATACGTGGACCGGGCTGCAGATATGCCAGAATAGAGAGAAGGCCTAGTCCTATCGAAGACTAGCATCTTCAAGCATCTTCACGAAGCCACCATCTTGCAGCAATAGAAGAGAGTAGAATATCATTTTATTAAGCAAACATGTTGAAGCAAGACTAGAGATCCTTCCTCGACTCCCAACGAGAAAGCGATCCCGAAGCTTCAATTAAGTAACAAGTATCCAGTTCAAGTAGTAGATCGGGATATATAAACTGAGCGTCCATTACCGGCTATCGATAGATTATTCTTCCCTGCAGGGGTGCACTACTGTTACCCAACACGCTCGATCAACTTTGGTCGGACACACTTGCTGGGTAATGCCCGGCCTCGAAAGATCAACACGAAGCAGCGCCCTACCTAGGCTCAACAGAGAGGTCAGCACGCCGGACTAACCTATGCACCCAGAGGTCTTGGGCCATCGCCCTGGGCACCCTGCGCATTGCGAGACTGGCCGGGGTGTAGGCGCGACACTGAACTCGTCAGTGAAGTATCCAGCCCAATCCCAACAATCAGCCCGCACGGTGAACTGTGACGTCTGAGGAGCTTTCGGGAGAAACGTACGATGTAGAGGGCCCCATAAACCATAATCCCGCGTGGTGGTAGTGTGTATAGGGCACGTCGACCCACTCAGATCAAATACCCAAATCCGATAGGCTGATTTAGTAACACGCGGAGACGATCAGAGTTTCTGAAGCTCCGCCACAATATCACACTCGAGTGCCCTTCCGGCACACCCGACAACATAGATCCCCTGCGGGTACCCATCAGGGTCGACCAGCCTGTAACAAAGGTCAAAGTAACCGTGTGGTCATAACATCAAGAGGGAAACCCGAGGAATCACCCTCGGCGGATCCCACTCGACGAAATCATCAGGGTGAACGTATGAGGTATCACCCTCGAGGTTCACACTGAGGGATTGCACGACAGAGTCGTATCGGAAGTGGAGAAGGAGGAATCACCCTCGATGACCACTACCGAACAGCTACACTGCAGAGTATTCATCAGGAGTGCGTTACGAGGTATCACCCTCAGCACTCGATAGTAACTATGCAGAGTCGTACAACGAAGGGGGTGAAGTGATGTGTCGGTCTCTGGTCGACGATCACGTGGATCGAGTCGTCGATGATGAAGCAGAGGCAACAAGAACAAAGTGGGGGTCACTGATGGTCCACTACCAACCTATACTAAGCAGTTTAACATAGGCAGGTAAGGTAACAATAAACAAGTTACAAAAGCAGGCTATGCATCAGGATAGGAGCAAACATTAACAGTAGCAAAATCTAATGCAAGCAGGAGAAATGGAATGGGCGATATCTGGATGCTCAAGCGGGGGGGCTTGCCTGGTTGCTCTAGCAAGAAAGAGGGGTCGTCAACGGGCTGCTCGTCTGGAGCGTAGTCGTACCCAGCTGCAATGTCGTCGGTCTCGGCGTCTATCGAGAGAGAAGGAGGGGGAAGAAACAATAAATTCACAGCAAAAATGCAAACAATATGTATGACATGACTAAATGATATGCCGGGGTGTTCTACTGCCGAACTAAATGATTTAGTTAATTTAGGAATTTATCCGGATTTATTTAATTAAAGTTGGGCACTATTCATTTATTGAAATCGGTCTAAAATTTTCATGTTTATCTAGCTAGGGGCATCTGACAAGAATACGGAGGGCGTATTCAGATTCGTATCGAAATTCTGAGCAACTTTCATATATAAATTATTTTCTTCAGAGTTACGGTTTATTTTATATGATTTCTGAAGTTTTATTAACCATTTTGAATTATTTTAATACAGAAATCGTTTACTGCATCAGCAATGATATCATGCTGACATCAGCAGTCAACATGATAGTTGACTGGTCAATTTGACCAGTGGGTCCCACTGTCATAGACTAGTCTGACCTAATTATCTCATTAGCTACTAACTAGCTAATTAGGTTAACTAATTTAATTAGTTTAAACTAACAGAGTTAATTAAGTTAATTAATTATTTAGTTAATTAATTAACTAATATTTATTTATTTACTTTTATTTATCTTTTTTATAAATACGTGCTGTGGGCGTGGGCCCCGGCTGTCATTGGCCCATGCCACAAGCGGGCGCTGGGCAGCGGTTACGGGCGTGGGCGCCGGGTCGCCTGGAACCGGGCGTGGGCGGGCGGGCGGCGGCAAGCGCTGACGGGCAGCGGAGGCGCGCGCGGCAGGCAGCCCATGAGCAGCAGCAGCGGAAGCAGGCGCGGCGAACAGCATCGAGCGGCGATGGCTCACAGGGGCCAGCGGGAGGGCGCGGGCACGCGTGGGGGGGGGGCGCGTGCGCGGCCGGGCCACGACGGCCCACGCGCGGGGCGCGGCGAGCACGCTGGGGGGGGAAGGACGCGGCGATGCGAGCAGGCGAGGCGGAGCGGCACGGGGCTGCGGCGGTGAGGCGAGCAGGGAAGGCGCGGGAGGGGTCGGCCGTGGGCGAGGGGCAGCAGCTGACGAGCGGGCCGTGTGGGCGGGCAGTGCGCCGGCGTGGCCGGGCGAGGCCCAGGCGGAGCGGACGCGGTGGTGCGGCGGGCGCGGTGGCGCGGCCATGGGCGCGAAGGCAGGGGCCCGTGAGCGCGGCGAGGGCGGCCCCAGGACACGGTGGCCGTGGCGAGGCAGGACGCGAGTGCGTCGAAGCGCGGGAGGGGCGACCGGGCGCGGCTACGGCAGTCACACGAGGGGAGGGAGGGAGGCCGCGGCAAGCTCACCCCCGTTTGCAGGGGAACGTCGGCGAGGCTCGGGGAGGACGGTGTGGGGAGGAGGCGAGGACGAGGGCGACGGGGTCGACGGCGGGGTGGCCGAGGCGGAGTCGCTCTGGGTGGCAGCGTGCGATGCCCTTCCCGATCCAGATCGGATCGGGGGAAAGGGGAGAGAGAGCGAGAGGGGGGAGGGGTGTGAGGTGCTCGAGGGTTAGGGTTAGGTGCTGGGTGGCCATATAGGCCAGGGAGGGGGGAGCTGGGCCGGCTAGCTAGGCCGAGGCCTAGTTGGGCCGTGGGGTTTTGTTTTCCTTTTTGTTTTGTCTTATTTTGTTTTGTTTTCTTATTTTCTTTTCTCTTATTTTCTGTTTTGCAAATAGTTAGGCCACCAAATGACTTTAGCAAAATATGTGACTCAGCCCCTTAAATGCTATGTATTATCTACTACTGCCAAAAACTGGTTTGGAGACAAATGGAGTTCACACAGATTTTGTATTAAATAAAATGTATTAAACCTTACTGTTTTGGCACAGTTAGAGTCACTTAATTAATTTATTAATTACTGGTTACAATTTTAGAATGGTCTCTGGAATATTTGTTATTTAATGAACATTTTTAGTTTCAAACTTTGATAACTTTTATTTTCCACTTTGAATTTAATTGAAGTTTGAATTAGGAGTTGAAATGCAATATGATGCAAATGATGACTATGCACTGTTAATCTAGCAAACTTGTCATTATCAAAAGTGATTACTGTGGCTAATGACATGGGGTGTTACAGTGGCGAACGCGATGATGGCACACACGGAACCCAATGGTCACCATGGCTTTCCCGATGACGAGCGCGGGCGGCGGAGCGTTCGGTCGATGGTGGCAGCGGTGGCTACGGGACGCGGGCGAGCTAACGGAGAGGGAAAGAGGAGCGGGAGCTCACTGCGAGGTCGTAGGGGGTGACAGCGGGCTCGGGGAGGGCTCGTTGTCGCCGGAATCGACGGCGAGGCCACGGTGGCCGTAGGGGGAAGAAGAGCGCGGTCCGGTGGGGCAGTGCTCCCCGGCTCAAGCCAAGGGGCGAAGCCGTCGTGGACGTCGGCGGCGGTCCTCCTGGGCGCCTCGGCTGACCGTGGGGAGGCCAGTGGCCACGGCGGTGAGGCGGCGCGGCGACGGCAGCGTCGGGATGGCTTCGGATCGAGGAGAGGAGCGAGGGAAAGGGGAAAATGGGGCTAGGGTTGCGACGGGAGAGAGAGAGAGAGGGGCCGGAGGGGGTCCTTATCCGCATCGGGGACCAGCGGATGCTCGACAGTGAGGCGATCGGCGTCGGATGCGCGAGCGCGTTGACACCTGCCAGAGGAGGGAGACGACCGGCTAGGCGGGCTCGGCCTTGCGGTGTATGACTTGGGCCCGGTGCCACAGTAGCAGTTAGGCCTCTTTCTATTTCTCCTTTTTCTGTTTTCTGTTTTAGCTTTTATTTATTAACAAAGAGAGAAAGGGAATTATTTGGGCAACTATTTCACTTAGGAAAAATAGGGAAGGTGTCCCATTAAATCCCTGGTGATTTTAGGCATTGCCTCAAATATTTTAGAGACCTGGGGAATTCATTTGTATTTTGCAAAAATGAATTTGCAATTTTAAATTACTGAAATAGCATTGTTTAAATGCTATTGCTCATTTTTGTAAAGGAGTGATGTTGTATTCCTTAACAAATAAATGTTATGGAATATTGGCTATGAGGTAAACATTTTTCTAGCAACTTTTGGGCAACTTTATTTTGCACTTTGAATTTGAATTGATTTCAGAGAGGGAAATTGAAATGAGTTGAATTATCACTGTGATCAAGCATTGCAAATGATGATGACAAGGCAGGATTAAGAGGTGATCACTGTAGTTGATACATGGGGGTGTTACAGGAGGCATGCGCCCATCTGTATTTCAAAACACGTTGCATGCTTCTTTTACCTTTTTCTGGCCATAAGAAAGAACCTTTCCTTTTCTGCTTGACGGGGACAGAAAATTACTAAAAATGACGGCCGCTACGGGGCGGTAGCGAGCACCCTGCCGCTCGCTAGACGTGTCCTAGATCTTTAAACGTCACAGTTGCACATAGAGACATATTCAGGGCATACTTAACAACAAGAGTGCAATTCTTAAGAGACAACATATCTCGTGAATCCGTGATGTTTTGTGTATCCATGTGTCCCCTCTTTTCCAGCCCCACGATAAAAGATGAGTTTGAATTTATTTTTCATAAACATTCAAATTCCACGATAAAAGATGAGTTTGAATTTATTTTTCATAAACATTCAAATTTCAAAAGCAAGTATGAAACAAAATTGAAGGAAACACCGAGTTACGAAAGCAAAGATTCAAAATCCTTGTAGTCTGCTAGCATTGGTCGCAATGGCACAACTGCCAAATCAGTTCAAATAAGTTTATATGGCCAGGACAGTGTTCAAGAACTAGGAGAAATACAATACTTGAAAGTACCGATTACAAAGTGAGTGGTGATTCCAAACTCAAAAAGGTACCACCTTTTCTTCGAAGACAGAATAGATCAGAAGTACTGTTGGGGAACGTAGTAATTTCAAAAAAAATCCTACGCACACACAGGATCATGGTGATGCATAGCAACGAGAGGGGAGAGTGTGTCCACGTACCCTCGTAGACCGAAAGCGGAAGCGTTAGCACAACGCGGTTGATGTAGTCGTACGTCTTCATGATCCGACCGATCCAAGTACCGAACGCACGGCACCTCCGAGTTCAGCACACGTTCAACTCGATGACGTCCCGCGAGCTCCGATCCAGCAAAGCTTCACAGGAGAGTTTCGTCAGCACGACGGCGTGGTGACGGTGATGATAATGCTACCGACGCAGGGCTTCGCCTAAGCACCGCTACGATATGATCGAGGTGGATTATGGTGGAGGGGGGCACCGCACATGGCTAAGAGATCAATAATCAATTGTTGTGTCTATGGGGTGCCCCTGGCCACGTATATAAAGGAGTGGAGGAGGGGAGAGGGCCGGCCTAGCTATGGCGCGCCCTGGAGGAGTCCTACTCCCACCGGGAGTAGGATTCCCCCCTTCCAAGTAGTAGGAGTAGGAGAGAAGGAAGGGGAAGAGAGAAGAGAAGGAAGGAGGGGGCGCAGCCCCTCCCCCTAGTCCAATTCGGACTAGGCCTTGGGGGGGCGCGCGGGCTGCCTCTCTCTCTCCCCTAAAGCCCAATAAGGCCCATATACTTCTTCCCCGTATTCCCGTAACTCCCCGGTACTCCGAAAATACCCGAACCACTCGGAACCTTTCCGATGTCCGAATATAGTCGTCCAATATATCGATCTTTACGTCTCGACCATTTCGATACTCCTCGTCATGTCCCCGATCTCATCCGGGACTCCGAACTACCTTCGGTACATCAAAACACATAAACTCATAATACAAATCGTCACAGAACTTTAAGCGTGCGGACCCTACGAGTTCGAGAACTATGTAGACATGACCGAGACACGTCTCCGGTCAATAACCAATAGCGGAACCTGGATGCTCATATTGGTTCCTACATATTCTACGAAGATCTTTATCGGTCAAACCGCATAACAACATACGTTGTTCCCTTTGTCATCGGTATGTTACTTGCCCGAGATTCGATCGTCGGTATCTCAATACCTAGCTCAATCCCGTTACCGGCAAGTCTTTTTACTCGTTCCGTAATACATCATCCCGCAACTAACTCATTAGTTACAATGCTTGCAAGGCTTATAGTGATGTGCATTACCGAGTGGGCCCAGAGATACCTCTCCGACAATCGGAGTGACAAATCCTAATCTCGAAATACGCCAACTCAACAAGTACCTTCGGAGACACCTGTAGAGCACCTTTATAATCACCCAGTTACGTTGTGATGTTTGGTAGCACACAAAGTGTTCCTCCGGTAAACGGGAGTTGCATAATCTCATAGTCATAAGAACATGTATAAGTCATGAAGAAAGCAATAGCAATGTACTAAATGATCAAGTGCTAAGCTAACGGAATGGGTCAAGTCAATCACATCATTCTCCTAATGATGTGATCCCGTTTATCAAATGACAACTCATGTCTATGGTTAGGAAACATAACCATCTTTGATCAACGAGCTAGTCAAGTAGAGGCATACTAGTGACACTCTGTTTGTCTATGTATTCACACATGTATTATGTTTCCGGTTAATACAATTCTAGCATGAATAATAAACATTTATCATGAAATAAGGAAATAAATAATAACTTTATTATTGCCTCTAGGGCATATTTCCTTCAGTCTCCCACTTGCACTAGAGTCAATAATTTAGTTCACATCGCCATGTGATTTAACACCAACAGTTCACATCACCATGTGAATAATATCCATAGTTCACATTGTCATGTGACCAACACCCAAAGGGTTTACTAGAGTCAATAATCTAGTTCACATCGCCATGTGATTAACACCCAAAGAGTACTAAGGTGTGATCATGTTTTGCTTGTGAGAGAAGTTTAGTCAATGGGTCTGCCAAATTCAGATCCGTATGTATTTTGCAAATTTCTATGTCAACAATGCTCCGCACGGAGCTACTCTAGCTAATTGCTCCCACTTTCAATATGTATCCAGATTGAGACTTAGAGTCATCTGGATCAGTGTCAAAACTTGTATCGACATGACCCTTTACGATGAACCTTTTGGCACCTCCATAATCGAGAAACATATCCTTATTCCACTAAGGATAATTTTGACCGCTGTCCAGTGATCTACTCCTAGATCACTATTGTACTCCCTTGCCAAACTCAATGTAGGGTATACAATAGATCTGTTACACAGCATAGCATACTTTACAGAACCTATGACTGAGGCATAGGGAATGACTTTTCATTCTCTTTCTATTTTCTGCCGTGGTCGGGTTTTGAGTCTTCACTCAACTTCACACCTTAAAACACAGGCAAGAACTCCTTCTTTGACTGTTCCATTTTGAACTACTTCAAAAACTTTGTCAAGGTATGTACTCATTGAAAAATCTTATCAAGTGTCTTGATCTATCTCTATAGATCTTGATGCTCAATATGTAAGCAGCTTCACCAAGGTCTTTCTTTGAAAAACTCCTTTCAAATACTCCTTTATGCTTTCCAGAAAATTCTACATTATTTCCGATCAACAATATGTCATTCACATATACTTATCAGAAATGCTGTAGTGCTCCCACTCACTTTCTTGTAAATACAGGCTTCACCGCAAGTCTGTATAAAACTATATGCTTTGATCAACTCATCAAAGCGTATATTCCAACTCCGAGATGCTTGCACCAGTCCATAGATGGATCGCTGGAGCTTGCACACTTTGTTAGCATCCTTTGGATCGATAAAACCTTCAGGTTGCATCATATACAACTCTTCTTCCAGAAATCCATTCAGGAATGCAGTCTTTACATCCATTTGCCAAATTTCATAATCATAAAATGCGGCAATTGCTAACATGATTCGGACGGACTTAAGCATCGCTACGGGTGAGAAAGTCTCATTGTAGTCAACTCCTTGAACTTTGTCAACAACCTTTTTCGACAAGTCTAGCTTTGTAGATAGTAACACTACTATCAGCGTCCGTCTTCCTCTTGAAGATCATTTATTTTCTATGGCTTGCCGATCATCGGGCAATTCAACCAAAGTCCACACTTTGTTCTCATACATGGATCCCATCTCAGATTTCATGGCCTCAAGCCATTTCGCGGAATCTGGGCTCATCATCGCTTCCTCATAGTTCGTAGGTTCGTCATGGTCTAGTAACATGACCTCCAGAACAGGATTACCATACCACTCTGGTGCGGATCTTACTCTGGTTGACCTACGAGGTTCGGTAGTAACTTGATCTGAAGTTTCATGATCATCATCATTAGCTTCCTCACTAATTGGTGTAGAAGTCACAGGAACCGGTTTCTGTGATGAACTATTTCCAATAAGGGAGCAGGTACAGTTACCTCATCAAGTTCTACTTTCCTCCCACTCACTTCTTTTGAGAGAAACTCCTTCTCTAGAAAGGATCCATTCTTAGCAATGAAAGTCTTGCCTTCGGATCTGTGATAGAAGGTGTACCCAACTGTCTCTTTTGGGTATCCTATGAAGACACATTTCTCCGACTTGGGTTCGAGCTTATCAGGTTGAAGCTTTTTCACATAAGCATCGCAGCCCCAAACTTTAAGAAATGACAACTTTGATTTCTTGCCAAACCACAGTTCATAAGGAGTCGTCTCAACGGATTTAGATGGTGCCCTATTTAACGTGAATGCAGCCGTCTCTAAAGCATAACCCCAAAGCGATAACGGTAAATCAGTAAGAGACATCATAGATCGCACCATATCTAGTAAAGTACGATTACGACGTTCGGACACACCATTACACTGTGGTGTTCCGGGTGGCGTGAGTTGCGAAACTATTCCGCTTTGTTTCAAATGTACACCAAACTCGTAACTCAAATATTCTCCTCCACGATCAGATCGTAGAAACTTTATTTTCTTGTTACGATGATTTTCCACTTCACTCTGAAATTCTTTGAACTTTTCAAATGTTTCAGACTTATGTTTCATTAAGTAGATATACCCATATCTGCTCAAATCATCTGTGAAGGTGAGAAAATAACGATACCCGCCGCGAGCCTCAACATTCATTGGACCACATACATCAGTATGTATGATTTCCAACAAATCTGTTGCTCGCTCCATAGTTCCGGAGAACGGCGTTTTAGTCATCTTGCCCATGAGGCATGGTTCGCAAGTACCAAGTGATTCATAATCAAGTGATTCCAAAAGTCCATCGGAATGGAGTTTCTTCATGCGCTTTACACCAATATGACCTAAATGGCAGTGCCACAAATAAGTTGCACTATCATTATCAACTCTGCATCTTTTGGCTTCAACATTATGAATATGTGTATCACTACGATCGAGATTCAATAAACCATTTATATTGAGTGTATGACCATAGAAGGTTTTATTCATTTAAACAGAACAACAATTATTCTCTGACTTAAATGAATAACCGTATCGCAATAAACATGATCCAATCATATTCATGCTCAACGCAAATACCAAATAACATTTATTTAGGTCCAACACTAATCCCGAAGGTAGAGGGAGTGTGCGATGGTGATCTTATCAACCTTGGAATCACTTCCAACACACATCGTCACCTCGTCATTAACTAGTCTCTGTTCATTTTGCAACTCCTATTTCGAGTTACTAATGTTAGCAACTGAACCAGTATCAAATACCCAGGGGCTACTATGAATACTAGTAAAATACACATCAATAACATATATATCAAATATACTTTTGTTCACTTTGCCATCCTTCTTATCTGCTAAATACTTGGGGCAGTTCCGTTTCCAGTGACCAGTCCCTTTGCAGTAGAAGCACTCAGTTTCAGGCTTAGGTCCATACTTGGGCTTCTTCCCGGGAGTAGTAACTTGCTTGCTATTCTTCTTGAAGTTCCCCTTCTTCCCTTTGCCCTTTTTTTAAACTAGTGGTCTTGTTAACCACCAACACTTGATGCTCTTTCTTGATTTCTACCTTCGTTGATTTCAGCATCACGAAGAGCTCGGGAATCATTTTTGTCATCCCTTGCATATTATAGTTCATCACAAAGTTCCATTAACTTGGTGATAGTGACTAGAGAATTCTGTCAATTACTATCTTATCTGGAAGATTAACTCCCACTTGATTCAAGCAACTGTAGTACTCAGACATTCTGAGCATATGCTCACTGGTACCGATTTCAGCTCTTGGAACATCGCATATGCTCCGTGGCGTTCAAAACATTTTTGAAGTCCCGGTTCTAAGCCGTAAATCATGGCGCACTAAACTATCAAGTAGTCATCATATCGAGCTTGCTAAACGTTCATAACGTTTGCATCTGCTCCTACAATAGGTCTGTCACCTAGCGGTGCATCATGGACATAATTCTTCTGTGCAGCAATGAGGATAATCCTCAGATCACGGAACCAGTCCGCATCATTGCTACTATCATCTTTCAACTTAGTTTTCTCCAGGAACATATCAAAAATAAAACAGTGGAGCTATACGCGAGCTATTGATCTACAACATAATTTGCAAATACTACCAGGACTAAGTTCATGATAAATTAAAGTTCAATTAATCATATTACTCAAGAACTCCCACTTAGATAGACATCTCTCTAATCATCTAAGTGATCACGTGATCCAAATCAACTAAACCATAACCGATCATCACGTGAAATGGAGTAGTTTTCAATAGTGAACATCACTATGTTGATCATATCTACTATAGGGTTCACGCTCGACCTTTCGGTCTCAGTGTTCCGAGGCCATATCTGCATATGTTAGGCTCGTCAAGTTTAACCCGAGTATTCTGCGTGTGCAAAACTGGCTTGCACCCGTTGTAGATGAACATTGAGCTTATCACGCCCGATCATCACGTGGTGTCTCGGCACGACGAACTTTGGCAACGGTGCATACTCAAGGAGAACACTTTTACCTTGAAATTTAGTGAGAGATCATCTTATAATGCTACCGTCAAACAAAGCAAAATAAGATGCATAAAGGATAAACATCACATGCAATCAATATAAGTGATATGATATGGCCATCATCATCTTGTGCTTGTGATCTCCATCTCCGAAGCACCGTCATGATCACCATCGTCACTGGCGCGACACCTTGATCTCCATCGTAGCATCGTTGTCGTCTCGCCAACTATTGCTTCTACGACTATCGCTACCGCTTAGTGATAAAGTAAAGCAATTACAGGGCGATTGCATTGCATACAATAAAGCGACAACCATATGGCTCCTGCCAGTTGCCGATAACTCAGTTACAAAACATGATCATCTCATACAATATAATATAGCATCATGTCTTGACCATATCACATCACAACATGCCCTGCAAAAACAAGTTAGACGTCCTCTAGTTTGTTGTTGCAAGTTTTACGTGGCTGCTACAGGCTGAGCAAGAACCGTTCTTACCTACGCATCAAAACCACAACGATAGTTCGTCAAGTTAGTGTTATTTTAACTTTCACAAGGACCAGGCGTAGCCACACTCGGTTCAACTAAAGTTGGAGAAACTGACACCCACTAGTCACCTGTGTGTAAAGCACGGCGGTAAAACCAGTCTCGCGTAAGCGTACGCGTAATGTCGGTCCGGGCCGCTTCATCCAACAATACCGCCGAACCAAAGTGTGACATGCTGGTAAGAAGTATGACTTGTATCGCCCACAACTCACTTGTGTTCTACTCGTGCATATAACATCTACGCATAAAACCAGGCTCGGATGCCACTGTTGGGGAACGTAGTAATTTCAAAATTTTCCTACGCACACACAGGATCATGGTGATGCATAGCAACGAGAGGGGAGAGTGTGTCCACGTACCCTCGTAGACCGAAAGCGGAAGCGTTAGCACAACGCGGTTGATGTAGTCGTACGTCTTCACGATCCGACCGATCCAAGTACTGAACGCACGGCACCTCCGAGTTCAGCACACGTTCAACTCGATGACGTCCCGCGAGCTCCGATCCAGCAAAGCTTTACAGGAGAGTTTCGTCAGCACGACGGCGTGGTGACGGTGATGATGATGCTACCGACGCAGGGCTTCGCCTAAGCACCACTACGATATGATCGAGGTGGATTATGGTGGAGGGGGGCACCGCACACGGCTAAGAGATCAATGATCAATTGTTGTGTCTATGGGGTGCCCCTGGCCACGTATATAAAGGAGTGGAGGAGGGGGGAGGGCCGGCCTAGCTATGGCGCGCCCTGGAGGAGTCCTACTCCCACCGGGAGTAGGATTCCCCCCCTTCAAGTAGTAGGAGTAGGAGAGAAGGAAGGGGAAGAGAGAAGAGAAGGAAGGAGGGGGCGCAGCCCCTCCCTAGTCCAATTCGGAATAGGCCTGGGGGGGGGGGGGGGGGCGCGGCCTGCCTCTCTCTCTCCCCTAAAGCCCAATAAGGCCCATATACTTTCCCCGTATTCCCGTAACTCCCCGGTACTCCGAAAAATACCCGAACCACTCAGAACTTTTCCGATGTCCGAATATAGTCGTCCAATATATCGATCTTTACGTCTCGACCATTTCGAGACTCCTCGTCATGTCCCCGATCTCATACGGGACTCCGAACTACCTTCGGTACATCAAAACACATAAACTCATAATACAAATCGTCACAGAACTTTAAGCGTGCGGACCCTACGGGTTCGAGAAATATGTAGACATGACCGAGACACGTCTCCGGTCAATAACCAATAGCGGAACCTGGATGCTCATATTGGTTCCTACATATTCTACGAAGATCTTTATCGGTCAAACCGCATAACAACATACGTTGTTCCCTTTGTCATCGGTATGTTACTTGCCCGAGATTCGATCGTCGGTATCTCAATACCTAGCTCAATCTCGTTACCGGCAAGTCTCTTTACTCGTTCCGTAATACATCATCCCGCAACTAACTCATTAGTTACAATGCTTGCAAGGCTTATAGTGATGTGCATTACCGAGTGGGCCCAGAGATACCTCTCCGACAATCGGAGTGACAAATCCTAATCTCGAAATACGTCAACTCAACAAGTACCTTCGGAGACACCTGTAGACCACCTTTATAATCACCCAGTTACGTTGTGACGTTTGGTAGCACACAAAGTGTTCCTCCGGTAAACGGGAGTTGCATAATCTCATAGTCATAGGAACATGTATAAGTCATGAAGAAAGCAATAACAACGTACTAAACGATCAAGTGCTAAGCTAACGGAATGGGTCAAGTCAATCACATCATTCTCCTAATGATGTGATCCCGTTTATCAAATGACAACTCATGTCTATGGTTAGGAAACATAACCATCTTTGATCAACGAGCTAGTCAAGTAGAGGCATACTAGTGACACTCTGTTTGTCTATGTATTCACACATGTATTATGTTTCCGGTTAATACAATTCTAGCATGAATAATAAACATTTATCATGAAATAAGAAAATAAATAATAACTTTATTATTGCCTCTAGGGCATATTTCCTTCAAGTACTGGTAAAAACCGTTGCTCAATTGTATTATTCCAAATATAGCAGATCTTAGAATGAGAATTTGTAGAAAAGCGCTAAGCCATAGCTCAGAAAGTACGAGACGAAAAAGATCGGATGTTTCGGACTTACACTGTGAACAATAGAGAAGCAAACCGAGACAACTCAGAAGTGTCGATGAAAAATGTACTGCTCAAAAGTCTCGTAGCAAACAGACAAAGTTTCAAAGAAGATTGGCTCGACGGCTCTGGAACAAATGAACCGCAGTTCCGAGCAACTGAAAATGGGTTTGATCTATGAGTATGAACAACCCTAAGGTTAGAGAAACACATACAAAGATTGGCAAGGAAGTGGATTTTGGAAAACTTTGGCTTAGGATCTGTTCTTGTAGTTCACACAAAAGTACTTGCTTGAGCCCATCTTTGTAGTGCGGTTGTCCTATATTCAATGTGAATCTTGGATGACTAAAAAATACATGCTAAAAGCTTGAGGAGGACAATAACTAGAAAAGTTGTTTGTGGGGCCACCAATGATCTTCACTTATAGCCAAGCACATGTATGGTTGTACATGAAATTTAGTTCTATCCCCTAAAATAAACTCATTGAAATCATTAGCCCTCTCAAGTGAATTTCATAAATCATCAAAACTCACTAGGGTATAGTAAATATGCACTTTCAACTCTTTAGACATATATTATTAAGAAATTACATGAACTTGGATCAGGATGTGTTTGATGGCACATGAAAAACAAAGGATTGTTACAAGAGGTTTAAGTGGATGATTCTTTTTGCCTCCAAAGTAGTATGCAAGGAATTCTTATGAAAATTTGTAAGGATTCTAATCTTGTAAGTCAAACGACAAATGTAGTGAAATTACCTAAGAATTCAATTCCTTAAAAAAATACATGGAGTTCCTTGAATCGGTGAAGCCATAAATGTGCTAGGACTATTTATGAAGTTTCATAATTGTTTAAATTTCTCTGGAAACTTTCAGTTTTGAGTTGGGATTCAATCAAATGGTAGTTCAACTTTTGAATTTTGATTCAAACGCGGCCTGATTCATGGTAACTGGGTTTGGTGGCATGAAAGCGATAGTTTTCATGCATGTGGCCTCATGAGTGGGACCAGTCAAGAATCATTGGTATGAACGTTGTGGTTTTTCAGACAAAACATTTGTGGCATTTTGACATTCTTAAGTAGTAATTTGAAGTTTTTTTTCAAATAATATACTCCCTCTGATCTGAATGAAAGGTTGTGTCAACTAGTTTAGATCAGAGGAAGTAGTAAATTGACGTAAGAGTCATGTGAGATTCACTCTTATAAGAAAACAAACACCCAACCAAGAATTTCCGGACTCAGGAGCAAAATAATACACACCAAGGTGGGCTTTGGGGAAAAGCCCAAGAAGCATTTTAAATTTTCCGAAGCCACAGAGGCGACGAGTGGAGCCCCAGGTTGAGGATGCATCTGGTTTTTCTTCCTTTATCCTTTTACAGTTTTTAGTTGGTTTTCCGTCTACATGAGTTTTTTAATAGATTTTAAAAATATGTAAATTGTAAAAATATTTTTTTATTCATGAATTTTAAAAATATTCATGAATATAAGAATCTTCGTGTATTTGAATAAATGTTCATAGATTTTAAAAAAAATCATGTATTTAAAAAGTACTCATGAATGTTAAAATTGACTTCTTTAAAGTTCGTGAACTAAAAGAATAGAAATACACAAAAATAATAGAAAATGAACAACAGAAAGGAAAGAAACAAAGGGACGACTATGTGTAAGTCAACTAAATTTTTTATGCAAGTCAATATACTTTTGCCATCAGATCTTCATGGCCAAGATCATGCTAGGACCACGCCGCCACTATCATATTCTTCCTCTCGCACTGCCTCCCAGCCTAGCCCTAACCGTCAACCCCCACCAGCCATGGCTGATGGCGCTCCCGCGGCCGGCCCGCTCTCCACCCACCGCCTTGCTCACCTCCGCCCGGCCAACCCTATAAGCCCCCCCTCCCCCCCACCAAGCTTCGCACTCGCCCGCCCACGGCTCGGCCTCGTCGTGGTTATGCCGTCGCGGCCGCCTTCAGCCTCGCGCTTCCCATAATTCACTCGACCTACCACTAGCCCACGCTAAAAGGAAAACCAGAGGAAAGAAACCCAACTAAAACCATAGAACCAGAAAGGAAAAGAAAAAACAGAAAACAGTTTTTTTTTTTGGTGAACAACAGAAAACAGACGAACCCGAAAGAAAATCAGGTGCGCTCGCATTGGTAAATAGGCCTGCCCCTATTTTTTTTAAGGCCTGGCCCATAGCAGCTTGCCCTGTGCATGCAACTGCTCGCGTCGAATTCCGGGGTTTCCCTATTTGGCGCTTCAGCGCCCGTTTGCAAACGGGCGCATGAAGGGCGCGTCTTGATGGGCTCGGCCCATTCTAGTTTTTCTCCTTTTTTGTAACAAAGGTCAAAAAAAGTGCAGGAGTAAGATGATTCGAACCTGCAACCCTTCCGTTGCCAACACTTCGCTCAAACCACCAGGCCATCACCATGCTGGTTTGACGTTAGCTCGTTTTTCACTCTTTTATTTCCTTCTTCAATTCGGTTTATTCTGTTTCTTTTTTCTTTTTATTTTTTTCTCATCCTTTTTTATTTTTTAATGCATGGTTATTTAAAATTCGCGAACCTTTTTTCAAAATGGATGATTTTTTTTCAAATTTGATGAACTTTTTTCAAATCTGATGATTTTTTCTTAAAATTTGATGATTTTTTTTCAAATTCAATGAACTTTTTTCAAAATCAATGAACTATTTTTCAAATTCAATGAACTTTTTGTCAATTTGATGAAATTTCTTTAAATAATTGATGAACTTTTTTTCAAATTTGTGAACTTTTTTCTCAAATTAGTGAACTTTTTCCAATTTCCTTGAACTTTTTTGTATTTCATGAACTTTTTTTAGACTTGTGAACTTTTTGCAAACTCATGTACTTTTCTTAAATTAGTGATCTTTTTAAATTTCGTGAAATGTTTTCAATATTCGTGAACTTTTTTGAATACGTGAGCCTTTTCTTTTTTGAAAAAATCAGAAAATATTTTTTTAAATTTGTGAACTTTCAATTTTTTGGAACCGGGTAGCCACTATTGTCCTTATGAATTCTTGTGGTACTACTAATCGCTAGTAACATGTAGCCGTAGTGGTTTGCCGAGCGGGTGTAGGAAGCCTATGGCGTGAGTTCGATTCGTGGGAGCAGCTACTTTCTTTTAGTACTTTTTCTCCGCTGGCGTTAGTGGGCCGGCCCAGCAGGGCGCTGCAGCGAGCGCCAGCTGGGTTAGGCGGCGCTGAAGGCGCTGTATAGGAGCTCCCCGAATTCCGTGCGAGCGGGCGAGCCGAAGCCACGACCTCTGCTTTCATTCGAACGTTACTCGACCCGATTTCAACTCCATTCCCTCCTTCCATATGTACTCCCCCCTTTCCAGCCGTTAGCGCTCTCTCGTTCCGATTCGCCACCGCCGCCGCCCTAAACATCCCCCCTCTCGCCGCGACGGAGAAGCACGGATCGGCGACCAGGTGAGGTGAGGACTCGGCGTCTGGTTTCTCGATCTCCTGCCGTTGGAGGGTGGCTGTTGTACCCGGCGGGTTTCCGATTTCATTATGTCCCTTCTCTGGTACGCTCCGGTTCTTGATGGCTTCGCTTGGTGCGGTCGCCGTACCGCGGTTAGATTTGGGGACTTTTTCCGTTCTAGTCCGTGCCATGCCGGTGTGGTGCTAGTATTTCAGGTGGAGACGGGCTTGGAGTTCCCGTTCCCAGTTCTCATCCAAGAAATCGCAGTTTTTTGTTTACCCCGTTCCAAATAATTGTACCCAAGAAACGATCTGGGTCTCAATTCGTGGGGGGGGGGGGGGGGTTGATTTTGTTCCTCCAAACTTTCCAACGTCTGTCTATATTGGTTTTGTGTTTACTTCTAAAAGTATTTGGCCGCCATTCTTGTTTTCCTTTTTTGGCTGAAAATACCACAATCCCTTCTTGTTTTGTTTTTATTAACTCCTCTCCAGGAGGCAGATCTTGACAGTGTGACTTTTGGTGTATCTATTGCTGCAGGTAGATCGGAGCAGTATAAGAAATTTCCTGCCAAGGTTGGTTAGTTGATAACAAGCACGCAGGCACAATGGCTGCTGAAGTTGGGCAGCCGTTCAGTGGATGGTCGCACTCAGATTCGCCCTACAACGACCTCTGCACACAGGTAGTATCCTCCTCTGCTTCGAAATCATTCAGTGCTTCAACTTTTTTTGCGTACTTGAATTATCAACTTAAATCTCATAGTTTAATAGCTCCTTGATATGTAGTGTTGTTGGGAAATATTTGAGATGTCAACATTGTATGACATTGTTGATGCTGCCTGAATCTTGTTTCTGTAGTTTCTTATTGCGTTTCGAGTAGGCTAGATGATGGTAATTCTGTTTTTATTCACTGCTTATGCAAAATGTTAGGTGGTTCTTGAATACTGTAACGGTAGTCACATATATTTGAGCTACTTGTATTTATTTTGACTGTTGGCTCTGCAAGATTTTACTAACTATGGCTGTGTTTTGGGCCTTATTAATTTAAAGCAGCATCGTGTTCATCTTTGATTCATAGAAAAACTGGAGGAAAATCATAGGAATAGAAATTTTTCTTATGGTGAAACTATTCATCCATTTGATTCAAAGGAATGGACCGTAGGAAAAATAGTGGATTTTTTTTCCTTTGGATTGAGTTTTGTAAGAAAAACAAAGGAATTTTACCATCCACTCAAACCTCCTTTTTACATTCCTATGCACAAAGAACAAGGCAAAGGCTATAGGTAGCATTATATTAACTTTATGTTACATTTGCATATATTTTGACATTAATTTGACCATGCTTTGTAGAATTCCTGTGTTTTTCCTATCCCGCGAATCGAACACCCAGTTTTGCAGATTCCTGTGTTTTTCACAATCCTCAGTTCTGCACATGCAATCCTATCTTAGGCTGCGTTTGGTATGCAGGGAGAGAAAACGAAGGATAAAAATACTTCAAAGGAATAGGACTGAAGGCTACCATAGAACCTATGGGGTCTAGGAACACAGGAATAAGAGAAAATAGACTGTTCGGATCACAGAAAGTTGTAGAAATAGACATTTGGGTGACCATGGGAAAGCACAGGAGCCTTAAGGATTTTTAAATTGGCCACAAGGCAGCTTTGTCTCTATCTCTCACCCCATCACGTCACACATCAGCTCATGTTAATTAGCTCTGCATGCTAACTGCCACGACCAGAGCACACCGGTCTTCCGCGAAAAACATGAGCTCCAGGCAGATGTTTCAATTCCTGTGGAATCGGCATCGAAAGGACAGGTTTCCTTTGTATTACTGTAGGTCATTCCTGCGTTTCGAACACCACAAAGAAAAATAAACCTTTATGAACAGTACTCCTTCCTAATTCCTGCAAAAATCCTATGAACCGAACGGAGCCTTATTCTGGAGTTTTTCCTATTCGTGCATTTTTATAAATCCCATGAATCAAAGAGGCTCTATGAGTTATATCTATTGAGTTTGTAGCTAACTAGACAATGCTCTTTAAATATTTGTTAGTTAGTTATTGTTGTCTGTTGTTCTAAATTTTCTAATAAATTGAAATTTGCGAGTCCCTAATTTCGCTTTATGTCTACTGTCCAGGACGATTCAATTCAGAAAATGGTACTTGATCATGGCTCAGTATCATTTGGTAGATTTGCAGAAGAGTCTTTGTCATGGGAAAACAGATCAGTATTTGAACACAACAGACGTCAGGAGGAGATAAGCAAACTCACACTGCCTGGTTTAGTTGCACAAAAGAAGGCATTTTTTGAAGAATATTACAAGAGGAAGGCTCAGAAAGCTAAACTTCTCACCGAAGTCACATCGGAAGAAAGGAGTGATGGCGACACTCTGGACCATAGTAGGCAGGAAGATAATTCACATGCAGTTGTTCCCGAAGATCCTGTGGATACTGCTCCAAGCTCCAGTTGTCAACCATCTACTGGAGTGAGCTCATCGGATGAGAATAAACGCTATGAACCCCATGGGCTAGGATACTTGACATTTAATCCTCTGTTTTCGCGGATAACAGGGTCGGAAGGTATTCAACATGAGGAGGCATCTAGTGCTGGTCAAAATCAACATGTTGATGGTGAGTTTCGGTGCGCTACGCGCGCAAGTAGTAAACATGGTCTCAACCAGGAAGCCGTGGAGAGAAAGGTTCTTGCACCAAAACATGTGGTTTCAACTGATTATGGTGAAAGTAATGTTGCTGCGTCGAGAATTATCTTGCCTATCGTAAGTTTGAAAGCTGGTGTTGAGAAACAGGAGCCAAGAAAGAACATAGTGCCAGCTGTTGTTAACGGGTTGACAAAGGGGGCCAAGGTAATGTACTATTGGATTGATATTTACTGTTTATATAGTGAAGGATCTACTTTTCAGCAGGGGGGGGGGGGGGGGGGGGGGGGGGGGGGGGGGGGGGTGACTGACAAGATATAACAGAACAGAGCTAGTTTTTGCAGTTGGTTCCTGCTTTAGCGGCAGTTTGGAAGGGCGCAAATTCCATAATGTTATTTTATGACTTACATGTGTGAATGAGCCAGATCATTTTCCAGGATAGTACTAAAGAAAACTTTTCCATTGTTGGTTTCTTCTTTCTTGATTATTTCATATATGCGATGCGAAAGTTAATGTCATTTATCTCATATGTCCATGTTTATTATTTCAGGACCCATCAAGTTGTCTTATCCAAATTCCGAGAGTACATTTAAGAAGAAACTCGGAAAACATGAACTCTGAAGGATTGAAGGATCCTTTCCACAAGAGGGTTGAGATGAAATTGCGTGCTTTATCTGATAGGATGAGTGCTGAGAGAGCTGCTGCCTCTTCTAGATCTTCTCCGTATCAAAATGTTGATAGAGCTGCCATTTCTTCCAGATCTGCTTTGTGCCAGAACACTGATAGAGTCCTTGCATCATCTAAATCAGCTGCACAAGCAGCTTCTCACAACTCTTCCAAAGAAGTACTGTGTGCAGCTACCCTTCATCGTACAAATTTCTACAACAAGGGACCGTGTGTTTCTCAGGTTGCCTCTAGCAACAGCAGCACTACTGGGAAGCTGACTACTAGAAGCTCAGTTATGCTCAATTCATCTCAAAATAATGCAAAACCGTTGCAGATTGCTCAGGTAGCTTTTGCCCTATCCTTTAAACTTATTCACAAATGCCACTCTGGTCACTGGCTTCTACATATGGACCATAATTTCCCTTTTGCTAATCGTCAGAAGACATTTTTGAAAGTTGAGAATAAGTAGTTAAAGGCTTGTAATGGTTTATGGAAAGTCAAATCACACAGTTGTGATAAGCTTAATTAATCTTGGCAGGTCACATCGAAAAGAGGCGCAGGTCTTACCAGTACAAGCAATGGATCGCAGAACAAAAGGTCTTCAGTTTAAATTAATTTCTATTCAACATATGTTGTGGAAATCTTGAATATTACTGAAACCTCTGTACTTGTTTGAACTGATTTTCAGGAAGCAGCTGAGCACACCGGTGGCATCGGTTGGAAATAGCCGGACTAGAGGATCTATGCACATATCTGCACCCACAAGTGCAAGGTTTGTTCCAAGTGCAAGGTTTGTTCCTGGAGTGTGGAATGATTTATAAATTTGGTGTGAAATATCTGTTTCTTTTTTATGTAAATTGCTCTGTTCTTTTGTGCAGAAGTAGCAGCAGCAGCATCCGACCTTACAAAGCTGCAAAGGCACCCCGGATTTCGAACGGGAGGAACGCAGCGGTTAATAAGGTAAAAGCAAAAAGTATCTTGGGATGATTCGTAGGATTATTGTTATAGACTGAAATCGCTTCCAAATCATAGCACTTGCTAATGTGGTTCTGTTGTAGACTGAAATGATGCAGAGGTCCACAACATATGAAACCCATTCTGTTGGAGGAAGGAATGTTTTGTCAAAAGTTGCTGTAAACGGCAACGAACAAAACAGAAAGGTCTGTTCTTTTTTTCTTTGCATGCCTACTACCGCGGTTGTAGAAATCATATGCATACATTCATCGTGTCTATATAAAAATTCTTTGGCAACTAGGGAAAAAAACTAAAGGTTGGTACGTACTCACATCTTGTGTAGGTAATCTCGTCACGTGATGGCAAGAGGAGCAACCTGGCGTGTAAGAGCAAGCCAAGGTATTATGACTAACTCACTCCATAGATAAAATTTATGCTGAAAATGTGCCACTTCATTGTTCATGGAAAAATTATGTTTCTTTGTTAACTGTGCAGACAGGAGAGGCCGCGATGGCGATGACGCGTCACTTGTCAGCCTTTCCTGCCTTGAGGAGTAGTTTGAGATGCGCGAGTTGGCACGGACTTGGTTGTATTGTTGTCCAAGGGCCTTCTCTGAACCTCGGTACAGTATAAGGCTGTATGTTAGGCATGATGTATAACTCGCGTGTGTTTTGCTGCTGCTTGTGACCTCTATTCTACCATGAGGCGTGATATATGATTCTTGTGTTGAGTCCACAGCAAGGAAAGAGCAGGGAAGGCAGCGCTGTTTCGCCACGATTTCATACCCCTCACTACAAACTTGTGTTGAGCCTGTTGTTGTCTGGTTGGTGAGTGAAAGCGAGGCGTGAGAATACTAGCGATTAACTTGTGCTTGGCGCTGTTGGAATTGCGGCCATAACGCTACGATTTGTCTCCACTGATGTCTGCTGATCATAGGTTTTCCTTCTGTTTGTGAGAGCTTCTCCAACAACTAGCTGTTGGGGTAACATTTAGGGCACCAAAAAGTGACTTTTAGGACATTGAAAATTGTTCTACTCCAACAATTGTCCTATTTTAGGGCACTCAGAGATACTAAAACATCCAAACAACTTGCTCACATTTCATACTCATCACTACAAACTTCCAAATATTCAAACATCCAAACTTACAAGCTTCCAAACAGGTTTTTTTGTTGTTGAGGGAAACAACATGACTCTGCTGTGTATTTTTATGGATTTAAAAAGAAGGTACAAAAGGTTCTGTACAAAGAGCAAAAAAGAAGAACAATAAAAACTAGAAGCTATACAAAGATATGCAGAAGAAGAGCTAAGGCTAACAAAAAAGAAGAGGAAAGATAAAATACAATATACAACAAAACCATGGGAACTGCAAGGTCAATTACTTCCAAATAGTTTTAAATATGCAATGATCTAAACATGCAAACATTTGAATTTAAACATAGTAGAACACTGACACTAGAAAACTACTCCTCGTCACTCTCACATGTAAGGCTATCCCAGTCAATGTCGGAACCCTCGTCGTTGGACTCCACCTTCATCGCTGTGAAGGCCTTGGCTCGTCCTCCTCCTTACCCTTCGCCTACTCGCGCTCACTGTTCCTCTTCGAGAACCTCTCCGCCTTGTACATCACGAGGTGCAGATTTTCCGCTCTGAGCCTCGCAATAGCTGCCTCATCGCTCTCCCAAGTATCCTGCTCCTCGAGGACATTGCGGGTCTCCATCTTCGCTAGGCAGGATACTGTTGACGCTCAAAAGTGGCACAATCGTAAAAGTTGCTTTAAGCTATGTCAAGATTAATTCAAACTTATGATTGGAAGTCACCATGGGATGGCTTTCCTCTAGAAGATCAAGATGGATATGAAGGTGTTCTAAAACGGAGCTCGGATGCAAAAGTTATGACAAGTTCGGAGATGCTCATGTTGACACCAGATTAAAGAATGGCTTGAAACCCAATTAATATGGCCTCAAATGGAAAAAGTTTCAACATGAAAGTTATGCGTCTCGTCGAAACGGTTGATTTTGATATAAAAATCGTCCCAATCCGAGTTCGTATGCAAAAGTTAGAGCCATCGGAATGCAGCCCTCTCAGGAGCAAAATATGGCGCGCCCCACTAGACACCTTGTCTGATGGGTAGTGCGAATAATAGCCTATTTTGCGCGAGCGATTTGACCCTCAAGATGATCTCTGATCAAAAAACGTTCAACATAAAAGTTGTTCGTTTCGTCGAAACGGTCAACTTTGCTTTTGGGCACATTTTCATCCGAGGTCGTTTACCGCCTCAAAAAAGACCCGCAAGGTGCAGCCAGAAAACTTGCCGGGATGGAAACCTTGCCGGAGAAATCTTGCCGGGAACAGTAACCTTGCCGGGGTGAGAAAACTTGACGGGATGGAAACCTTGCCGGAGAAATCTTGCCGGGAACAGTAACCTTGTCGGGGTGAGAAAAATGCCAGGATGAAAACCTTGCCGGAGAAATCTTGCCGGGAACAGTAACCTTGCCGGGGGTGAGAAAACTTGACGGGATGGAAACCTTGCCGGGGAAATCTTGCCGGGAACAGTAACCTTGTCGGGGTGAGAAAACTGCCATGATGGAAACCTTGCCGGAGAAATCTTGCCGGGAACAGTAGAAACTGTCAAGGCCAATCCGACCAGATGCTGAAGATGGGCTTAAATACTTATCTAGATGGCCTCGGATGAAAAAGTGTTCAACATGAAAGTTGTTCGTAACGTCGAAACGGTCAACTTTGCTTTTGGAGTCATCATCATCTGACTCGTAGTATACGACCTGCAGAGACGCTACAAGAGTCAGGCGGTCCAGTCAGCTACATGAACGAGTCCGACCCAAAATTAAAGATGACCCCGTGGAGTATTCAAGATGGCCTTATTTGGGAAAGTGATCAACATACGGATTGTCGGCCTCGTCGAAACGCACAAAATTGATATTTGGACCGTCTCCATCGGAAGTCATATACAGATTCCACGGCCCACGCAAGGAAGACAGAAGATTGGACCAGATTCGGGATGGATCCGAGTGGGACCAGAACTAGGACTCTAGGACGTGAATTGATGTAATTTTCTTGTAAGGAAAGCCTAGATTGAATCCTTTGCTTGTACGGGAAGTCCAGCCGCCTCTTATATATGTTGGGGGTGACGGCCGATTGAACAACACACAATCGAACAAATCAATAGACTACTTTTTATCTACGTTTTATCTCTCCATCGTTTTTCTTCCTCGTTCTTCGCTGTTCCTCGAGTTTGAGAGCTGCGAATCCCGAGGCTCTAGGGGCGAGCGAATCTACCTAGGGCAGCCCATTGCCGCCGCGCGCCCTGACGGGGTCCCTCCCGGGCGTGTGGGGTTTCGGGTCTCCAAAAGCGCCCGCCTACTGTCCTGCGTATCGCGCTGTCGGTCGGGTCTCCTTCGACGTGAGCTGCGGTGCATCACCCCCGGCGTCGAGGGTACACGTGACGTGTTCATGTGTCAACACACTTTTTGGCGACTCCGCTGGGGAAGAAGATCAATCATCATCATCCACCATGTCCGATCTTCCCAAGCCATCTGAGGTAGACGCCGATAACATCATTAAGCCCAGTCTTGATGAGATATCGGCCGATCATCGCCAAGTCTATGAGGAGTACAAGAAGGCACGCGAGGAGAAGGACTTGCAGGAATTCCTTGCAAAGTTCAAGAAGGATCGCCAAGGCAACATCACTCCGATTGAAGAAATCAAGTTCCCTCCTCTTCAAGCCGAGCAGGTTAAATCCTCTGTAAGTACTGCCTTTTCTCCTGAGCAGTGGGCTGAGATTGAGAGTCGTATTGCTGATGGTAACAATCTGGTTTATCAAACTTTCCTAGAAAATACTAATGCTCAGAAGAATATATCTCAATCATCTAGTGGTAATGGTGGTATAGCTGCTAATGTGCAAAACCCTAATCTGGCTTTACCTATTTCATCGGCGCCTCCCGTGCCGATGACTTATTATCCTACCCAAACCAATCAGATTATGGCTGCACCCATTAATCCTATCATGAACATGCCAGGTTCGGTGGCAACGCCGAACCAAACCCTACCTACAGGTACAACCACTCGGCCACTACCGAACTATGGTTCGGCGTACATGCCACAATTCCTACCTACAGCTAGTAGTCATACTGCTCCTATGCCACTGCAACAAGCTTCATTGTCTACTACAGACGATGCTCTAGCTAATCTTAGAGAGGAGATGGCTAAGATGCTCCGAGAGAATTTTGGAGTTGAGTTGCCAAGGAACCGTATTTACCAAAAGCCATATCCAGAATACTTTGATGCCATTCAATGCCCTCCGGGATATAAAATTCCAGATTTTGTTAAGTTTAATGGAGAGGGTACAAAAACCACATGGGAGCATGTTAGTCAATACTTGGCACAATTAGGTGAAGCAGGCTCACTAAATGAATTGAAAGTGCGTTTATTTCCTTTATCATTAACTGGTACAGCATTTTCATGGTTTTCTTCTTTACCACATGGTTCCATTCGAGTTTGGTCGCAGCTAGAGCAGAAGTTTCATGATCACTTTTATAGCGGCGATAACGAGCTTAAGTTATCACATCTTACATCAGTTAGACAAAAGCATGATGAATCGGTCTCCGATTACGTCAAAAGATTTAGAGATACAAAAAACCGATGCTATAGTTTGGTGATAACCGAGAGAGATTTGACTGATCTTGTGCTTAGTGGTTTGAAAATTCCCACTAGAGAAAAGCTAGAGGGATATGAGTTTTTAAATGTCAACCAAGTCTTACAAAGGGCTTTGGCTCAAGAAAGCCGAAGCAAAGAGCTCAAAGAAGTGCATAGATATAAAGCTGATCGTCCTAAGATGAACATGGTTGAATATGATAGTGATCACTCGGACGATGAGGGTGATATTTATGCTACTGAATTTGTTTGGCCATCTAAGGCCAAACCCTTCACTTGCAATGATCTGAAACCGATTCATAAGAATCGTGATGAAGAGATGAAGTTTACTTTTAACATTGCCAAGTGTGATAAAATATTTGATGCTTTGCTGCAAGCCAAAATTATTAGAATATCTCATACTTTACCGCCGTTTGAAGAGCTGAAACGGCGCGCTTATTGCAAGTATCATAATTATTTTTCTCATGCTACTAACGATTGCAATGTTTTTTGACGACAGATACAATCGGCCATTAATGATGGACGATTGAACTTTTCTGAGATGCAAGTTGATAAACAGCCCTTTCCAATGAATACCATGGATTTGGAAGGGAAGAAGCTGCTCATTCGGCCGGAGGTAGCCGAATCTGCTAATAAAGCTAATGTCATTGTTGGTCAGCCCAGGAAAGATAAGGAGAGCGACAAGGTCTTGGGGAGACAAGTCGTGCTTGACAAGCAACCCGGTGGCAAGGAAATAATCAAGATCACCATCAAGAATCCTGCACTCGGGGGGCAACCGCAAGTGCAAGAAAATACTCGTGTTAAATACGTTAAGCCCAAGAGTCTAGAGGTTGGCAAGTGGACGACGAATAAAGCTAAAGTGCAGCGCAAGAAGATCAAGCCAACTTTTGATATGTTCTTGTCCAAATATGCCAGTCAAGCGGCCGGTTCTAGCTCTAACCGGTCATCAAATTTGAAGCGCTCAAGGTCACCTCCTCGGGAAGAATTTCAGCATCATACAAGGCCATATGGGTCGTGGGCACCGGGACCATGGATGCCGCCCCCCCCCCTATGCGCCATACTACATGGGAGACTTCAATGGAGGATGGTGGCAGCCCCCAATGGCCCCTTATGCTTTTCATCCGGGTTGGGCAGAACCAAGGAGGCCCGTTCATGAGAGACTTTCTTATCCCACACGAGGCCGTTTGAACAATTGTGTCAATCGGCCAATGCAAGATAATCAAAAAAGGGTTGGCAAGCAAGTGTGGCGTGCTAAATCACCAAGTGCAGAAATTTCAGAGCCTAGCAAGCAAAAGGAGGAGAATACTAGTGCTGAAACTATTATGATAGGCACTAAAGAATTGACAATCAAAGAGCCGATTATTGTTGAAAAACCGGCTGGTTCCAGTAAAGATGTGGCTGTTGTCCAGCAGGGTCCCATGGCTAATGATCATGAAGCTAGCACAAGCAAGGCCAAGTCGAGGGATCCAAAATATACTCAGCCTAAGTGGTGTCCTTCCGGTCTGACCAAGGCACAAAAAAGGAGACTGCAGCGCATGAGGAGTCAAGAGATGGCAGAACAGGAGGCCGAGAAGCAAAGAGATAAATTGTTCAAAGACATTCGGCCCATGGTACCCCCAAAACAAGTGTGGAGGCCAAAGCAAAAGGAAAACATAGCAGTTTCTGCATTGATCATAGCAACACCTACACCACCAACGGAGGATGATGCAGCTACTATTACATCGTCCACTTTGCCTGCTGCTTCCTCTTCCCTTGGAGATATTTCGGAGTCAGTGGACATGCTTGCGGAAGGAGATGAAATGCTTGATTATGAGTCTACACCGGTTCATGAAGGTATGGATATTAATATGGTGTATTACTTACCCACTGAATTTCGTGCTATAGATGAAGAAGGGGAAGTGGCTCAGCTAGATTTTGGTCCTAAAAATGCTATATTCGAAAAGCCAAAAGAACCGGTGACGCACTTGAAGCCATTGTTCCTTAAAGGTCATATTAATGGATCGCCGGTGGCTAGAATGCTTGTCGACGGTGGTGCTGTGGTGAATCTTATGCCATATTCGGTTTTCAAAAAATTGGGGCTGCGTGATGAAGAGTTAATAAAGACCAACATGGTGCTTAATGGATTTGAAGGCAAAGAGAAAACTGAAGCCAAAGGTGTAATGTATGTGGAGCTTACGGTGGGAAGCAAAACTTTGGCTACTGAATTCTTTGTCGCCGAGGTGCAAGGTAACTACAATGTGATATTAGGCCGCGATTGGGTTCATGCAAACCAATGCGTGCCATCTACTATGCACCAGTTTTTAATTCAATGGGTTGATGATGAAGTAGAAGTCATTCATGCGGATAATTCGCCTTGTGTTGCTTTGGCCGATGCATCAGTGGATTGGCAACATCCCAATGCTACTTGCTTGACGTGGCGCGACTTATCAGAATTTGATTTTCTTAGCGCCACAAAAAGTGGTTTCGTGCCCGTTTCTTTAAAGCCGGTTGGTGGTAATCGGCTCCAAGGTATGATGTATTTAAATGGATTCTAACTCAGATTGGTTGCAAAAGTGTCTTGTTGAATATCGGTCCAATGAGAACGATATGTATGAGTCTATAGAGGAGTTAGATGATATGGATAAATTAGGACAAGGTTTTACGTCGGCCGATCCATTAGAAGAGATAGACATAGGAGATGGTTCAATTCCTAGGCCGACATTTGTAAACAAAAATTTAAGAGCCGATCATAAAGCTAAGTTGATCGAGCTATTGAAAGAATATGTTTGTTACTTTGCATGGGAATATCATGAGATGCCAGGTTTAAACCGAGAGCTAGTGGAGCATCAGTTACCTATAAAGGCTGGTTTTAGACCATACGAACAATCGGCCAGAAAGTTTAACCCAAAAACATATGACCGGATCAAGGAAGAGATCGGTCGTTTGCTTAAAGCTAATTTTATTAGACCTTGCAGGTATGCCGAGTGGATTTCTAACATTGTACCAGTAGAGAAGAAAGGCTCCGGCAAGTTGAGGGTGTGCATTGATTTCAGAGATTTGAATAGAGCTACACCTAAAGATGAGTATCCCATGCCAATAGCTGATATGCTTATTAATGATGCTTCTGGACATAAGGTCATTAGCTTTCTTGATGGTAATGCAGGGTATAACCAGATTTTTATGGCCGAAGAGGACATGTCCAAAACAGCTTTTCGATGTCCTGGTTTCCTTGGTTTATTTGAGTGGACAATGATGACCTTTGGATTAAAGAATGCCGGTGCCACGTATCAAAGGGCTATGAATTTAATTTTTCATGATTTACTTGGTGTTATACTTGAGGTTTATATTGATGATATTGTTGTCAAATCGGATGCTTTCGAATCCCATCTAGCCGATTTGCGCTTAGCTTTTGAAAGAATGAAAAAATATGGACTGAAAATGAATCCTTTGAAGTGTGCATTTGGCGTGTCGGCTGGGAAGTTTTTGGGTTTCATTATTCATGAAGATGGCATAGAGATTGATCCCAAAAAGATAGAGGCTATACAGAAAGTGGAGGCTCCAACATGCAAGAGAGATATGCAAAAGTTCCTTGGCAAGGTCAATTATTTGAGAAGGTTCATAGCTAATCTGTCAGGGAAAGTTGATGCATTTACTCCTATCCTTCGGTTAAAGAATGATGTTGATTTCACTTGGGGGGCAAAACAACAAGAAGCATTTGATATGATCAAGAACTATTTGTGCACGCCTCCAGTGATGAAAGCGCCCAAGCATAGGGAACCCTTTAAGCTTTACATTGCAGCAGAAGAAGGTGTTATTGGTGCTGTTTTGACTCAAGAAACCGAAGGAAAAGAGCATGCTATTACATATTTGAGCAGGCGTTTATTGGACGCCGAGACAAGGTATACATTTATTGAAAAACTATGCCTATGCTTATATTATGCTTGCACAAAATTGAGACATTATTTGGTGCCGAGTGAATGCATAGTAGCTTGTCAAACTGATGTCATTAAATACATGTTGCATAGGCCAATTCTTAGTGGTAGAATTGGCAAGTGGGCTTATGCTTTGATTGAATATGATTTGGCTTATGAATCTCTAAAATCCATGAAAGGCCAAATCGTTGCTAATTTTATTGTTGAGCATCGGATTAATGATAAGCATGATGTTGATATAAACCTTGTCTCATTAGTACCATGGAGATTATATTTTGATGGTTCAGTTTGTAGCAGTGGCCAAGGTGTTGGTATTGTTTATATATCTCCTCATGGTGCTGTTTTTGAAGCCTCATGCCGCTTAGAATATTTTTGCACAAACAATCAAGCCGAATATGAGGCATTGTTATTCGGCCTGGAGATGTTGCTTGCCATAGGTGCTACACATATTGAGACTTTTGGTGATTCGTTATTAGTAGTGCAACAAATATCCAAAGTCTTTCAATGTTTTGACGAATCACTTAATGTTTATCTTGATAAATGTCTAGATATAATTTCTACTTTGGATTATTTTAGCATTGCTCATATATCTAGACATGACAATTGGAGAGCAAATGAGTTGGCACAACAAGCATCCGGCTATCATGTTGATCATGGCATGTTTCATATTTCTCAGAAGCCGATGTCTTGTCTTCCAAATATGGGAGAGGCCGAACCAGAGCCCACTGATTCGACCACTAACAAAAAATCTAGTGCAGGTGAAAATCATGACTGGAGGAAGCCCATTATGGATTACTTGCGCGATCCGAGTGAAAGGGTGGACAGGACTATTCGGCGTATGGCTTTCAAATATACAATAAGAGATGGTGGTCTTTATCGCCGAACGGTTGAAGATGTTCTTTTGAAGTGCTTGGACGAGGACCAAGCAAGAGTTGCTATGGGAGAAGTACATGAAGGCATTTGTGGTACTCATCAGTCGGCTCCCAAGATGAAGTGGTTATTGCGACGTGCTGGATTTTATTGGCCGACTATGATCAATGATTGCTTCAGGTACTATAAAGGGTGTGAAGCTTGTCAAAAATTTGGTGATATTCAATTGGCTCCTGCTGCTATGTTACATCCTATTATCAAGACGTGGCCTTTTAGAGGATGGGGTTTAGATTTCATTGGGCAAATTCATCCATCTTCCTCGAAGGGGCATCGGTTCGTGTTGGTGGCAACCGATTATTTCACCAAGTGGTCTGAAGCAGTACCTCTCAAGAACATGACACATACGGAGGTAATTCAATTCATGACAGAGCACATTATTCATAGATTCGGTGTTCCTCAGACATTGACTACAGATCAAGGTTCGTCTTTCATGTCACATCAAGTTAGAGAATTTGCCGAATCATATAACATAAAGTTGCTCAATTCATCTCCGTATTATGCCCAAGCTAATGGACAAACTGAGTCTAGCAATAAGATATTGATCAAGCTCATCAAAAAGAAGATTAAGGATAATCCAAGAAAATGGCATGAGTTATTGTCTGAAGCTTTATGGGCAAATAGAATCTCAAGGCATGGTGCTACCAAGGTAACTCCATATGAGCTAGTATACGGTCAAGAGGCTGTTTTACCAGTGGAAGTGAATTTGAGTGCTTTGAGAATAGCCAAACAAAATGATTTATCGGCAGTAGACTTTTATAATTTGATGATGGATAACATTGATGAAGTTGCCGATAAACGTTTGGCTGCTTTGAAGGACATAGAGAGGGACAAGCTGAGGGTAGCAAGAGCTTACAATAAAAAGGTCAAGTTGAAGAATTTTTAGGTTGGCAATCTTGTGTGGAAAGTGATTCTGCCGATTGGTTCTAGAGATAGAAGATTCGGGAAGTGGTCTCCAAACTGGGAAGGTCCTTTTAGGATTGCAAGGATAGTTCCTGGAAATTCATATTTGGTGGAATCCATGCAAGGAGTATTATTACCTCGAGCTCTCAATGGCAGATATCTGAAGAAGTACCACCCGAGTGTGTGGCAAGAAGCCTGATTAGGCAATGGCCGATACATGATTATCGCCCTTAGCATAAACACGGCCGATACATAATTATCGCCCTAAGCACATATAAATGGCCGATGGAGTGTTGACATCGTCCTTAGAACAAACATGGTACAAGTTATTTTTCGGCACGCTAGCTTTGCCGAAAAACAGGGGGCATGTGTTGACGCTCAAAAGTGGCACAATCGTAAAAGTTGCTTTAAGCTATGTCAAGATTAATTCAAACTTATGATTGGAAGTCACCATGGGATGACTTTCCTCTAGAAGATCAAGATGGATATGAAGGTGTTCTAAAACGGAGCTCGGATGCAAAAGTTATGACAAGTTCGGAGATGCTCATGTTGACACCAGATTAAAGAATGGCTTGAAACCCAATTAATATGGCCTCAAATGGAAAAAGTTTCAACATAAAAGTTATGCGTCTCGTCGAAACGGTTGATTTTGATATAAAAATCGTCCCAATCC
The DNA here is from genome assembly GCA_011799875.1 of Thinopyrum elongatum. Taxonomy (NCBI): domain Eukaryota; kingdom Viridiplantae; phylum Streptophyta; class Magnoliopsida; order Poales; family Poaceae; genus Thinopyrum; species Thinopyrum elongatum. The sequence continues at coordinate 188,098,166 of CM022302.1, forward strand.
GACTTCGTATGCAAAAGTTAGAGCCATCGGAATGCAGCCCTCTCAGGAGCAAAATATGGCGCGCCCCACCAGACACCTTGTCTGATGGGTAGCGCGAATAATAGCCTATTTTGTGTGAGCGATTTGACCCTCAAGATGACCTCTGATCAAAAAACATTCAACATAAAAGTTGTTCGTCTCGTCGAAACGGTCAACTTTGCTTTTGGGCACATTTTCATCCGAGGTCGTTTACCGCCTCAAAAAAGACCCGCAAGGTGCAGCCAGAAAACTTGCCGGGATGGAAACCTTGCCAGAGAAATCTTGCAGGGAACAGTAACCTTGCCGGGATGAGAAAACTTGACGGGATGGAAACCTTACCGGGGAAATCTTGTCGGAAACAGTAACCTTGTCGGGGTGAGAAAAATGCCAGGATGGAAACCGTGGCCGGATAATCCTTGCCGTGAACAGTAACCTTGCCGGGGTGAGAAAACTTGACGGGATGGAAACCTTGCCGGGGAAATCTTGCCGGGAACAGTAACCTTGTCGGGGTGAGAAAACTGCCAGGATGGAAACCTTGCCGGAGAAATCTTGCCGGGAACAGTAGAAACTGTCAAGGCCAATCCGACCAGATGCTGAAGATGGGCTTAAATACTTATCTAGATGGCCTCGGATGAAAAAGTGTTCAACATGAAAGTTGTTCGTAACGTCGAAACGGTCAACTTTTCTTTTGGATTCATCATCATCCGACGTAGTATACGACCTGCAGAGACGCTACAAGAGTCAGACGGTCCAGTCAGCTACATGAACGAGTCCGACCCAAAATTAAAGATGACCCCGTGGAGTATTCAAGATGGCCTTATTTGGAAAAGTGATCAACATACGGATTATCGGCCTCGTCGAAACGCACAAAATTGATATTTGGATCGTCTCCATCGGAAGTCATATGCAGATTCCACGTCCCACGCAAGGAAGACAGAAGATTGGACCAGATTCGGGATGGATCCGAGTGGGACCAGAACTAGGACTCTAGGACGTGAATTGATGTAATTTTCTTGTAAGGAAAGCCTAGATTGAATCCTTTGCTTGTACGGGAAGTCCAGCCGCCTCTTATATATGTTGGGGGTGACGGCCGATTGAACAACACACAATCGAACAAATCAATAGACTACTTTTTATCTATGTTTTATCTCTCCATCGTTTTTCTTCCTCGTTCTTCGCTGTTCCTCGAGTTTGAGAGATGCGAATCCCGAGGCTCTAGGGGTGAGCGAATCGACCTAGGGCAGCCCATTGCCGCCGCGCGCCCTGACGGGGTCCCTTCCGGGCGTGTGAGGTTTCGGGTCTCCAAAAGCGCCCACCGACTGTCCTGCGTATCGCGCTGTCGGTCGGGTCTCCTTCGACGTGAGCTGCGGTGCATCACCCCCGGCGTCGAGGGTACACGTGACGTGTTCGTGTGTCAACAGATACAATGGTCAAATAGCGGCCCGATGAACTCCGCCTCCACCTGTGTTCTTCTCCGTCTTGAAGGTGCCGAGCCAATACCGTCGACTATTGCACTAGAATCCGACTGAAAGGATCGAGATGGACCTAGAGGGGGGGTGAATAGGTACACTTAACAAATTTTCTTTATTAGTTATCAATTTTCAGGCAATATGCGAAATATGAAAGTGAGCCTAATAATTGCAAATGTGATTCTAGTGCCGGCAGTATAATCAACAACAACAACTAGATAGACAATCAACGTAAATATGATATAACAAGTAAAGACAAGGAGACAAATAAATCACAAGTAAGAAGTTATTAGGGTTAAGATAACCAAAACTCCGAAAATGAGGATGCATCCCGATGTTCACTTCCTTAGAGGGAAGCTAGTCATCATTGGAGGGGTGGATGTTACCACGAAAGCACACCAACACCACGAAGACTCGCCCAATTTTCCTTGGATCGGTTGAATGTAAAAAACTTGATTGCATATGTTAGCAACTATTGATCAAACATATGCATGTCAAATGGAGGGGGCCGGACCTAGGGCGTATATTTGGTGTACCGGATTGGATATCCGCCTCCCCTATCGCTGTCCACGGACACGTCTGGACATGTCCATCGACATTTGGTGTGTCTGATTTGATGCAAGGCGTTGGAGTTACGTGTCCGTGGACATTTGGTGCATGGCGTTGGAGTTACCCTAAATCCATGCTTCCACCCGCCCCTCTCCGTGTGAGCAGAGCTGGTCATCTGGGCTAGCACAACCCGACCCACCCTTAAACGTGCCTAGCACGACGAAAATGGCCCGCGGCGGCACGTTTATAAAAAAGGTTGCACCAATGCCTTCCCGACCCATGCATGACACAATTGCTAAACGGGCCAGCCTGACACGACACGGTCGGCCCGCGTGCTATTCAGCCTTTTGGGTTGGTTTGTGCCTATTTTTGGCATTTTGGGTTGTTCAAATATAAACGGGCCGTGCCAGCACTCGGGCCTTGCCTCGCAGCCCAGGCCACAGCCCTGGAACGGCCCGTTTAGCCGCGTGCTGGGCCGGGTACATGACGCGCCAGGCACGCGTTATGTTGGCCCGGCCCAGATGGCCAGGTCTGCGTGCGAGCTAGAACAGTCGATGGCCTGGGCCCCTAGGATAGTCGGCTTCGCTGCAGCGCCTGATGAGCATGCTCCGCCGCGCTCGCCTGCTCGGCCACCGCCTCCGCCGAGGCTTCTCCTCGGGTGCGGACCTACCTCCGCCGCGCCCATCTGCCAGCCGCCGCGTGGTCGTGACGGGGCTGGGCGCCGTCACGCCGCTCGGCCGCGGCGTCGGGTCCACCTGGGACCGCCTCGTGGCCGGAGACTGCGCGGTGCGCGCGCTCGCCGCGGAGGACCTACGCCTCACCGGGGATGCCGCGGGGAGGACGTTGGAGCAGCTCCCATCTAGGGTCGCCGCCGCCGTGCCGCGCGGGAAGGGCGAGGCCGAGTTCGACGAGGAGGCGTGGACCAAGGTTTATGACTGATACTTCACTAGCCCCTAACCATCCAGTTTACATTGGTTTTACCACTATTGTTGTGAGATTGGATTGGCGCTATTTTTTCTGCACATGATTGTTCCACATGTGATTTATCATATATGAATTGCTAGTTGACATGCTTGATATAATTGATTCGAGAATGGATTTCATGTATATAAGCTGCTCAAGAGAAATTTAAATAAGGCTGTTACGTTTCAGCGTACTATACAAGCTTTCCCGTAGACAATGCTGCCATACAGTCATGTGATAACTGGTACTGATATAAGGGCCCTTATCTTCAGTTCCATTAGGAGTAACAGTCTTCAATGCCACATCACATTGTTGAACCTGTTTTCCGTGTCTTTTCTGTCAGATATCTGTATGATTTAAGTAGATAGACTGTCTCTCTCTCTCTCTTCTACAACTGGAAATCTGTTGTGTTCTGATAAGATGCTATCGTATGACTGTAATATGCAACTAGTGATGTTGTCTGTCTCATAGTTAAACTTTGTTTCATATTTCGAACTGTTGATTTGACATTTTTGTTTCCAGGACAGTAGATCTATATCGGGATTTATAGCATATGCTCTGTGTGCAGTTGATGAGGCTTTGAGAGATGCAAATTGGCTGCCCTCGGAAAATGAGAATAAGGAAAGAACGGTATCAATTGCTTTTGGTGGAAGCTCTTTTCCTTTTTTGTGTTTTTGCCAAGTTGCTGGATCTAATTAGAGCCTTTATCAGGGTGTTTCAATTGGTGGGGGAATCGGAAGCATCTCAGACATTTTAGATGCATCACAGCTGATTGCTGAAAATGTTCGTACCCACGGTCACTGCAATTTGCTTTATTATCACTCTTTTCCTTTTGTATTGTTAGTCATTGTGCAGCTATAGTGATTCTCACTATTATTATATTGCTATGTGCCAAGTGAGAAATACAGTGTTAGATGCAAGCAAAATAATGGCGGCTACCGGCTGGCCGGCATTACTGGTGGGCGCCAGTAGCATTAAGAGAATTTTTTTTCATCTGATGTTAGCAACTCAAGTGCTCCCTCTGTTCACAAATATAAGATGTTCTAAACTTTTTCTGAATCGGATTATATAGACACGTTTTAGTGTGTCTGTTCATTCATTTCAGTCCGTATGTAGTCCATATTGAAATATAAAAAACATCTTGTATTTGTGAACGGAGGGAATAAGTTTGAAGAAAATTGTGAGAAGATATGTTATTTAATCAATGAACAGGAAAACCGAGCGCTAACCAGCCAGGAACGGGATACATTGAATTTGTAGTTTACACTTGATAGTTGAAACTAGCCATTACAAAACTACTTGTCGGTGAATGCTACTGGCCAAGACCAGCACTTCGTCATATTTTTTTTTTTAACTCTTCATTTTCATGAGAATCAATCAATTTTTACGTCCTCTCCAAAGCTTTGACCTGCACCATACATGGCTTGCAATATACATCTTCTGGTCACTTCCAGCACTGACGTTTGGAATTTATTTTCTTCTGAATGCAGCGCCTACGTCGTCTCAGCCCATTCTTCATCCCCAAAATTTTGATCAACATGGCATCAGGTCATGTCAGCATGAAATATGGTTTCCAGGTGAACATTGTTATTGTGATATGCCTTCTTTCCATTTTGTACAATTATTGCATGAATAACATTGATATTTGACGCTTCAAACCTAGGGTCCAAACCATGCTGCCGTGACAGCTTGTGCCACAGGCGCTCACTCTATTGGTGACGCTACACGGATGATTCAATTTGGAGATGCAGATGTGATGGTGGCTGGAGGAACAGAGTCTAGTATTGATGCTTTATCTATAGCTGGATTTTCTAGGCAAGTATGTTCGCGTCTTCACAATTGTTTTGTTTTGCTTAATTTCCCAAATACTCTGTGTAGATGCCCCGTAGGGCAATTATAAATTGCCTCAACTGCTTTACTAAGGTTTCAATGTACACCTGTTGACAGAAGGTTGTAGGATAAAGTAGAGAACCCATGTTTTTGTCCACAAACCACTCGTGGTCGTGGCTCATAATATCATATGCAAACTAATCTGTTTATTTCCAGAAAAACTTGGTTACAGTCACACTCTTGCACTTTATATCCGCTATCCCCGTCACTAGTATTGCCAACACCATCTTATTTTCGTTATAATGTTCTGCAGGCTAAGGGCATTGTCTACAAAGTATAACTCTCTTCCACAAGCATCTTCGAGGCCATTTGATTGTGGCAGAGATGGATTTGTGTACGTCATACTTATATTGAATCGTATTTTTTTTACTTCCTTCTGTTTTTCCTTCCTATTGTCCGTTCATATCTTCTGTCTTAAATAACCAATAGGATTGGTGAAGGTTGTGGAGTCATGGTGTTGGAGGTGAGTTCAGAGGAAACACTGATCATTTCCTGTTGTCTGTTCTTACCTTGCTGTTCCCAAGCTGCTGGTTCAGTGTTATTTTATAGGATCAGTCATTTACATATTGAAAAAAAAATCCATAGCACTTTGTAAAAGAGTTTGTCAAAGGACTTAAATCACCATAGTATTGCTCCTTTAGAAGCTGCTTGGAAGAATGGTGGTTCTTGGTATTTGAGTCAAATTTGAACTAAATGCCAAAACTTACCTACAAATGCTCCTTTTTTTTTTTGAAAAGTTAAATGCTCCTTTTCCGAATGCGCCCTTATATTGTGTAAAATTTGCTGTATCCTGTATATGGTATATGCAACTTTTAGTCTGGAAACTGTCTTATTGCATTTTCTTTCCGAACAGACTGTACATCAATTTATTCCTCTGTAGGCACTTGACCATGCAATGGAACGAGGCGCAAAAATTTATGCAGAAGTTCGAGGCTATGGCATGTCTGGTATCCTCCTATTCCACAAAAGAGTTGGTTTACTTTTATCATTAGTATGTATTGCATCATGAACATCAGCTTCTGTCAGGTGATGCACACCACATAACTCAGCCGCAAAATGATGGTAGAGGTGCTATCTTAGCCATGGAGAGGGCATTGGAACAGGTGTGGCATATTCTTTCTAATTCGTGTGGTGCACATTTTAAACATGTATTAAGCTTTGAGGAATTAGAAATCACATTTTAAACATGTATTAGGCTTTGAGGAATTAGAAAATCACATCACAATAATTCTTTTCTCGACATTCTGATTTTGATAGAATTCTTGCTCCTTTTCTAGTCAGGGCTTCAGGCAGATCAAATTGATTATTTGAATGCGCATGCAACATCAACTCCTCTCGGTAGGTGCTCACAGTCAGCCTGGCAAAGCCCACCTGGGCCGGCATGACTTCTGTTTATTCTATTTTGTGGGTAAACTTGTGTTTATGATTCTGTGGCATCTTGAGTTATGATAAATAAGCTGATGTTTTGGATCTGAACCGCAATCAGGGGATGCTGTGGAGGCAACTGCAATAAAATCTGTCTTTGGCCACGCGACGTCCGGTGGTCTTGCGTTATCCTCGACTAAGGTACACCTCATTTTGCGCAGCTAAACTGTCACAGCTCAGCACTAGTCTAGTCCATTTTACGACAATGACTGAGGACGAAACAACCGTCTTCTCCAGGGAGCAATCGGTCATCTGCTAGGCGCAGCTGGATCGGTGGAAGCAATCTTCACCGTGCTAGCAATCCACCATGTATGTTACCCACCGTCAGTGATCACTGATCAGTAGCTCCGTGCATTGAAAAATCACTCTGTAGCCCGTACTCATTATCACATGCAATTTTTGCAGGGAGTGGCGCCGCCCACGCTCAACCTGGAGCAGCCCGACCCGCTGTTCGAGGGTGCGTTCATGCCTCTAACCGCCGCCAAGAAGATGCCGATACGGGCCGCCATCTCGAATTCCTTCGGGTTTGGTGGAACCAACGCGTCGCTGCTGTTCTCGTGCCCGCCCTAGCGACCCAAAATCACCCTCCCTCTCTTGTTTTCCCCTTCGAAGAGGCATATCAGAATGCTGAGAGTTTCTCTGTCCGTGAACTTAAACGGGGGAAGGCACCATCCGCGTTGAGCAGGAGTAGGGGGGTTTCAGGCACTGACGTTTGTGCTGTTTCCCGTGAGTCCGGAGCATCGCCCAACTTGTGGGCGCTGCTTACTCGTAGGCCTGTAAAGTTTTACAGAACGACAATTTATCGCTGAATTTTTATTTTATTTTGTCTGAGAGAAAGAATTTTCGTTGAGCCGGGTTTGGTGCAGCGACGTGTGATGTAGCTATGTGGGGGGTGACTGGCTGGTGAGGGCCTGAGGGGGTTTGGCCGTCGCTCTCACGTGCTAGCTACCACGGGAAGGGGAACGAAACCAACCCAAACGCTGCTAGTGCTGCTGCCTGCTGTTTGGATGCTGTCCGTGCATACGTCCAACGGGGGCGAAACCTGAGGAGCGCTAGCACTCCACAGTCCACACGCAAATGGACTCCTCGCCATCCACGGAAAACAAGGCAAAAAAGATGAGAGTTTGAAAGGCTGTTTGTTACAGCACAGATGTACATGAGCTGCTTATGACTTTCTAGAACTGTAAGTTCTTAACTATATGTCTGCGAGTTCAAAAGGATGGAAACCACGCAGGGGGCTCTGCATGTGTCGAACAGAAGTCGCTACTACGAACACCTCTCTGGAGTCCTGAGTCCTGACACCCCACCGACGTTAGAGCAACTCCAGCACATGCGCCGTATTTTGGATCGCCAAATTCGTTATGGAGGTGACTGCTAGTACTCCCTTCGTCTAGGTGCATAAGTCATCTTAGATTGTGCACCGTGACTAAGGCGAAGGGGAAAATGAGATGACTTAATATTTATTTGCTAATTAATAGCATTGCATGCAATGAACTGACCACTGCATGTCGTGTTTGGTAGACTCAAGTCATTAAAAGCATGTACGTCCCACATCTCTTATTGGTTGATTCATTTATTTATGTCAAGAAATAAGAAACAAGATGAGAGTTAATGCACCGCACCCAAGTATTTTGGGATTATTTGGTTTTCGTAAGGTGACTTATACACCTAGATGGAGGGAGTATAATTTATGAAGGTTACGTAGCTAACTCAGATTCGTTGTAACGGAGCCTCCCAAAAAATTCAACCGGTGGGACCAGATTGTTGTAGGTTGTACCGATTCTACTCCAATTCAATTGAACAAGGCCTCCTTTCAAAATAAATAAATAAATAATAAACAAGGCTTCGTCCCACGCTGGTCATGCACACGCAGCGTCATTGTGTGGCGCGAAAAGGGGCCTCAACGGCCTCGTCCCATGTAAGCCATGTCTCACCGTCGCGTGTCGGGAGTGGGTATGCGGCCCCAAATCCACAACCCCCCTCCCCCATCTCCTCGTCCATCCTCCTCCTCGAACTTGAAGACCAGGGGACTCCTCCTTCTGCTGCACCATTGACTTGAAGTGATGGATTTGAGGCGCCGAAGAGGGGATTTGATAAGGTCGAGAGGGGTGGGCGCCGGTCTTTTATAGCCACGAGCTACATGCAGAATGGGCGCGGGCTGGGGAAAGTCGTGGCAAGACGGGAGACATTAATGGGTAATCTGGGAGGTGGTAGGCCACATGCATATTTCCCGGTGAGAACACACGGCCGCACCATTGGGTAGCAGAGGCCGAGATATTTGACTGAGAGGGCCAATGCCCCCCTTAACCCCATGTATGAGAAGAAAGCATCTATGGGAGGCCTTAGATGGGACTTTTTTTAGTCATACTTGATACGTCTTCGTCGTATCTATAATTTTTTATTGTTTCATGCCAATATTATACAACTTTCACATATTTTTGGAAATTTCTTATATGATTTATTGGACTAACCTATTGATCCAGTGCCCAGTGCCAGTTCCTGTTTGTTGCATGTTTTTTGTTTCGCAGAAAATCCATATCAAACGAAGTCCAAACGCGATAATTTTTTTACGAAGAATTATTTTGAAATATATGTGATTTTTAGGACGTGGAATCAACGCAAACGGGGGCCCACAGTGACCACAACCCACCAGGGCGCGCCGGGCACCCCCTGGCGCACCCAGGTGTCTTATGCCCTCCTCGAAAGTCGGTTGGGGCCCTTCTTCTGGCGCAAGAAAGATAATTTATGGAAAAAAATTGTGTAAAAATTTCAGCGCAATCGGAGTTACGGATCTCCGGGAATTTAAGAAACCGTGAAGGGCCAGATATGGGGAACGCGAAACAGAAGAGAACAGAGAGGGAGATCCAATCTCGGAGGGGCTCCCGCCCCTCCGCCGCCATGGAGGCCATGGACCAGAGGGGGAACCCTCCTCCCATCTAGGGGGAGGCCAAGGAAGAAGAAGAAGGAGGGGGGCTCTCTCCCCCTCTCTCCTGGTGGCGGCGGAAAGCCGCCGGGGCGAGGATCGTGACGGTGATCTACATCAACAATCTTGCTACCGTCAACACCAACTTTCTCCCCCTCTATGCAGCGGTGTAACACCCCTTCTCTCCGCTGTAATATCTACTTAAACATGGTGCTCAACTCCATATATTATTTCCCAATGATATTTGGCTATCCTATGATGTTTGAGTAGATCCGTTTTGTCCTGTGGGTTAATCGTGATCTTGGTTGGTATGATTGTATATTTTATTTATGGTGCTGTCCTACGGTGCCCTCCGTGTCGCGCAAACGGAGGGGCCCCCGCTATAGGGTGTTGCAATATGTTCATGGTTTGCTTATTGTCGGTGTTGCAGGGGTGACAGCAGCCTAAACACGGATAAGTGGGTTATGGCGTATGGGAGTAAAGAGGACTTGATACTTAATGCTATGGTTGGGTTTCACGACCTTAATGATCTTTAGTAGTTGCGGATGCTTGCTAGAGTTCCAATCATAAGTGCATATGATCCAAGTAGAGAAAGTATGTTAGCTCATGCCTCTCCCTCATGTAAAATTGCAAGAATGATTACCGGTACTTGTTACCGATTGCATAGGGACAAATGACTTTCTTGTTGACAAAAGCTATCTACTTTTATTACCTTGCAATTTATTCGTAGTTTTATTCTCGCAAAGTACTCGTAGTTTTATTCTTGCAAAATAGTTTCATACTTGTTTAGGTAAAGCAAACATCAAGTGTGCGTAGAGTTGTATCGGTGGTCGATAGAACTTGAGAGAATATTTGTTCTACCTTTAGCTCCTCGTTGGGTTCGACACTCTTATTTATCGAAGAAGGCTACAAACGATCCCCTATACTTGTGGGTTATCAAGACCTTTTTCTGGTGCCGTTGCCGGGGAGCAATAGCGTGGGGTGAATATTCTCGTGTGTGCTTGTTTGCTTTATCACTAAGTAGTTTTTATTTCTTGTTCTAAGTTGTTCTCTATCTTTACTTATGGATATGGAACATGAAACACCAAAAAATTTAGTTGTACTTGCTACTCATAGAGATGGGGAACCTTCTAAAACCCTCGATACTCGTTATGTGAAAAATATTATGCACTACTTTGATAATCTTGAGAAAACCCCATTCAACTTTATAATGGGAGACACGTTGGATCAACGTGAATACTTTAGGGATTATCGCTTGACTCAAAAAGGAAAATTGTTATGGGATCAAATTGATATGTTGCATTGGTATGCTTGGAATTTATGCCAGAGATATGATTATACTTGTTGCTCTAGGATGAACGCTCCACACCTTCCCTTTTCATGCAAATTTAATGATAATGAAACATTGGCTTCTTATGCCAATGGTAGATATGATTATTATGATGTGGAACGAATAGAAGAATTTGTTGCTTTTAAGGGTGCTTATGAAATTGAATCTTTGTTTTTAAAGTATGAAGCTTTTGATGATGATGTTTATAGACCTGAAAATTTTGCCATCCTTAAATATTGCTATGAAAATTATAAATACAATTCCAATATTGATATATTTATTGAGAAAGTCTCCGTTGTCCAAGAAGAGACTAATATTTTGCAGCAGTCTATGGAAGAAGAAATTGATGAAACTGTGAGCTCATTGGATGAAAAAGATGATGAGAAGAGCGAAGAACAAAAGGAGGAAGAGCGGATTAGCTACCCGTGCCCACTTTCTAATGATAGTAACTCTTCAACTCATACATTGTTTAATTTCCCTTCGTGCTTACCGAAGGATGAATGCTATGATAATTGTTATGATCCCATTGATTCATTTGAATTATCCCTTTTTGATGAACTAGATGCTTGCTATGCTTGTGGCCATGATGCCAATATGAATTATGCTTATGGAGATGAACTTGCTATAGTTCCTTATGATAAGAATGAAATTGTTGCTATTGCACCCACACATGATAGTCCTATTATCTTTTTGAATTCTCCAAACTACACTATATCGGAGAAGTTTGTTCTTATTAAGGATTATATTGATGGGTTGCCTTTTACCGTTGCACATAATAATTTTGATGAATGTAATATGCATGTGCTTGCTGCTCCTACTTGCAATTATTATGAGAGAGGAACTACATCTCCGCCTCTCTATGTTTCCGACACGATAAAATTGCAAGAAACTGCTTATGCTATGTATTGGCCTTTACTTGATGTGCATGAATTGTTCCTGTATGACATGCCGATGCATAGGAAGAGAGTTACACTTCGTCATTGCCTGATATATGTTGCTTTGTGCTCACTACTAAATGCCAAATCATTGTTAATTAAAATTGGCTTTGATATACCTTGGGATCCGGGTGGATCCACTACTTGAGCACTTTATGCCTAGCTTAATGGCTTTAAAGAAAGCGCTGCCAGGGAGAGAACCCGGAAGTTTTAGAGAGTCATTTATTTCTGTTGAGTGCTTTTATAAAGTTTAAAAACAAAAAAATATAGAGGGGAACTTAAAACTTCACAAAAAGAAAAGTGAAAGTGAGAGGGACGAGCATTGTGAAAGTGGGGGCTAGCCTTGAACTTTGTTCATGCCCATGGAAACTTTGTGAATCTTAATTACAAAAACTTTTCAACAAAAATAATTATCCCCTTGTACAAATCCATTGTATTATAAAAATAACTAGCACCGAAGAAGCGCGGCGCACGCCGCGCCCGTGATCGATTTCGTGCATATTTTGCCAAAATAAGCAAGAAAATAATATATATTACGCGAGAAAATAAAATGAAAGGAGAACACGAATCCTATCTTTACTCCATGATCTGCACGTGACAAACATTAAATGATTTAACAAATAAAGTAAACTGGTTGGCCTATTAATATTTTTCATAAGCATATATTTTCCCCCTTTTGTAAGTAAAAAATAAATGTGATGGGCGCGGTAGCAATATGTATTTAGATTCATTTTTATATGGACTATTTGATCAACAATGAGATCGAATGGGATTATTACCAATGTATAGACCCTATAGTAGGGGAATATCTCTTGTCCAGTTTGTGCATTTTTTCACTTACATTTCATATCGAGTTCCTAGTTGGCACTCTTTCATTCTCTCTCAATATAAAATTCAAATTTAGAATTTTGTAAGTAATTTAGACCCCAAATCTATTGTGGTGTAAAAATGGATAGTAATTGTCAAGGAGCTTATTTAAACGAAGCATCTATGAATGGCTAATATGATAATATCATGTTCAACCCAATGCACTTTCCATACTGCGATATATAGGATAAGTGATATATCCATACTTCAGGAAGTTTTGGTGACTGAGGAATAACTGGTTCTAGAAAAGTTTTTTCAACAAACACTACCCGCCACGGATGATCCACTGTCTTGTATTTTCATCTTTCTCTTTCAATCGACCGAAGAAATAGAATAGGAAATGTTTTTATTTTCATGTTGCCTCTTCTCGTTGCCTGCTTATAGACTGTCGGGATGGAGCACGTCGTAGAGGTGTTTTAGTGACCACATTGCGGTTGAAGTCTCGATCTGGTTGGCCACTGGGAAGGAGAAGGTGAGGTAGACGATGGCAACAACATCGGTTATTCTCCTTGAGTAGGTGAACACACCGTGGGAGAAGGAGTCTCAGTTTTTTTGGGGATTTTTTTGGTATTCCTTCTGGATAATGTTCACTTGAATGCATAGTGCTGATTTATTATTTTTATTGTTCCAATGTATTGATTTGGGTTACAATTCAGGTATTGTTTCAGTTTATGGTTTAGATGTGTTAATGTTTTAGATTTATTCAGACGTTATCCCGTTTTCAGAGATATTACTGTTCCGGGTCGAGGGAGAGGAGTCTCAGATTTTTCTTTTGTGGTATTTCGTCTAAAATACTGTTCACGTGAATGCGTAGTGTTGATTTATTGTTTTTGTTGTTCCGGTTTATTGGGTGTATTGCTTTGGGTTACAATTTGGTTACTGCTTTGGGTTTGCTATTTCGGTAATATCTGGGCTATTATTTTGGTTAGCCGTTTTGGAATTATTCGGATACTATTTAGGTTTTTGTTCCGGTAACTGTTGGGGTACTGTTCATTGATGTTGGTGTAAAAACGGAGAGTAATCGGTCAAGAATTTATTTTTCCCATGGGTACTGTTCATGTAAATATATTGTTCTGGTCTACTGTTTTGTGCCTTGTCAGCACCATCACAGGAAAGAATCGAGAGACTATCGATGCGGTTCTGCATTGGTACACGGGTGGAGAAAAATGATATGTAGGAATATCCTAAATCTTAACCCTCCATATAAGGAAGCGAGGCCGGAGGAGAGGGTGAGAAATGATGTGTTAAAAAATCTCACTTTTTTTTTCTGAATTACGCGTGTATTTTTTCTCAAATTTATTGTTCCGGTCTATTGTTTTGTGCCACATCAGTACCATCACAGGAAAGGATCAGGAGACGATCGATGCAGCTTTACATCGGTACGTGGGTGGAGAGAAATGATGTGTAAAATAATCCTAAATCTTAACCCTCTATATATAAGGACGCGAGGATGGAGGAGGGGGAGATAAATGATGGGTAAAAAAAATCCAAGTTTTTTTCTCTGAATTACGCGTGCATTTTTTCTCTAGAGGCACTGTTCACATAGGGTTACTGTTTTTGCTAATGGTTACTGTTCACACATGGGTTGATGTTCACGCTTGCTGTTCATTACCGGGGTACTTTTCATGCGTGCCTACTATTCATCACCTCTTTTCACTGCTGGCCACGTAAGTGAATAGTGAAAGTTTAAAACCCCTGATTGTTCGCTTGCAGTACTGTTCACGTGTGGTGTATTGAATTTCTGTGACTACTGTTCACGCTTACTGAGTCAAAACCTTGCGATTTTAGTATATGTAAGTATGATGGTGATATTCAGCACACAGAAGAAAAACATGCATATTTTTTCTCCGGCGAAAGATAAAAAAAGGGTGAAAAAAAAACAGGGCACTGTTCATAAGTAATTACTATGCAAAAGCAGCTACTGTTTTCGGCCGTTGCTACTGTTCACAAGTAACTACTGTGCATACGTGATTACTGTTTGCTGACACCGACGTAATTGAACAGTGAATGCTGAAAAAAAACTCAAAAAAAGGAGAAAATCGGGATGGGTAAATGTTAGTGTTCTGAGTTATTCGGGTTTGCTATTTCGGTAATATCTGGGCTATTATTTCGGTTAGTCGTTCTGGGTTTATTCGGATACTGTTTAGGTTTTTGTTCCGGTAATTGTTGGGGCACTGTTCATTGATGTTGGTGTAAAAACGGAAAGTAATCAGTCAAGAATTTATTTTTCCCACGGGTACTGTTCATGTAAATATATTGTTTTGATCTACTATTTTGTGCCTTGTCAGCACCATCACAGGAAAGGATCGAGAGACTATCAATGCGGTTCTGCATTGGTAGACGGGTGGAGAAAAATGATATGTAGGAATATCCTAAATCTTAACCCTCCATATAAGGACGCGAGGCCGGAGGAGAGGGTGAGAAATGATGTGTTAAAAAATCTTACTTTTTTTCTGAATTACGCGTGTATTTTTTCTCAAATTTATCGTTCCGGTCTATTGTTTTGTGCCACATCAGTACCATCACAGGAAAGGATCAGGAGACGATCGATGCAGCTTTACATCGGTACGCGGGTGGAGAGAAATGATGTGTAAAATAATCCTAAATCTTAACCCTATATATATAAGGACGCGAGGATGGAGGAGGGGGAGGTAAATGATGGGTAAAAAAATCCAAGTTTTTTTCTCTGAATTACGCGTGCATTTTTTCTCTAGAGGCACTGTTCAAATAGGGTTACTGTTTTGCTAACGGTTACTGTTCACATCTGGGGTTGATGTTCACGCTTGCTGTTCATTACCGGGGTACTTTTCATGCGTGCCTACTGTTCATCATCTCTTTTCACTGCTGGCCACGTAAATGAATAGTGAAAGTTTAAAACCCCTGATTGTTCGCTTGCAGCACTGTTCATGTGTGGTGTATTGATTTTCTGCGACTATTGTTCACGCTTACTGAGTCAAAACCTTCCGATTTTAGTATATGTAAGTATGATGGTGATACAGCACATAGAAGAAAAACATGCATATTTTTTCTCTGGCGAAAGATAAAAAAAGGAAGAAAAAAAGGGTACTGTTCATAAGTAATTACTGTGCAAAAGTAGTTACTGTTTCGGCTGTTGTTACTGTTCATGAGTAACTACTGTGCATACGTGATTACTGTTTGCTGGCACCAACGTAATTGAACAGTGGACGCTGAAAAAAAACTCAAAAAAAGGAGAAAAATCGAACCCTTCCCAGTTTAGTATATGTACATATGTGCCAAGATTTGCCTTTAGGATGATTAGATTGCTTGTTGGTATATGCGGTGCAAAAACAGAAACTTTGGTTGTAGTGTGTGATTTTACATTTTTTACTGGAACGTCGAAAGTTTCTGAAACTTTTTGCACAGTATTTCTATGCAATTGTTTTATTTTTTCCTAAATTTTCAGAATTTTTGCAGTACCAGAAGTATGGTAGGTGTTCAGATTGCTACAGACTATCCTGTTTATGACAGATTCTGTTTTTGATGCATTGTTTTGCTTGTTTTGATGAAACTATCGGTTTTTATCGGTGGTATAAGCCATGGAAAAGTTATATTACAGTAGCTACAATGCAAAAACAAAATATGAATTGGTTTGCAACAGTACTTAGAGTAGTGATTTGCTTTATTATACTAACGGATCTTACCGAGCTTTCTGTTGAGTTTTGTGTGGATGAAGTGATCAAAGATCGAGGAGGTCTCGATATGAGGAGAAGGAGGAGAGGAAAGAGCTCAATCTTGGGGATGCCCAAGGCACCCTGTGACGCCCCCGGCTCGATCGTGCACTAATCATACACGCAATGCACACGATCAAGCCTAAGGACTCACGGGAAGATATCACAACACAACTCTAAAACATAAATAAAGTCATACAAGCTTTATATTACAAGTCAGGGGCCTCGAGGGCTCGAATACATAAGCTCGATGGCATACAAGCGTCAGTGGAAGCATCAGATATCTGAGTACAGATATAAAAGAAAACACAGAGGGGCCTTTAGAAAGGCGGGACAAAATAAAACACTATGATCGAAAGGCGTAGGCCTCCTGCCTGGGACCCTCCGATCCTACTCCTGGTCATCAGTCAACTCGTAGTAGTATCCCCCCTCGGGGTAGTAGTAGCGATCGTCGGCGGGGGCAGCTGTATCCGGGGCTCCGTCATCTGGTCGCATCAAATGAATATGGGGGAAAAAAACAAAGCAACCGTGAGTACTCAGAAGTACTCAGCAAGCAAGGATCTACACTACATATGCAACATTTTCAAAGAGAGGCTGTATATATGGACTGGGCTGCAGAAATGCCAGAATAGAGAGAAGGCCTAGTCCTATCGAAGACTAGCATCTTCAGCGGTCTTGCAGGAATAGAAGAGAGTAGGACAGTACAATATAATGTAGCAGTATCATTAAGTCTCAACCTCACCCAGAGATCCTTTCTCGACTCCTTGCGAGAAAGCAATCCCAGAGCCATACAGTCATCAACCTCGTCCTGAGATCCCTTCTCGACTCCCAGCGAGAAGCAATCCCGGAGCCATAGTATCCAAGTATCCAGTTCTAATTTTATCAATCAGGATACAACTCCGAGTGTCCGTTACCGTAGGACAGGCTATCGATAGATGTTTTCTTCCCTGCAGGGGTGCACCAACTTACCCACCATGCTCGCTTAACTCTAGCCGGACACACTTTCCCGGGTCATGCCCGACCTCGGCCAAACGACACACCGCAACCCTACCTAGAGCTCAGCAGAGAGGTCCCCGCCGGTCTACATCCTAAGCGCAAGGGGGTCTTGGGCCATCGCCCCTCGCCCTCCGGGTCGTTGCGCACATGGCTCAGATCCAAGCACCACCTCTGTTGTGAATGGCGCCAATCACTCCATGCCACACTGCTGAACTGGACGTCTGTCAGAGCTTTCGGCTGATGCATACGATGCAGAACGCCCATACTATGCCCACGTGATGGTTAGTGCTATCAGGCCAGAGGCCTGCTCGGATCAAATATCCAAATCGTTAGTACCTTGGGCTTGCGGTAATGAGCAGAGACTCACGAAAGATGTGACCCCGTCGCCCCGTCTCGAGGACTTGCTGCAAGGGTTAAGAATGCCCGGACGCGCCTCGTATTCATCACTCGGGCACCATACAGGCACCCGTCTTCACAACACTCGCCACTTAGGCGCACGCGGGTACCCCTCAGGGTCGACCCGCCTTTCCAAGTAACAACAGTACAGTCCAAGTATCCGTGTGTCCATAACATCAGGGGAATCCGAGGTATCACCCTCGTTGGATTCCTACTCGATGTATCCGTCAAGGTGAACTCGGAGGAATCACCCTCGCTGGGTTCACACTTGAGGTGTTGTACGACGGCGTCGTTATCGGAAGCGGTGAAGGAGTAATCACCCTCGATGACCACGACCGAATAGCTACTCTACAGAGTTAACATCAGAAGTGCTACAAGAGGTTTCACCCTCGCACTCAATAGTAACACTGCAGTGTCGTTACAACTAGGGGGGTGATGTGCGGTGTCGGGGCCTGGTCTTCCACCCCGTTCGTCGGGTCTTCTGATAATCCAGCGGGGCAGTCGGGAAAAGTGGGGGTCACTGATAGGTCTCTACCCAGCCTAAACTAAGCAGTTTAGGATATGCAGGTAATTATCAAAAGGAGGTTACAGTAAACAGGCTATGCATCAGAATAGGTAAAGCAGTAGCAGCAGCAATTCTAATGCAAGCATGAGAAAATAGAATGGGCGATATCAGGATGATCAAAGGGGGGGCTTGCCTGGTTGCTCGGCGGCAAGGGCAAGGTCGTCAATGGTGTCTTCAGTCTCCGGAGCTGCGTCGGTCTCGGGGACGACGTCAGGGTCTAACAAGAGAGAAGAGGGGGAGGAAACAGTATAAATACACAGCGAACAAGTGCAGCACAAAGCATAACATGGCAATACGCGGTGACAGAGGTGATCTGACGTAGTGCCGGGTGATACTGGCGAAGGGGGGATTCATCCGGGAAAGTATTCCCGGTTCTGGACAAATGTCGGACAGATGACCGGAGGGGAACGGTTCCATGTTCGGGTAGCTAGGGACGTGTGACGGACGAACGGACCGCGTATTCCGATCCGTCTCGTCGTTTTGAGCAACTTTCATGTACAAAGTTTTTCGATCTGAGCTACGGATTATTTTATATGATTTTCTAAAGATTTTAGCAATTTCTGGAATTTATTTAATCATTTAAATTCGAATTATCCAAAACAGTGTTATGCTGACGTCATCATGACGTCCGCATGACATCAGCAGCCTGTTTAGTTAATTAACAGTAGTTAATTAGGTTAATTAATTGATTGATTAATTTATTTATCTTTTTTTTATTCTTTTTTTTCTGGGGCGTGGGGCCCCTTTGCCATAGGCCCAGGGGGCCTTAACAGGTGCTGGGCGCAGGGAGCAGCGGGCGCTCGATCGCTGGCCTCGGGCGCGGCCAGCGGGAAGGCGCGGCAAGGCTGCCGGCGAGCGGTGGCAGGAACGGTGACTCCTAGGCCGGCGACGAGCAGGCGCGGTGGCAGAGAGCGGCGCACCCGAGCAGCGGCGCGGCAGTGGTGGTGGCTGAGCGCCGTCGGCAACGGCGTGGCCAGGCGAGGCCAGAGGTGCGGCGAGGTGGAGGTGAGCGAGCGAGCGCGAGGGAGGGGCCGGGACGGGCCAGGACGCGGCAGATGCGGGACTGGGCGGTGGCGGGCGTGGTGCGGTGGAGCCGACGCGTCCGAGTGTTGGCCAGCGCGTTCGGGGCCCGGCAAAGCGCCTGGGCATGGTGAACGCGAGCGGGTTCGACAGCGGGCAAGCGAGCTCGTGGGGCGGCGCTACGACGAGGGAAACGAAAGGAGGAAGAGGGAGGGTCGATGGAGGGGCTCACATCGGAGCACATGGAAGGCTCGGCGAGCACAGGGAGGCGCCGGAGACGACGAAGCAACGACGGCGATCTCCGGGTCTGAGGTGGAAGACGACGGCGAGCAGCTTGATGCAGGGGTGAGGAGCTCGAGCTGGTCCTTGTAGGCGATGTAGGGGAGGGCGACGAGGCTTCTGCCCAACCTGCTGCAGCTCGGGGTGGCGCCGGCGCGCAGAAACGGCGAAGGCGCGGCGGAGTCGGGCGCCCGAGCGCCCCGATCCAGAACGGGGAGGGAGAGGGAGGAGTGGATCGAGGGGAGAGTGGGGATCGTGGGGGGGGGGGGGGGGGGGAATGGGTTAGGTTACGATGGGGGTAGCGGGGCCTTAGTAGGCCAGGCGAGCGGGGTGGCCGGCTGGGCTGGCCGGCTGATTAGCTTGGCTGAGGCCCAGCGGGGATTGGGGGTTATTCATTTTTAGTTTATTTTGTTCTTTTTTTTCTTTTCTATTTCCTTTCTTATCTATTGTTTTGCTATTTGTTAGGCCACTAATTGACTTTTATAAAATGTGTTACTTAGCCCACATAACACAGTGCATTATCCAACCCTGGTATAAAATGGTTTTGGGGTCAAATGCTTTCATATGGATTTTATTTAAATAAATAGGTATTAGATTATTTCTGTTTTGGTACTGTTAGAGCCACCTAATTAATTTATTAATTGTTGGTTTCAATTTTAGAATAGTCTCTGAATTATTTACAATATCATGAACAATTTAGTTTCTATTTTGAACAACTTTTATTTTCCACTTTAGTTTTAATTTGAATCTTGAGTTAGGAGCTGAATGCAAATGATGATTAGGCACTGATAATCATGATGACATGGCATAATCAAAAGGGGATTACTGTAGTTAACCACTGGGGGTGTTACAAATCTCCTCCACTAACAAGAATTCTCGTCCCGAGAATTAAGAGGTAGAAGGAAAAAGTTCGGGGTATTCCGCACGAAGATTATCCTCGCGTTCCCAAGTGGCTTCATCTTCAGTATGATTTGACCACTGCACTTTGAGGAACTTGGTAACCTTCTCACGGGTCCGACGTTCAGCTTCATCGAGAATGCGGATCGGAAGCTCCTTATAAGATAGATCATCTTGCAATTCGAGCATCTCGTGATCCACAGCTCGGTGCGGAGATTCCTTGAAGCATTTACGAAGTTGCGACACATGGAATACGTCGTGGATATGAGAGAATTGCGGCGGCAACTCCAATTTATACACCACCTGACCACGTCTTGCAACAATGCGGAAAGGACCAATGTAGCGTGGAGCTAACTTGCCCTTGATTCCGAAACGGTGAGTGCCCTTCGTAGGAGTGACACGCAGATAAGCTTGATCTCCAGGTTGATAAGTCAAACCCCATCGTTTGCGATCATAGTTGCTCTTCTGACGGTCCTGAGCCGCCTTGAGATTTTCTCGGACAATTCGGACTTGCTCTTCAGCGTGTTGGATAATATCCGGACCCACAAGCGGTCATTCCCCAGTTTCTGACCAATTCAGAGGGGTTCGACACTTACGTCCATATAGAACTTCAAAGGGAGCCATTTTCAAGCTGGCTTGATAGCTGTTGTTATATGAGAATTCCGCATAAGGAAGAGATTCTTCCCACTTCTTGCCAAACGATATAACACAAGCCCGAAGCATGTCTTCAATCACTTAATTGACTCGCTCGACTTGGCCTTGGGATTGGGGGTGATAAGCTGAACTCCAGGTAATATGAGTTCCCATAGCTTCTTGGAAACTTTCCCAGAACTTTGAGGTGAAAAGACCGCCACGGTTCGAACTAATCTCCTTCGGAATACCGTGGAGTGAAACAATTCTGGAGATATACAACTCTGCTAACTGACTAGCAGTGATAGTTTCCTTGACGGGCAGAAAGTGTGCAACTTTAGAAAGTTGGTCGACGACGACAAGAATAGCATCGTGACCCTTCTGTGACCTGGGAAGTCCTGTAATGAAATCCATCTGAACCTTATCCCATTTCCATAGTGGAATGGGAAGTGGTTGCAGAATTCCAGCAGGCTTTTGATGTTCTGCTTTAACGCGACGACACACATCGCATTCAGCAACATATCGAGCAATATCCTGCTTCATTTTAGACCACCAGTACCTTTGACGGAGATCACGATACATCTTGGTGCTACCCGGATGAATAGACAGCGGGGTATCATGTGCCTCCTTCATGACCTTGTCGGTCATAAGCTCGAAGCGAGGTACGACAATGCGGTTTCTGAAATACAAGGTTCCATCTTCAGACAGCGAGAAATCCCTGTACTTTACAAGGTGAAGGTCTTTCTTCATCAGATCAATTTCAGCATCTTTAGCTTGCGCATCCTTAACAGCTTTCTCAAGATCTGGTTGTATCACAAGGTTATTAAGAGAACCCTGTGAAACAATACGCAGATTCAGCTTGCGCAGTTCTTCAAAAAGACGAGGTTGAGCTCGCCTAACCATAAGGTTGTCGCAATAGGACTTGCGGCTTAAGGCATCAGCCATCACGTTAGCCTTGCCAGGGGTATAAGAAATACCCAAATCATAGTCCGCAATGGCCTCCATCCATCTTTGCTGACGGAGGTTTAGAGATGGCTGAGTGAACAAGTACTTCAGACTTTTATGATCCATGTAGATCTCGCAACGATTACCGAGGAGGTAATGTTGCCACAACTGCAGTGCATAGATGACAGCAGCTAGTTCTAGATCATGTACCGGATAATTCTCTTCATGTGGGCGCAACTGACAAGAGCCATAAGCAATCACTTTACGCTCTTGCATTAGGACACAGCCTAATCCTTCACGGGATGCGTCACAATAAATCACAAAGTCTTTGCGGGTATCTGGAGGAGATAGTACTGGGGCAGATGTTAGCTTGTCTTTGAGTGTCTGGAAACTTTCTTGACATTTTTCGGTCCATTCGAACTTAACGCCCTTGTGAAGCAGATCAGTCAAAGGTTTAGCAATCTTTGAGAAATTCTAGACAAAACGACGGCAATAACTTGCAAGGCCGAGAAAACTTCTCACTTGCTTGACGTTCTTCGGAGGAGTCCAGTCAAGAATAGCCTGAACTCGTTCCGGGTTAACAGCAATTCCATCCTTGGAAATCACATGACCAAGGTAAGTTACTTCAGAAAGCCAGAATTCACATTTGGAATACTTGGCATACAACTGGTGTTCTCGGAGCCTTTCCAGTACAAGACGGAGGTGTTCAGCATGTTCTTCCTTATTCTTCGAATATACCAGAATATCATCTAGATAAACCACGACGAACTTGTCGAGGTAATCCATGAAGATGTAATTCATCAATCGGGAGAATGTGGCTGGAGCATTTGTTAAGCCAAAAGACATTACAGTGTACTCATAAGAGCCATAGCGAGTAACAAATGCAGTATTTGGAATATCCTCTTCACGAACACGGATCTGATGATAACCCAACCTCAAGTCGAGTTTAGAAAATACCGATGATCCAGCAAGTAGATCATACAAATCATTGATCCGAGGAAGCGGATATTTGTTCTGGATTGTTGCTTGGTTAATGGGCCGGTAATCCTGAACCAATCGGTTAGTTCCATCCTTCTTCTTAACGAAGAGTGAAGGTGCTCCCCAAGCAGAGGAACTGGGGCGGATGAAACCTTTCTTAAGTGACGTGTCGATTTCTTCCTTAAGCTCGAGAAGATGATGCGGAGGCATCTTATAAGGACGCTTCGCAATAGGTGTTGTGCCAGGCTTCAAGTCGATGACAAACTCGACAGCTCTAGCAGGGGGTATTCCTGGAAGTTCTTCTGGAAATACATCTTGAAAATCATGAACAACTGGAACGTTCTCGATGCCTTCAAGAGGTGAGGCGTTCAATGCATTCAGAACATATAATTGAGTTTCGGCGTCCTGCACTGTTCGAGCTGAGTATCTGACAGTCTGACCAGAAGGGTGTGTGAGGCGGACTGTTTCAGTGGCACAGTCAATCAAAGCTTTATGAGGCTTCAACCAGTCCATACCCAGAATAATGTCTATGTTGGAGGTCTTGAGAGCAATGAGAGAAACGGGGAACATCAATCCTCCGATCACAATGTGGTTACCGTGGCTTACCATGGTAGTTTGCCAATTAGCCCCAGGTGACTGGATTATGAATGGAGTGGACATCTCCTCGAAAAGTATATCATGGTTTCGCGCAAAACTTTCGGACATGAAGGAGTGCGATGCTCCGGAATCAAAGAGGACTGAAGCTGGGATTGAATTCACTAGAAGGGTGCCCATCACAATTTTGGGGTCCTGTCGAGCTTCTTCAATGTTGACTTGGTTGACATGAACAAGTTGACTAGCAGGTAGTCTGGTTTCAACATTCCTAGCAGGATGTTTTCGACGGCTCTTCCTGCAACCAGCAGAAGGATGTGATGCGTGTTGAGGCTGACTCTGACGGCAGTTGATAGTACGGTGCCCTGGCTGTCCACACTGGTGGCACAGACCATCATTATGGGGAGAAACACCAACATTGGATTGTCCACCCTGAATCGTTAGCTGTCTTGGCGGCGGAGGCAGACGAGGTGCAACATAAGACGGCCTCGGCGTTGGAGCAGGTCGATGATGAACATTGTGTGGGATCCAGACTCGACATTTCTGAGTAGGTCGACCGGAAGACGAACCGACATCTCGAGTACGCTTGAGCGACTCCTGGTACTCAGTCAGAGCTGTTTCAACTTGGAAAGATTTGCTGACAAACATTGCGAAGTCGTTGCAATCATGGGCAGCAAGTGCAAGGTTTATATCGGTACGCAGTCCTTCACGGAATTTCTCCTGCTTGCGTGCGTTAGTGCAGACGTCATCTTCAACATAGCGAGACAGTTCAAGAAATTTACTCTGATATTCATCCACAGTCATTGTGCCCTGTGAGAGTTTGCGGAACTCCTGCTTCTTTTGGTCCATCAGACCTTGAGGAATGTACCGTGCATGAAAAGCTGACTGGAATTCCTGCCAAGTGGTTATTGTTTCAGCAGGCAACATACCCTTGTGGCTTTCCCACCATTGAGCAGCTGGGCCCTTCAGGTGGAATGTCACAAAGGTGACGTAACTGCCAGGAGCAACATTAGCTGATTCCATCTCAAACAGGATGTCTCGAAGCCAATCATCAGCATCCATAGGATTGGTGGAGTTGCGGAAAACAGACGGGTTGAGGCGCACAAATTTTGCCAGAGTTATTGGAGCATTCTATTGCTGAGCATTCTGGTTTGGAAATTGAGCCATTAGTCCGGTCATAAACTGCTGCATCATTGCGGCAATATACGGTGGAGGTGGAGGATCGTCAGCCATCCTGCCAAATCAACAGGGGCAGTTTAGCAAGAAAAACTGCATGTGTAAGAGGTCATTCACGATGTAATCATGAGTGATGAACAAGAAGGCATTAGGTGCATATTAGTAGTCATCAAAGACATACAGAACGATGCACGGAATTGGACACAAACGGCAGTAGGGGTTCGGAAATGCACGCAGCTAGACAAACTAGGCGGCGCGCAGGCACGCGGCAAGGAAGTACACGACGGGACATAGCAAAGGCTACATCAACGTCGGAGAAAACTATTGGAGCGAGGAATCTGCAAGTGACAAAACAGGGTGCCCTCGATAAGAGGATCCTGCAAGCAAAACCTGGCCCGCAATCTTGAAGGAGGGGGGGGGGGAATTTCAGAACACCGGGTGGATGTGATCACGAGAACCTAATGTTGGAGTTAGTAAAATTTTAACCCGAATAGAAGAGAGATCAGAGTCCCAGAGTATAGACGAGGAATAAAAGATCCTAATACCACCCAATTGGCGACGTGGGCCCGTAAGCCACACAGCCAAGTTAGTAAAACAGTTTTCGGTTACTAGACTCAACTTCGGCCAAGGAGTTGGAAAGGGGGGTTCCTACAGTCAGTCGGCTCTGATACCAACTTGTGACGCCCCCGGCTCGATCGTGCACTAATCATACACGCAATGCACACGATCAAGCCTAAGAACTCACGGGAAGATATCACAACACAACTCTAAAACATAAATAAAGTCATACAAGCTTTATATTACAAGTCAGGGGCCTCGAGGGCTCGAATACATAAGCTCGATGGCATACAAGCGTCAGAGGAAGCATCAGATATCTGAGTACAGATATAAAAGAAAACACAGAGGGGCCTTTAGAAAGGCGGGACAAAATAAAACACTACGATCGAAAGGCGTAGGCCTCCTGCCTGGGACCCTCCGATCCTACTCCTGGTCATCAGTCAACTCGTAGTAGTATCCACCCTCGGGGTAGTAGTAGCGATCGTCGGCGTGGGCAGCTGTATCCGGGGCTCCGTCATCTAGTCGCATCAAATGAATATGGGGGAAAAAGAAAACAAAGCAACCGTGAGTACTCAGAAGTACTCAGCAAGCAAGGATCTACACTACATATGCAACATTTTCAAAGAGAGGCTGTATATGTGGACTGGGCTGCAGAAATGCCAGAATAGAGAGAAGGTCTAGTCCTATCGAAGACTAGCATCTTCATCGGTCTTGCATGTAACACCCCATGTATTAAGCTACAGTAATCGCCCTGTTGATAATGCCATGTCATCAGGATCAACAGTGCTTAATCATCATTAGTAGTAAATCCCTTTCAAATTCAAACTCCAATGGAAATTCAAACTAAAAGTGAAAATAAAAGTTGTACAAATCCAGAGACTAAAATGTTCATTAAATAATAAATATTCCAGAGACAATTCTAAAATTATATTCAACATATACTAAATAAATTAGGTGACCCTAACAACCACAAAACAACACTATTTAATACCTTTTTTTAATAAAATCCAAAAGAAAACATTTGGACTCGAAACCTTTTTATAACAGTGGCTAATAATGCACTGTTATTATTGGACTAAGTTTCATAAAATACAAAAGTCATTTGAAATAAGAATAAAAGAGAAAACAGAAAAGAAAATAAATAAAAAGTAAAAAACAAGACAAAAGGAAAGAAAGACCCCCTCTTCCCTGGGCCAAGTGGCCCACCTGGCGACCAGCCAGGCCGGCCCATCTCTCCCTACGACCCACCTAGTCCCCTACAACCCCTGGGCGACCGAAACCCTAACCCACTCGCCCCACACTCCCCCCCCATGTCTCCCTCCCGATCCCGTCCTCGACGCCATCGCGCCGGCGACCCCCGACGCCCTACGCCTCGCGTCGCCCGGAGCCACCTCGCCATCCGCCGTCTCCGTCCTCCTCCGCGAAGCTGCCTCGCCGGACCGCCCCGTCCCCACCTCTCCCCCGCCTTCCCCCCCCCCTCGATCCAGAAGGGGATCGGGGCATCAGCGCCCCTGTGCTCGCCGACCCGGATCCCGCCGGCGTCGCCTCGGCTCGCCGCCGCCCCAAGCTCCGACGCTGCCTCGAGCCCGCTGCCTCTTCCCTCCATCGCCGGTGAGGCCCGTGGCCTCCACTCCCCTCCTCTCTGCCCGCGGTCACCGCGCCCGTCACCTCCCCGTAGCCGCGCTCCGCGCGCTCGCCGCTCGCTTGCGCACCCTTCCCCGCCTGCCCGCGCTCACCGCCGCTGCTCCTCCCTGTCCCTGCTCCTCGCCGCGCCCCTCTATCGCCCGCTCGCTCGACGCCGCACGCTCGCGCACCGCGGCGCCCGCCTCGCGCCCCGCTCGGCGTCCTGCGCCGCTACATCGCGCCCTCCCGGCCTCGCCCGCTCCGCGCCGCACCGGGCTGCGCGAGCCCGCCCCGGCCGCGTCACCTGCCACCGCACCACCCCTGACCGTCGCCGCGCCCTGGGCAGGGCCTCGCCCCTCCTCCCCGGCCGAGCGTGCGTGTGTGGCCAAGATGGGCCTATGACAACGGGGCCCCACGCCCCTTTTAGTTTAAAATGAAAAAGTAAAAGAAAATGAAAATGAATTAATAAAATTAATAGTTAATTAATAATTAATTAAGTTAATTAACTCTGATTAAGTTAATCTAATTCATTAGTTAGACTAATTAAACAGTAATTAGATTAACTAAACCCCTAATTAAACCTAACAGAGTATGACAGGTGGGCCCCACCTGTCAGATTGTGCTGATGTCAGCATGATGTCATGCTGACGTCATCAACTACTGTTTCGGATAATGTTAATTTAAATAATTAATTAAATTCCAGAAATTAATATAAACTTTAGAAAATCATATTAAATAATCCGTAACTCCGATGAAAATAATTTATACATGAAACTTGCTCAGAATTTCGATACGAACCCGAATACGTCCTCCGTATTCCTGTCAGACGCCCGTAGCTATATGAACATGCAACCGTTCCCCTCCGGTCATCTGTCTAACAAATCTCCGGAACCGGGAAAACATTCACGGATGGATTCCCCCTTCCTCGGTGACGTGTAACCATACGTTAGGACACACCCGGCGCTGCGTATTGTCATGACATGCTCTTGTTTGCTTTGTATTTACTGTTTCTTCCCCCTCTTCTCTCTTGGTAGACCCTGACACCGACGTCGTCCCCGAGATCGACGCAGCTCCGGAGCCCGAAGACACCATTGACGACCTTGCCCTTGCCGCCGAGCAACCAGGCAAGCCCCCCGTTTTTTGATCATCCCGATATCGCCCATTCTAATTTCTCATGCTTGCATTAGAATTGCTGCTGCTGCTGCTTTACCTATTCTGATGCATAACCTGTTTACTGTAACCTGCTGTTGATAATTACCTGCATATCCTAAACTGCTTAGTATAGGCTGGGTAGAGACCTATCAGTGACCCCACTTATCCTGACTGCCCCGCTGGATAATCCGAAGACCCGATCAACGGGGTTGAAGACCAGGCCCCGACACCGCACATCACCCCCCCTTAGTTGTAACGACACTGCAGCGTTACTATCGAGTGCCGAGGGTGAAACCTCTTATAGCACTTCTGATGTTAACTCTGTAGAGTAGCTATTCGGTCGTGGTCATCGAGGGTGATTCCTCCTTCACCGCTTCCGATAACGACGCCGTCGTACAACACCTCAAGTGTGAACCCAGTGAGGGTGATTCCTCCGAGTTCACCTTGACGGATACATCGAGTAGGAATCCAACAAGGGTGATACCTCGGATTCCCTTGATGTTATGGACACACGGATACTTGGACTTTACACTGTTACTTGGATAGGCGGGTCGACCCTGAGGGGTACCCGCGTGTGCCTGAGAGGCGAGTGTTGTGAAGACGGGTGCCTGTGTGGTGCCCGAGTGATGAATACGAGGCGCGGCCAGGCATTCTTCGCCCTTGCCGCAAGTCCTCGAGACGGGGCGATGGGGTCACATCTTTCATGAGTCTCTGCTCGTTACCGCAAGCCCAAGGTACTAGCGATTTGGATATTTGATCCGAGCAGGCCTCTGGCCTGATAGCACTAACCATCACGTGGGCATAGTATGGGCGTTCTGCATCGTAGCATCAGCCGACAGTTCTGTCAGACGTCCAGTTCAGCATTGCGGCCGGGTCGGATCGTGCCGTTGGCACTGGTATCCACCCTGCTCGCAACGACCCGGAGTGCACAGGGCGACGGCCCAAGATCCCTGAGCGCTTAGGATGTAGACCGGCGGGGACCTCTCTGCTAAGCTCTAGGTAGGGCTGTGGTGTGTCGTTTGGCCGAGGCCGGGCATGACCCAGGAAAGTGTGTCCGGCCGGAGTTAATCGAGCGTGTTGGGTAAGTTGGTGCACCCCTGCAGGGAAGAAAACTTCTATCGATAGCCTGTCCTACGGTAAAGGACACTTGGAGTTGTATCCCGATCGATACAGCTAGAAGTTGAGATGAGACCCGGATATGAGGCTCTGGGATTGCTTCTCGCAGGGAGTCGAGAAGGGATCTCAGGACGAGGTTGATGACTGTATGGCTCTGGGATTGCTTTCTCGCAGGGAGTCGAGAAAGGATCTCTGGGTGAGGTTGAGACTTAATGATACTGCTACATTATATTGTACTGTTCTACTCTCTTCTATTGCTGCAAGACCTCTGAAGATGCTAGTCTTCGATAGGACTAGGCCTTCTCTCTATTCTGGCATTTCTGCAGCCCAGTCCACATATACAGCCTCCCCTTGAAAATGTTGCATATGTAGTGTAGATCCTTGCTTGCTGAGTACTTCTGAGTACTCACGGTTGCTTTGTTTTCCTTTTCTCCCCATATCAGTTTGTCGTGACCAGAGGACGGAGCCCCTGAGATAGATGCCCCGTCGATCGACTACTACTACTACTCAGAGGCTGGATACTACTACGAGTTGACTGACGACCAGGAGTAGGATCGGAGGGTCCCAGGCAGGAGGCCTGCGCCTTTCGATCGTAGTGTTTTATTTTGCCCCGCCTTTCTAAAGGCCTTTCTGTTTCTGTTTCATATCTGTACTCAGATATCTGATGCTTCCGCTGACGCTTGTACGCAAGCTTATGTATTCGAGCCCTCGAGGCCCCTGGCTTGTAATTTAAAGCTTGTATGACTTTATTTATGTTTTAGAGTTGTGTTGTGATATCTTCCCGTGAGTCCTTAGGCTTGATCGTGTGTATTTGCGTGTATGATTAGTGCACGATTGAGCCGGGGGCGTCACAAGTTGGTATCAGAGCCGAGTGCCTCTAGGAATCCCCCTTTCCTACTCCTTGGCCGAAGTTGAGTCTAGTAACCGAAAACTGTTTTACTAACTTGGCTGTGTGGGTTACGGGCCCACGTCGCCAATTGGGTGGTATTAGGATCTTTTACTCCTCGACCTTTACTCTGGGACTCTGATCTCTCCTCTATTTGGGTTAGAACTTTACTAACTCCAACATTAGGTTCTTGTGATCACATCCACCCGGTGTTCTGAAAATTTCCCCCCTTCCTTCAAGAATTGCGTGCCAGGTTCTATTCGCAGGATCCTCTTATCGAGGGCACCCTGTGTTTCACTTGCAGATTCCTCGCCCCAATAGTTTTCTCCGATGTTGATGTAGCCTTTGCTATGTCTCGTTGTGTACTTCCTTGCCGCGTGCCTGCGCGCCGCCTAGTTGTCTAGCCTTCCCCTTTCAGCTGTCGTATTGCCGGATTGTAACCAAGGCTATGTGTGGATTTGAATGTCTGGTGCGGATATGATGAAGTATCTATTGCACTTCCTTCTGTTGTGCGTGTTCCTTCATGAATCATTCCATACACATGCAGTTTTACTTGCTAAACTGCCCCTGTTGTTTTGGCAGGATGGCTGACGATCCTCCACCTCCACCTTATACTGCCGCAATGATGCAGCATTTTATGACCGGACTAATGGCTCAATTCCCAAATCAGAATGCTCAACAGCAGAATGCTCCAATAACTCTGTCAGAATTTGTGCGCCTCAACCCGTCCATTTTTCGCAACTCCACCAATCCTATGGATGCTGATGATTGGCTTCGTGACATCCTGTTTGAAATGGAGTCGGCTAATATTGCCACTGACAGTTACGTCACCTTTGCGACATTCCACTTGAAGGGTCCCGCTGCTCAATGGTGGGAAAGCCACAAGGGTATGTTGCCTGCTGAGTCTGTAACCACTTGGCAGGAATTTCAGTCAGCCTTTCGTGCACGGTACATTCCTCAAGGTCTGATGGACCAGAAGAAGCAGGAGTTCCGCAAACTCTCTCAGGACAAAATGACTATGGATGAATATCAGAGGAAATTTCTCGAATTATCCCGCTATGCTGAAGATGACGTCGACACTGACACTCGCAAGCAGGAGAAATTCCGTGAAGGACTACGTACTGATATAAAACTTGCACTTGCTGTCCATGATTGCACAGACTTCGAAATGCTTGTCAGCAAATCTTTCCAAGTTGAAACAGCTCTGACTGAGTACCAGGAGTCGCTCAAGCGCACTCATGAAGCTGGCTCATCCTCGGGTCAGCCTGTTCAGAAGCGTCGAGTGTGGATCCCGCACAATGTTCATCACCGACCTGCTCCAACACCAAGGCCGTCTTATGTTGCACCTCGTATGCCTTCACCGCCGAGACAGCTTACGGTTCATGATGGACCGCCTGATGCTATGGCTTCTCATCAGGTGGCGCCACGACCTTCTAATGGTCGTAAGAAGAATTATCGAAACCGCCGAGTTAGAAACCGTAATGTCATACCATCTACTATTGTACTTGGCCATGCCAATCACGTCAATGCTGAAAAGGCTCAGAAGGAACCGACTATCATGCTAGGAACACTCTCTGTGAATTCAATGCCAGCTTCTGTTTTGTTTGATTCAGGTGCATCACATTCCTTCGTGTCCCAGCAATTTGCACAATTGCATGGGTTAGCTATGAGCTCATTACCCACTCCTTTAGAAATCATCACTCCACGTTCCCGGTGGCAAACCAAAATGGTAAGTCACAACAATCAGATCAGAATTGAAGGGTTGATGTTCTCTGCTTCCCTTATTGCTCTTGGACCTTCCGACATAGACATCATTCTCGGTATGGACTGGTTGACCGCCCATAATGCTTTGATTGACTGTGCCGCTAAGAAAGTCCAACTTACCCATTCTTCGGGCCAGACAATCAGATACTCAGCCCGAATAGCTCAAGATGCTGAGAGCCAGATATTTGTTCTGAATGCATTAAATGCTTCACCTCTTGAAGGCATCGAGAACGTTCCAGTTGTTTGTGATTTTCAAGATGTATTTCCAGAAGAACTTCCACGAATACCCCCTGCTAGAGCTGTCGAGTTTGTCATCGACTTGAAGCCTGGCACTACCCCTATTGCGAAGCGTCCTTATAAAATGCCTCCGCACCACCTTCTTGAACTTAAGGAGGAAATCGACACGTCACTTAAGAAATGTTTCATCCACCCCAGTTCCTCTGCTTGGGGAGCACCTTCACTCTTCATTAAGAAGAAGGATGGAACTAACCGATTGGTTCAGGATTATCGGCCCATTAACCAAGCCACAATCCAGAACAAATATCCGCTTCCCCGGATCAATGATTTGTATGATCAACTTGCCGGTTCCTCAGTATTCTCTAAGCTTGATTTGATATTGGGATACCATCAGATCCGTGTTCGTGAAGAGGATATTCCCAAGACATCATTCGTTACCCGCTATGGTTCTTATGAGTACACTGTCATGTCATTTGGCTTAACAAATGCTCCAGCCACATTCTCCCGTCTGATGAATTACATCTTCATGGATTACCTCGACAAATTTGTCGTGGTATATCTGGATGATATTCTGGTCTATTCAAAGAATAAGGAAGAACATGCCGAACACCTCCGTCTTGTACTGGAAAGGCTCCGAGAACACCAGTTGTATGCCAAGTATTCCAAATGTGAATTCTGGCTTTCTGAAGTGACATACCTCGGCCATGTGATTTCCAAAGATGGCATTGCCGTTAACCCAGAACGAGTTCAGGCTATTCTGGACTGTACTCCTCCGAAGAACGTCAAACAAGTGAGAAGTTTTCTCGGCCTTGCAAGCTATTGCAGTCGATTTGTCGAGAACTTTTCCAAGATTGCTAAGCCCCTGACTGATCTGCTTCACAAGGGCGTTAAGTTTGAATGGACAGAAAAATGTCAGGAAAGTTTCCAGACACTCAAAGACAAGCTGACATCTGCCCCAGTACTATCTCCTCCGGATACCCGCAAAGACTTTGTGATTTATTGTGACGCATCCCGTGAAGGATTAGGCTGTGTCCTAATGCAAGAGCGTAAAGTGATTGCCTATGGCGCTCGTCAGTTGCGCCCGCATGAAGAGAATTATCCGGTACATGATCTAGAACTAGCTGCTGTGATCTATGCATTGCAGTTGTGGCGACATTACCTTCTCGGTAATCGTTGCGAGATATACACGTATCATAAAAGTCTGAAGTACTTGTTCACTCAGCCATCTCTAAACCTCCGTCAGCAAAGATGGATGGAGGCCATTGCGGACTATGATTTGGGTATTTCTTATACCCCTGGCAAGGCTAACGTGATGGCTGATGCCTTAAGCCGCAAGTCCTATTGCGACAACCTCATGGTTAGGCGAGCTCAACCTCGTCTTTTTGAAGAACTGTGCAAGCTGAATCTGCGTATTGTTCCACAGGGCTCTCTAAATAACCTTGTGATACAACCAGATCTTGAGAAAGCTATTAAGAATGCGCAAGCTAAAGATGCTGAAGTTGATCTGATGAAGAAAAATCTTCACCTTGAAAAGTACAGGGATTTCTCGTTGTCTGAAGATGGAACCTTGTATTTCAGAAACCGCATTGTGGTACCTCGCTTCGAACTTATGACTGAGAAGGTCATGAAGGAGGCACATGATACCCCGCTGTCTATTCATCCGGGTAGCACCAAGATGTATCGTGATCTCCGTCAAAGGTACTGGTGGTCTAGAATGAAGCAGGACATTGCTCGTTATGTTGCTGAATGTGATGTGTGTCGTCGCGTTAAAGCAGAACATAAGAAACCAGCTGGAATTCTGCAACCACTTCCTATTCCTCTATGGAAATGGGATAAGGTTCAGATGGATTTCATTACAGGACTTCCCAGGTCACAGAAGGGTCACGATGCTATTCTTGTAGTCGTCGACCAACTCTCTAAAGTTGCACACTTTCTGCCTGTCAAAGAGACTATCACTGCTAGTCAGTTAGCAGAGTTGTATATCTCCAGAATTGTTTCACTCCACGGTATTTCGAAGGAGATCAGTTCGGACCGTGGCGGTAATTTCACTTCCAAATTCTGGGAAAGTTTCCAAACAGCTATGGGAACTCATATTACCTGGAGTTCAGCTTATCACCCCCAATCCCAAGGCCAAGTCGAGTGAGTCAACCAAGTGCTTGAAGACATGCTTCAGGCTTGTGTTATTTCATTCGGCAAGAAGTGGGAAGAATCTCTCCCGTATGCCGAGTTCTCTTATAACAACAGCTATCAAGCCAGTTTGAAAATGGCCCCCTTCGAAGTACTCTATGGACGTAAGTGTCGAACCCCTCTGAATTGGCCAGAAACTGGGGAACGACCGCTCGTGGGTCCGGATATTATCCAACACGCCGAAGAACAAGTCCGTATTGTCCGGGAAAATCTCAAGGCGGCTCAGGACCGCCAGAAGAGCAACTATGATCGCAAACGATGGGGTTTGACTTATCAACCTGGTGATCAAGCTTATCTGCGAGTCACTCCTATGAAAGGCACTCACCGTTTCGGAATCAAGGGCAAGTTAGCTCCACGCTACATTGGTCCTTTCTGCATTATTGCTAGACATGGTCAGGTGGCGTATAAATTGGAGTTGCCACCGCAATTCTCTCATATCCACGACGTATTCCATGTGTCGCAACTTCGTAAATGCTTCAAGGAATCTCCGCACCGAGCAGTGGATCACGAGGTGCTCGAATTGCAAGATGACCTATCTTATAAGGAGCATCCGATCCGCATTCTCGATGAAGCTGAACGTCGGACCCGTCAGAAGGTTACCAAGTTCCTCAAAGTGCAGTGGTCAAATCATACTGAAGATGAAGCCACTTGGGAACGCGAGGATAATCTTCGTGCGGAATACCCCATGTATTAAGCTACAGTAATCGCCCTGTTGATAATGCCATGTCATCAGGATCAACAGTGCTTAATCATCATTAGTAGTAAATCCCTTTCAAATTCAAACTCCAATGGAAATTCAAACTAAAAGTGAAAATAAAAGTTGTACAAATCCAGAGACTAAAATGTTCATTAAATAATAAATATTCCAGAGACAATTCTAAAATTATATTCAACATATACTAAATAAATTAGGTGACCCTAACAACCACAAAACAGCACTATTTAATACCTTTTTTTTAAATAAAATCCAAAAGAAAACATTTGGACTCGAAACCTTTTTATAACAGTGGCATATAATGCACTGTTATTATTGGACTAAGTTTCATAAAATACAAAAGTCATTTGAAATAAGAATAAAAGAGAAAACAGAAAAGAAAATAAATAAAAAGTAAAACACAAGACAAAAGGAAAGAAAGACCCCCTCTTCCCTGGGCCAAGTGGCCCACCTGGCGACCAGCCAGGCCGGCCCATCTCTCCCTACGACCCACCTAGTCCCCTACAACCCCTGGGCGACCGAAACCCTAACCCACTCGCCCCACACTCCCCCCCATGTCTCCCTCCCGATACCGTCCTCGACGCCATCGCGCCGGCGACCCCCGACGCCCTACGCCTCGCGTCGCCCGGAGCCACCTCGCCATCCGCCGTCTCCGTCCTCCTCCGCGAAGCTGCCTCGCCAGACCGCCCCGTCCCCACCTCTCCCTTGCCTTCCCCCCCCCCCCCTCGATCCAGAAGGGGATCGGGGCATCACCGCCCCTGTGCTCGCCGCCCCGGATCCCGCCGGCGTCGCCTCGGCTCGCCGCCGCCCCAAGCTCCGGCGCTGCCTCGAGCCCGCTGCCTCTTCCCTCCATCGCCGGTGAGGCCCGTGGCCTCCACTCTCCTCCTCTCTGCCCGCGGTCACCGCGCCCGTCACCTCCCCGTAGCCGCGCTCCGCGCGCTCGCCGCTCGCTTGCGCACCCTTCCCCGCGTGCCCGCGCTCACCGCCGCTGCTCCTCCCTGTCCCTGCTCCTCGCCGCGCCCCTCTATCGCCAGCTTGCTCGACGCCGCACGCTCGCGCACCGCGGCGCCCGCCTCGCGCCCCGACCCCTCTCGCCCCGCTCGGCGTCCTGCGCCGGTACGCCGCGCCCTCCCGGCCTCGCCCGCTCCGCGCCGCACCGGGCTACGCGAGCCCGCCCCGGCCGCGTCACCTGCCACCGCACTGCCCCTGACCATCGCCGCGCCCTGGGCAGGGCCTCGCCCCTCCTCCCCGGCCGAGCGTGCGTGTGTGGCCAAGATGGGCCTATGACAACGGGGCCCCATGCCCCTTTTAGTTTAAAACAAAAAAGTAAAAGAAAATGAAAATGAATTAATAGTTAATTAATAATTAATTAGTGAGTTAATTAAGTTAATTAACTCTGATTAAGTTAATCTAATTAATTAGTTAGAGTAATTAAACAGTAATTAGATTAACTAAACCCCTAATTAAACCTAACAGAGTATGACAGGTGGGCCCCACCTGTCAGATTGTGCTGACGTCAGCATGATGTCATGCTGACGTCATCAACTACTATTTCGGATAATGTTAATTTAAATAATTAATTAAATTCCAGAAATTAATATAAACTTTAGAAAATCATATTAAATAATCCGTAACTCCGATGAAAATAATTTATACATGAAACTTGCTCAGAATTTCGATACGAACCCGAATACGTCCTCCGTATTCCTGTAAGACACCCGTAGCTATATGAACATGCAACCGTTCCCCTCTGGTCATCTCTCTAACAAATGTCCGGAACCGGGAAAACATTCCCGGATGGATTCCCCCTTCCTCGGTGACGTGTAACCATACGTTAGGACACACCCGGCTCTGCTTATTGTCATGACATGCTCTTGTTTGCTTTGTATTTACTGTTTCTTCCCCCTCTTCTCTCTCGGTAGACCCTGACACCGACATCGTCCCCGAGACCGACGCTGCTCCGGAGCCCGAAGACACCATTGACGACCTTGCCCTTGCCGCCGAGCAACCAGGTAAGCCCCCCTTTTTTTGATCATCCCGATATCGCCCATTCTAATTTCTCATGCTTGCATTAGAATTGCTGCTGCTGCTGCTTTACCTATTCTGATGCATAGCCTGTTTGCTGTAACCTACTGTTGATAATTACCTGCATATCCTAAACTGCTTAGTATAGGCTGGGTAGAGACCTATCAGTGACCCCACTTATCCTGACTGCCCCGCTGGATAATCCGAAGGCCCGATCAACGGGATTGAAGACTAGGCCCCGACACCGCACATCACCCCCCCTTAGTTGTAATGACACTGCAGCGTTACTATCGAGTGCCGAGGGTGAAACCTCTTGTAGCACTTCTGATGTTAACTCTGTAGAGTAGCTATTCGGTCGTGGTCATCGAGGGTGATTCCTCCTTCACCGCTTCCGATAACGACGCCGTCGTACAACACCTCAAGTGTGAACCCAGTGAGGGTGATTCCTCCGAGTTCACCTTGACGGATACATCAAGTAGGAATCCAATGAGGGTGATACCTCGGATTCCCCTGATGTTATGGACACACGGATACTTGGACTTTACACTATTACTTGGATAGGCGGGTCGACCCTGAGGGGTACCCGCGTGCACCTCAGAGGCGAGTGTTGTGAAGACGGGTGCCTGTGTGGTGCCCGAGTGATGAATACGAGGCGCGGCCGGGCATTCTTGGCCCTTGCCGCAAGTCCTCGAGACGGGGCGATGGGGTCACATCTTTCGTGAGTCTCTGCTCATTACCGCAAGCCCAAGGTACTAGCGATTTGGATATTTGATCCGAGCAGGCCTCTGGCCTGATAGCACTAACCATCACGTGGGCATAGTATGGGCGTTCTGCATCGTAGCATCAGCCGACAGTTCTGTCAGACGTCCAGTTCAGCATTGCGGCCGGGTCGGATCGTGCCGTTGGCGCTGGTATCCACCCTGCTCGCAACGACCCGGAGTGCACAGGGCGACGGCCCAAGACCCCTGAGCGCTTAGGATGTAGACCGGCGGGGACCTCTCTGCTGAGCTCTAGGTAGGGCTGCAGTGTGTCGTTTGGCCGAGGCCGGGCATGACCCAGGAAAGTGTGTCCGGCCGGAGTTAATCGAGCGTGTTGGGTAAGTTGGTGCACCCCTGCAGGGAAGAAAACTTCTATCGATAGCCTGTCCTACGGTAAAGGACACTCGGAGTTGTATCCCGATCGATACAGCTAGAAGTTGAGATGAGACCCGGATATGAGGCTCTGGGATTGCTTCTCGCAGGGAGTCGAGAAGGGATCTCAGGACGAGGTTGATGACTGTATGGCTCTAGGATTGCTTTCTCGCAGGGAGTCAAGAAAGGATCTCTGGGTGAGGTTGAGACTTAATGATACTGCTATATTATATTGTAATGTTCTACTCTCTTCTATTGCTGCAAGACCTCTGAAGATGCTAGTCTTCGATAGGACTAGGCCTTCTCTCTATTCTGGCATTTCTGCAGCCCAGTCCACATATACAGCCTCCCCTTGAAAATGTTGCATATGTAGTGTAGATCCTTGCTTGCTGAGTACTCCCTCTGTAAAGAAATATAAGAGCATTTAGATCACTAAAGTAGTGATCTAAATGCTCTTATATTTCTTTACGGAGGGAGTACTTCTGAGTACTCACGGTTGCTTTGTTTTCCTTTTCTCCCCATATCAGTTTGTCGTGACCAGAGGACGGAGCACCGTAGATAGATGCCCCATCGATCGACTACTACTACTACTGAGAGGCTGGATACTACTACGAGCTGACTGACGACCAGGAGTTGGATCGGAGGGTCCCAGGCAGGAGGCCTGCGCCTTTCGATCGTAGTGTTTTATTTTGCCCCGCCTTTCTAAAGGCCTTTCTGTTTCTGTTTCATATCTGTACTCAGATATCTGATGCTTCCGCTGATGCTTGTACGCAAGCTTATGTATTCGAGCCCTCGAGGCCCCTGGCTTGTAATTTAAAGCTTGTATGACTTTATTTATGTTTTAGAGTTGTGTTGTGATATCTTCCCGTGAGTCCTTAGGCTTGATCGTGTGCATTTGCGTGTATGATTAGTGCACGATTGAGCCGGGGGCGTCACATTGCAGCAATAGAAGAGAGTAGGACAGTACAATATACTGTAGCAGTATCATTAAGTCTCAACCTCACCCAGAGATCCTTTCTCGACTCCCTGCGAGAAAGCAATCCCAGAGCCATATAGTCATCAACCTCGTCCTGAGATCCCTTCTCGACTCCCTGCGAGAAGCAATCCCAGAGCCATAGTATCCAAGTATCCAGTTCTAATTGTATCAATCAGGATACAACTCCGAGTGTCCGTTACCGTAGGACAGGCTATCGATAGATGTTTTCTTCCCTGCAGGGGTGCACCAACTTACCCACCATGCTCGCTTAACTCCGGCCGGACACACTTTCCCGGGTCATGCCCGACCTCGGCCAAACGACACACTGCAACCCTACCTAGAGCTCAGCAAAGAGGTCCCCGCCGGTCTACATCCTAAGCGCAAGGGGGTCTTGGGCCATCGCCCCTCGCCCTCGTGAATGGCGCCAATCACTCCATGCCGCACTGCTGAACTGGACGTCTGTCAGAGCTTTCGACTGATGCATACGATGCAGAACGCCCATACTATGCCCACGTGATGGTTAGTGCTATCAGGCGAGAGGCCTGCTCGGATCAAATATCCAAATCGTTAGTACCTTGGGCTTGCGGTAACGAGTAGAGACTCACGAAAAATGTGACCCCGTCGCCCCGTCTCGAGGACTTGCTGCAAGGGTTAAGAATGCCCGGACGCGCCTCGTATTCATCACTCGGGCACCATACAGGCACCCGTCTTCACAACACTTGCCACTTAGGCGCACGCGGGTACCCCTCAGGGTCGACCCGCCTTTCCAAGTAACAACAGTACAGTCCAAGTATCCGTGTGTCCATAACATCAGGGGAATCCGAGGTATCACCCTCGTTGGATTCCTACTCGATGTATCCATCAAGGTGAACTCGGAGGAATCACCCTCGCTGGGTTCACACTTGAGGTGTTGTACGACGGCATCGTTATCGGAAGCGGTGAAGGAGGAATCACCCTCGATGACCACGACCGAATAGCTACTCTACAGAGTTAACATCAGAAGTGCTACAAGAGGTTTCACCCTCGGCACTCGATAGTAACGCTGCAGTGTCGTTACAACTAGGGGGGGTGATGTGCGGTGTCGGGGCCTAGTCTTCCATCCCGTTGGTCGGGTCTTCTGATAATCCAGTGGGGCAGTCGGGAAAAGTGGGGGTCACTAATAGGTCTCTACCCAGCCTAAACTAAGCAGTTTAGGATATGCAGGTAATTATCAAAAGGAGGTTACAGTAAACAGGCTATGCATCAGAATAGGTAAAGCAGTAGCAGCAGCAATTCTAATGCAAGCATGAGAAAATAGAATGGGCGATATCGGGATGATCAAAGGGGGGGCTTGCCTGGTTGCTCGGCGGCAAGGGCAAGGTCGTCAATGGTGTCTTCGATCTCCGGAGCTGCGTCGGTCTCGGGGACAACGTCGGGGTCTAACAAGAGAGAAGAGGGGGAGGAAACAGTATAAATACACAGCGAACAAGTGCAGCACAAAGCATAACATGGCAATACGCGGTGACAGAGGTGATCTGACGCAGTGCCGGGTGATACTGGCGAAGGGGGGATTCATCCGGGAAAGTATTCCCGGTTCCGGACAAATGTCGGACAGATGACCGGAGGGGAACGGTTCCATGTTCGGGTAGCTAGGGACGTGTGACGGACGAACGGACCGCGTGTTCGGATCCGTCTTGTCGTTCTGAGCAACTTTCATGTACAAAGTTTTTCGATCTGAGCTACGAATTATTTTATATGATTTTCTAAAGATTTTAGCAATTTCTGGAATTTATTTAATCATTTAAATTTGAATTATCCAAAACAGTGTTATGCTAACATCATCATGATGTCAGCATGACATCAGCAGCCTGTTTAGTTAATTAACAGTAGTTAATTAGGTTAATTAATTGATTGATTAATTTATTTATCTTTTTTTAATTCTTTTTTTTTCTGGGGTGTGGGGCCCCTTTGCCATAGGCCCAGGGGGCCTTAACGGGTGCTGGGCGCAGGGAGCAGCGGGCGCTCGACCGCTGGCCTCGGGCGCGGCCAGCGGGAAGGCGCGGCAAGGCTGCCGGCGAGCGGTGGAAGGAACGGTGACTCCTGGGCCGGCGGCGGGCAGGCGCGGTGGCAGAGAGCGGCGCACCCGAGCAGCGGCGCGGCAGTGGTGGTGGCTGAGCGCCGTCGGCAACGGCGTGGCCAGGCGAGGCCAGAGGTGCGGCGAGGTGGAGGTGAGCGAGCGAGCACGCGGGAGGGGCCGGGACGGGCCAAGACGTGGCAGATGCGGGACTGGGCGGTGGCGGGCGCGGTGCGGTGGAGCCGACGCGTCCGAGTGTTGGCCGGCGCGTTCGGGGTGCGGCGAAGCGCCTGGGCATGGTGAACGCGAGCGGGTTCGACAGCGGGCAAGCGAGCTCGTGGGGCGGCGCTACGACGAGGGAAACGAAAGGAGGAAGAGGGGGGTCGATGGAGGGGCTCACATCGGAGCACATGGAAGGCTCGGCGAGCACAGGGAGGCACCGGAGACGACGAAGCAACGACGGTGATCTCCGGGTCCGAGGTGGAAGACGACGGCGAGCAGCTTGATGCAGGGGTGAGGAGCTCGAGCTGGTCCTTGTAGGCGATGTAGGGGAGGGCGACGAGGCTTCTACCCAACCTGCTGCAGCTCGGGGTGGCGAAGGCGCGACGGAGTCGGGCGCCCGAGCGCCCCGATCCAGAACGGGGAGGGAGAGGGAGGAGTGGATCGATGGGGGGAGGGTGGGGATCGTGGGGGGGAATGGGTTAGGTTACGATGGGGGTAGCGGGGCCTTAGTAGGCCAGGCGAGCGGGGTGGCCGGCTGGGCCGGCCGGCTGATTAGCTGGGCTGAGGCCCAGCGGGGATTGGGGGTTATTCATTTTTAGTTTCTTTTTTTTTTCTTTTCTATTTCCTTTCTTATCTACTGTTTTGCTATTTGTTAGGCCACTAATTGACTTTTATAAAATGTGTTACTTAGCCCACATAACACAGTGCATTATCCAACCCTGGTATAAAATGGTTTTGGGGCCAAATGCTTTCATATGGATTTTATTTAAATAAATAGGTATTAGATAATTCTGTTTTGGTACTGTTAGAGCCACCTAATTAATTTATTAATTATTGGTTTCAATTTTAGAATAGTCTCTGAATTATTTACAATATTATGAACAATTTAGTTTCTATTTTGAACAACTTTTATTTTCCACTTTAGTTTTAATTTGAATCTTGAGTTAGGAGCTGAATGCAAATGATGATTAGGCACTGATAATCATGATGACATGGCATAATCAAAAGGGGATTACTGTAGTTAACCACTGGAGGTGTTACACACCCCAAGTAAATATTCAAGGAGACTCAAGCGTCTAAGCTTGGGATGCCCCGAAAGGCATCCCATCTTTCTTCAACAAGTATCGGTATGTTTTCGTCTTCGTTTCGTTTATGTGATATGTGTAAATCTTGGAGCATCTTTTGTGTTTATTTTTCATTTTTATTTTATGCACCATGCTGGTATGAGATAGTCCATGGTTGATTTATAGAAGGCTCATTGCACTTCACTTATATCTTTTGAGTATGGCTTTATAGAATGCTTCATGAGCTTCACTTATATCATTTGAAGTTTGGATTGCCTGTTTCTCTTTACATAGAAAACCGTTATTTGTAGAATGCTTTTTTGCTTCACTTATACTTATTAGAGCATGGTCTTTTGTAGAAAGAAATAAAACTCTCATGCTTCACTTATACCTATTTAGAGAGTCAACAGAAATTGGTCATTTGCATGGTTAGTCATAAAATCCTACATAAAACTTGTGGATCACTGAATATGATATGTTTGATTCCTTGCAATAGTTTTGTGATATAGAGATGGAATATGTGGGAGGTACAAGTAAACTGTTGTGGTTAGTAAGAATATTGGTGTTAAGGTTTGTGATTCCCGAAGCATGCACATATAGTCTCTCGTTATGCTATGAAGTTGGAGCATGATTTATTATTGATTGTCTTCCTTATGAGTGGCGGTCGGGGACGAGCGATGGTCTTTTCCTACCAATCTATCCTCCTAGGGGCATGCGTAATAGTACTTTGCTTCGAGGGCTAATAAATTTTTGTAATAAGTATATGAGTTCTTTATGACTAATGTGAGTCCATGGATTATACGCACTCTTACCTTTCCGCAATTTGCTAGCCTCTATGGTACCGTGCATTGCCCTTTCTCACCACGAGATGTGGTGCAAACTTCGCAGGTGCATCCAAACCCCGTGATATAATACACTCTATCACACATAAGCCATATTATATCTTCCTCAAAACAGCCACCATACCTACCTATTATGGCCCTTCCATAGCCATTCTGAGATATATTGCCATGCAACTTTCACCGCTTCC
Source organism: Thinopyrum elongatum (assembly GCA_011799875.1). NCBI lineage: Eukaryota > Viridiplantae > Streptophyta > Magnoliopsida > Poales > Poaceae > Thinopyrum > Thinopyrum elongatum. Next base: position 188,141,435 of record CM022302.1, read on the forward strand.
GTTTTGATGACTTGAGCATTCATTGTCATATTGCTTTGCATGCTCGTAAGATAGCTAGCATGATATTTCCATGGCTTGTCCGTTTTTTGATATCGTTGTTATGGTAGATCATTGCACATCCTGGTACACTGGCAGAGGCATTCATATAGAGTCATACTTTGTTATAGGTATCGAGTTGTAATTTTTATTTATTTTGAGTTATAAGTAAATAGAAGTGTGATGATCATCATTATTCATTTTTAGAGCATTACCCCAGTGTGGAAAGGATGATGGAGACTATGATTCCCCCACAAGTCGGGATGAGACTCCGGACAATGAGAGAGAAAAAAAGAAAAAAAGGGAAAAAGAAAAGAAAAAAAAGAAAAAGAAAAAAAAGAAAAAAAACAACAAAGAGAGAAGGGGTGTGACGCCCCCGGCTTAATCGTGCACTAATCATACACGCAAATGCACACGATCAAGCCTAAGGACTCACTTGAAGGAATCACAACACAACTCTAGACACAAATTAAAGTAATACAAGCTTTATATTACAAGCCAGGGGCCTCGAGGGCTCGAATACATAAGCTCCCATACAAGCGTCAGCGGAAGCATCAGATGTCTGAGTACAGATATAAAAGAAAGACAGATAGGCCTTAAAAAAGGCGGGGCAAAAGAAAACACTACGATCAAAAAGGCGTAGGCCTCCTGCCTGGGAACCTCCGATCCTACTCCTGGTCGTCGGCAAGCTCGTAGTAGTAACAACCCTCGGGGTGATAGTAGTAGTCGTCGGCGGGGGCAGCTGGCTCCGGGGCTCCGTCATCTGGTCACATCAAAAGGATAGGGGGAAAAAGAGGAAGCAAAGCAACCGTGAGTACTCATCCGAAGTACTCAGCAAGCAAGGATCTACACTACATATGCAACATTATCAAAGAAAAGCTGTATATGTGGATTGGGCTGCAGAAATGCCAGAATAGAGAGAAGGCCTAGTCCTATCGAAGACTAGCATCTTCAGCATCTTCAAGCATCTTCGAGCATCTTGCAGCATTTAGAAGAGTACAGAAAAACATAATATAAAGTAATAGTAGTGTTATCATCCTCACCCAGAGATCCTATCTCGACTCCCTGCGAGAAAGCGATCCCAGAGCCCTAATATCCAAGTATCAACCTCGGCCAGAGATCCTTTCTCAACTCCCTGGGAGAAAGCAATCCCAGAGCCCTACTATCCATATCTCATCACAAGTATCCAGTTCTAGTTGTATCGATCGGGATACAACTCCGAGCGTCCGTTAGCGAGGATCCAGCTATGCATAGATTAGTTCTTCCCTGCAGGGGTGCACCAACTTACCCACCACGCTCGCTTAAGTCCGGCCGGACACACTTTTCTGGGTCATGCCCGGCCTCGGCCAAACGACACACCGCAGCCCTACCTAAAGCTCAGCAGAGAGGTCCCCGTCGGTCTACATCCTAAGCACTCGGGGGTCTTGGGCCATCGCCCCTCGCACTCCGAGTCGTTGCGCACATGGTTAGATCCAAGCACCACCTCTGTCATGGATGGCGCCAATCACTCCATGCCGCACTGCTGAACTGGACGTTTGACAGAGCTTTCGGCTGATACCACGATGCAGAGTGCCCATAACTGTTCCCATGTGATGGTTAGTGCTATCGGGCCAGAGGCCCACTCAGATCACATATCCAAATCGTTAGTGTATTGGCAGTGCGGTAACGAGCAGAGACTCATGATCGATGTGACCCCGTCGCCCCGTCTCGAGGACTTGCGGTAAGGGCTAAGAATGCCCGGCCACGCCTCGTATTTAACTCACCGGTACCTTCCAGGTCAACCCGTCTCCACATCACTCACGGGTACCCCTCAGGGTCGACCCGCCTTTCCAAGTAATAGTTGTAAAGTCCAAGTATCCGTGTGTCCATAACATCAGGGAATCCGAGGTATCACCCTTGTTGGATTCCTACTCGATGTATCCGTCAAGGTGAACCTAGGAGGAATCACCCTCGAGGTTCACACTTGAGGTGTTGCACGACAGCGTCGTTATCGGGTGTGGTGAAGGAGGAATCACCCTCGATGACCATGTCCAAATAGCTACTCTACAGAGTTAACATCAGAAGTGCTAAACGAGGTATCACCCTCGGCACTTGATAGTAACGCTGCAGTGTCGTACAACTAAGGGGGGTGATGTGCGGTGCCGAGGCCTGGTTGTTGAGTCTTCTGATAATCCAGCGGGGCATCCGGGACAAGTGGGGTCACTGGCGTCTCTATTCAGCCTATACTAAGCAATTTAGGATAAGCAGGTAAGGTATCAATAGCAGGTTACAATAAATAGGCTATGCATCAAAATAGGTAAAGCAGTAGCAGTAGCAATTCTAATGCAAGCACAAGAAAGAAGAGAATAGGAGATATATGCATGCTCAAGGGGGGGTGCTTGCCTGGAAGCTCTGCGTCAAAGATCTGGTCGTCAGGGGCGTAGTCGACCTCCGGAGCTGCGTCAGTCTCCGGGACTACGTCGGTGTCGGGGTCTACCGAGAGAGAAGAGGGGAAGGAAACAGATAAATACACAACAAACATATGGAACACAGAGCATGCTATGCTAACGTGCAGTGCAGGGTTGCCTAAAGATATGTCTAAGTCATTTTAGTTATTTTAGTATTTAAGTTGGATTTATTAACTGGTATGTATTCACTATTCGTCTATCGAAAACAGTCAAAAAGTTGCAAGTTCACCTCCGTAGGGGGTCCCGACACGGAAACAGATGGCACGGTTCGATTCGTCTCATCGTTCTGAGCAACTTTCATATATAAAGTTTTTCAATCTGAGCTACGGTTTAATTTCTACGAATTTTCAAAAGTTAAATCATTTTCTGGAATTTATTTAAATTATTTAAATATGAATTATCCAGAACAGTATTTGGTGACGTCAGCATGATGTAGAGGTGACGTGTGTCGGTGGACTGGTCAATCCGACCAGTGGGTCCCACATGCCATACACAGTGGTTAATCCAGTGAGTTAAGTTTAACTAAAATGATTAATTAGCACGTGGGCCCCATTAGTCAGTGACTAGGTGTGACGACCCCGGCTTAATCGTGCACTAATCATACACGCAAATGCACACGATCAAGCCTAAGGACTCACTTGAAGATATCACAACACAACTCTAAAACATAAATAAAGTCATACAAGCTTTATATTACAAGCTAGGGCCTCGAGGGCTCGAATACATAGCTCGATGGCATACAAGTGTCAGCAGAAGCATCATATATCTGGGTACAGATATAACAGAGTTACAGATAGGCCTTTAGAAAAGCGGGACAAAATAAAACACTACGATCGAAAGGCGTAGGCCTCCTGCCTAGGACCCTCCGAACCTACTCCTAGTCGTCGGTCGGCTCCTCGTAGTAGTACTCGCCGGGAGGGTAGTAGTAGTAGTAGCCGTCGGCGGGGGCAGCCGGCTCCGGGACTCCATCGTCTGGTTGCGACAATGGATAAGGGGAGAAAAAGATAGCAAAGCAAACGTGAGTACTCATCCGAAGTACTCAGCAAGCAAGGATCTACACTACATATGCAACATTTTCAAAGGAGGGCTGTATATGTGGACTGGGCTGCAGAAATGCTAGAATAGAGAGGAAGGCCTAGTCCTATCAAAGACTAGCATCTTCAAGCATCTTCATCGGTCTTGCAGCATTAGAAGAGTGCAGATTAACATAATGTAAAGTAGTAGTTGTGTCTTCAACCTCGCCCAGAGATTCTTCCTCGACTCCCTGCGAGAAAGCAATCCCAGAGCCATACTATCTAGTTATCATTTCAAGTCACCAGTTCTAGTAGTACCAAACGGGATACAACTCCGAGTGTCCGTTATCGTAGGACAGGCTATCGATAGATTGTTTCTTCCCTGCAGGGGTGCACCAACTTACCCACCACGCTCGATTAACTCCGGCCGGACACACTTTGCTGGGTCATGCCCGGCCTCGGCCAAACGATACGCCGCAACCCGACCGAATACTTAATAGAGAGGTCAGCACGCCGGACTAAACCTATGCACCCGGGGGTCTTGGGCCTTCGCCCCGGGAACTCCTGCACATTGCGTACGCGACTGGTGAGCAGACCTAGCCCCCCTTATACAAGTGCAGGGCGTTACCAGTCCAACCCAGCGTGCGCCGCTCAGTCGCTGACGTCTATTAAGCTCCGACTGAAGTATACGACACATAACGCCCATATTATGCCCACGTGATGGTTAGTGCTATCAGGCCAGAGGCCCCTCGGATCAAATATCCAAACCGTTAGTGTGTTGGTAGTGCGGTAACGAGCAGAGACTCGTGAAAGATGTGACCCCGTCGCCCTGTCTTGAGGACTTGCGGCAAGGGCTAAGAATGCCCAGCCACGCCTCGTGTTCAACTCTCGGGCACCCTCCAGGTCCACCCAGTCTCCACATCACTCGCAATTAAGCTCGCGCGGGTACCCCTCAGGGCCGACCCGTCTTTAGTAACATGGTTCAGTGTAAAGTCATAGTAATCAAAGTAACCATGTGTCTAACACCAAGGGGGAAACCTGAGGAATCACCCTCGATGGAATTCCACCTGATGTTATCGTCAAGGTGAACGAAGGAGGAATCACCCTTGAGGTCCACACTAGAGGAGTTGCACGTCAGTGTCGTTACCGGGAATGGAGAAGGAGGAATCACCCTCGATGGCCATAACCGATTAACTAACCTACAAGGTTAACATCAGAAGTGCTGACGAGGTATCACCCTCGGCACTCGATAGTAACCTAGTAGTGTCAAACAACTAAAGGGAAAGTGATGTGGAGTGCCGGGGCCTGGTCTTCAATCCCGTCGATCGGGTCTTCTGATAAACCCGCGGGGCAGTCGGCACAAAGTGGGGGTCTCTGATGGGTCTCTACCCAGCCTATACTAAACAGTTTAGGATAACCAGGTAGGGAACAACAGCAGGTTACAATAAACAGGCTATGCAGCAGAAATAGGATAACAGTAACAGCATCAATTCTAATGCAAGCATAAGAGAGAAGAGAATAGGCGATATAGGCATGTTCAAAAGGGGGGTGCTTGCCTGGTTGCTCTGCGGCAAAGGCAAGGTCGTCAGGGGCGTAGTCGTACTCCGGAGCTGCGTCTGCCTCGGGGACTACATCGGTGTCGGGATCTAACGAGAGAGAAGAGGGGGAGGAAACAAATAAATACACAGCAAATAATGCAACACAGAGCATGCTATGCCTAGGATGCAGTGCAGGGTTGCCTAAAGATATGTCTAAGTCATATTAATTATTTTAGGATTTAAGTTGGATTTATTAACCGGTATGCATGCACTATTCATCTACCAGAATCGGGCTCAAAGTTACGGGTTCACCTACGTAGAGGGTTCCGTCATGGAAACAGACGACACGATCAGATTCGTCTCGTCATTCTGAGCAACTTTCATGTAGAAAGTTTTTCGATCTGAGCTACGGTTTATTTTCTACGAATTTTCGAAGATTAAATCATTTTCTGGAATTTATTTATTTAATTAAATCAAACATTATCCAGAATAGTGTTTGGTGACGTCAGCATGATGTAGAGGTGACATCAGCAGGTCAACTGGTTGGTTGACCAGTCAAACCTGACAGGTGGGTCCAGTGGGACCCACATGTCAGTGGCAGTGGCTTTAATCAGAGGGGTTAGTTTAATTAAATAGGTTAATTAGTGGGTGGGGCCTACTGGTCTGTGAGTGTTTAGTAGTTTAATTAACTAATTATCTATTTAATTTAATTCATTTATTTCAGGCGGGACCCACATGTCATAGACACAGGGGGCGGCCACGTCAGCGTTGACCCAAGTCAACAGGTCAAAGTGGGCCCCTGGGCCCACCAGTCAGCGGCCCAGGTGGTGCCACATGGACGCCATGTCGGACACCGGCCGGAGACGCGCCGGAGCTGACTCCGGCGAGCCGAACGCGGCGGCGCGGCTCGGGAGGGGCTCGGGTTTTGCGCACACAGCGCCATTTCGAGCGCAGCCGTGCTCGTTCGAATGAGGAGACGACGGTGAGGCGACCTGGGGTGGTGGCAGAGGCTGCGGTGGCCGGGAACAGCGTCAGTGAGCGGCGAGGCGGACGCCGGAGTTCGGTCGTCGTCGGGATCGGGGCTACGGTGCGTTTGCGGGGAAACTGAGCAGCTAGTCGAGGCCTACGCGGTGCGGCGAACGCAACGGTGGCACGCACGGGACCATAAGGTCACCGTGGCCACGCCGGCGACGAGGCCAAGCGGCGGAGGGCTCGGCCACACGCCGGAGCAGTAGCTAGGGACAGCTAGAGGGGGCAGGGAAGGGCGCGTTCGGCGCAGGAGCTCACCGTGGGAGCGTGGGGTCTAGGCAGAGGGCTCGGGGAGGTCCGGTGAAGCAGATCGGCGGCGAGGTCGTGCGGTGGCCGTGGGCGGAGGCAAGGTCGAATGCGGCATTGGCGTTGCTTCCCGGTCCCGATTTGGTGTCGAGGAAGAAGAGGAGGACCACGCCGGAGCTCCTGGACCTGACGGGGCGTCGAACGGGTGCCGGTGGCCACGCCTACGACGAGGCGTCGGCGACGAGCCCGCTCGGGTGAGCGGGATCTGAGAGGGAGAGCAAGGAGGACGGGAAACTGGGGGCACTAGGGTTCGGGGAACTGGCGAGGGGGCTTGGGGCAGACCATATAAGCACCGGGGAGCCGCGGGATGCTCGACACGGCGACGGACGTCGGCGTGTCGGCGCGGGCGCGCGACAACGCACGGGAGGAGGATGACGCGGCTAGGTGGGCTGGGCCCGACCTTGTAGCACGCAGGCTTGAGTGCACAGTAAGGCTTTAGGCCTTTTTCTATTTTTCCTTTTTCTGTTTCCTTTTCAACTTAGTTTTGCTAATTGTTTGGGCACTAAATGAATTTTGTAAAAAGTGTGACCTAGCTCATAATTCACAGTGCATTATATCCTAACACCAAAAACTAGTTCGGGGTAAATACTACTTCATATTTATTTTGGATTAATTAAAAGGTTTATTAAATGTTGTTTTCAGCCACTGTTTGAGGTTGTTGAAGTTACTTAGTTAATCCCATTAATGTTGGTTACCATTTTGTAATTGCCTATGAATTATTTGCTATTGATTGAACATTTTAGTTTCTGATTTGAACAACTTTTATTTTCCATTTTGAATTTGAATTTATTCCAGAGAGGAATTTGAATTGATTTGAATAACCACTATGATCTAGCTTTGCAAATGAGGATGACTTGGCTTTATTAGCAGATGATCACAGTGCTTATTACATAGGGGTGTTACAAATTCTCCTCCTCTAAAAGAAATTCTCGTCCCAAGAATTTAGGAGGTAGAAGGAAAGAGGTCGGGATATTCTTCCCGAAGATGATCCTCGCGTTCCCAAGTGGCTTCATCTTCAGTGTGATTCGACCACTGCACTTTCAGGAACTTCGTTGTCTTCTGACGAGTTCGATGTTCAGCTTCATCGAGAATGTGGATCGGATGCTCCTTATAAGAAAGATCGTCTTGTAATTCGAGCATCTCATGATCCACTGCGCGGTGCGGAGACTCCTTGAAGCAACGACGAAGTTGCAACACATGGAAGACGTCATGGATATGAGAGAATTGCGGCGGCAACTCCAATTTATATGCCACCTGTCCACGTCTGGCAACAATGCGAAAGTGGCCGATGTAGCGAGGAGCTAGCTTGCCCTTGATTCCGAAACGATGAGTGCCCTTCATAGGAGTGACACGCAAATAAGCTTGATCACCTGGTTGATAAGCCAAACCCCATCGTTTGCGATCATAGTTGCTCTTCTGGCGGTCCTGAGCCGCTTAGAGATTTTCTCGGTCAATACAGACTTGTTCTTCGGTGTGTTGAATAATATCCGGTCCCACGAGCGGTCGTTCCCCAGTTTCTGACCAATTCAAAGGGGTTCGACACTTACGTCCATAAAGTACTTCGAAGGGGGCCATTTTCAAGCTGGCTTGATAGCTGTTATTATAAGAGAATTCGGCAAACGGGAGAGATTCTTCCCACTTCTTACCGAACGATATAACACAAGCCCGAAGCATATCTTCAAGCACTTGATTAACTCGCTCAACTTGGCCTTGGGATTGTGGATGATATGCTGAACTCCAGGTAATGTGAGTTCCCATAGCTTCTTGGAAACTTTCCCAGAACTTGGATGTGAAAAGACCGCCACGGTCCAAACTGATCTCCTTCGGAATACCGTGGAGTGAAACAATTCTGGAGATATATAGCTCTGCTAACGGGCTAGCAGTGATAGTCTCGTTGACAGGCAGAAAATGTGCAACTTTGGAAAGTTGATCGACGATGACAAGGATAGCATCGTGACCCTTCTGAGACTTGGGAAGACCAGTTATGAAATCCATTTGAACCTTATCCCATTTCCACAAAGGAATAGGAAGTGGTTGAAGAATACCAGCAGGCTTCTGATGTTCTGCTTTCACGCGATGGCAAACGTCACATTCAGCAACATATCGAGCGATGTCCTGCTTCATTTTAGACCACCAGTACCTTTGACGAAGATCACGATACATCTTAGTGTTACCCGGATGGATAGACAGCGGTGTATCATGTGCCTCCTTCATGACCTTGTCAGTCATAAGCTCGAAGCGAGGTACCACAATGCGGTCTCTGAAATACAAGGTTCCATCTTCAGCAACCGAGAAGTCCCTGTACTTCTCGAGGTGAAGCTCTTTCTTCATTAGATCTACTTCGGCATCTTTGGCGTGCGCAATCTTTACAGCTTTCTCAAGATCTGGCTGTACCACAAGGTTATTAAGAGAACCCTGCGGAATGATACGGAGGTTCAACTTGCGCAGTTCTTCATAAAGATGGGGTTGAGCTTGCTTAACCATGAGGTTGTTGCAATAGGACTTGCGGCTCAAGGCATCAGCCATCACATTAGCCTTGCCAGGAGTATAAGAAATACCACAGTCATAGTCCGTGATTGTTTCCAACCATCGCTGCTGACGAAGATTGAGATCCGGCTGAGTAAACAAATACTTCAGACTCTGATGGTCGGTATATATCTCACACCGGTTACCAAGAAGGTAATGTCGCCACTGCTTCAAAGCATAGATCACAGCAGCAAGTTCGAGATCATGCACTGGATAGTTTTCTTCATGCGGATGCAATTGTCGCGAGGCATATGCAATTACCTTTTGTTCTTGCATTAGGACATAGCCTAATCCCTGACAAGAGGCGTCACAATAAATTACAAAGTCTTTGCGAGAATCCGGAGGAGCAAGCACTGGAGCAGAAGTAAGCTTGTCCTTGAGGGTCTGGAAACTCTCCTGACATTTGTCTGTCCACTCAAACTTAACGCCTTTGTGGAGCAGGTTAGTCAGGGGCTTGGCAATCTTGGAAAAGTTTTTGACGAATCGTCGACAATAACTTGCTAGACCGAGAAAACTTCTGACTTGCTTGGCGTTCTTCGGAGGAGTCCAGTCAAGGATAGCCTGAACACGCTCCGGGTTAACGGCGATACCGTCCTTGGAAATCACATGTCCAAGGTAGGTCACTTCAGAAAGCCAGAATTCACATTTGGAGTACTTGGCATACAACTTGTGCTCTCGAAGCCTCTCCAGAACAAGGCGAAGATGTTCGGCATGTTCTTCCTTATTCTTCGAATATACCAGAATATCATCCAGATATAACACGACGAACTTATTGAGGTAATCCATGAAGATGTAATTCATCAGGCGGGAGAACGTAGCTGGAGCATTAGTTAGTCCAAATGACATGACGGTGTATTCATAGGAGCCATAGCGAGTAACGAATGCAGTCTTCGGAATATCCTCTTCGAGGACACGGATCTGGTGATAACCCAACCTCAAGTCGAGTTTAGAAAACACCAATGATCCAACAAGTTGATCATATAAATCATTGATTCAAGGAAGCGGATATTTATTCTGAATGGTTGCCTGGTTGATAGGACGGTAATCTTGGACCAACCTATTCGTACCATCTTTCTTCTTGACAGAGAGAAGGTGCTCCCTAGGCAGAGGAACTAGGGCGGATGAAGCCCTTCTTAAGTGACTTGTCGATTTCTTCCTTAAGCTCGAGAAGGTGGTGCGGAGGCATCTTGTAAGGACGCTTCGCAATAGGAGTGGTGCCAGGCTTCAAGTCGATAACAAACTCAACAGCTCTAGCAGGGGGTATTCCTGGAAGTTCTTTTGGAAATACATCCTGGAAGTCACAGACGACTAGAATGTTTTCGATCCCCTCAAGCGGAGAGGCGTTCAACGCATTCAAGGCATAAATCTGAGCCTCGGCGTTCTGAGTGAGGTGGGCATGATAATTTACTATCTCATCTGATGGGTGCAGGAGGTGTACAACCTTAGTGGCGCAATTGATTGAGGTGTAATGAGCCTTCAACCAATCCATTCCCAGAATAAGATCAATTTTGGAAGATTTCAGGATAATTGGGAATGCCTGGAACTTCAACTTGTGAATCTCAATTGTGACTTTGGGACTGAATAGGGAGGCTTGGCATTGGCCCGCGGGAGTGTTTGCTGCTAACGATTGGTGCATCGTTTCACATTTAACGTCATGCATGAGTGCAAAATGTTCTGACATGAATGAATGCGATGCTCCTGAATCAAATAAAACGGATGCAGGTACCGAATTAACGAGAAGTGTACCCATCACAGTTTCAGGTTGATCTTGAGCTTCAGCCATGTTGACATGATAGTTCTGTCCATGACCATAAGAAGGCCTGGCATTGTTGTTACGCTGCAGAGGAATTCCACGACCATTACCACGGCCAGCAGGAGGAAGAGCTAGCTGATTCTGACCCTGAGAACAGTCTCTGGCACGGTGACCTGGCTGACCACACTTGAAGCAGAGTCCACTGTCTGGACATGGTGCAGGAGCTCGAGGTGGTGCAGCTCGAAGAGGCTGCCTCGGTGGTGGAGGAGGCAGACGAGGTGCAGCATAAGCAGGTCTGTACACTGGAGCTGTTGGACGGTACATGCTTTGTGGAATCCAGATGCGGCGCTTCTGCGAAGATGAGCCCGAAGATGAACTCGCTTCACGGGTCCATCTGGTCGCTTCCTTGTGCTTCTTCAGACCAGTCTCGACCATGATAGCCTTGTTCACCAAGGTGGCGAAGTCGGGAAAATCTTGGACGAGCAGGGCTAGCTGAATGTCATGGTGTAGCCCATCCCGAAACTTCTCCTGCCTACAAGCATCAGTGGGGATGTCTTCTTCAGCGTAGCGAGACAAATCATGGAACTCTCGCTGATAGACTTCTACAGTCTTGTTGCCTTGAACGAGGCTGCGGAACCCGGCCTTCTTCCGATCTATAACTCCTTGCGGAATATACCGGGCACGAAAAGCAGCCTTGAATTCCACCCAGGTGACGACAGTTCCAGGAGGTAGGGTCTGTCTGTGAGTGGCCCACCATTGTGCTGCGGGTCCCTTGAGGAAGTATGTCGCGAATGTGACATAGCTGACAGGAGGAACATCAGCTGACTCCATTTCATAGAAGATGTCACGTAGCCAGTCATCGGCATCCAGCGGATTAACTGTGTTGCGGAATACCGATGGGTTGAGACGCATAAACTCTGGCAGCGTGATTGAAGCTGGCTGCTGGTTGGCATTGGGACGGGGGAATTGATCCATAATCCCCGTCATGAACTGACGGTTGAGTTCAAATTGTTGCATCATAGCGGCCATATAGTCAGGTGGTGGCGGCGGTGGTGGATTGTTATCACCCATCCTGCTAAATTCAACAGGGGTAGTTTAGCAGAGGCTATTGCGAGTGTTTAGCAACAAGCATGATGTAACACGATGGAATTTAAGTAGTGTAACAGATGCTTAACAGTAGTCATTTAAGACATACAGATCCATACAGAGTCGGTTACAATCGGACAGCATAACAGCGCAAATTCAAAAGCTAGACATGCTAGGCGGCACGCAGGCATGCGGTAAGGAAGTACACAACGAGACATAGCAAAGGCTACATCAACGTCGGAGAAAACCACTGAAACGGGGTAGCTGCAAGTGCGGACGACAAATGTTCATTGCGGAAGGATCCTACGCTCCATGTGCACTCTGATGCAGAACCCGGTCTCAAACTGAAAGAAGAGGTCCACGTGCAGGTGTGTGACCTCCCACAGCAGGCCAATCGATCCCTGGTGGCATCTCGGTCCTGCGCGGGTAAAGGATGTGCTCCGGATGTATCCCTGCACGAACAGCTGGTAGCAACTGCGTCATAGCATCGTAGAGTCGTGCTCGAGTGGCAAACAACTCGACGGCAAGAGCCCGAACAGTGCGATCCAGAGCCTGAGTGCACTGAATCAGAACCTATGGGTCATAGCGACGAGGCTCGTACGGGGCACAGATAGCTGTGTAGTATCCAGTAGCATCTCCAGTAGGGGCATACGGGATGTATCAGAACTCAGAGGCATACAAGCTAACGATGTGCTCTCCTCGGAGACGTGCGACAGCAGAGTAAGCGGCATCATGGACTGCCATCTCAATCGTCACGTCGATGCCGTGGAAAAGGTACAACTCAGTGTCTGAGTCATCCTGCTGATCATAGATATGAACATCAGCATAGTACTGCTCCTGGTTGAACTCGCGATAAACCTTGTAGACCATGTACTCGGGGTACCAGCGGTAACCCAGTCTGTTCAGGAGGGCGATCAGTACAGCTGGAAAACCAGGGGCATCACGAGCCCAAGTGCGAAGCACAAGCTGCGTCGTAGGGCGCGGTGGAAACAGATGATCCATCTGAAATAAAGGAAATTTAGGATTGTCATTTGACGATGAGAAGTATAACAGATCTCGAAGAGAAAGGTTAAAAAAAATGGAAAGGAAAATGATTATCAGACTAATCAGATCAATGACAGGGAGATTGCACAGATAACCAGCTCTCCGGGAGGACAGGATTTACGAGATCCTAAGTGTCGGCGTTAGTAAAAAAATAATTTAAACCCGAATAGAAGTGAGATCAGAGTCCCAGAGTAAAGACGAGGAATAAAAGATCCTAATACCACCCAGTTGGCGACGTGGGCCCGTAAGCCACAAAGCCAAGTTAGTAAAACAGTTTTCGGTTACTAGACTCAACTTCGGCCAAGGAGTTGGAAAGGGGGATTCCTATAGGCAGTCGGCTCTAATACCAACCTGTGACGACCCCGGCTTAATCGTGCACTAATCATACACGCAAATGCACACGATCAAGCCTAAGGACTCACTTGAAGATATCACAACACAACTCTAAAACATAAATAAAGTCATACAAGCTTTATATTACAAGCCAGGGCCTCGAGGGCTCAAATACATAGCTCGATGGCATACAAGTGTCAGCGGAAGCATCAGATATCTGGGTACAGATATAACAGAGTTACAGATAGGACTTTAGAAAGGCGGGACAAAATAAAACACTACGATCGAAAGGCGTAGGCCTTCTGCCTAGGACCCTCCGAACCTACTCCTAGTCGTCGGTCGGCTCCTCGTAGTAGTACTCGCCAGGAGGGTAGTAGTAGTAGTAGCCGTCGGCACGGGCAGCTGGCTCCAGGGCTCCGTCGTCTGGTTGCGACAATGGATAAGGGGAGAAAAAGATAGCAAAGCAAACGTGAGTACTCATCCGAAGTACTCAGCAAGCAAGGATCTACACTACATATGCAACATTTTCAAAGCCGGGCTGTATATGTGGACTGGGCTGCAGAAATGCCAGAATAGAGAGGAAGGCCTAGTCCTACTGAAGACTAGCATCTTCATCGGTCTTGCAGCATTAGAAGAGTGCAGATTAACATAATGTAAAGTAGTAGTTGTGTATTCAACCTCGCCCAGAGATTCTTCCTCGACTCCCTGCGAGAAAGCAATCCCAGAGCCATACTATCCAGTTATCATCTCAAGTCACCAGTTCTAGTTGTACCGATCGGGATACAACTCCGAGTGTCCATTACCGTAGGACAGGCTATCGATAGATTGTTTCTTCCCTGCAGGGGTGCACCAACTTACCCACCACGCTCGATTAACTCCGGCCGGACACACTTTACTAGGTCATGCCCGGTCTCGGCCAAACGATACGCCGCAACCCGACCGAATACTTAATAGAGAGGTCAGCACGCCGGACTAAACCTATGCACCCGGGGGTCTTGGGCCTTCGCCCCGGGAACTCCTGCACGTTACGTACGCGGCCGGTGAGCAGACCTAGCCCCCCTTATACAAGTGCAGGGCGTTACCAGTCCAACCCAGCGTGCGCCGCTCAGTCGCTGACGTCTATTAAGCTCCGACTGAAGTATACGACGCAGAACGCCCATATTATGCCCACGTGATGGTTAGTGCTATCAGGCCAGAGGCCCCTCGGATCAAATATCCAAATCATTAGTGTGTTGGTAGTGCGGTAACGAGCAGAGACTCATGAAAGATGTGACCCCGTCGCCCCGTCTCGAGGACTTGCGGCAAGGGCTAAGAATTCCCGGCCACGCCTCGTGTTCAACTCTCGGGCACCCTCCAGGTCCACCCAGTCTCCACATCTCTCGCAATTAAGCTCGTGCGAGTACCCCTCAGGGCCGACCTGTCTTTAGTAACATGGTTCAGTGTAAAGTCATAGTAATCAAAGTAACCGTGTGTCTAACACCAAGGGGGAACCTGAGGAATCACCCTCGATGGAATTCCACCTGATGTTATCGTCAAGGTGAACGAAGGAGGAATCACCCTCGAGGTCCACACTAAAGGAGTTGCATGACAGTGTCGTTACCGGGAATGGAGAAGGAGGAATCACCCTCGATGGCCATAACCGATTAACTAACCTACAAGGTTAACATCAGAAGTGCTGACGAGGTATCACCCTCGGCACTCGATAGTAACCTAGTAGTGTCGAACAACTAAAGGGAAAGTGATGTGTGGTGCCAGGGCCTGGTCTTCAATCCCGTCGATCGGATCTTCTGATAAACCAACGGGGCAGTCGGGACAAAGTGGGGGTCTCTGATGGGTCTCTACCCAGCCTATACTAAACAGTTTAGGATAACCAGGTAGGGAACAACAGCAGGTTACAATAAACAGGCTATGCAGCAGAAATAGGATAACAGTAACATCAGCAATTCTAATGCAAGCATAAGAGAGAAGAGAATAGGCGATATAGGCATGTTCAAAAGGGGGGTGCTTGCCTGGTTGCTCTGCGGCAAAGGCAAGGTCGTCAGGGGCGTAGTCGTACTCCGGAGCTGCGTCTGCCTCGGGGACTACGTCGGTGTCGGGGTCTAACGAGAGAGAAGAGGGGAGGAAACAAATAAATACACAGCAAATAATGCAACACAGAGCATGCTATGCCTAGGATGCAGTGCAGGGTTGCCTAAAGATATGTCTAAGTCATATTAATTATTTTAGGATTTAAGTTGGATTTATTAACCGGTATGCATGCACTATTCATCTACCAGAATCGGGCTCAAAGTTATGGGTTCACCTATGTAGAGGGTTTCGTCGTGGAAACAGACGACACGATCAGATTCCTCTCGTCGTTTTGAGCAACTTTCATGTAGAAAGTTTTTCGATCTGAGCTACGGTTTATTTTCTACGAATTTTCGAAGATTAAATCATTTTCTGGAATTTATTTATTTAATTAAATCAAACATTATCCAGAATAGTGTTTGGTGACGTCAGCATGATGTAGAGGTGACATCAGCAGGTCAACTGGTTGGTTGACCAGTCAAACCTGACAGGCGGGTCCAGTGGGACCCACATGTCAGTGGCAGTGGCTTTAATCAGAGGGATTAGTTTAATTAAATAGGTTAATTAGTGGCTGGGGCCTACTGGTCTATGAGTGTTTAGTAGTTTAATTAACTAATTATCTATTTAATTTAATTCATTTATTTCAGGCGGGACCCACATGTCATAGACATAGGCGGCGGCCACGTCAGCGTTGACCCAAGTCAACAGGTCAAAGTGGGCCCCTGGGCCCACCAGTCAGCGGCCCAGGCGGTGCCACATGGACGCCACGTCAGACACCGGCCGGAGACGCGCCGGAGCTGACTCCGGTGAGCCGAACGCGGCGGCGTGGCTCGGGAGGGGCTCGGGTTTTGCGCACATAGCGCCATTTCAAGCGCAGCCGTGCTCGTTCGAACAAGAAGACGACGGCGAGTCGACCTGGGGTGGTGGCAGAGGCTGCGGTGGCCGGGAACGGCGTCAGCGAGCGGCGAGGCGGACGCCGGAGTTCGGTCGTCGTCGGGATCAGGGCTACGGTGCGTTTGCGGGGAAACTGAGCAGCTAGTCGAGGCCTACGCGGTGCGGCGAACACAACGGTGGCACGCACGGGACCATAAGGTCACCGTGGCCACGCCGGCGACGAGGCCAGGTGGCGGAGGGCTCGGCCAAGCGTCAGAGCAGTAGCTAGGGACGGCTAGAGGGGCAGGCAAGGGCGCGTTCGGCGCAGGAGCTCACCGTGGGAGCGTGGGGTCTAGGCAGAGGGCTCGGGGAGGTCCGGTGGAGCAGATCGGCGGCGAGCTCGTGCGGTGGCCGTGGGCGGAGGTGAGGTCGAATGCGGCGTTGGCGTTGCTTCCCGGTCCCGATCCAGTGTCGAGGAAGAAGAGGAGGACCACGCCGGAGCTCCTGGACCTGACGGGGCGTCGAACGGGTGCCGGTGTCCACGCCTACGACGAGGCGTCGGCGACGAGCCCGCTCGGGCGAGCGGGATCTGAGAGGGAGAGCGAGGAGAAGGGGGAAACTGGGGGCACTAGGGTTCAGGGAACGGGCGAGGGGGCTCGGGGCAGACCATATAAGCGTCGGGGAGCCGCGGGATGCTCGACACGGCGACGGACGTCGGCGTGTCGGCGCGGGCGCGCGACAGCGCACGGGAGGAGGACGACGCGGCTAGGTGGGGTGGGCCCGACCCTGTAGCATGCAGGCTTGAGTGCATAGTAAGGCTTTAGGCCTTTTTCTATTTTTCCTTTTTCTGTTTCCTTTTCTATTATTAATCCATTTTTTTGTTAATTAGGGAGGAGGGCCCCACTTGTCGGTGGCTGGGGCCAGCCCAGTCAGCACGTGGACCTGGTCAACGGGTCAGCCGGGCCCGCTGGCAGTGGCACAAAGGCGGGCCCCATGTGGCGCCACGTCAGTGTGGTCGGCGCCGTCGCCGGAGTTGCTCCGGCGACGACATTTGCGGCGGCGCGCGTTGGGGAGTGGCCGGATTTAGCATACGGAGGCCCATTCGCGACGCGGCTCGGCACGTTGGATCGGCCGTTCCTCGCCGCGTCTCGTGGTGGTCGTAACCAGAGCTGAAGCGGACGGAAACGGCGCCGGCGTCGGGCAAGGGCGGCGGCCGGAGTTTGGCGACATGGTGATCGGTGCTACGGCCATGCTTTCAACGAACTATGCGCGCGGGCATCACCTACGCAGCACTACGAGCGCGACGGTATGCTCGTACGAGCCCGTGAGGCACGGGAGCGCGCTGCTCGCCGGCCATGGCGGACGGCGGAGCACGGCACGCGGCGACGCGTCTACGGGTTACGGGGGAGACAGGGGAGAGGGGGGAGACAGGGGAGACAGGGGAGAAGGCGCAGAGCAGACCGGATGGCGGCGGCAGGGGCGGACGGCGTCGGGGAAGAAGAGGTCGAGGGCGACGGTGGGGAGGCGCAGAGCACGAGCTCCAGGGCGCAATCGATCCGCCAGAGGCGGGGCAGCTCGCGGACGGGGTTTCAGGCGCCGGAGGGGGCGGTGGCCTCGCGCTCCACGGCGGCCATGGTGGCAGCGCTCTCGGGTGGAGGGGGAAGAAAGGGGATCTGGTGCCGCAAGGGGAAAGAGGAGTGGGGCTAGGGTTTGCCCTGGGGTCCGTGGGGATGCTCTTATCCTCGCCGCCGCGGCAGCGGCGCCGGGGATGGCCAACAGCTGGCCATCGCCGGCTCGGGTGCGCGCGCAGTCGACACGGGGAGGAGGGAGACGATGGGGACGAGCTGGGCTGGCTGAAAAGCGACTCTAGCACTGGGCCAGTAAGTGCACAGTGTAGTTAGGTCTTTTTCTTTTTATCTAGTTTCCTGTTTTTCTGTTTTCAATTTTCTTTTCTGGTTTCTAATTCTTTTGGCTACTAAACAATTTTAGTTAAATGTGAAACCTAGTACATAAATGCAGTGCAATATTCCAGGCCTGCACAAAAAGTTTTTGGGCATTATTAAATGTTTAAGCATTTAATTATATTGAAATGGCCATTTTAATTGCTGTTGGACCGTTTATTAATTTCCTAGGAATTTATTTGTGAGTCAAATGAAGTTGGTTTCAACTTGACAACTACTTGTTGAATATTTACAAAATTATGAACACTTTAGTTTTGCTGTTTGAAGGAATAAATTATTTCAAGTATGAATTTGAAGTTTGATTTGGGACAAGTGGCATTTTGACTTAGTGAAATATGATGACATGGGATGATTAGTGGGAGATTAATGTGGCATGATTCTCAGGGTGTTACAAATCTCCTCCACTACAAGAAATCTCGTCCTGAGATTTAAGTGGGGAAGTAAAGAGTAACTTCGGGAGAACTGACCCTTATAGGGTTAATTATTTGATGGACAATTCAGGGAGTGTGGTAGAAGTATCTCTCGAGTAGAAACTAAGGAAAACATCGAGAGCAAAGTATGAAGGTACAATAAGAAATTTCAAGCGAATGGACAACCGATCGATACCTGAACAGAGTGTGAGAAGAGGTTCAGAGCATTGGGAATGGATTACCTATTGGAGGGTGGCTCGTGATAACACACAAAGCCAAGAGCATATGATACTTCGGAATCAAGGATATACAGGAGAGTCAGGTTCCGATCCTGTGGAACTGTGCGGGGGGTGTCGATCGAGAGTAGGGAGGATGGTGTCACCTTACCGGTCACGACAACAAGGTATGTCAGAGGTTAGCCTGTCAGTTATGTCGGCGACAACATCGGTACAAAGGGCGAGGGACGAAGAGAACCATTTTCCTGCTCGTTAAAACGAGGCGGACCAATAGGCAAGGTTCTCATCCATCGGGGGTTACCGGAATGTCATCAACAATAGTAATAGTGTCTCACTGACAGAGTTGTAAACCGAGGTGTTTTCATAAACAGGGAATTATCTCTGCTTAGACCATATAGATTATCTAATAGATTAAGCAGACCAATGGAAAGGAGATTGAAATTATCGGATTAAACAAACCAATGGAAAGGAAAATGTGTTTACACACAAGAATTGGGAGTATATCCTTCCCAAGGGGAAGCGAAGCATGATATACATGATATGACAGCAAGTTCAAAAGCATTTAGATAAAGGGGGCGAGGGAAGAGTCATGATATTACCCATACAACGGTGTTTGGATAATTGATCAAAAAAAACATTTGGCAATGTGCTTCCAATGTTCATGTTGGTGTTCGGAATACCACAGTCATGCTTCGAGGCAGCAATGATATGGTGTCAAGTAAAGATTGAGTTCGAAGATCTCAAGAGATACCGAGAAACAGTTCCAAGATTATCTCAGAACGTAAGAAATAACCAAGCCCAACCAGGTCTGTGTTGGCAGAAAGTCAAGATGTCATCAATGATATCACAAGTCATCGAGGGGCAGAGATGGTTTTTTCTAGCCATGAATTCAATTGACATCTCTGAAGAAGCCAAAGTGTTGACGGTGATCAGGACAAATTTTGTCGAGAGACTCCATGAAGATGCAATTGAACAACGACGGCATCCGGCTAAAGAAATGATGAAGCGAAAAGCTAATGGAACCACGGATATGACACAAGCTCGAAATCAAGCTTGTTGTTCAAGGTGGAATGATAAGATGAGGAAGATCGACGTAGGCTTCGCTCATCGTCAAAAAGTTGTGCTCCAGGAATAAGGACCAGGTAGCACGGTTAAAATCGGTACGACAATGATATAGCCGAGCAGGCTAGGAATGACGTGATGGAGTATCATTCCAAGAAAAAGAATTCACAAGAGGTAGTGCAATGACGCAATATCCTCGATATAACATGGGGCAATTCTTGAAGGTAGATCAGAATAAAGGGTGGACAGGTGAAATGATGTGCAGAAGACAAGTATTTTAACTTGTCCGGGAAATGGAATCAAGGAGAAAATATGGTCGGAACCATGATTGCAAAGAATCAAAGCAAAATACAAAATGGATTTATAACAAGGGTTTATTATTTTTACAAGCAGCTTCCATGATAAGTTCTACATCGGGTCCATGGGCATGAACACAAAGGTTCAAGGTTGACTCCCACTTCCTCAATGCATAACCTTTCAATTCACACAGATTAGGGAAGGCGTATGTTCAACCCATCGAGGCATCTTAGGAACATATACCTCAAACTGCAGGAGTAATGAACTCAAGCTCGGAAGCAGAGCAAGGTTGACAAAGCAGAGGATACCATTTACCAAAGGCGTTATGTATCCGAAAAAAGGACTCGCAAGGTTATGGAATATGAAAGACTCTGTCGGATAATAACCCAACAAAAGATCAGTTGGTCGGCAAAGGATCTGATGTGAGTATCGATACTCAAATAGAAGAGGAAGAATGCAAAGGCGTCGGATTGTAGAAGCAACTGAATAATTCGGTGTTCAATTATAAAGGGTTTATGATTTCCAGAGCAAGGGATCAGAAGGAGACGCTCGGATCAAAAGATGGGTAAGTAGAATAGAACTAGATGGACAATCATTTGCAACTTGATTGCCCGAGAACCCGCTCAGGTCCAGAATGACGTCTGAGCAGGAAGAACAAATTTCAGGGTTCGACTGATGATTGCGAGAATTCGCAACACAATGAATCAAGGAGCTCAAAAAGATAGAGGCAAAGGAGGTTAATGAATGTTGCTAGACATATGGAATTAACCATAATGCAGGCAAGCAAGACTTTCCAAAGCAATAGGTTGCAGAGGGTTCTCGAAAGAACGGATAGCATTACGAAGTGTTTTGAGAAACACATTAACAACTGGGGATGAACGAATCCCCGGTAAGTATGAAGATTTACTCATAGATGTTTTCAGGCGGAAAGGAACTGCAAAGCAGTAGGTTCGAAGAATTCTCGAATTAGCAAAGAGTATTTCGGGGTATCTTGTACATACAGAAGTAACTGAGAATGAAGATTCAAACGGTAAGGATGTGAAGCTATTCACAGTGATTATCGGTAGTAGGGAACTTGCAAGAGCAGTAGGCCTAATGGTCTCGGGAACTTCGAGAAGTATCTTCGGAGTCTTCTGGTGAAGCAGGCAACCATCCGGAATGATGGGGCTCTCCGGGGAAAAGTCATTACGAGAACCTATTGTAGTTAGTAAATTCATTTAACCCAAATAGAAGAGATATCAGAGTCCCAAAGTATAGACGAGAAATAAAAGATCCTAATACCACCCATACGGTGACGTGGGCCCGTAAGCCACACAGCCAAGTTAGTAAAACAATTTTGGACCCCTAGACTCAACTTCGGCCAAGGAGTTGGAAAGGGGGATTCCAACAGGCAGTTGGCTCTAATACCACCCTGTGACGCCCCCGGCTTAATCGTACACTAATCATACACGCAAATGCACACGATCAAGCCTAAGGACTCACTTGAAGGAATCACAACATAACTCTAGACACAAATTAAAGTAATACAAGCTTTATATTACAAGCCAGGGGCCTCGAGGGCTCGAATACATAAGCTCCCATACAAGCGTCAGCGGAAGCATCAGATATCTGAGTACAGATATAAAAGAAAGACAGATAGGCCTTAAAAAAGGCGGGGGAAAAGAAAACACTACGATCGAAAAGGCGCAGGCCTCCTGCCTGGGACCCTCCGATCCTACTCCTGGTCATCGGCAAGCTCGTAGTAGTAACCACCCTCGGGGTGGTAGTAGTAGTCGTCGGCGGGGGCAGCTGGCTCCGGGGCTCCATCATCTGGTCGCATCAAAAGGATAGGGGGAAAAAGAGGAAGCAAAGCAACCGTGAGTACTCATCCGAAGTACTCAGCAAGCAAGGATCTACACTACATATGCAACATTATCAAAGAAAAGCTGTATATGTGGACTGGGCTGCAGAAATGCCAGAATAGAGAGAAGGCCTAGTCCTATCAAAGACTAGCATCTTCGAGCATCTTGCAGCATTTAGAAGAGTACAAAAAAACATAATATAAAGTAATAGTAGTGTTATCATCCTCGCCCAGAGATCCTGTCTCGACTCCCTGCGAGAAAGCGATCCCAGAGCCCTAATATCCAAGTATCAACCTCGGCCAGAGATCCTTTCTCGACTCCCTGCGAGAAAGCAATCCCAGGGCCCTACTATTCATATCTCATCACAAGTATCCAGTTCTAGTTGTATCGATCGGGATACAACTCCGAGCGTCCATTACCGAGGATCCGGCTATGCATAGATTAGTTCTTCCCTGCAGGGGTGCACCAACTTACCCACCACGCTCGCTTAACTCCGGCCGGACACACTTTCTGGGTCATGCCCGGCCTCGGCCAAACGACTGTTGGGGAACGTAGCATGCAATTTCAAAAAAATTCTACGCACACGCAAGATCTATCTAGGAGATGCATAGCAACGAGAGGGGGAGAATGTGTCCACGTACCCTCATAGACCGAAAGCGGAAGCGTTAGCTTAATGCGGTTGAAGTAGTCGAACGTCTTCTCGATTCAACCGATCAAGCACCGAACGTACGGCACCTCCGAGTTCTGCACACGTTCAGCTCAATGACGTCCCTTGAACTCTTGATCCAGCAAAGTGTCGAGGGAGAGTTTCGTCAGCACGACGGTGTGGTGACGGTGATGGTGAAGTGATCCGCGCAGGGCTTCGCCTAAGCACTACGACAATATGACCGGAGGAGTAAACGGTGGAGGGGGCGCCGCACACGGCTAAGAACAATTGGTGTGTCCTTGGAGGCGCCCCCCGCCCCCGTATATAAAGGAGGGAGAGGGGAGGAGGCCGGCCTAGGGCGTGCCAAGTGGGAGGAGTCCCACTTGGTCTCCAAGTCCAATTCGCGCCCCCCCCCCCCACACTTTCCTTTTTACCGGAAGGGGGAAGTATAGGGAGGAGGAGAAGGAAAGGGGGGCGCCGCCCCCTCCCCTTATCCAATTCAGACATGTATATCAAATATACCTTTGTTCACTTTGCCATCCTTCTTATTCGCCAAATACTTGGGGCAGTTCCACTTCCAGTGACCAGTCCCTTTGCAGTAGAAGCACTCAGTTTCAGGCTTAGGTCCAGACTTGGGCTTCTTCCCGGGAGTGGCAACTTGCTTGCCATTCTTCTTGAAGTTCCCCTTCTTTCCTTTGCCCTTTTTCTTGAAACTAGTGGTCTTGGTAACCATCAACACTTGATGCTCCTTCTTGATTTCAACCTCTGCAGCTTTGAGCATAGCGAAGAGCTCGGGAATTGTCTTATCCATCCCTTGCATGTTATAGTTCATCACGAAGCCTTTGTAGCTTGGTGGCAGTGATTGAAGAACTCTGTCAATAACACTATCATCCGGAAGATTAACTCCCAGCTGAGTCAAGTGATTATGATATCCAGACATTCTGAGTATGTGTTCACTAACAGAACTGTTCTCCTCCATCTTGCAGCTATAGAACTTGTTGGAGACTTCATATCTCTCAACTCGGGCATTTGCTTGAAATATTAACGTCAACTCCTGGAACATCTCATATGGTCCATGACGTTCAAAACGTCTTTGAAGTCCCAATTCTAAGCCGTAAAGCATGGCACACTGAACTATCGAGTAGTCATCAGATCGAGCTTGCCAGACGTTCATAACATCAGCATCTGCTCCTGCAGCAGGCCTTTCACCTAGCGGTGCATCAAGGGCATAATTCTTCTGTGCGGCAATGAGGATAATCCTCAAGTGACGGACCCAGTCCGTGTAGTTGCTACCATCATCTTTCAACTTAGCTTTCTCTAGGAACGCATTAAAATTCAAGGGAACGGTAGCACGGGTCATTGATCTACAACATAGATATGCAAAAACTATCAGGACTAAGTTCATGATAAATTAAGTTCAATTAATCATATTACTTAAGAACTCCCATTTAGATAGACATCCCTCGAGTCATCTAAATGATCACGTGATCCATATCAACTAAACCATGTCCGATCATCACGTGAGATGGAGTAGTTTTTAATGGTGAACATCTCTATGTTGATCATATCTACTATATGATTCACGTTCGACCTTTCGGTCTCCAGTGTTCCGAGGCCATGTCTGTACATGCTAGGCTCGTCAAGTTTAACCCGAGTATTCCGCACGTGCAAAATTGTCTTGCACCCGTTGTATGTGAACATAGAGCTTATCACACCCGATCATCACGTGGTGTCTTGGCACGACGAATTGTCGCAACGGTGCATACTCAGGGAGAACACTTATACCTTGAAATTTTAGTGAGGGATCATCTTATAATGCTACCGCCGTACTAAGCAAAATAAGATGCATAAAAGATAAACATCACATGCAATCAAAATATGTGACATGATATGGCCATCATCATCTTGTGCCTTTGATCTCCATCTCCAAAGCACCGTCATGATCTCCATCGTCACCGGCATGACACCTTGATCTTCATCGTAGCATCGTTGTCGTCTCGTCAACTAATGCTTCTACAACTATCGCTAACGCATAGTGATAAAGTAAAGCAATTGCATGGCGATTGCATTTCATACAATAAAGCAACAACCATAAGGCTCCTGCCAGTTGCCGATAACTTTTACAAAACATGATCATCTCATACAATAACGTATATCACATCATGTCTTGACCATATCACATCACAACATGCCCTGCAAAAACAAGTTAGACGTCCTCTACTTTGTTTTTGCAAGTTTTACGTGGCTGCTACGGGCTTCTAGTAAGAACCGTTCTTACCTACGCATCAAAACCACAACGATGTTTCATCAAGTTTGCTGTTTTAACCTTCAACAAGGACCGGCCGTAGTCAAATTCAATTCAACTAAAGTTGGAGAAACAGACACCCGCCAGCCACCTTTATGCAACAAGTTGCATGTCTATCGGTGGAACCGGTCTCATGAACGCGGTCATGTAAGGTTGTTCCGGGCCGCTTCATCCAACAATACCGCCAAATCAAAATAAGACGTTGGTGGTAAGCAGTATGACTATCATCGCCCACAACTCTTTGTGTTCTACTCGTGCATATCATCTACGCATAGACCTGGCTCGGATGCCACTATTGGGGAACATAGCATGCAATTTCAAAAAAATTCTACGCACACGCAAGATCTATCTAGGAGATGCATAGCAACGATAGGGGGAGAGTGTGTCCACGTACCCTCGTAGACCGAAAGCGAAAGCGTTAGCTTAACGTGGTTGAAGTAGTCGAACGTCTTCTCAATTCAACCGATCAAGCACTGAACGTACGGCACCTCCGAGTTCTGCACACGTTCAGCTCGATGACGTCCCTCAAACTCTTGATCCAGCAAAGTGTCGAGCGAGAGTTTCGTCAGCACGACGGCGTGGTGACGGTGATGGTGAAGTGATCCACGCAGGGCTTCGCCTAAGCACTATGACAATATGACCGGAGGAGTAAACGGTGGAGGGGGGCGCCGCACACGGCTAAGAACAATTGGTGTGTCCTTGGAGGCGCCCCCGCCCCCGTATATAAAGGAGGGAGAGGGGAGGAGGCCGGCCTAGGGCGCGCCAAGTGGGAGGAGTCCCACTTGGACTCCTAGTCCAATTCGCCCCCCTCCTTTCCTTTTTACCGGAAGGGGAAAGGGGGAAGGAGAGGGAGGAGGAGAAGGAAAGGGGGGCGCCGCCCCCTCCCCTTGTCCAATTCGGACCCCCCATGGGGGGGGGCGCGGCCACCCCTTGTGGGCTGCCTAGCCTCCCTCCTATGGCCCATATCTTTCCCCCAGGGGTTCCGGTAACCCCCCGGTACTCCGATACGTACCCGATACATTTCGAAACACTTCCGGTGTCCTAATACTATCGTCCAATATAGCAATCTTTACCTCTCGACCATTTCGAGAGTCCTCGTCATGTCCGTGATCTCATCCGGGACTCCGAACAATCTTCGGTCACCAAAACACATAACTCATAATACAAATCGTCATCGAACGTTAAGCGTGCGGACCCTACGGGTTCGAGAACTATGTAGACATGACCGAGATACATCTCCGGTCAATAACGAACAGCGGAACCTGGATGCTCATATTGGTTCCTACATATTCTACGAAGATCTTTATCGGTCAAACCGTAATGACAACATACGCCATTCCCTTTGTCATCGGTATGTTACTTGCCCGAGATTCGATCGTCGGTATCTCCATACCTAGTTCAATCTCGTTACCGGCAAGTCTCTTTACTCGTTCTGTAATGCATCATCCCGTAACTAACTCATTAGTCACATTGCTTGCAAGGCTTATCATGATGTGCATTACCGAGAGGGCCCAGAGATACCTCTCCGATACTCGGAGTGACAAATCCTAATCTCGATCTATGCCAACCCAACAAACACCTTCGGAGACACCTGTAGAGCATCTTTATAATCACCCAGTTACGTTGTGACATTTGATAGCACACAAGGTGTTCCTCCGGTATTCGGGAGTTGCATAATCTCATAGTCAAAGGAATATGTATAAGTCATGAAGAAAGCAATAGAAATAAAACTTAACGTTCATTATGCTAAGCTAACGGATGGGTATTGTCCATCACATCATTCTCATAATGATGTGATCCCGTTCATCAAATGACAACACATGTCTATGGTTAGGAAACTTAACCATCTTTGATCAACGAGCTAGTCTAGTAGAGGCTTACTAGGGACTCGGTGTTTTGTCTATGTATTCACACATGTATCAAGTTTCCGGTTAATACAATTCTAGCATGAATAATAAACATTTATCATGATATAAGGAAATATAAATAACAACTTTCTTATTGCCTCTAGGGCATATTTCCTTCAACGACACACCGCAGCCCTACCTAAAGCTCAGCAGAGAGGTCCCCGTCGGTCTACATCCTAAGCGCTCGGGGGTCTTGGGCCATCGCCCCTCGCACTCCGAGTCATTGCGCACATGGTTAGATCCAAGCACCACCTCTGTCATGGATGGCGCCAATCACTCCATGCCGCACTGCTGAACTGGACGTCTGACAGAGCTTTCGGCTGATACCACGATGCAGAGTGCCCATAACTGTTCCCACGTGATGGTTAGTGCTATCGGGCCAGAGGCCCACTCAGATCACATATCCAAATCGTTAGTGTATTGGCAGTGCGGTAACGAGCAGAGACTCACGATCGATGTGACCCCATCGCCCCGTCTCGAGGACTTGCGGCAAGGGCTAAGAATGCCCAGCCACGCCTCGTATTTAACTCACGGGTACCTTCCAGGTCAACCCGTCTCCACATCACTCGCGGGTACCCCTCGGGGTCGACCCGCCTTTCCAAGTAACAGTTGTAAAGTCCAAGTATCCGTGTGTCCATAACATCAGGGAATCCGAGGTATCACCCTCGTTGGATTCCTACTCGATGTATCCGTCAAGGTGAACCTAGGAGGAATCACCCTCGAGGTTCACACTTGAGGTGTTGCACGACAGCGTCGTTATCGGGTGTGGTGAAGGAGGAATCACCCTCGATGACCACGTCCAAATAGCTACTCTACAGAGTTAACATCAGAAGTGCTAAACGAGGTATCACCCTCGGCACTTGATAGTAACGTTGCAGTGTCGTACAACTAAGGGGGGTGATGTGCGGTGCCAGGGCCTGGTTGTTGAGTCTTCTGATAATCCAGCGGGGCATCCGGGACAAGTGGGGTCACTGGGGTCTCTATCCAGCCTATACTAAGCAGTTTAGGATAAGCAGGTAAGGTATCAATAGCAGGTTACAATAAACAGGCTATGCATCAGAATAGGTAAAGCAGTAGCAGCAGCAATTCTAATGCAAGCACAAGAAAGAAGAGAATAGGCGATATAGGCATGCTCAAGGGGGGGGGGTGCTTGCCTGGAAGCTCTGCGTCAAAGATCTGG
The DNA here is from genome assembly GCA_011799875.1 of Thinopyrum elongatum. Taxonomy (NCBI): domain Eukaryota; kingdom Viridiplantae; phylum Streptophyta; class Magnoliopsida; order Poales; family Poaceae; genus Thinopyrum; species Thinopyrum elongatum. The sequence continues at coordinate 188,169,331 of CM022302.1, forward strand.
TCGTCAGGGGCGTAGTCGACCTCCGGAGCTGCGTCGGTCTCCGGGACTACATCGGTGTCGGGGTCTACCGAGAGAGAAGAGGGGAAGGAAACAGATAAATACACAGCAAACATATGCAACACAGAGCATGCTATGCCAACGTGCAGTGCAGGGTTGCCTAAAGATATGTCTAAGTCATTTTAGTTATTTTAGGATTTAAGTTGGATTTATTAACCGGTATGTATGCACTATTCATCTACCGGAAACGGTCGAAAAGTTGTGGGTTCACCTCCGTAGGGGGCCCCGACACGGAAACAGATGGCACGGTTGGATTCGTCTCGTCGTTTTGAGTAACTTTCACATATAAAGTTTTTCGATCTGAGCTATGGTTTAATTTCTACGAATTTTCAAAAGTTAAATCATTTTCTAGAATTTACTTAAATTATTTAAATATGAATTATTCAGAACAGTATTTGGTGACGTCAGCATGACATAGAGGTGACGTGTGTCGGTGGACTGGTCAATCCGACCAGTGGGTCCCACATGCCATACACAGTGGTTAATCCAGTGAGTTAAGTTTAACTAAAATGATTAATTAGCATGTGGGCCCCATTAGTCAGTGACTAGGCTAATTAACTAATTATTATTAATCCATTTTTTTTGTTAATTAGGGAGGAGGGCCCCACTTATCGGTGGCTGGGGCCAGCCCAGTCAGCACGTGGACCTGGTGAACGGGTCAGCCGGGCCCGCTGGCAGTGGCACAAAGGCGGGCCCCATGTGGCGCCACGTCAGCGTGGTTGGCGCCGTCGCCGGAGTTGCTCCGGCGACGACATTTGCGGCGGCGCACGTCGGGGAGTGGCCTGATTTCGCGTACAGAGGCCCATTCGCGACGCGGCTGGGCACGTTGGATCGGTCGTTCCTCGCCGCGTCTCGTGGTGGTCGTAACCGGAGCTGAAGCGGATGGAAATGGCGCCGGCGTCGGGCAAGGGCGGCGGCCGGAGTTTGGCGAGATGGTGATCGGCGCTACGGCCATGCTGTCGACGAACTATGCGCGCGGGCAGCACCTACGCAGCACTACGAGCGCGATGGTGTGCTCTTACGAGCCCGTGAGGCACGGGAGTGCACTGCTCGCTGGCCATGGCGGACGGCGGAGCACGGCACGCGGCGACGCGTCTATGGGTTACGGGGGAGACAGGGGGAGAGGGGAGCCGGACGATGTGCTCACCGGGCCCTGCAGATGTGCAACACGGGCTCGGGGAAGGCGCGGAGCAGACCGGACGGCGGCGGCAGGGGCGGACGGCGTCGGGGAAGAAGAGGTCGAGGGCGATGGTGGGGAGGCGCAGAGCTCGAGCTCTAGGGCGCAACCGATCCGCCAGAGGCGGGGCAGCTCGCGGACGGGGTTTCAGGCGCCGGAGGGGGCGGTGGCCTCGCGCTCCACGGCGGCCATGGCAGCAGCGCTCTCGGGTGGAGGGGGAAGAAAGGGGATCTGGCGCCGCGAGGGGAAAGAGGAGTGGGGCTAGGGTTCGCCCTGGGGTCTGTGGGGATGCTCTTATCCTCACCGCGGCGGCAGCGGCGCCGGGGGATGGCCAACAGCTGGCCATCGCCGGCTCGAGTGCGCGCGCAGTCGACACGGGAAGGAGGGAGACGATGGGGACGGGCTGGGCTGGCTGAAAAGCCACTGTAGCACTGGGCCAGTAAGTGCACAGTGTAGTTAGGTCTTTTTCTTTTTATCTAGTTTCCTGTTTTTCAGTTTTCATTTTTCTTTTCTGGTTTCTAATTCTTTTGGCTACTAAACAATTTTAGTTAAATGTGAAACCTAGTACATAAATGCAGTGCAATATTTCAGGCCTGCACAAAAAGTTTTTTGGGCATTATTAAATGTTTAAGCATTTAATTATATTGAAATGGCCATTTTAATTGCTGTTGGACCGTTTATTAATTTCCTAGGAATTTATTTGTGAGTCAAATGAAGTTGGTTTCAACTTGACAATTACTTGTTGAATATTTACAAAATTATGAACACTTTAGTTTTGCTATTTGAAGGAATAAATTATTTCAAGTATGAATTTGAAGTTGGATTTGGGACAAGTGGCATTTTGACTTAGTAAAATATGATGACATGGGATGATTAGTGGGAGATTACTGTGGCATGATTCTTGGGGTGTTACAAGGGGCATGCTAGTTCCACACTTGTGCTTCAAAGTAGCACCATATTTTTCATATGGATAGTCTCCTATGTTGTCACTTTCATATACTAGTGGGAATTTTTCATTATAGGATTAGATGCACACCCACTTAGTTTTCATATTGAGCTTTCATACACTTATAGTTCTTAGTGCATTCGTTGCATGGCAATCCCTACTCCTCATGTTGATATCAATTGATGGGCATCTCCATAGCCCGTTGGTTAGCCGCGTCGATGTGAGACTTTCTTACTTTTTTGTCTTCTCTATATTTACCCCTATCATCATACTCTATTCCACCAGTAGTGCTATATCCATGGATTGCGCTCATGTATTGCGTGAGGGTTGAAAAAGCTGAAGCGCGTTAAAAAGTATGAACCAATTGATCGGCTTGTCATCATGGTTGTGCATGATAAATACTTTGTGTTAAGAAGACAGAGCATGACAAGACTATATGATTTTATAGGGATAGCTTTCTTTAGCATTGATATTTTGAAAGACATGATTATTTGTTGGGATGCCTGAGTATTGATGTCTTTATGTCAAATTATAGACTATTGCTTTGAATCACTTATGTCTTAATATTCATGCCATGACTAGACATATGATCAAGTTTATGCTAGGTAGCATTCCACATCAAAAATTATCTTTTTATCATTTACCTACTCGAGGACGAGCAGGAATTAAGCTTGGGGCTGCTGATACATCTCCGTCGTATCTATAATTTTTTATTGTTTCATGCCAATATTATACAACTTTCACATATTTTTGGCAATTTTTATATGATTTATTGGACTAACCTATTGATCCAGTGCCCAGTGCCAGTTCCTGTTTGTTACATGTTTTTTGTTTCACATAAAATCCATATCAAACGAAGTCCAAACGCGATAAAAATTTACAGAGAATAATGTTGAAATATATGTGATTTTTGGGATTTGGAATCAATGCAAACAGGGGCCCATAGTGACCATAACCCACCAGGGCGCGCCGGGCACTCCCTGGCGCGCCCAGGTGTCTTATGCCCTCCTCTAAAGTCGGCTGGGGCCCTTCTTCTGGCGCAAGAAAGATAATTTATGAAAAAAAATCATGTAAAAATTTCAGCGCAATCGGAGCTACGGATCTCCGGGAATTTAAGAAACCGTGAAGGGCCAGATCTGGGGAACGCGAAACAGAAGAGAACAGAGAGGGAGATCCAATCTCGGAGGGGCTCCCACCCCTCCGCCACCATGGAGGCCATGGACCAGAGGGGAAACCCTCCTCCCATCTAGGGGGGAGGCCAAGGAAGAAGAAGGAGGAGGGGGGCTCTCTCCCCCTCTCTCCCGGTGGCGCCGGAACGCCATCGGGGCGAGGATCGTGACGACGATCTACATCAACAATCTTGCTACCGTCAACACCAACTTTCTCCCCCTCTATGCAGCGGTGTAACACCCCTTCTCTCCGCTGTAATATCTACTTAAACATGGTGCTCAACTCCATATATTATTTCCCAATAATATTTGGCTATCCTATGATGTTTGAGTAGATCTGTTTTGTCCTGTGGGTTAATCGTGATCTTGGTTGGTATGATTATATATTTTATTTATGGTGATGTCCTACGGTGCCCTCTGTGTCGCGCAAACGGAGGGGCCCCCACTGTAGGGTGTTGCAATATGTTCATGGTTTGCTTATTGTCGGTGTTGCGGGGGTGACAGGAGCCTAAACACGGAAAAGTAAGCTATGGCGTATGGGAGTAAAGAGGACTTGATACTTAATGCTATGGTTGGGTTTCACGACCTTAATGATCTTTAGTAGTTGCGGATGCTTGCCAGAGTTCCAATCATAAGTGCATATGATCCAAGTAGAGAAAGTATGTTAGCTCATGCCTCTCCCTCATGTAAAATTGCAAGAATGATTACCGGTACTTGTTATCGATTGCCTAGGGACAAATGAGTTTCTTGTTGACAAAAACTATCTACTTTTATTACCTTGCAATTTATTCGTAGCTTTATTCTCACAAAGTACTCGTAGTTTTATTCTTGCAAAATAGTTTCATACTTGTTTAGGTAAAGCAAACGTCAAGTGTGCGTAGAGTTGTATCGGTGGTCGATAGAACTTGAGGGAATATTTGTTCTACCTTTAGCTCCTCGTTGGGTTCGACACTCTTATTTATCGAAGAAGACTACAAACGATCCCCTATACTTGTGGGTTATCATTACTTACCACCATCTTCGTTGTCATGGTCCTCTTATGTGCCTTGTTTAAATTTATCACGGGTCGCCACCATGATGAGTAATTGAGTATTCTGACAGTTGTGTTCCACGTCGTTATAGCAATCTGGAATATGTTATGTGTTTGAGCAGGTAAGGACATCTCCTTGGATTTTGTGATCATGTACATCAAATTACTTAGGGCTGTTCATTTTTTCCAACCAGCGGTCTAGATTAGGAAATACTATAGAAGAATTCTGCTAGTATATTCAGGCTTCAAGGGCATTTTGGGTAGTTAATTATTATAGATCCTGCAACCATTTCCACCAAAAGCAAGCTGAAGAGAGTAGATTAGAATTTGAGGATCGATCCAACCATTCGTGGATTCGCTTTGGGAGTTGTTGGTCTACTGCTACAAATCCTCAATCGGGGTTGTTGGCCCGCTACCGGGGCAACAGATCGATCTCCTCAATAGCTTGATCAATGTTGCTTCAAATCCTGAGACAATCAGAAGATCAAGCTAGCCAAATCGTTGCTACCTTCCAAACCAGCTGAGGAATATCACAAGCCCACTTACAAATAAATTAATGTATGAATTAGTACCGGAGTTCTTACGTTAGGCTCGATATGTTTGTCAAGAGGCATGGGCATGTGGCTAGCGGAGGCGGCCCGACGGTGGACGAAGGGAGGCGACATCGGGGTGGTGCGGAGGCACTCCAGTGCGCGGCGGGAGGGAGGCCTGCATGTGTGCCTTTGATTATTTGAATTCACGTGAAAGCATAAATCCACGTTACCAAGTTAGCCTTGGACCAAATTCTGAGGGAAAGCATATTAACCATTAGATCGGCTTAATACTACACGTTAAATTCAATAGTACCATAAAAACTCTTGAATTTTTAAGTACAGATACTTCAAAAAATGAACTACAATACTGAAAACAGAACAGGCTGATGAAAACCATGACTAAAATGCAATATGAAATCCATAAAGCCAATGGCATACCATTTTGAAACAACCTTCAAAAATTATGCAGGCCGAGATTGATATGACCATTCACTAGATTCGATTTTCTGGCCGCAGACGCCGTAAACGTATCCGAATTGATATGGCAACTCTACTAGAGGCGCACATAGGAGACAGAAAAAAACGGATATCACACCGTGTAGACAACAGTATCTTTATATCTGTAGTATTTAACCAAACGAACCATATACTATATGAATATCTATCCGTAACTATATCTGTTTTTTCTGTACAAGATGGATCGCAACTACTTTCTATAGAATATTTTTTTTTCATGGTAATACGTGTCTCATTCATATCATAAAGAACAAAGTACAAGTCACGTAAGAACCGACATAACAAAACTGAAAAAACAGCAGAACATCTCTGAGCTTGACACCAACGCCCGTCACCTGCCTCCGGCACCACCACAACAGCCACCGAAGAAAAGAATAACGGATCACCTCCTCACCCGAGCTCGACGCGGCTCCATCGCTGATATGCAGCTTTGCGGACCTCCAAGGTGGCTCACCAAAAGTGAAGCCATTGCCGTTGAACGAATCAGACCGGGGCAACACCCCGGACACGCCATCGAACTCCAGATCTGGCACCCCACCACGACTAAGACGCCGAAGGAGGAAACCATACCTGACATCCACGAACCACGAACCCAGCACACGTTCCGTCTTCCAGATGTCGCCGATGCAGACCATAATCCGCATCCGCTCCTGGACTACCTCCCAAGCTCTGCGCCGACGCTGGAGCAAACGCCGTCGCAACGACGGAGCCCGATGACACAGGTCCACAACGAGGATGCCGCCGCCGCCACGCCATCCTTGCTTGAACAGACTGGTTTCCAAATCCATCCCCAACCATAGGACCGATGACCTCGTCAGGGAAGGATCCGAAGAATCTTTATTCAGCGCCCTCATCGTCGCCGCCGAAGCCAAGACGATGAACAGCCTAAAAACCTAGACTACAAGGCAGTAAAAATGATTCACACGTATGGATCCGGCGACCCCCCTGCCACCGACGACCAAGGTCGCCGGCGGAGGGGAGCCGTCGGAGGACGGCGCTGAAAGATGGGCTCTCCTGGCGGCGGCTAGGGTTCCAGCTGCCAGAGGGAGAAAAAATATCATTCTGTAGAATGTATACCTAACACGAGAAGGACACGTCAGCTGAATGCGTCCCACGCCAATACGGCTGGCCGGCCCCGTCACCTATTTATACGGTCCCCATCTCTCCCACCCGACCCGCTATCTCCTACGGCTTTTACTGCGCCCTTGGAGCAAACAAGAGAGGACAGAGCACACGACAGGCGCGCAAGAGAGAGACACCACGGCAATGGCGGAGGGGAAGCTGCTGCTGCGGTCGTTCGTGGAGGTGCCGAGGGACTCGCACTTCCCCATCCAGAACCTCCCCTTCGGGGTCTTCCGCAGGAGGGGCCAGCCCGAGGGCCCGCCGCGCCCGGCGACGGCCATCGGGGACTTCGCGCTCGACCTCGCCGCCGTCTCCGCCGCCGGTCTCTTCGACGGGCCCCTCCTCTCCGCCTCCCCATGCTTCCGCCAGGTACTCGGCCTGCCCATCTACCTGCTCCGCGTCATCTGAGATTGCTACTGATCTGATGCTTAGAGTAGAGCGAGCTTAATTTTTGTAGTCCAACTGATTGCTGGCGCATCGATTGAATGTTTGGGGAATTAATTGAGTTGCCGAAGTTGTAGTAGTGACTATCACTCTGTGATACAGTAATTGTAGTTGGTGATTTGATTCTGTGGTTAATTAATTACTGCTGTGCACGCGCAGGAAACGCTCAACATGTTCTTGGGGTTGGGCCGGCCAGCGTGGAAGGAGGCGCGCGCCACGCTCCAGAAAATCCTCTCAGGTTCTCTTTGTTCCTCTTAGCTAACTTGGATTGTGCTAGTCCTTGATTTTTACTTTGTTATTACTGTTCCATGGTAAGCACGGCGTTGTGGGGAATAAGAGTCGTGATGCCAAGCTATTCAGCCCATAGTGATGTTTATCGTGTTTAATTATGCTGCTGATGTAATGTACTATGCCTTGTGAGCAAGCGCAAGTTTCAAACAGTTTTTCAGTATTAGTTCTAGTTTGGTCATGGTTTTGGTTTTTGTTGATTATAGTCATCTGGTTTATCATGGCACGAAGTAAAGTGCAAAGACCCTGAAGGAAATCGTTCCTAAAAAATTATTTCCTTGTTTCACTGTAGCTGATGAGCCGGTGCTGCGTGACAACGAGGCCTTGAGGAAGAACTGCCTTGTGCCAATGGTGAGCTTGACAGCCATCTAGCTCCTAGTACCTTTTTTCTGTAGAAGCAAAGGAATATTTTATTTTTTGAATAAGAAACAAAGGAATATTGATGAAATTGTTGATGTTATGTTTCAACCTTGTAGAGTGATGTAGAGATGCTTCTTCCTATCATGGTAGGAGACTACACGGATTTCTTTTGTTCTGTGCACCACGCAAGGAACTGTGGATTCATCTTCCGTGGACCACAGACTCCAGTCAATCCGAATTGGTAATGTATTCTCTTTGACCATGTCCTGTCTCAAGACAACTCGACATTATGATCAAGTATGTGAAACAACTTGAGCTTAGGTATAGAATGCGCGTGAACTGTGTGCTTTTATGTTCTCCAGAAAATAAAAACTGTGCTTCTATGGACAATGCACTTGGTGCAATCTGATCATATGGCTACGTTTTGGCTTATATTACCTAAACCTAAGCATACACAATACTCCCTCCGTCCAGAAATACTTGTCGGAGGAATGGATGTATCTAGACGTATTTTAGTTTTAGATACATCCATTTTTATTCATTTCTCCGACGAGTAATTCCGGACGGAGGGAGTACATGTTTTTGTTCCACTCATTTGCTCAAGTTTCATGGGTTACAGATTTATAAAAATTGTGAAGTTGTCATGCATGCTGTTCAGTCGTTTCTTTTCACACTTGTGCTCTAATAATACACAGGTATTCTTAATTCTGTCACTAACTGCAATATGTTTTTGTTTCACGCAGGTTTCATTTGCCAGTTGGTTACCATGGACGGGCATCATCTGTAATCATATCTGGAACAGACATTATTCGACCCAAGTACACATCCCAAAAGTTTTAAATAGTTGTTCAAATGTTTATTTTAGTGTCCTATCTGATTGAGTAGTAACCATTAGCCGTTTTCCAATTTCATTCACTTTCCTTTCTGAAGTGCCTAATTTCTCCCAGCCTGCCCCTTTGTCATAATTCACTATACCTTGCACTTTTTTGTTGCATCCGAACCTTCTGTCTCATGCTATAAATAGTATAACTTAATTATATATTTGTGTGTTACACTGGAACCTCTATGACTTTTTTTCTCTTGCACTATCACTTGATATCTTGATAATATTATCTTTGTCTGTTCTTGCTAGAGGACAAGGTCATCCAACAGGAAGCTCTCAACCTTATTTCGGTCCTTCTCAAAAGCTTGATTTTGAACTTGAGATGGTTAGTTTCTTACATACCTCTTAAATGTATTACTTGATATGCTTGTGGTTATTGTTGACACATCTTTGCTAATTAACCAAATAATTACTTTGCATTCATATCAAATTAACATTGATTCACTAATGTTGTAACACTTGTTGCTTTCAGGCTGCCATTGTTGGACCAGGGAATGAATTGGGCAAACCTATTGATATTGCTGATGCTGAGGATCATATATTTGGCTTAGTGGTAATGAATGATTGGAGTGGTAAGTATCCTTTTCATGTTTACTTGTTTTAAATTGTTTGCCCACTGTTCCTTATCTGACTTTTGTATACTATATTGCAGCTAGAGATATTCAAGCCTGGGAGACCATACCTCTTGGACCTTTCCTTGGCAAAAGCTTCAGTAAGACACCTGATATCATCAGTATAATGTTTTTAGTAAAAGCTTTGAATCACGTGTTCTACAAAAGTTCAAATGCTGCACGTATAATGTTTGTTTTCTACTGGTGTTCGCTTCTAGTTCAGTTCTTCTCTTATTTCAGACTTCTGTATCTCTTGCTATATGTGATCATCTGCAGTGCGTAATGAAAGAAGTACACTTTTCCCCTAAATAACAGGTTCCTTTCCATTTTGTAAATTTAATTTCTCTAGGTACATCTGTATCACCTTGGATTGTGACCCTAGATGCCCTAAAGCCTTTTGCCTGTGAGGCTCCTAAGCAGGTAAGCAATTTTTATTTTCTTATTAGGAGTACTATGCTATTTCTTTTGCTAATGAGCATCTTGCTGTTCTGTGAAAAGCTAATTTGTTGTGTTACAGGAACCTGAGCCTTTGCCTTACTTAGCTGAAAAGAATCACATAAACTATGACATTCCTCTTGAAGTACGATCTTGTCACATTATTGCTTCGTTGTTTTGTTTTTGTAGCATCTTATTGAATTCAATCTGATTATTGCATCTTCTCTTCTGTGCAAGGCTTGGATCAAGCCCAAAGAGCAAAGTGACGCATCAGTTGTCACAAAGACCAATTTCAAACATATGTAAGGAGTCCGTTAACATGCCTTTTTCCATCAATCTTCTTTGTACTACGTTTTAAGTCGAGGCATAATTCAATCCATGGTGCATACATATTTTATTTCTTACTCAATCTGCTGGTCTTCTCCGTGTGTATATTCATAGTGTTCCCATTGGTTTTGTTACCAAATTCTCATTTCATTTAGTACTAGCAAATTAATGTGTTAAAATGTGCCCGAAGTGCCCTTTTACCTCGGTGTGTAACCCATGCATACTCCTGTAAACTATTTTGCAAGGTACTGGACTGTGACGCAGCAACTAGCACACTACACTGTGAATGGATGCAATCTGAGACCAGGGGATATGTTTGCGACTGGCACCCTCAGTGGACCTGTATGGAGTTAACCATTGCAATACACACATGCCAATTTACAAATTATAGTACACGTCGGCACTGAACAACTCGCCTTGTTTTCAGGAACCAGACTCTCTGGGATGTTTGCTGGAGATAACGTGGAACGGGCAGAAGGAGATATCGGTTGGGAATTCGATCCGCAAGTTCCTCCAAGATGGGGATGAAGTCATCTTGACAGCCTGTTGCAAGGTTCAGTGAACTATGTCTTCTTTTTTCTTCTTTTCCATCGAATATTATCAGTCTTGAAAATTTCGAAGATGATATGATGTGTGATCTTGATGTCATCTGTTTCTTCAGGGTGAGGACTACAACATTGGATTCGGAACCTGCACCGGGAAGATTCTGCCGTCGCTTCCTTGAGCCAAGATGGAGGATGATCTTCAATTCTTGGAATAAAGCAGGCAGTGTGTTTAGCAAGCTGCCATGTATCTTGAAGGGCTTAGCAGTGGTGGTAAATAGTAGTAGTAATAAAATTGGGATGAATTCCCCCCTAGTGATGTGATAACTTGATTACTTTTAGTTGTACTTCCTCGATGATATCGTGATTCTACCGTGCGTCATTTCGTTTTTTTCCTTTTTCTCCTCTGCAACACCGCAGGAGGATGCGATGTTGCGATTGTTCCGAAGTTTTTTTTGTTGGGTTTCGCCTCTGCAAGAGCAACGCAGACGGCAGCCTATCACCAGGGCCATGCCATCACGTAGTTAACATGCATGGGCCAATTCTTAACCAAAATCAGACACTTGCTATCACTGACAAGTTAACTGTCAGCTGCATACACCAGTTGATTTAAGTAAAACTGAAAACAAACGTATGATAGGAATAAAAAAAACAAAAAAAACAAATTAATCAAATCAAATTAACAAAAGAATGAATCCTGGTGGGTGTGTGTGGTTTGAGTCAGAGGCATGCGAGCTCCTTGACGACGTTGATGGACTTGCCGACGGCGTTCTTGCAGACGGCCATGGTCTTGTTGTTGGTGCCGGTGTACTTGAGGTTGACGTTGACGAGCTGCAGGCCCTGGCAGGGCACGTTGTTGACGCAGTTGAGCGTGACGGCCTCGGGCGTCGCCGAGGTCCCGACGATGTTCTTGAAGACGATGTCGGCGACGACCACCTTGGAGGCGCCGGGGGCCTTGGCGCAGATGTTGTTGGGGCAGTACTTCTGGTCGATGACGATGGGGTAGGAGACGTTGTCCATGCGCACGTCGTCGTACACGAAGCGGGTGGCCCTGAGCGCCGACTTGGAGTCCTCGTACGACTTGATCCGGAGCCCGTTGGTGGCGCCCTTGATGGTGCAGTTGGTCACCTGGATGTCCTCCACGTCCTTCTCGTCCTTGTACCGCCCCAGGCTGCCCACGCTGATGCCGTGCCCGGGCCCGCACCGGGACCCGTGGATCTTGACGTGCTTGGTCCCGGGCCCGATGGAGATGCAGTCGTCGCCGACGCCGATGTTGGTCGACTTGATGGTCACGTCCTCCGAGTCGCCCATGTGGATGCCGTCCGTGTTGGGGCTGTTCCCCGGCGCCGTGATCTCCACGTTCTCCACCAGCACCGTCTTGCAGTTGAAGAGGTTGAGGTGGAAGAACTTTGCGTTCTTGAGCGTGATGCCCCGGATCGTCGCGTTGTTCACGTAGTCCAGCACCAGGCTCTGCATGCACGCATGCGCCTCCGTCCGTCAGCGAAGCGACGATTTGGTTTTGGTTTTGGTGTTGGTTAATGGCGATGCAAGAGTGGGTAGGGACGTACGTTGGGGAGGATCTTGCAGTCGTAGTGCTTGCTGCACATGTTCTTCTCCCACACGAGGGGGCCCTGGCCGTCGATGGTGCCGTGGCCGTTGATGCTTAAGTTGTCCACGTGCATCACCTCGATCCAGTTCTTCTTGTAGGCGGTGAGGTCGCCGGTGCCGAGGAGGTTGCCGTCCAGCCGGATGATGATGGAGGAGGTGCAGGGGCCCGACAGCTCCAGCGCGCCCACCAGGAAGTTGCCCGCCGGGATCACGATCTTCTGCGTCCCCGTCGCCCCGCACGCGTTCTTCCACGCCTTCATCACCGCCTGCGTCGCGTCGGTCTTGCCGTCGCCCTTGGCCCCCAGCATCACGATGTCCAGGGGGCCCGCCGGCACCGACGGCGGCCCGCCGGCGGCCGGCTTGGGCTGGTACGGCGCCGCCCACGCCGTGCTCCCGAGCAGCGCCGTGCACAGCGCCACCGCCACCGCCAGGGCGGCGGCATTGCTTCTTCCCGCCGTCGCCATCTTGCTGCTACGGTTCGTGCCTGCCTCGGTCCTTGGTCTGGCTGGGGCGTGCTGAGCTGAGGCGAGGTGGGCGGCGACGCTGGGCCCATATATGCGGCGGAGGCGTGCTATGTTTAGCTACTCGGTGGTACGTTTCGACGCTGGTTCTTGGCGCCAACGGACGCATGGCATTGGCGGGGCCGCTCCCGACGATCGAGCGCGGCTGTCCGCTCCGTTTCCCCGATGTCGTCTCATCTCCGTCTGACGGATTCCTCGCGCCATCGCACGCGCGTCCCTCTAGAGTCTAGACCATCGCTCGCTCTAGGTGCGGTGCGGTGCGGTGCGGGAGGCAGGATGGGAAACAGGTGGGGCTTGTTTGGTTGTAGGCACCAGTGGCGCCTCACAGACTGCTGGTTGACTCTAAAACATGCGGCAAAAGCAGATACCATATCCGATACGTCTCTTTAATATCATAAAAACAAAGTACAAGTCACGTAAGAATTAACATGACAAAACTGAAAAGATAACAGAACATCTCTGAACTTGACACCAACGCCCGTTACCTGCCTCTGGCACCACCACAACAGCCACCGAAGAAAAGAATGACGGATCACCTCCTCACCCGAGCTCGATGCGGCTCTATCGTTGATATGCAACTTTGCAGACCTCCAAAGTGGCTCACCAAAAGTGAAGCCAATCAGACCGAGGCAACACCCCGGACATGCAATCGAACTCTAGATCTGGCACCCCACCACGACTAAGACGCCGAAGAAGGAAACCATACCTGCCATCCACGAACCATGAACCCAGCACACGTTCCGTCTTCCAGATGTCGTCGATGCAGACCACAATCTGCATCCACTCCTGGACTACCTCCCAAGCTCCACGCCGACGCTGGAGCAAACGTCGTCGCAACGGCGGAGCCCAAGGACACAGGTCCACCACGAGGATGATGCCGCCGCCACGCCATCCTTGCTTGAACAGACTGGTTTCCAACTCCATCCCCAACCATAGGACCGATGGCCTCGTCAGGGAAGGATCCGAAGAATCTTTATTCAGCGTCGTCATCATCGCCGTCGAAGCCAAGACGATGAACAACCTAAAAACCTAGACTACAAGGGAGCAAAAACGATCCACGCGCGTGGATCCGGCGACCCCCCTCACCACCGACGACCGAGGTCGCTGGCGGAGGGGAGCCACCGGAGGACGGCGCTGAAAGATGGCCTCTCCTGGCGGCGGCTAGGGTTCCAGCCGCCAGGGAGGAGAGAGAGATCGGTATTAACTGGGGCGGCCTTGACTCACGCGTCCGTCCTTGGTTGCAACGAAAATACGTTTTTTACCATATCCAATGCTAACGTGGAAACAAAACGGTCAAATACTATCATGAATGCTGCCAAATCATATTCATTAATAGGGTCTGTCTAGGGCAAAACCGTTATGAATATCATCTTGGGCGCTAAGGGCCGGACCCCTAAACCGCCCGCATCCGTCCCCGACGAGCGGTCCGGACGCGATTTGTCGTCCAATACGGTACCCCACAAACCAGAGGGGTTTTGCGGGCTTCCGAATCGTTGTCACGCACGCGTCAGGCACCCTGGGCCCACCCGAAAACCACTCCCGTGTCATCGTCCCTCTCCCGCGCGAAGCGGTTGCCGCGTATTCATGCCGTTAAGCTTCACTTCAGAGCGTCAGCACTGCATTCAGGACGGCATTTAACAGGCGCCCCGCATCCCGGTCTCCACGGTTGTTCAATGCCGAAGCATTGAGACTGGACGGGACGGGACGGATATCTACTCCATTCCAAACGGGTTGCCCATCCATTCGTCTTTCGGCATTAAACACGCGCGCCGCTGGAGAAACTGACTTGGGTGCCCTCATTCAAACACCCATTGCTTGGCCTGACCGGTGCCCGCTATTTATACCTGACCACGCCGGCACGGTCAGCATCACGCCACCTCTGCTCCTGCTCCTCACTGCACCACCTTCACCATTACAGCGAGCTCTAGCACGTTGTGGGCTATCCTCACGACGGAGCAAAATCTCAAAATAGTTGCCCTTGCGTCCAGCTCGCAGGTCCGCTATGTGCGGCGGATAGAGGCCAGCATGCTGGGGAGCTCTTCGGAGGTCTCCGATGATGAGTCGGGGCCCCTGCCCGTGCCGGTCCATGCAGACTTCACCATGGAGCAGGCACGGACGCACTTCAATGCCGTCATGGGGGAGGTGCAGCCGACGCCGTAGGCGGTGTCAATGTTCTGGTAGGCGCAAGAGGAGCAGCGCTACAACCTCAACCTCCTCGCACATCATCGAATGGCGGAGGGCCAGATCTATGACGAGTTCACTAGGGAGGAGGCCATGACGGAAAGCCCGAACTTCGCGGGGAGCAACACGCGCTCTACGAGGCCACGCGCAATGCTCGTGCGGCGGCCTCGGATGTGCACGCGGCCGCAGCCATGGACGCAGGCAATTGCATGTCGTTCATGTGACGCCCCCAGCTCGATCGTGCACTAATCATACACGCAAATGCACACGATCAAGCCTAAGGACTCACGGGAAGATATCACAACACAACTCTAAAACATAAATAAAGTCATACAAGCTTTATATTACAAGCCAGGGGCCTCGAGGGCTCGAATACATAAGCTTGCGTACAAGCGTCAGCGGAAGCATCAGATATCTGAGTACAGATATAAAGGAAAACACAGATAAGCCCTTAGAAGGCAGGGCAAAAGAAAACACTACGATCGAAAGGCGCAGGCCTCCTGCCTGGGACCCTCCGAACCTACTCCTGGTCGACGGCAAGTTCGAAGCAGTATCCACCCTCGAGGTAGTAGTAGTAGCGATCGGCGGCGGGGGCAGCTGTCTCAGGGGCTCCGTCCTCTGGTCACGACAAACTGATTTGGGGAGAAAAAGGAAAACAAAGCAACCGTGAGTACTCAGAAGTACTCAGCAAGCAAGGATCTACACTACATATGCAATATTTTCAAAGAGAGGTTGTATATGTGGACTGAGCTGTAGAAATGCCAGAATAGAGAGAAGGCCTAGTCCTATCGAAGACTAGCATCTTCAGCGGTCTTGCAGCAATAGAAGAGAGTAGGACAGTACAATATAATGTAGCAGTATCATTAAGTCTCAACCTCACCCAGAGATCCTTTCTCGACTCCCTGCGAGAAAGCAATCCCAGAGCCATACAGTCATCAACCTCGTCCGGAGATCCCTTCTCGACTCCCTGCGAGAAGCAATCCCAGAGCCATAGTATCCAAGTATCCAGTTCTAATTGTATCAATCAGGATACAACTCCGAGTGTCCGTTACCGTAGGACCGGCTATCGATAGAAGTTTTCTTCCCTGCAGGGGTGCACCAACTTACCCACCACGCTCGCTTAACTCCGGCCGGACACACTTTCTGGGTCCTGCCCGGCCTCAGCCAAACGACACACCGCAACCCTACCTACAGCTTAGCAGAGAGGTCCCCGCCGGTCTACATCCTAAGCGCAAGGGGGTCTTGGCCATCGCCCCTCGCCCTCCGGGTCATTGCGCATAGGGTGGATACTAGCATCGCCTCGGGTGGCCGACACGATCGGACCGTGCCGCCATGCTGAACTGGATGTCTGACAGAGCTTTCGGCTGATGCATACAATGCAGAACGCCCATACTATGCCCACGTGATGGTTAGTGCTATCAGGCCAGAGGCCTGCTCTGATCAAATATCCAAATCGTTAGTACCTTGGGCTTGCGGTAACGAGCAGAGACTCACGAAAGATGTGACCCTGTCGCCCCGTCTCGAGGACTTGCGGCAAGGGCCAAGAATGCCCGGCCACGCCTCGTATTCTCACTCGGGCACCATACAGGCAACTCGTCTTCACATCACACGCGGGTACCCCTCAGGGTCGACCCGCCTTTCCAAGTAACAATAGTACAGTCCAAGTATCCGTGTGTCCATAACATCAGGGGAATCCGAGGTATCACCCTCGTTGGATTCCTACTCGATGTATCCATCAAGGTGAACTCGGAGGAATCACCCTCGCTGGGTTCACACTTAAGGTGTTGTACGACGGCGTCGTTATCGGAAGTGATGAAGGAGGAATCACCCTCGATGACCACGACCGAATAGCTACTCTACAGAGTTAACATCAGAAGTGCTACAAGAGGTTTCACCCTCGGCACTTGATAGTAATGCTGCAGTGTTGTTACAACTAAGGGGTGGTGATGTGCGGTGTCGGGGCCTGGTCTTCAATCCCGTTGGTCGGGTCTTCTGATAATCCAGTGGGGCAGTCGGGAAAAGTGGGGGTCACTGATAGGTCTCTACCCAGCCTAAACTAAGCAGTTTAGGATATGCAGGTAATTATCAACAGCAGGTTACAATAAACAGGCTATGCATCAGAATAGGTAAAGCAGCAGCAGCAATTCTAATGCAAGCCTGAGAAAAATAGAATGCTCGATATCGGAATGATCAAAATGGGAGGGCCTTGCCTGGTTGCTCGGCGGCAAGGGCAAGGTCGTCAACGGTGGCGTCGGGCTCCGGAGCTGCGTCAGTACCGGGAACTGCGTCGGGGTCTAACGAGAGAGAAGAGAGGGGAGGAAACAGTATAAATACACAGCAAACATGAGCAACACAACGTACGACATGACAATATGCAGTGCCGGGGTGTCCTAACGTACGGTTGCACGTCACCGAGGAAGGGGTAATCCATCCGGGAATGTTCTCCCGGTTCCGGACATTTGTCAGACAAATGACCGGAGGGGAACGGTTGCATGTTCGGATAGTTAGGGACGCGTGACGGACGAACGGACCGCGTATTCGGATACGTCTCGTCGTTTTGAGCAACTTTCATATATAAATTATTTTCATCGGAGTTACGGTTTAAAAGATATGATTTTCTAAAGTTTTTATTAATTTCTGGAATTTATTTAATCATTTAAATTCGAATTATCCAAAACAGTGTTATGCTGACGTCATCATGATGTCAGCATGACGTCAACAGTCAACCTGACACGTGGGTCCCACCTGTCATACTCTATTTAGTTAATTAGGGTTTAGCTAATTAATTACTGTTTAATTAAACTAACTAATTAATTAGATTAACCTAATCAGAGTTAATTAACTTAATTAATTATTAATTAACTAATTATTTATTTTATTAATTCATTTTTTTTAGTAAACGTTCTGTGGGTGTGGGGCCCCTCTGTCAGCGGCAAGGGAGGGTCGGGCCCATACGTCAGCGGCCCACAGGCCACTGCGGGAGTGCGGGCGCGCAAGGGGCGCGCGGCGGCGCTGGCCCGACTGGGCACTGGCCCAGGCCAGCCGCGGCGAGGCCACGACCACGGCCACGGCGGGGCTCGTCGGGGAGCAGCAGCAGCGCGCAGCTGCGGAGCGGGCGGAGTGCGGCGGCAGCAGGGCGGCGGCGTGGGCGCGCTGGCGCGCTGGTGCCTGCGGTGGCTTGCGCGTGCGCGTGCAAGCAGAGAGAGGGGAAGGGCGCGGTCGACGCGCGCGGCGAGGTGCGGCGGAGCGCGGCAGAGTGACGAGCAGCGGCGCGGGGTGCGGTGCGGGCGAGCAGAGCAGCAGCGGGCACGGGGCCACGGCGAGCGGGGAGGTGGCGGCGACAGAGGGAAGAGGGGGGCTCATGGGCGGTGTAGATGAACGGGCCGGCGAGGCTCGAGGTGGTCCAACGAGGGGGAGACGGGGAGGCGTTCGGCGATGGCGACGGCGACGAGGACAAGGCGGCGACGGGGTGACGGCGACGGGCGCGAGCGCGGCGTCGACGGGGCTGGTCGGGGTGGATCCCCGATCCAGATCGAGTGATTGTTGTAGAGCGAGGGGGAAGTGGGGGGACGAGTGGATAGGGTTAGGGTTTCTGGGAAGTGGGGGGGGGGGTAGGTGTAGTGGGGGTGGCTGGGCCGGCCGGCTGTCCAGCTGGGCCTGTTGGCCCAGAGGGGGGGGGGGTTCTGTTTTTTTTTTTTTTTTTTCCTTTTTATTTTCTTCTTTTCTTTTTCTCTTTTCTCAGTTTTGCAAATAGTTAGGCACCCAAATGAATTTTATAAAATATATAAACTGGTCCATAAATTACAGTGCAACATTAGTCACTGCTAGAAATTGGTTTGGTGTCCATATCTTTTTACTTGGATTTTATTTAATTTGAAAAGGATTAAATAGTGTTGTTTTGCTGCTGTTCCTTGATGTTTGAGTCATTTTCCAATTCCAATAAATGTTGCAATCATTTTTATAAATGCTTTGGGAATATTTGCAACATGATGCACATTTTAGTCTTCAGGTTTGGGCAACTTTTATTTTCCACTTTAGTTTCAATTTGAATTTTGAGTTAGGAGCTGAATGCAAATGATGATTAGGCACTGATAATCATGATGACATGGCATAATCAAAAGGGGATTACTGTAGTTATCCACTAGGGGTGTTACAAGTCTCCTCCACTAACAAGAATTCTCGTCCCGAGAATTAAGAGGTAGAAGGAAAAAGTTCGGGGTATTCTGCACGAAGATTATCCTCGCGTTCCCAAGTGGCTTCATCTTCAGTATGATTTGACCGCTGCACTTTGAGGAACTTGGTAACTTTTTGACGGGTCCGACGTTCAGATTCATCGAGGATGCGGATCGGATGTTCCTTATATGAAAGATCATCATGCAATTCGAGCATCTCGTGATCCACTGCGCGGTGCGGAGATTCCTTGAAGCATTTACGAAGTTGCGACACATGGAAGACGTCGTGAATATGAGAGAATTGCGGCGGTAATTCCAATTTATACGCCACTTGACCACATCTAGCAACAATGCGAAAAGGACCAATGTAGCGGGGAGCTAACTTGCCCTTGATTCTGAAACGGTGAGTGCCTTTCATCGGGGTGACTCACAGATAAGCCTGATCACCAGGTTGATAAGTCAAACCCCATCGTTTGCGATCATAGTTGCTCTTCTGGCGGTCCTGAGCCGCCTTGAGATTTTCCCGGACAATAC
This sequence comes from Thinopyrum elongatum, assembly GCA_011799875.1. Classification (NCBI taxonomy): domain Eukaryota; kingdom Viridiplantae; phylum Streptophyta; class Magnoliopsida; order Poales; family Poaceae; genus Thinopyrum; species Thinopyrum elongatum. The sequence goes on from CM022302.1 coordinate 188,188,787, forward strand.
GGACTTGTTCTTCGGCGTGTTGAATAATGTCCGGTTCCACGAGTGGTCCTTCCCCAGTTTCTGACCAATTCAGAGGGGTTCGACACTTACATCCATATAGAACTTCGAAGGGGGCCATTTTCAAACTGGCTTGATAGCTGTTGTTATAAGAGAACTCGGCATATGGAAGAGATTCTTCCCACTTCTTGCCGAAATAAATAACACAAGCCCGAAGCATGTCTTCAAGCACTTGGTTGACTCGCTCGACTTGGCCTTGGGATTGGGGGTGATAAGCTGAACTCCAGGTAATATGAGTTCCCATAGCTGTTTGGAAACTTTCCCAGAATTTGGAAGTGAAAAGGCCGCCACGGTCCGAACTGATCTCTTTCGGAATACCGTGGAGTGAAACAATTCTGGAGATGTATAACTCGGCTAACTGACTAGCAGTGATTGTCTCTTTGACAGGCAGAAAATGTGCAACTTTAGAAAGTTGGTCGACGACGACAAGAATAGCATCGTGACCCTTCTGTGACTTGGGAAGGCCAGTAATGAAATCCATCTGAACCTTATCCCATTTCCATAGAGGAATAGGGAGCGGTTGCAGAATACCAGCAGGCTTCTGATGTTCTGCTTTAACGCGACGACACACATCACATTCAGCAACATAACGAGCAATGTCCTGTTTCATTCTAGACCACCAGTACCTTTGACGGAGATCACGATACATCTTGGTGCTACCCGGATGAATAGACAGCGGGGTATCATGTGCCTCCTTCATGACCTTGTCGGTCATAAGTTCGAAGTGAGGTACGACAATGCGGTTTCTGAAATACAAGGTTCCATCTTCAGACAGCGAGAAATCCCTGTACTTTTTATGGTGAAGATTTTCCTTCATTAGATCAACTTCCGCATCTTTAGCTTGCACATTCTTAACAACTTTCTCAAGATCTGGCTGTATCACAAGGTTATTAAGAGAGCCCTGTGGAACAATACGCAGATTCAGCTTGCACAGTTCTTCATAAAGACGAGGTTGAGCTCGCCTAACCATGAGGTTGTCGCAATAGGACTTGCGGCTTAAGGCATCAACCATTACGTTAGCCTTGCCAGGGGTATAGGATATACCCAAATCATAGTCCGCAATGGTCTCCATCCATCTTTGCTGACGGAGGTTTAGAGATGGCTGAGTGGACAAATACTTCAGACTTTTATGATCCGTGTATATCTCGCAACGATTACCGAGAAGGTAATATCGCCACAACTGCAGTGCATATATGACAGCAGCTAGTTCTAGATCATGTACCGGATAATTCTCTTCATGTGGGCGCAACTGACGAGAGCCATAGGCAATCACTTTACGCTCTTGCATTAGGACACAGCCTAATCCTTCACGGGATGCGTCACAGTAAATCACAAAATCTTTGCGAGAATCTGGAGGAGCAAGTATTGGGGCAGATGTTAGCTTGTCTTTGAGTGTTTGAAAACTTTCCTGACATTTGTCTGTCCATTCAAACTTAACGCCTTTGTGAAGCAGATCAGTCAAAGGCTTAGCAATCTTTGAAAAATTCTCGACAAAACGACGGCAATAACTTGCAAGACCGAGAAAACTTCTTACTTGCTTGACGTTCTTCGGAGGAGTCCAGTCAAGAATAGCCTGAACTCGTTCTGGGTTAACAGCAATTCCATCCTTGGAAATCACATGACCAAGGTAGATTACTTCAGAAAGCCAGAATTCACATTTGGAATACTTGGCATACAACTGGTGTTCTCGGAGCCTTTCCAGTACAAGACGGAGGTGTTCAGCATGTTCTTCCTTATTCTTCGAATATACTAGAATATCATCCAGATATACCACGACAAATTTGTCGAGGTAATCCATGAAGATGTAATTCATCAGACGGGAGAATGTGGCTGGAGCATTTGTTAAGCCGAAGGACATGACCGTGTACTCGTAAGAGCCATAGCGAGTAACAAATGCAGTCTTCGGAATATCCTCTTCACGAACACGGATCTGATGATAACCCAACCTCAAGTCGAGTTTAGAAAACACCGATGATCCAGCAAGCTGATCATACAAATCATTGATCCGAGGAAGCGGATATTTGTTCTGGATTGTGGCTTGGTTAATGGGCCGATAATCCTGAACCAATCGGTTAGTTCCATCCTTCTTCTTAACGAAGAGTGAAGGTGCTCCCCAAGTAGAGGAACTGGGACGGATGAAACCTTTCTTAAGTGACGTGTCGATTTCTTCCTTAAGCTCGAGAAGATGATGTGGAGGCATCTTATAAGGACGCTTCGCAATAGGTGTTGTGCCAGGCTTCAAGTCGATGACAAACTCGACAGCTCTAGCAGGGGGTATTCCTGAAAGTTCTTCTGGAAAGACATCTTGAAAATCACGAACTACTGGAACATTCTCGATTCCTTCAAGAGGTGAAGCGTTCAATGCATTCAGAACATATATCTGGCTCTCAGCATCCTGAGCTATTCGGGCTGAGTATCTGACCATCTGGCCAGAAGGTTGGGTGAGCTGGACTGATTCAGTGGCACAGTCAATCAAAGCTTTATGAGGCTTCAACCAGTCCATACCCAGAATAATGTTTATGTTGGAGGTCTTGAGAGCAATGAGGGAAACGGGGAACATCAATTCTCCGATCACAATGTGGTTACCGTGGCTTACCATGGTAGTTTGCCAATTAGCCCCAGGTGACTGGATTGCTAATGGGGTGGACATCTCCTCGAAAGGTATATCATGGCTTCGCGCAAAACTTTCGAACATGAAGGAGTGCGATGCTCCAGAATCAAAGAGGACCGAAGCTGGGATTGAATTCACTAGAAGGGTGCCCATCACAATTTTGGGGTCCTGTCGAGCTTCTTCCATGTTAACTTGGTTGACATGGACCCGAACTATAGCAGACGACCTGGCATTAGAGCTTCTGAGACGACGGTTCCGACAGCTCTTCTTGCAACCAACGGGAGGACGTGGTGCATCCTGATGAAAAGCCATAGCATCAGGCGGTCCATCATGAACCGATAGCTGTCTCGACGGTGAAGGCAAACGAGGTGCAACATATGATGGCCTTGGTGTTGGAGCAGGTCGGTGGTAAACATTGTGGAGAATCCAGACTTGACGTTTCTGAACAGGCTGGCCCAAGGATGAGCCAGCTTCATGAGTGCGCTTGAGCGACTCCTGGTACTCAGTCAGAGTTGTTTCAACTTGGAAAGATTTGCTGACAAGCGTTGCGAAGTCTGCAAAATCAAGGACAGCAAGTGCGAGGTTTATATCCGTACGCAGTCCTTCATGGAATTTCTCCTGCTTGCGGGCGTCAGTGCAGATGTCATCTTCAGCATAGAGGGACAATTCAAGAAATTTCCTTTGATATTCATCCACAGTCATTTTGCCCTGTGAGAGTTTGCGGAACTCCTGCTTCTTCTGGTCCATCAGACCTTGAGGAATGTACCATGCACGAAAAGCTGACTGGAATTCCTACCAAGTGGTTACAGTTTCAGCAGGCAACATACCCTTGTGGCTTTCCCACCATTGCGCAGCTGATCCCCTCAGGTGATACGTCGCATAGGTGACGTAACTGTCAGGGATAACATTGGCCGACTTCATCTGGAAGGCAATGTCACGGAGCCAATCATCAGCATCCATTGGATCAGTCGAGCTGCGAAAAGTGGACGGATTGAGGCGCATGAATTCCGGTAGAGTTATTGGAGCAGACTGTTGCTGAGTATTCTGGTTTGGGAACTGAGCCAATATCCCGGTCATAACCTGACGGTTCAGTTCAAACTGCTGCATCATTGCGGCAATATAGGGTGGAGGTGGAGGATCGTCAGCCATCCTGCCAAATCAACAGGGGCAGTTTAGCAAGAAGAACTGCAGGTGTATGGAATAATTCATGAAGTAACACGCACAACAGAAGGAAGTGCAATCGATACTTCATCATGTTCGCACCAGACATTCAGAGCCCTCATAGCCTCGGTTAGAATCCGGCATTACGACAGCTGAAAGGGGAAGGCTAGACAACTAGGCGGCGCACAGGCACGCGGCAAGGAAGTACACAACGAGACATAGCAAAGGCTACATCAATGTCGGAGAAAACTGCTGGGGCGAGGGATCTGCAAGTGACAACACAGGGTGCCCTCGATAAAAGGATCCTGCAAGCAGAACCTGGCCCGCAATCTTGAAGAAAGGAGGGGTAATTTTCAGAACACTGGGTGGATGTGATCACGAGAACCTAATGGTTGGAGTTAGTAAAATTCATTTAACCCGAATAGAAGAGACGATCAGAGTCCCAGAGTATAGACGAGGAATAAAAGATCCTAATACCACCCAATTGGCAACGTGGGCCCGTAAGCCACACAGCCAAGTTAGTAAAACAGTTTTCGGTTACTAGACTCAACTTCGGCCAAGGAGTTGGAAAGGGGGTTCCTATAGGCAGTCGGCTCTGATACCAACTTGTGACGCCCCCGGCTCGATCGTGCACTAATCATACACGCAAATGCACATGATCAAGCCTAAGGACTCACGGGAAGATATCACAACACAACTCTAAAACATAAATAAAGTCATACAAGCTTTATATTACAAGCCAGGGGCCTCGAGGGCTCGAATACATAAGCTTGCGTACAAGCGTCAGCGGAAGCATCAGATATATGAGTACAAATATAAAGGAAAACACAGATAAGCCCTTAGAAGGCAGGGCAAAAGAAAACACTACGATCGAAAGGCGCAGGCCTCCTGCCTGGGACCCTCCGAACCTACTCCTGGTCGACGGCAAGTTCGAAGCAGTATCCACCCTCGGGGTAGTAGTAGTAGCGATCGGCGGCGGGGGCAGCTGTCTCAGGGGCTCCGTCCTCTGGTCACGACAAACTGATTTGGGGAGAAAAAGGAAAAAAAGCAACCGTGAGTACTCAGAAGTACTCAGCAAGCAAGGATCTACGCTACATATGCAACATTTTCAAAGAGAGGCTGTATATGTGGACTGGGCTGCAGAAATGCCAGAATAGAGAGAAGGCCTAGTCCTATCGAAGACTAGCATCTTCAGCGGTCTTGCAACAATAGAAGAGAGTAGGACAGTACAATATAATGTAGCAGTATCATTAAGTCTCAACCTCACCCAGAGATCCTTTCTCGACTCCCTGCGAGAAAGCAATCCCAGAGCCATACAGTCATCAACCTCGTCCGGAGATCCCTTCTCGACTCCCTGCGAGAAGCAATCCCAGAGCCATAGTATCCAAGTATCCAGTTCTAATTGTATCAATCAGGATACAACTCCGAGTGTCCGTTACCGTAGGACCGGCTATCGATAGAAGTTTTCTTCCCTGCAGGGGTGCACCAACTTACCCACCACGCTCGCTTAACTCCGGCCGGACACACTTTCTGGGTCCTGCCCGGCCTCGGCCAAACAACACACCGCAACCCTACCTACAGCTCAGCAGAGAGGTCCCCGCCGGTCTACATCCTAAGCGCAAGGGGGTCTTGGCCATCGCCCCTCGCCCTCCGGGTCGTTGCACACAGGGTGGATACCAGCATCGCCTCGGGTGGCCGACACGATCCGACCGTGCCGCCATGCTGAACTGGACGTCTGACAGAGCTTTCGGCTGATGCATACGATGCAGAACGCCCATACTATGCCCACGTGATGGTTAGTGCTATCAGGCCAAAGGCCTGCTCGGATCAAATATCCAAATCGTTAGTACCTTGGGCTTGCGGTAACGAGCAGAGACTCACGAAAGATGTGACCCCGTCGCCCCATCTCGAGGACTTGCGGCAAGGGCCAAGAATGCCCGGCCACGCCTCGTATTCTCACTCGGGCACCATACAGGCAACCCGTCTTCACATCACACGCGGGTACCCCTCAGGGTCGACCCGCCTTTCCAAGTAACAATAGTACAGTCCAAGTATCCGTGTGTCCATAACATCAGGGGAATCCGAGGTATCACCCTCGTTGGATTCCTACTCGATGTATCCATCAAGGTGAACTCGGAGGAATCACCCTCGCTGGGTTCACACTTGAGGTGTTGTACGACGGCGTCGTTATCGGAAGTGGTGAAGGAGGAATCACCCTCGATGAACACGACCGAATAGCTACTCTACAGAGTTAACATCAGAAGTGCTACAAGAGGTTTCACCCTCGGCACTTGATAGTAACGCTGCAGTGTTGTTACAACTAAGGGGTGGTGATGTGCGGTGTCGGGGCCTGGTCTTCCATCCCGTTGGTCGGGTCTTCTGATAATCCAGTGGGGCAGTCGGGAAAAGTGGGGGTCACTGATAGGTCTCTACCCAGCCTAAACTAAGCAGTTTAGGATATGCAGGTAATTATCAACAGCAGGTTACAATAAACAGGCTATGCATCAGAATAGGTAAAGCAGCAGCAGCAATTCTAATGCAAGCATGAGAAAAATAGAATGGGCGATATCGGGATGATCAAAAGGGGAGAGGGCTTGCCTGGTTGCTCGGCGGCAAGGGCAAGGTCGTCAACGGTGGCGTCGGGCTCCGGAGCTGTGTCAGTACCGGGAACTGCGTCGGGGTCTAACAAGAGAGAAGAGGGGGGAGGAAACAGTATAAATACACAGCAAACATGAGCAACACAACGTACGACATGACAATATGCAGTGTCGGGGTGTCCTAATGTACGGTTGCACGCCACCGAGGAAGGGGGAATCCATCCGGGAATGTTCTCCCGGTTCCGGACATTTGTCAGACAGATGACCGGAGGGGAACGGTTGCATGTTCGGATAGTTAGGGACGCGTGACGAACGAACGGACCGCGCATTCGGATATGTCTCGTCGTTCTGAGCAACTTTCATATATAAATTATTTTCATCGGAGTTACGGTTTAAAAGATATGATTTTCTAAAGTTTTTATTAATTTCTGGAATTTATTTAATCATTTAAATTCGAATTATCCAAAACAGTGTTATGCTGATGTCATCATGATGTCAGCATGACGTCAGCAGTCAACCTGACACGTGGGTCCCACCTGTCATACTCTATTTAGTTAATTAGGGTTTAGCTAATTAATTACTGTTTAATTAAACTAACTAATTAATTAGATTAACCTAATCAGAGTTAATTAACTTAATTAACTAATTATTTATTTTATTAATTCATTTTTTCATTAAACGTTCTGTGGGTGTGGGGCCCCTCTGTCAGCGGCAAGGGAGGGCCGGGCCCATACGTCAGCGGCCCACAGGCCACTGCGGGCGTGCGAGCGCGCAAGGGGCGCGCGGCGGTGCTGGCCCGACTGGGCACTGGCCCAGGCCAGCCGCGGCGAGGCCACGGCCACGGCCACGGCCGGGCTCGCCGGGGAGCAGCAGCAGCGCGCAGCTGCGGAGCGGGCAGAGTGCGGCGGCAGCAGGGCGGCGGCGTGGGCGCGGTGGCGCGCTGGTGCCTGCGGTGGCTTGCGCGTGCGCGCGCAAGCAGAGAGAGGGGGGGCGCGGTCGACGCGCGCGGCGAGGTGAGGCGGAGCGCGGCAGAGGGACGAGCAGCGGTGCGGGCGAGCAGAGCAGCAGCGGGCACGGGGCCACGGCGAGCGGGGAGGCGGCGGCGACATAGGGAAGAGGGGGGCTCACGGGCGGTGTAGATGAACGGGCCGGCGAGGCTCGAGGTGGTCCAACGAAGGGGAGACGGGGAGGCGTTCGGCGACGGCGACGGCGACGAGGACGAGGCGGCGACGGGGTGACGGCGACGGGCGCGAGCGCGGCGTCGACGGGGCCGGTCGGGGTGGATCCCCGATCCAGATCGGGGGAGTGGGGAGCGAGGGGGGAAGTGGGGGGGGGGCGAGTGGATAGGGTTAGGGTTTTGGGAAGTGGGGGGGGGGGTGTAGGTGTGTGGGGGTGGCTGGGGGCCGGCGGCTGGCCAGCTGGGCCTATTGGCCCAGAGGGGGGGTCTGTTTTTTTTTCCTTTTTATTTTCTTCGTTTCTTTTCTTTTTCTCTTTTCTCTGTTTTGCAAATAGTTAGGCACCCAAATGAATTTTATAAAATATATAAACTGGTCCATAAATTACAGTGCAACATTAGTCACTGCTAGAAATTGGTTTGGTGTCCATATCTTTTTACTTTGATTTTATTTAATTTGAAAAGGATTAAATAGTGCTGTTTTGCTGCTGTTCCTTGATGTTTGAGTCATTTTCCAATTCTAATAAATGTTGCAATCATTTTTATAAATGCTTTGGGAATATTTGCAACATGATGCACATTTTAGTCTTCAAGTTTGGGCAACTTTTATTTTCCACTTTAGTTTCAATTTGAATTTTGAGTTAGGAGCTGAATGCAAATGATGATTAGGCACTGATAATCATAATGACATGGCATAATCAAAAGGGGATTACTGTAGTTATCCACTGGGGGTGTTACAGTTCACGCCGCTAACTAGTCCATGTTGGCGTCGGGCCGACCTCGCTGCTTCGACCACGAGGCCGGCCCGTCCACCTTCATCGTCGACCTCACCTTCACTGGCAACGGGCAAGTCACGGACTCCGGCAAGGAATAGGGCATGCGAGACGGCGACGCCTCGTGTCCCATGTGGGCCAGTCCGTCTCCCATGTGCTACTTTTCCTCGCAGGTGACCGCAGCTTCACTTTCCATGGCTCACGGTCGTTGGACATGGACACGAAGAGGAAAACAAGTACTTGGAGGCCGGACGCTTTCTGGGGTTCATATTCATGGCCGTCGGTGAAGATTTAGACTAGTTAACTTTCAGACGCTTTTGTTTAGTTGAAATATGTCAAAAATGTAATAAATTTGGTCTGATTAAATGAAAACCGTACGGTTTGCAGGAATATCATCCAATTTGTTCAAATCAACTTTGAAATGTATACTGGTATGATAGGATGATCGACTCCCACATCAATGTCCGCAAAATTGGTACGGACCAGTCCATGGACAAATACAGTGTCCGTTTTGAGAGTCGGCATTGGTCAACGATGGAACAATCTGATGAATAGTTCCGTTTCAAGGATAAACCTCCCATATTATTATTAAAAAAAATCATTCCGCACAAAAAGGAAGGAAAAGGGTGGCGTGAAATTACATATGCACACGAATCAATCAGGAGGGCCAAAGCAAACAGGGCGTTTTCAATCGGGGGCGTCAGGTAAGGCTTGATGCATGCCAGCAAATAGCTGCAGCCCACACCAGGTTCGAGCAACGTTGACAGCAACAGTTTCGTCAGTAGCACCGCGAGACGGAGGCCAGAACGGGCGTGTGCTCCTCACACCAGGTTCGAGCCACCATCGCCGGGTCCTGCTGGTATCGGCACGTCCTCGACGTGTAACGGCTTCTTGTAGAGCTGGAGCAGCAGCGACGAGCAGACGACGCTCACCGACGAGGCCGCCATGCAGGCCCCGGCGAGCCATGGGGGGAGCCGGATGCCCGTGAACGGGAACAGGACGCCGGCGGCGATCGGCATGCCCAGGACGTTGTAGCCCAGGGCCCAGACGTAGTTGAGCCGGATCTTGGCGAGGGTCTTCCGCGAGAGGTCGATGGCGGTGATCACGTCCACCAGGCTGCTCTTCATCAGGACGATGTCGGCGGCCTCAATGGCTACGTCCGTGCCCGCGCCGATGGCCATGCCCACGTCCGCTGCGGCCAGGGCCGGCGAGTCGTTTACCCCGTCACCCACCATCGCCACGGCCAGTCCTTGCATCTGTGCAGGAATGGAGTAAGCAGGAATGCAGAATGTAATGGCAGGTATATATCCCAGCAAGGAAGGGAAAAGAGTGTACCTGCAAGTCCTTGATCTTCTCAGCTTTTCCAACTGGATCAATCTCAGCAAACACGGTGCTGATCCCGACTTGCTTCGCTATGGATTTGGCTGTAGCCCAGTTGTCGCCCGTCACCATGATACTTGTGATGCCCATTGAGCTAAGGTGTGAAATGATGCGTCCTGCCTCGGGTTTCAGAGGATCCGACACGGCAAGAGCTCCGCAGATAACCTTATCAATAGCAACAAGTACACAGGTCCTGGCAAGATCTTCCATTTCAGACATGTATTCCTCCACTTCAGAGCTCATTGGAGCTTCAAATTCTTGCATGAGCCTTTTGTTCCCAACCAAAACCAGCTTGCCTTCAACATTCGCGCTGACCCCCGCCCCTGGATGCACCTCAAAATCTTTGGAATCCATCATATGATCACTCGGAGATCCATATTGTTCTCTGAGCTTCTTTGTGTATTCAACAATAGCCTTTGATAGAGGATGCTCACTGTTTGCCTGACAAAGTCACAATTTTCAAGTTACAGAGGAAATTAGAGCCAGACCCCCAAAAAAGGAGAAAAAAGTTTATAACAACAGAATAATAATAACTAGGAACGTATCATATGGTGTCTGCCAACATAAATGCGGAAAGTGACAAGTGGTTAACAAACCAACCTCAGCACTTGCAGTTAAATCACACAATTCTAGAAGTGGTATCTTGGAGAAGGTCTTTGTTTGAACAACAGAAGGTTTACCCTTAGTCAGGGTTCCAGTTTTATCAAATATGATGGTTTTAATCTGCAAACAGAGAGATCAAAACGGTAGTCCAGTGTGTGTTAGTACACCGCATTAGAATTTATATGGAGAAGAAAAACATGCTCCTTACACTGGAGTCTGTATCGCACGAGCACACACACACACACAGAGGCTAGCACAAAAAGTCTCAAGATTACCTTGTGAGCTTTCTCAAGTGCATTGCCACCTTTGATAAGAACACCTAGAGAAGCACCTTTTCCAGTAGCAACCATAACAGCAGTTGGGGTAGCTAACCCCAGAGCACATGGGCATGCGACGACTAGGACAGATATTCCAAACTGCAGAGCAAGCTCAAAACTATCCATTGCCTTTGGAATCCATTGCTGAGGGTAGAGGTGAAGTTGCCCGGGTATGAACCAGCCAAGCCATGTAAGAAATGCAGCCACCACAACCTTAAAATGAGAAGAAACAATATGAGGAAGGTTTTCTCTCAAGAGAAACTTGACAGCAAGATCATAATGGAACATTTGCACATATCAAGCAGGGTATGATTTCCCACAATGAACCTACTGTTTACTGCTGGAAAACTAATCAGCTCAGTAAAGAACAAGGTTAACTAGCTAGTTTACTAAATCAAATAAATAAATTTGATCTCGACAAGTTCGCCAAACAGGAGTATAGAGTAGAACCCACCCACAAAAAAAGAGAGTATACAGTAGAACCCAGGTAGCCGGTAGCACATAGAAGGTTTTCAGCTGAATGCTGGCCGAATCTAGGCTGACTACTCATATTGATCATGTAAATCACATCTGCATAACGTTGATACCGACAAACTACTACTGTAACCAAGTATGAACCACATGGGTAGGTAGTTTCTGACCATGCTCTGATTATGCAAAAGATGGTGCAGAACAACATAGCAGGAGGAAATTTGAAGAAGAAAATAACAGGTAACTTACAGTTGGAACAAAAAACCGTGAAATCTTGTCTGCCAACCGCTGTACTGGAGCTCTTGCAAGTTGAGCAGCTTCAACTAGCTGGACTATCTGTGACAGAGCAGTCTCTGACCCAACATGGGTGGCCTTAACAATTATGAAACCATTATCGTTTACAGTACCGCCAATAACCTTTAAAAAGGACAACTTAAGCATCAGAGCAGTGCATAATAAATAACACCAGATAAAGCAATCAGAATCCAAAAATACCAACCTTGTCTCCTGGTTTCTTTGCAATGGGCCTTGCTTCCCCAGTTATCATACTTTCATTAACATGGCTTTGGCCTTTGATGACAACACCATCAACTGGGACCTTTTCACCAGGGACAATCTTGATGAAATCGTTTCTTTGGAGTAACTGGGTGCTGATCTCCACTTCTGAAATGACACTTCCATCCTTGTCCAGTGTGAGAAGTACAGCTGTTTCTGGTGCAAGTTCTGTCAGCTTTGACAAAGCATCTGATGTCTTCCCCTTTGCCACCACCTCAAGGTATTTCCCCAGCAATATAAAAGATACCAACATAGAACTAGTTTCAAAAAGATCTTGTCCTTCAAACGAGTCCGATGTTAGTGCCTTGACAATTATGTACACAGAATAGAAGTATGCAGCATTTGTTCCCAAAGCAACCAGCACATCCATGTTAGAGTACCCTCGCTTCAGTGCATGGTAAGCTCCAACGTAAAATCTGACAAGTATCGATACAAAGTGAAATACGTAAGACATATGCTGTAGCATAAGATTGCAGTGAAGAAATTGTAAAGCAGCATTATTTGAGAACTTTTCCAGTACTTCTATCATTCCCAAACAACATGATACCTTTATATAATTGCATTTGTGAAACAAAAGAGCTTAACATTTTTTCAGAGAGAAGAAGGAATCAACATCAAGATGTTGTTGCCAGGTTGAGACTGTACCTCCAACCAATAATGAACTGAACTGGAGAACATAGCAACCACCGCAGTAGCATACCTACCGTCATGTTGTTGTAGATTTTATAAAACAGCCAATCTCCAGAAGGAGGGAGCATGGGCAGAACCATCGCGAACAGGAACACAGGAACTGAAAAGAGGCAACTCCAAAGAAATTGGTTCCTGTAACTCATAATTTCATGGTGGCGTTCTACTTCTCTTTGCTTTGGTGGTGAGTACAAACTGGCATTAAAGCATTTAGGGGGCTGTGCAGCATCCTGAATGCGCTGAATAAGTAATCGTGGACCAGTGACATCAGGGTCATATGCAACTGTAACTGTTTGACCTGATGTGTCCCATTCAACATTATTCACTCCCTCTACAGTTTCCAGTACCGACTGAATGAGTTTGGTGTCTTCTGGAGAACTCACACCCTCGAGTTTTAGATGCATTTTGTTCACATCGTCCCCATAACTAATGAGATCAGCTCCAAATCCAGCATCCTCAATAGCCTCGATTAGTAAATCACGGCTGGTAATATTTGGATCAAAGTGCACCTTGGCTTCCTCTAGGGCAAGCCCCACTGCAGCTTTTTTAACTCCAGGTACCATCAGAAGTGCCCGTTCAATAGATTCAGAACAGCTCGTACAGGCCATTCCTTTTATCCGGAGCCTGCATACGGCAATTTCTTGTTCTTGGAGTTCATCGACCTCAAAGTTGATATCCTCAATAGCTTCTTTTATGGTTCTTGCCTGTGAGAACAAGAATCTTAACTGAGAAAATATAGCAAATTATACCTATGGTGCAATATTTTCGTCATTACTTTGTGGAGAATGGATTACTCCAGACTCGAGTTTACTGAACTGAAAGTGCATGCTCATAAATATAGATCTACTACAATTGCTAGTAAAAAAATCACAGTACTAAGAAAGAAAGGTCATATTGTTCCTTGGCAGTTCATTTATGCTCAAAATTGTCTAAGAATATTTAATTGAGGTATACTCATCGTGGAGAAGATATAGTTCCTCAGCAATTCATTTATGAACTAAACCATCTGACAATGTTCGACAGTCCAATGATTGGGCAATCGCTGTCAAGAGATTGGCCCACACGAACAAAAGGTAGTTAAAATAGTTGGTAGTACATAGGTGTGGGCCTTAAAACTAAATATCAAGGGAAAGATGAGATAAAGTTGACCTGGCAGCTAAATCAGGATTTGCAGGACAAAATTCATCTCCTGAAACCAAACATTTCCCGTTTACACTAAATACATGTGCAAATATGTCCCTAGTTCATGTAGCAAAACTGATAACTTGGATTAACAACACGACAAAAAGAAGCTACCATATGTATTTGGCATCCCTCTTTTTACCCCATTTATGACAATCATGCAGATATTTCCATAGTAAGTACTAAGGACCTCCATATTGAAAAATTAAAAAATACAGCGATGAGAAGACGAGCATCAGCTCAAGGAAATCTTACATCGGTCTCCTCCGGGCTGTACTGAACAACAGCCTGGCCCTGAAGGGTTGAGACCTGGATGCTCTCGACCCCCTTCAATCCTGCCACCACCGTCTCTATCGAGACGGCACAGGAACCGCACGACATGCCGCGAACATTGAACATGACCTTCCTCGTAGTCCTCTCCTTCCGCGGGGACACCCTGGCGGCGGCAGCAGAAGCGCCATCGGCCGCGTGGAGAAGCGGCTCCTTGAGATGGCTCTCTCCATTCCGCTCCATTTCCTGTTGCAGAATTGGTCAGAACAAGATCATGACAGTAGCAGAGCATCAGGAACTCACGTCCAAGTCACTCGTCAGAACGTATTAATGGAGTGCAATTACTGTTCTTCTATCTATGTGACGGAGTGGCGGCAGCAATCTGCACTGATTAGCAGTACAGCCCTACGGTTTGGACAAACCATGAACACGGTGAAATGAAGGTGACTAGCACTGTCCAGAGCTGCTGCTTTCCCCCAATCTTCAGTCAAATAACGGCGTGTTAAATTGCGAGATATTGTGTTTGCTCAGCGATTTTTTGCCCGTAAATCATGCAGCGGATTTTGCTCCGCGCCCAAACCAAAACGAACGAACTCAAGTTTGAAGTCTGAAAAACAAGCACCACCGACGCGCGCGCAAACAGCTCGAGGCACCAAATTTAACAGGGAAACTGAAAAATTAAAAAAATAATACTGGGGCGGCATCCCCTCCACAGAACCGCGTGCCAAAGAGCGAAATCGAAAAACCCAGCGGTGGGGGCAGTGGCGGTGGTTACCTCGGTACCCGGCGACGGAAGGGGCTGCAGAGGAGGCTGCGGCGGGCTCTAGGGTTCGCCTGCACGCGCGCCGCGACTGGGATTCAGGGACGGGACGGGACGGGCGGGGAGGGTCTAGAAGACGCGGGGGCGCGGGAGGAGGCGGCGTGAAGCAGGCCGCCCGCGGCAAGAGGACTGGAGGAGGAGGCGGCGACGAGGGCGAGGTGGCCGGGCACTCTGGCCGCCTATAGTCCTTTGTTTGTTTTATAAAATTTTGATTTGACGACTCGGTCGGATTTGGTGGAATTTGGATGGGAATGCGGTGGCGTTTGCGGCTTTCTTTTTCGTTTGGGTGGCGTTTGAGTTTTCAAGTTTGATTTGGTTTTGGATTCCCTGGGTCGGGTCGGGGTCGTTGGTGCCCATCGCTTTCGCCGCTCCTTTTCTATCCTCCTCCTCCGCGTTTTCCAGTTCTTGCCCGCCGGTCTTCCAGTTTTGCATGCCCCCCCCCCTGCCTTTTTCAAATTTTGCACATATCACGTATGTCCGTTGCTCTAGCCAGCAGATGTGCTTTTGACAAACTTTGACGAAATCGAGCAAAGTCCCCTTTGCCATCCTTTTTATTTGTGGCTTGGCAATGGCATGTTTTTGCTGGAAAAAATGTGCTGTAACCGTGTCATGGGCTTATACATGATTTGGAGAATACTTGTGGCCTTCTATGTGAGGTGGAGTATTTGTCGATAGATTTGGGGGGCCGGCCTGTATATAGAAATCATGACATTTCTGAGTGCTATGAGCCAATCGGTGCTGTCCCCAAAAATCTGTTGACTTTTACGGGTGTGAATTGGCCATCTAGCAACATTTATTCTTCTTGGCCTTTGTTTACAGGAAAGGAGTTGGTCAACACCCGTTTATAAAACCAAACCAGAGTAGACATTCAAATAAACCACATTTATGTTTTTTTTAAATCGCCTTTGAATACAAAATTGAACGGCATATTCCATGCATTACTGGCGGCACGTACTATGCCTCTTTATTCTAAATTTTTTTTGGCAGTGCATCCATAGAAAGAATCTTTCATAGGTGACCTACTTGCTGACGCGCGGACAACAACGAACGGATTTGTCAAGATAACTGTGTATTGGATTTGAAAGTAAGCATATCGGTGGTAAATTTTTAGTTCATCTCTTCATTGACAAGATCAATTAGTATGACAGAGGGTTTTGACAGTTTTTGTGGATGGCGCAATATTTACTTGGTAAATAAAACAAATCATTTATTGTTGTAAAGCTAGTATTGTATTAGTTAACTCACATGGCACCTTCACCCCTCTCTTTTCTCTCTCGAAAAGAAAGTGTTAACCCCAAAAAGAATCATATATTGGTGTGCGTTGCCTCTTAGCCTATTGTTCGGTATAAAATCATTCCCAAAAGGTTCTTAGATATTTGAAGAAAAAACATACAATTAGGTTGTGGGGTTGAATATATACATGTGAAGGTTGAAATTTTGACTATTTACAAAATAGAAGTTGGATTACTTGTCTTCCACATATTGTAAATTAATGGTCATATTTTTAAATGCAGGTGTTGACTTTACATCATAATCTGCATGTATGACTATTATCATGTTTTTTCGAAGAAATAAATCAAGAAACATTTTATCATTTTAGAAAGCGAAAAGTGGGCAAAGTGCTTCAACATATGATCATATGATGCATTAAGTAAGTCTAGAGAAAATAATGCGGTTAACTAAACCAAGTGTAATTTTACAAGTAAAGAGTACTTTTTTATATTTATAACACACAACTCTTCTATTTTTTTTAGTTGACACGACGCCTCTATTGCTAGCAATACTTATTTTAGTAGACATTCAAATAAACTACATTTATGTTTTTTTAAACCACATTCGAATACAAAATTGAACGGCATATTCCATGCATTACTGGCGGCACTTACTATGCCTCTTTATTCTAAAAAAAAATTGGCAGGGCATCCATATAAAGAATCTTTCATAGGTGACCTACTTGCGACATGCGAACCACAACAAACGAATTTGTCAAGATAACCGTGTATTGAATTTGAAAGTAAGCATATCGGTGGTAAATTTTTATTTCATCCCTTTCATAGGTGACCTACTTGTGCGGCAAAGGTAAGTGTATTTCACTATAGTTGCTTCCTTAGAAGAGAAGGTTCTTTGTTTCTTTATATGATTATTATGGGGAACGGTGTGCTCGTAATCTAAAAATATGTGAGTGATGAATAATTAGTACACATTATATACTTCTTGTAGATTTAACTCGGCACTACTATACTACTATACGTACAAAATAGTATGTGGGTAGAATCACCAAGATACATGGGACCAACATGTGCTCGGAAGCCTACGAGGGCGGTTACCATCAAGGAAAAAACTACTAGGAGGGTGATTGTTGAGACTGGAAGGTTGGTTATATCTCTAACCCAAGGGGTTAAACTCCAGGTTTTGACATGTGTGTTTCATTAAATGAGATTGTTCATTCAGCGGGGGTCAACATTTTCATTAACAGTAAAATGTCAGTAATGACTTTGCCAATCTTGAATCTCGATGATTTCGTTTTTCATTGTGCCTTGTGTGAGTGTGTGCATATGATGGTGGCGTGAATATACGTGCATGTCTATATTATACTCCCTCCGTCCGAAATACGTGTTGAAAAATTGAATGTATCTACCTTAAAAAAAATGAATGTATCTAAATGTATTTTAGTTTTAGATACATATATTTTTATCTATTTTTTTATAAGTACTTCGAGACGGAGGGAGTAGTACGTGAGAATATGTGTTTCCTTGAAAGTCACTCGAGAGTATCTTTCTGTCAAGAATAACGTGCGATCTTGAGGGGTCGAGTTGCATAATAGTAGCTCGTTCAACATCAAAACTCCCGGACGCGCTCGCCATGTTTTACATGCAGCCAAGTCGATGGGAAATGTTACGGATTAATATGTCACGCTCGTCACATCACCGGGACAAAATCTCTTTTACATCGTACCATAAATAAATAAAGTACGCCTAATGAAACAAGAAAGGGATACGCTGTTCGAGGATGTGAAGACGTACACGTATTGTGATGTGCCTACATTCGTCTATGGTTATGAAAACAATCGATGACCATGGAATTTTTTTCGTAAACAATCGATGAAATACAGAGACCTCCTGATTTTTTTACCTAGTCGGGGAATATACTGGTGGATGACATGCTGGTGGTGATGGTGATAGCAGCAGGAAATTCTTGCCTCGCCTGTTGTATTGTGCAAGGGAGCTCGGTGACAGTGGAAAGATTAGTATGCACTGCACTTGCGTAGGCGATCACGCCGCAGGACCGGGGCACGGGGCACGGGGCACGGGCAGGACCGCGGGAGCAAAGTAGCAGGAAGTGCGCGTAGGTGGGACGGCGCCGTCGCGTGCGAACTG
The DNA here is from genome assembly GCA_011799875.1 of Thinopyrum elongatum. Taxonomy (NCBI): domain Eukaryota; kingdom Viridiplantae; phylum Streptophyta; class Magnoliopsida; order Poales; family Poaceae; genus Thinopyrum; species Thinopyrum elongatum. Next base: position 188,206,822 of record CM022302.1, read on the forward strand.
TGCGATGCCGGCACTAGCTCGTGCAGCTGGCGCGGCTCTGGGCGCCCAGCCTTTCTCCCCCTGGTTTTGTCGCTTGCATAGAGGTGGTACTGCTTGGCGTGCTCTCCGGAGCGGCTCGGGTTCCCACGCCGGCGCCGCGGCCTACGACACGGGAGTGGCAGTTGTTTTTTAATGTTAGCATTAGTGCTAAATTCATTGAACATGAGAAAGTTGGTCCAATTTACGAGAAAAACCGGACTCAAAAATGATACAAACAGCGCCTTTCGGCAAACAACACACATCCTCACGAGCCACGGGTCCCTCTGATCGGATCCACCTCCAGAACGACGCCCTAAAGAGGGAACGCGACGCCGGATAGCGCCGTCATCGTCCGATCTAAACTAGATCAAGGGTTTCCCCCAAGCATGACAGAAAAGGCAAGGTGGGAGCAGCTACATCGATGCCTCCAACGAGGGAGCGACGCCAGAAGGCGCCGCCATCGACGACTCCGGCCACAACCGGAGTATGGCTTTCGCCGGCCGTCTCACCTACACAGTTCAAGCCCAGGATCCGACCAGCGTACACACCAAGCCACTACCCCTGCCTCCATGGCAAACCGCACATCCCGGCAAGCTCGACATGCTTCCAACCTAACATCCGCGTCCCCCACTGGACAGAGGATGCAACCCCGCAGCGGCGCCATTCTTCTCCATCGGAAGGATGCAACCAAGCAAGATGACATTCGTCTCCTCGAGGATGCAATGCCTACGGGCCATTCATCTCCCGACGAAGGATGCAACAGCCGCAACGACGCCATTCCTCTCCACCCAGTCACCGCCATCTCGTCCTCCCACCAGCAGCAGCGTCGAGCTTTCCGAACCACCATCAGGAGGATGGAACACCAAGCAGGGTGCCATTCATCTCCCACATCTTCTCTCGCACGGCTTGTGGCCCGCAGCCACGCCGGCTACTTCACTGGCTGAGCTGCCTCCAGGCCCCCAGCCACTAGGGCGCCAGATCCGATCGGCAAGGGCCCGCCAGATCCGGTAGCGCCAAGCCAGGGGCCGCCCGTCAGGGAGGAGCCCGTGTCCTCCCACAGCGTCCCACCACGACGACGCATGCAGCCGTGCCGCCCCACTCCCCACCAGATCCGTGCCCCGCCGACGGCGGAACCTTTTGCTGACCACGCGTGCGCGCTCGCGAGCCGCACCATGCATGCCAGCCGTCCCCGCACCTCGCGGCCGCCCTGGTCGTCCGCGACCTGCCTCCTCGTGGCTCGCGAGCATTCCCGGTCGCCGGCTTGCCCGAGTCCAGATCTAGCTCGGCCGCCGCGCCCACAGCTTCTACGCCGCCACCTGCCTCCTCCTTGCGCCAGCGGCGCGCTAGCCACCTCTCTGCCGTGGCGTGCCGAGCAGCGCCGCCCGTGCTCAGCCACACGCTGCATCACCTCGCGTCTGCCTCCTCCGCTTGGCGCAGCTGCCCCGCGCAGTCCACCTCGCGTGCGGGAGTGGAAGAGCCTGCCGCCGCCGACACCACACGGGCTTTGCCCGGGCGGCGCTCCCCAGCGGCGGCGGGGGAGGAGGGAAGGATGGGTGGCGGCGGTGCCCGGCGGCTAGGGTTAGCGCCCGGGTCGCTCGCGGGGAGCGGCACGGGGCTCAGTTTTGACTTTCTGCATCCTGTGGTTTGGGATTTTTGAAGGCCCGGTTTTTGCACGGGAGTGACAGTAACCCTCGCGGCTTTGAGCTTCAGGGTAGAATCCGACACAAATGGCAAGAGAAGATGGGTCTTCGAGGTGCAAAACATACTGGAAAGTTGATTTCCACAGAACAAAGCAGCTGGCAAATTGGTCACCTGAGAGGACCAGAACATCACCACCATTGGCCTCACGACGCTCGTCAAATTTGTGATCACTTCTCAAGCGGACTACTCCATCACGCCCTTAGATTGTCCTGTAAGGATCTCTGAACAACCTAAACAAGATCGAGAGGGCCTTCCTTTTGTGGGGGTCTGACAAGACAATCGGTGCGCAGTGCAAAGTTAATTGGGAAGTTGTCTGCCGTCCTACGGCATATGGAGGCTTTGGGGTTCTCAACACTGACAAGTTTGCTCGCGCATTACGACTGAGATGGCTTTGATAAGAATGGAAGGAGCCAATCAAACTGTGGGTGTGATTGGGTAATCCATGTACCAAGGAGGACAATGAATTCTTCTATGCCTCCACCACGGTAGTCATAGGCAATGGTGCAAAAACACCTTTTTGAGACTCCCCTTGGCTGCTCGGCCGCAAGTCCAAGGATATTGCCCCTCTCATCTTTGAGGCCTCAAGAAGGAAAACTTGGAAGGTGCGCGAGGCTCTTAATGGGAACGCTTCGATGCTTCAGATCAACCGGGACACTGTCATCACCGGCAACCATGTTCAAGAATTCTTCACCCTTTGGATGCTTGTCCACGATTTCCACCTTGACGAGATTGTCAAGGATTACATTGTTTGGAAGCACTCCATGGACGGGGTATACTCAGCGGCCACTGCTTATAAGGCACGGTTCCTTGGTCTGACCATCTCTCTCCTATGGACTTCATGGTAAAGAACGGATTTGGACCGCTGACCTATTGGAGCGTCGTGGTTGGGCAAATTGGACCTTTGCCCTCTATGAGAGAGAGAGAGAGAGAGCGAGAGAGAGTGAGTGAGAGTGAGAGAGAGAGAGAGAGAACAAGAGATGACAGTTCACCTCTTCGTCAAATGCCGCTTCGCCACACGGCTTTGGAACATGGTCATCGAAAAATACGGGCTTGTGCACATGGACACCACCGCTTGGCAGCTTCACGAATCCCTCTTCGAATGGTGGGATAGGAGAACCGACATAGAAAACCCCAATAGGAGAGCAATGGCTTTCCTCATCATGCTTGTGACTTGGACAATACGGAATGAGAGAAATACTAGGGTCTTCTGACACAAGAGCGCGCCGCCGCCAATCCTTCTTAAAATTGTAACCGACGAGGCTAAGCTATGGGTTACCGCCACTACTAAGAAACTAGGGAAAATTGTATTTAGCGAGTAATTGTCAGGCCGTGTTGTGTGAGGTCTTGTAACACTCTAAAACTCTATTCTTATTTAATTGATGAGGCAAATCTTTTGCCTCCGTTTTGAAGAAAAAAAACGGTATTAGATGGCATGTGATGTAACACACGTGACAATGGCATGCTTGATCACATCTACAACAGTATACCCCAGCAAGTTCCGATCAATCTCTTGTAGAGAACAATGCTTAGATCATCTCCAATAGATGATGTAGATGTATAAATAATGGCTTTTTACATCTTCGAAGCCAAAAAACGCCACTCCAATAGATAGTGTAGATGCAAAACAAATATCACCTCCTCCAAATGATATAAAATACAACACTTGGAGATGCAAATTTGCATCTCCACCTCCCTGGTGATGTAGAACGGCCAGCCATGAGCAAACAACCAACCGTCACTTCATTTCATTTCCCAATGCCCGCCCGCCTCCCGCGCGTCGCCCGCTGGCTGACTCCAATGATCCCGCCACTGCCATCGCCGCCGGTCTGACCAACCTCGTCGCGGCCGCCCCCACCCCGACGGTCGCCACCTCGGGAAAAGGTGCGCCGCCAGCGAAGAAGCAACCGGCGGCCAAACCCCGAAGTGGAGGCGTGAAGCGGCCGGCGGGGCACAACCCCGTGACTGCTCCATCTCGATCGACCAAGAAGACAAAGGCGGACGTCGGTGCTTCGGTCGATTGGATGTCGCAGGTGGCCGTGGTAACTGCCGCCGTACATGGGCCTCCTCCTCCACCACTGCAAGGCCCGCTGCCGACCATGGAGGAAGACGCGGCCACGCCCACGGCCAACGCCTCCAACATGCTCGACGAAATGTCACAAAGGTAAAAAAAAAATTCTGTTTGTTTGTTCTTTCCATTTCGGATACGGATAGAATGTGAGATTGCGTGTATGTCCATTTGTAGTCTTGATGATGAAGCACTCATGCGCGCAACAAATGTGGCAAATGAAGATTATTTCTCTCAAGAGTATGCATCACAAGAATATGATACTCAATTTGATGATGATAATCTCGACATGGATGTCGAGGACTTCATTGCCAAGAGAAGAACCACAAATTGTACCAACGTCGAAGATGTGTTGATTTGCACCGCGTGGAAGTGAATCTCTCAAGATGCATCCATGGGGAGTAACCAAGCTGCGAACACCTATTGGGACCGCATCAAGGAATTTTTCGATGAGCACAACACTAGCGGACACTATCGATTAAGGGACTCTATCCGTCAATGTTGGGGCACGATCAACGCTGAATGCCAAAAGTTGGCGGGTTGCTTGTCAAATGTTGGTCGCATGAACCCTAGTGGTTGCGGTGATAGTGACATGGTAATTGCTTGCTACTTGTGTGTGTTTTCTGTACATTGCGCAAGTATGCAATTGTTCCCTAAATCGATGATGGCACCTTTGTTGTTTTGTTGTAGAAAATGATTGCGCAAGGATTGTTTCGAGAAAGAAACAACAAAGGAGAGAAGAGGAAAAGGAAAGGAAAAGCCTTCACTTTGCGTCATTGCTACAAAGTGCTTAAGGATGAGGAGAAGTGGAAGACTCGAGAAGTTTATGATGTTTCAAAGAAGAAAAGTGTGGTTGTTGAGGATGATGATGATGGTTGTGGTAAGGAGAGAAGGAGCCCCACTCCTCACTCGGTGACCAAATCATATAAGTTGGATGGATGTAAAAAAGTAAAGGGTTCGAAGGCCTGAGACAATGATCTTAAAGGTTTTGACGCCATTGTCATTGCGATGAAAGAGTATGCCGAGGAAAAAAATTGAAGTTAAAAGAAATGGAGGAGAGGGGAGAAGCCGAGCGGCGGAGGGCAGCGGTTGAGGAGAGAAAGGTTGAACCAGAGGAGAGAAAGGTGGCGGCCGAAGAGTTCAAGGTGGTGGAGGAGAAGGCACTCAAGTTTATGTTCATAGACACAAAGTGGCCTCGACCCCAAAGCAAAGGCGTATGTCGAGCTTTTGTCGCGATGAAATGATCAGGAAGAAGCAAATGCTCATGAGAAGCATGATGGGTGGTGGAATGGGAGGTGCCATGGGTGGAATGGGAGGTGCCATGGGCGGTGGAGTGGGCGGCTACGTGAACATTACGGGAGGTGCCATGAATGGCGTCTTTGGTGGCAATATGGGTGCTGCCTTCGGTGGCAACATGGGAGGTGGCTTCGATGGCAACATGGATGGTGGCTTCGGTGGCATTAGGTGGGTTTGGTGGAAACATGGGTGGCATGGGAGGTGGCTTTGGTGGTAACATGAGTGTCATGGGAGGTGACTTCGGTGGCAACACGAGTGGTATGGGAAGTGGCTTCGGTGGAAACACGAGTGGCATTGAAGGTGCTTCCGGCGGAGGTCGCGACATCGATCCATCAACGCATGAAAATGTCGAAAAAAGACAGTGATGATGATGCCAACGCCAACAATGTGACTAGTGACAACGGAGAGTATGAAAATTGAGTGCTATGTTTGATGTTATATTTATGTGCATTTTAGTTTGTTGGACAAAGAATTTTGATCGACATGATGCATTTTTGGTAGCAGGATTTTGAAAATTGATTGATATGATGCACTTTTGGTTGTAGAAATCTAAATATTGCTCGATATGATGATTTTAATTTCAAAATGATGCAGTTGTACAGTGGTTATAGGCTGTCGCGCGGCTCGACAATTTTACATTTGGCAGATGCATCTGTTGGGGAACGAAGCATGAAAATCAAAAAAATTCCTACGAACACCCAAGATCTATCTAGGGGAATCATAGCAACGAGAGGGGAGAGTGTGTCTACGTACCCTCATAGACCGTTAAGCGGAAGCGTATATCACGCGGTTGATGTAGTCGTACTCGTCACGATCCAATCGCGATCCAAACCGATGAAGTACCGAACGGATGGCACCTCCGCGTTCAGCACACGTACGGCTCGATGACATCTCCTCCTCCAGACACCTTCGGTTAATCCCATATGCAATTCCCTTTGTCTGGCGATATGTTACTTGCCCGAGATTCGATCGTCGGTATCTCCATACCTAGTTCAATCTCGTTACTGACAAGTCTCTTTACTTGTTCCGTAATACAAGATCTCGTGACTAAATCATTAGCCACATTGCTTGCAAGCTCTTTACGATGTTGTATTACTGAGAGGGCCCAGAGATATCTCTCTGTCACACGGAGAGACAAATCCCAGTCTCGATCCATGCCAACCGAACAGACACCTTCGGAGATACCTGTAGAGCATCTTTATGATCACCCAGTTACGAAGTGACATTTGATAGCACACAAGGTATTCCTCCGGTATCCAGGAGTTGCATGATATCATGGTCTTAGGAATAGATACTTGACATGAAGAAGGATATAACAATAAACTCAAGTGATACGATCGAATGCTAAGCTTACGGTTGGGTCTTATCCATCACATCATTCTCCTAATGATGTGATCCCGTTATCAAATGACAACTCATGTCTATGGTTCGGAAACCTTAACCATCTTTGATCAATGAGCTAGTCTAGTAGAGGCTCACTAGGGACATAGTATTTGTTTATGTATTCACACTTGTATTTAAGTTTCTGGTCGATGCAATTCTAGCATGAATAATAAACCTTTATCATGAACAAGGAAATATGATAATAATCAATTTATTATTGCCTCTAGGGCATATTTCCAGCAGTCTCCCACTTGCACTAGAGTCAATAATCTAGTTTACATAGTTATGAATCTAAAACCCATGGAGTCTTGGTGTTGATCATGTTTTGCTTGTGGAAGAGGTTTAGTCAATGGGTCTGCCACATTCAGATCCGTATGTACTTTGCAAGTTCTATGTCTCCATCCTTAACATAATTACGAATGGAGTTGAAGCGGCGCTTGATGTGCTTGGTTCTTTTGTGAAACATGGACTCCTTGGCAATGGCAATAGCTCCAGTGTTGTCACAAAAGATAGTCATTGGATCCGATGCACTAGGTATTACACCCAGATCGGATATGAACTCCGTCATCCAGACTCCTTCTTGCGCTGCTTCCAAAGCAGCTATATACCCCGCTTCACATGTAGATCCCACCACAACGCTTTGCTTAGAACTGCACCAACTGACCGCTCCACCATTCTATATAAATACGTATCCGGTTTGAGACTTAGAGTCATCCGGATCTGTGTCGAAAATAGCATCGACGTAACCCTTTTCGACGAGCTCTTCGTCACCTCCATAAACGAGAAACATGTCCTTAGTCCTTTTTAGGTACTTCAGGATGTTCTTGACCGATGTCCAGTGATCTACTCCTGGATCACTTTGGTACCTCCCTTCCAGACTTATGGCAAGGCACACATCAGGTCTGGTGCACAACATGGCATACATTATAGAGCCTATGGCTGAGGCATAGGGAATGACTTTCATCCTTTCTCTTTCTTCTGCCGTGGTCGGGCTTTGAGTCTTACTCAACTTCACACCTTGCAATACGGGCAAGAACCCTTTCTTTGACTGATCCATTTTGAACTTCTTCAAAACTTTGTCAAGGTATGTGCTTTGTGAAAGTCCTATTAAGCGTCTTGATCTATCTCTATAGGTTTTGATGCCCAATATATAAGCAGCTTCATCGAGGTCTTTCATTGAAAACTCTTATTCAAATATCCTTTTATGCTTTCCAGAAATTCTATATCATTTCCAATCAACAATATGTCATCCACATATAACATTAGAAATGCTACAACACTCCCACTCACTTTCTTGTAAATACAAGCTTCTTAAGTTTGTATAAAACCAAAAGCTTTGATCACCTCATCAAAGCGAATATTCCAACTCCGAGATGCTTGCACCAGTCCATAGATGGATCGCTAGAGCTTGCATACTTTGTTAGCATCCTTAGGATTGACAAAACCTTCTAGTTGCATCATATACAACTCTTCCTTAAGAAACCCGATAAGGAATGTTGTTTTGACGTCCATTTGCCAGATCTCATAATCATAAAATACGGCAATAGCTAACATAATTCTAATAGACTTAAGCATCACTACGGGTGAGAAAGTCTCATCGTAATCAACCCCTTGAATTTGTCGGAAACCCTTTGCGACAAGTCGAGCTTTATAGACGGTGACATTACCATCAGCGTATGTCTTCTTCTTAAAGATCCATTTATTCTCAATGGCTTGCCGATCATCGGGCAAGTCCACCAAAGTCCATACTTTCTTCTCATACATGGATCCTATCTCGGATTTCATGGCCTGAAGCCATTTGTCGGAATCCAGGCTCACCATAGCTTCTTCATAGTTCGTAGGTTCGCTGTTGTCTAACAACATGATTTCTAGGACTGGATTACTGTACCTCTCTGGTGTGGAACGTACCCTGGTCGACCTACGAAGTTCAGTAGTAACTTGATCGAAAGTTTCATGATCATCATCATTAGCTTCCTCTTCGGTTGGTGTAGGCATCACGGGAACTGCTTTCTTTGATGTGCTACCTTTCAATTCGAGAGAAGGTACAATTACCTCATCAAGTTCTACTTTCCTCCCACTCACTTCTTTCGAGAGAAACTCCTTCTCTAGAAAGGACCCATTATTGGCAACAAAGAGCTTGCCCTCGGATCTGTGGTAGAAGGTATACCCAATGGTCTCTTTAGGCTATCCTATGAAGACACACTTCTCCACTTTGGGTTCGAGCTTATCAGGTTGAAGCCTCTTGACATAAGCGTTGCATCCCCAAACTTTAAGAAACGACAGCTTAGGTTTCTTACCAAACCACAACCCATACGGTATCATCTCAACAGATTTAGACGGTGCCCAACTTAAAGTGAATGCGGCTGTCTCTAATGCATAACCCCAAATTGATAGTGGCAAATCGGTAAGAGACATCATAGAACGCATCATAAACATCACATGCAATCAATATGTGACATGATATGGCCATTATCATCTCGTGCCTTTGATCTCCATCTCCAATGCACCCGCATGATCTCCATCATCACCGGCATGACACCATGATCTCCATCATCGTGTCATCACGTGGTCATCTCGCCAACTATTGCTTCTACAACTATTGCTAACGCATAGTGATAAAGTAAAGCAATTACATGTCGATTAATAAATTAAAGACAATCCTATGGCTCCTGCCGGTTGCCGGACTCATCGACATGTAGGTCGTGAACCTATTACAAAACATGATTGAAAGTGCGTTATATCGACTGGAGGGGGGGGGGTGAATAGGCAATTTTTATGAATTCGTCACTGAGGAAATACTACTTGAGGAATTTCCTAAGCGACGAACTACAAGCAGCGGAATAAGTACTCAGGTGCATGCATAACAAGACAGTAACATAGTCATCATGATGAAATGAAACATACACTGAGCGCAAGAAGCATGTAAACAGGATAAGCAGGCAGAAGAAAAGATGACTGAAGAAATAGGATTGAGGAAATTGAGAAAGTCTTCAGTCAAAGTCTTCAAACAGTAACGATCAATTTCATCAACACATGAATGAGGAAATGAAAGGGTTGAGGAAATAGAACCAGTAGCTCGGTGAAGACAATGATTTGGTAGACCAGTTCCAACTGTTGTGACAGTTGTACGTCAGGTTGGAGCGGCTAGGTATTTAAACCAAAGGACACATAGTCCTCACCGTATTCTCCTTGAGCTAAGGTCACACAGACCTCGCCCAATCACCCGGTGATCCACAATTCCTCTTGGATGCTCTAGACCTTGACGCCTAACCGTCTGGAAGATGCACAGTCTTCAAAGGTAACAAGCGTTGGTTCCACACAGGAACAATCTCTTCAGTGATGCTCAATCACTTTGGGTTGTAGGTGTTTGGGTTTTTGGGTGTTTCCTGACTGATGATTTTCTCTCAAAGTCCTCGGAGGATGGGATGCTCTAAATGACAAGTGTCAGTTTCTCTCGGAGCAGCCAACCAACTAGTGGTTGTAGGGGGCGGCTATTTATAGCCGGGGAGCAGCCCGACATGATAAGACATAAATGCCCTTCAATGATATGACCATTAGGTGGATAAGATATTTGGGACGGCTGGCACATAGCACAACAACGCTCGGAAATTTGAGCTCTCAAATTCCTCAGGGCTATCATGCTCCTCACTTGTAGGCAATCCGCACTGGTGAATTCCTAACTCCTCAGTCAGAACAAATTCCTCAGAGAACAGAAGATCTTCGTCTCTGTTACTGAAGAAATTGACTGAACTGTATGAGATTTCCAATGGCTTCACTCGAAAGGATTGGGTATGTGTGGGATTTGAGATGAGCATCACTTGGAAACTTTTCCTTAGTTTTACCTTGACCCCCTTTAACAGTACGGTGTTTCCTATGACTCAAGAATTAGAAAATGAAACTACGAAAACAGAAGTCTTCACGCTTCATAATCCTCGCATCAATATCAAAGTCTTCAAGGTCACACCAATTTCCTCATTTTCAAAGTCTTCAAGAAAACTAAAGTCTTCAACTGAAGAGATTCATTTTTAGGGGTCGAATTTCTTCGTAAATATCAAACTCCTCATAGACTTATAGAACCTGTGTACACTCACAAACACATTAGTCCCTTAACCTATAAGTCTTCAATGCACCAAAATCACTAAGGGGCACTAGATGCACTTACAATCTCCCCCTTTTTGGTGATTGATGACAAATAGGTTAAGTTTTCAACGGGGATAAACATATGAAATGTAAATACTGATATTGAGGAATTTGATTGCAAGATATAGAAGAACTCCCCCTGAAGATGTGCACATTGAGGAATTTGCTTTGGATTGCAAATGCACATTGTAGAGTAATATCATGGAGATCTCCCCTATATCTTGTAATTCATACACGCATTTAACATATGATATGAAGAATTTGAAATGCATGATGAAATATGGTGTCTGACAAAATTCAGCATGCGTGCATTAAGGTACTTGAGGAAATAAGCATGCAGAAAGCAGTTCAAAAGTATCAGACCACCATCGGACTTAAGTTTACAACTCAACCAACAAACACTTCAAAAGAGCGAGAGTTGTAACTTAACAAAAAACAGCCCATATATAAGACCCGCTTGAAGACTAACTCAAATTTCTCCCCCTTTGTCATCGAATGACCAAAAGGGACGAAAAATAAGGACTAGCGCCCCTGAAGAATATCATCATGAAGTCGATGGAGGAGCGCCAGCGTTGTCGGGGTCGTTCGTTAAAGTAGGGCCTGCTGCAGTGTCATCGAGATCCTCAGCTTCGTCCGTCTCACGCGATGAAGAAAATGAACTGGTGACCAGCTGAGGAACTTTGACCTTCTTGAATTTCTTCGAAGGAGGATGAGCCCAGTCAAACTTCTGCTGAAAGTCCATCTGCTCGAGATCTTCAACACTGTAGAGATGAGAAAGTATGGCCCAAGTGCGATCGAAGATTTCATGCGCATAGTAGTGATTCTTCTTCACAGTATTCTGAGTGACAGTCATGTTCTGAAGAATTGAGCCAAATTGTCGCTTGACCCACTTGTGATTGCGATCGACCTTCTGATGAAGACTTAGAAGAAGCTCATGATCAGTCATCACGCATGGGGCAATGGCTTGAGGATTTTGCTTTGTGGCTTTAGCGGCAGAGTCTTGGGTTGCAGAGTCATCATTGGTGGAGTAAGATGCAGCTTTGCGAAACTGACCATCCAATGTACGAGTACCTTCATCAATAACAGCAGCTTCGCCTTTTTCATCAGCCGAAGAAATAGTCCTTTTGAGGACTTCAATGGGAGGCAGAAAGCTGAGGTGATTCTGAAAATCTGCCTTGTAGTGAATTGAAGACCTGGTTCTGAGGAATTTCATTATCCAGGGAGCATAAGGCTTCAATTCAAATGGTGATAGAGCAACATTCGCCAAAGTCCTCATGAAGAAATCGTGATAATTAACGGGAATCCCATGAATGATGTTGAACAACAGATTCTTCATGATGCCAACAAATTCTTCTTCTTCTGAGTTGTGACCTTTGATTGGACTGAGGGTTTTGGTGAGGATACGATATACGGTTCTTGGCACATAGAGCAAGTCCTTCACTAGGAAGGTGGTTCTAGTAGCTTGTCTAGGCCGCAAAGGCTTCATGAGCACTTGCATCAGATGATTTGGAAGTTCAGATTCTTCATAGATCAGCCTTGCACCTTCAGTAGAAGGACTGACTGGAACGGCATGAAGCAATTCAGAGGCCGAAGCTTTGTAGTGAGTGTTCTCAGTCATCCAATCAAGCACCCATGAGTTGACATCAGCCACATTTCCAGTGAGGTGCAGAGTAGCATAGAATTGAAGAATTAGCTCTTCATTCCAATCGCAGATGTCAGCACATAAATTCAGGAGCCCAGCTTCGTGAAGAACACTCAAGACTGGTTGGAAGCAAGGAATGGACTCCATGTCCACATGAGGAATTTGACGGGGCTGAAATACCTTGTCCTTGTCAAACAGAACAGCTGCATAAAAATTCATCTGGCTAGCTGTCCAGAACCTCTTGCGCCGAAGTCTTGCTGAGTCATATGGATTGACATCAGTGAAGAAATGATGCTCATCAAAGAAATCAGCAGCCTTAAACTTTGGCCTCTTTGCATGTGGATTTTGTTGCTTGGGCTGAAGATTTGCAGTTGATGGTCTCACAACCTCTTGTGTCATAAGCTCTGGAGCTGCTGACTGAGGAATTGAAGCTTCATTTTCTTTTGCAACAGTCTGAGTCTCCATTTCTTCAGCTGTCGCAGCTGGAATTTCTTCAGGTATGGAAAGAAGAGAAGTTTGACGTCCTTCAGAGCCTGTTTGAATTTCTTTAGTTTGCACAGGGGACTGAGGAATTTGATGCAGAGGTGTGGTCAATGGTGAGTTGGGGTGAAGATTTTCCCAATAATCATCATTCAGCACAGGTGTAGTTGAGCCAATATCCACGTCCTCTTCAATTTCTTCAATGCCTGCCTCTTCAGCAGTGAACTGAGGCATAGGCGATGATACCAATGGGGTGGAAGGGATATCTTCCACTTCAATTTCTTCATCCAACTGCTCTGAAGAAGCAGTAGAAGGATTTTCTTCATTAGTGTCATCTGGAATGACATATTCTTCACCAAACGGAATGAGCTCCTTTGATGGCACTATTGAGATTGGAACAACATCAATTGGATCAGTGAAAGAGCTTGTCAAAGTCCTCACTTTCTTGGGAGCTGAGGACTCTGTAGAGGTTGATGCTTTCCTCTTCCTTGCGGCTTCTTTCTCCGCAACTTTTGTTTTCTTCACTTCTAATGCAGAAGGAAGATTGATTTTCTTCACCTTTGAAGATTTGGCAGTAGGAGCAGATGAAGTTGGTTCAGTTTCTTCAGGCACGACTGATGCAGCTACCCTGGCATTCATAGTTTCTTCAGGCACAACAGATTCTTCAGCTGGCCTGGCTTGTTCTTTAGCAGCCTGATTTTCATCAGCTGTGCTATCAGTTTCTTCAGTTTGCTGAGCAGATGCTTCAGCCTAAGGAATTTCTTGTTGCGATGGAGCTGCAACACTAAGCTTGAGGGTCTTGGAGAGATTTACGAATCCAACCTTGGCACCGAGCCAGTCTGCATGATATGTGTCAAATTCATCACTGAGGCCCTTGAATTCTTTTTGCATATTAACAAGTTCTTCAGGAGACATATTCAGAACGTTGTTCTTCAGAAATCGCTCCCTTTTGTACTATGCCTTCTTGACTTGTCTGGCCTTCTCAAACTTCCATTTTTCTTCGCTTATGAAGGTAGACAGCATGTGACTTTGACCAGGAGTCAGGTTCAGGTCAGGCAAAGGAGTGTTGGGATCTTTGTGCCAGAGGTCAATGAAGTCGAGGATCTTCTTCGGATCCAGCATGAGAGGCACATAGCTGCCCTTGGCTCTAGCGGCCCTTTCTTGCCTGTCTCTGATGATTTCAGCAAGTTCATCATCATTAGCTTCATCATCGTCATCAGACGAAACATGGAATGCAACTTGTTTCTTATGAGGACTTGGCCTCGTTCCACGTCCAGCAGTGACTTTGACCTTCAACAAGGTTGGACCTGTTAAGGACTGTGGTGGAGCTGAGGAACTTGCAGATGCTCCTGAAGCAATAGAAAAACCTGCAGTCCGTTGACACGTTGCAAGGTGCACAGGTGTTGAGGACTTTGTGGCAGCAGTTGAAGATTTTGAAGCAACTGAGGGGATTGGCACAACCCTTGAAGAAGTTGCTTGAGGATTTTGTCCTGAGGACTTTGCCATTGAAGAACTGGGCCATGAGGGCATTGAGCTTGAAGATTTCTTCACAACAGACTTCTTCAGCATGGCCTTCTTTGGAGCAGTTGCACTAGACGAGGCCGCAGCAGTAGCAGCATGAGAATCCTTGAATTTCCTCACTGCTTCTTTAGCAACTTTAGCCAGTTTGGCTTGGCGCTTGGCCCATTCCTTTGGAAATTCCTCACCACGTCTGACGCTGGTGGGATCAGCTACTTGGCCATCAGCCAAAGGAGGTCTTGGACATGGAGGGTTTACTGCGAATTTCTTCATGTACTTGGGAGTAACATAGCGATATTCCCTCCATTCCTTAGCCCATCTCCTCTCAATTCTCTAAATGCGCACTTTGCATTGATTCTTGTTTTCCTTCCCATGAGTTTCTTCATCGGGTGTGCAGTATTCATCATAAATATCCTCAGGGATTTCAAACGCTGTGTTTGTCTCAGGCCTCTTGCCCCCTTTCTGAGATCTCTTCCCATCTGCCATTTTCCTCACTTGAGGACTTTGAACTTTGGATGTTTCTGAGGAAGTATGCAAATTTTCTTCGAGGAATGCTGCAAATGAGTTAAGTTGATGAGAACCTAGTGATTCAGCAGCAGACATTTTGTACCTATGAACAGAGTATAGGTGCGAAAAATTTGGAGAGGTCATATGCGTTCTCAGAAATTTTCAAAAAGCATCAAGTTTGAGAAATTTGACCATAGGTGTCTTGATGAATTTCACTAAGCGTTCTTGACTTAGGTTCCAGAGTTGTATAGATTAAAAAATCCACACAATTGAGGAATCTTGAAGAAAAATAGAGCTTAGAGAAACAAATCAAGGAACAGAAGCATTCGGGTGTTTAAGGAGTGGGAAGTTGAAGAATAAACACCTTTTGAAGATTTTGTGGAAATCATAAGAATCAAAGTAGGGCAGTAAAATCAGATTTTAATTACCCTTGACGAAGAACACAACGAACTGGGAGTGGAGTTGGAGAAGTTCGTCCGTTCAGATCTCCCACGCCCTAACTTGGCGGCGGGAGACAGCTACGGCGGCGACGGAGTGAAGATATCCGCAGCCGGCGCGAGTACGACGGCGATGAGGTCAAGGCAGTGAAGCTCTTCCTCACCGGCGATGATGGAGTGTAGCGGCGGCGCTAGGTCTGAGAGCTCGAGCGAGATTGAGGTCGAGCGAAGTAAATGAGGTCTGAGGAGGGCAAGGGGTATTTATAGCCGCAGTGAAAAACTGCTCGCCCGAAGATTTTTGGACGAACATGCCCCTGACCCTTACTATTCTAATGACATGTGTCACCCATGTACAGAGAAGTGGAGATCATGGGGGATCGTGGGTGAGTTGTTTAATCCATCATGGGAAGCAGAACGGTTTGAGCGGCAACAGCCAAAAATTTGAAAGGAATATTTTAAAGTTTCGTTCGCAAATTCTTCGGTTGTCAAGGACACAGTGAAAATTTTGAACGGGTTTCAAAATAGAACGCACTTGAAGAATTTGTGAATAAATTGGGTTGAGTTTAGCATAGAGGTGGAACGGGTCTGATCACATTCACTTAGAAGAAAATCAACTTGAAGAATTAGCAATAAGTGAATGCTGTTGAGGACATCGAGAACTCAAATATATATATAGTCAATGAAGAACACCAATTGAAAAGTTTGAGGAAATTGCAAAGTTGAGGAATTTAAAAATTTGAAGAATTTGCAAGATGAAGAAAAAACTCAAATTTGAAGATTTTCAACTTTGGTTGGTGGCGTGACCCACCGTATAAGAATGATGATTTCAGACACCGCGTACAATTGTCCTAGGGCTCTGAGAATCAAATTCTTCATTAATTTCTTCACTCTTAGAGGGTTAGTCTTCATTGATTGAGGAAAAATGTTACTTCGTGTGTTGCACATCTAAGTCATCAATTTTGCATAAGTGTTAGGATGTGTGTCCTTTCAAAGAACATTCGAAGATTCTAAGATATTTAGCTCACACCACAACTTGCTAAATCTCTTCTCATCCAAGGGCTTTGTGAAGATATCTGCCAGCTGTTCTTCAGTCTTCACGTGGTCGATGGAGATGTCGCCCTTCAACACATGATCTCAAAGAAAATGATGACGAATCTGGATGTGCTTAGTCTTCGAGTGCTGAACTGGGTTATGAGCTATCTTGATGGCAGTCTTGTTGTCGCAGTAGAGAGGCACGTTCTTCACATTGATGCCATAGTCCTTGAGGGTTTGCTTCATCCACAACAATTGAGCACAGCAAGAACCAGTAGCAATATACTCAGCTTCAGCAGTAGACAGTGATACGCAGTTCTGCTTCTTCGAGGACCAACATACTAAAGATCGTCCGAGGAAATGGCATGTGCCTGATGTTGACTTGCGATCCACTCGATCACCAGCATAGTCAGAGTCAGAATATCCGATGAGATCAAAAGTCGAGCCCTTGGGATACCATAATCCAAGTGTTGGAGTGTGAGCTAGATGTCGAAGAATATGTTTCACAGCCTTATGGTGTGATTCCTTTGGTGTAGCTTAAAAACGAGCACACATGCAAACACTAAGCATAATATCTGGCCTAGATGCACATAGGTACAATAAAGAGCCAATCATGGAGCGGTATACCTTTTGATCAAAGTCTATACCATTTTCATCGGTGCATAGATGGCCATTTGTGGGCATAGGGATTTTGACGCCTTTGCAATCTTGCATGCTGAATTTCCTCAGAACTTCCTTGAGGTATTTCTCTTGAGATATGAAGATGTCGTTGCGTTGTTGACGAATTTGAAGACCTAAGAAGAATTTCAATTCTCCCATCATAGACATTTGATATTCCTCACTCATCATATAGGCAAATTCGTCACTGTAACGTTGGTTAGTACAGCCAAAGATAATGTCATCAACATATATTTGTCACATGAATAATTCATCATCATATGTTTTGGTGAAAAGAGTTGGGTCAAGTGAACCGGGTTTGAAGCCTTTCTTCATGAGGAATTCCTTCAGTGTATCATACCATGCCCAAGGAGCCTGCTTGAGGCCATAGAGGGCCTTATTGAGTCTGAAGACTTTGTCAGGATGCTTAGGATCTTCAAAACCTGGGGGTTGAGTGACATATACTTCTTCCTCAAGCTTACCATTGAGGAATGCACTTTTCACATCCATTTGATATAAGATGATATTATGATGGTTAGCATAAGCAAGCAATATGCGAATAGCCTCAAGTCTAGCAACATGTGCAAAAGTTTCATCGAAATCAATTCCTTCAACCTGTGTGTAGCCCTGAGCTACAAGTCGAG
Organism: Thinopyrum elongatum; assembly: GCA_011799875.1. Taxonomy (NCBI): domain Eukaryota; kingdom Viridiplantae; phylum Streptophyta; class Magnoliopsida; order Poales; family Poaceae; genus Thinopyrum; species Thinopyrum elongatum. Next base: position 188,224,342 of record CM022302.1, read on the forward strand.
CCTTGTTCCTCACCACTAGGCCATTCTAGTCTTGCTTGTTGCGGTAGATCCATTTGGCACTGATGATATTGTGCTTGCGTGGGTCTGGTCGCTTGATAAGTTCCCACACATTGTTGAGCTCGAATTGATGTAATTCCTCTTGCATAGCTTGAATCCACTCAGGCTCCAGAAATGCCTCATCAACTTTGGTGGGCTTTGTGATAGAGACAAAAGCGAAGTGCCCACAAAAGTTAGACAAATGTGAAGCGTTTGAGTGTGTGAGAGGACCTGGTGCGTTGATGTCGTCGATGATTCTCTCAATTTGTACTTCATTTGCAACGCGAGGATGAGCAGGTTGACGACTTTGATTGGGCTCAGCATTTTCTTCAGATGCACCAGCATGATTTTCTTCATGATCTGGAATCATTTATTCAGCAGATTCTTCAGTGGGTATGACATCCTCAGTAGCCTTTAACTTGATGGATTCCTCAGGAGACATTTCATCTAGCACAGGAGGTAGGTGCTCTCTTTGCGAGCCGTTAGTTTCATTGAACCGCACATCTACAGTTTCAACAACCTTGTTGTGATAGGTGTTGAAGACTCTCTAGGTGTGCGAGTCCTTTCCGTAACCAAGCATAAAACCCTCGTGTGCTTTCGGTGCAAATTTTGAGTTGTGATGAGGATCTCTAATCCAGCATTTAGCACCGAAGACTTTGAAATAACTCACATTGGGTTTCTTGTCAGTGAGGAGTTCATATGAGGTCTTCTTGAAGAATTTGTGAAGATATACCCTGTTGATGATGTGGCATGCAGTATCAATAGCCTCAGGCGAGAAACGGCGAGGCGTCTTGTATTCATCAAGCTTAGTGCGAGCCATCTCCACAAGAGTCCTATTCTTGTGCTCCACTACGCCATTCTGCTGAGGAGTGTGTGGGGAAGATAACTCGTGAGTAATACCAAGTTCATCAAGATAGTCATCAAGACCAGTATTCTTGAACTCGGACCCATTGTCACTCCTGATGTGCTTGATCTTCACACCGGAATTCGTCGAGGCCCATGAGGAAAATCGTCTGAAGACTTCCTGCACTTCAGTTTTGTACATAATGATATGCACCCATGTGCAATGAGAATAATCATCAACAATAACAAAGCCATAAAGAGATGCTACATTTGTTAGTGTGGCATAATGAGTAGTGCCAAAGAGGTCCATATGAAGTAATTCAAAAGGACGAGTGGTAGTCATGATAGTCTTCGAGGGGTGCTTGGCTCTGGTCATCTTTGCAGCCTCACAAGCCCCACAAAGATGATCTTTGAGGGATTTGACACCCTCAATACCAATGACATGCTTCTTCTTCACAAGCGTGTGCAAGTTCCTCATGCCAGCATGAACGAGTCGACGATGCCAAAGCCAGCCTTCTGAAGCTTTTGCAAGTAGACATGTGGCAGGCTGTGGTCCTGCAGAGAAATCAATAATATACAAGTCTCCTCTCCTAAAGCCTTCGAAGACTTTGGAATTGTCAGATTCCATGAGCACTAAGCAGCGATATTTGCCAAAGACGACAACCATATCAAGATCACAAAGCATTGAGATAGACATGAGGTTGAATCCGAGGGACTCGACAAGCATGACTTTGTCCATGTGTCGATCCTTTGAGATTGCAACCCTACCTAGACCCAATACCTTGCTTTTGCGTTTGTCAGCGTAGGTGATATGCTTCAGATGCGATGGAGATAGAGCAGAGTCCATCAGTAGGCTCTTATCACCGGTCATGTGATTTGTACATCCACTGTCAAGGACCCACTCAGTAGCTTTGGGTATTTCATCCTATAGATGAATTAGTGCATCTTACGAACTCATATACTTCAGAGTGAAGAATATGACATCAGATTCATCAGACACAATTTCATCAAATAATGCAACATATATAGCAGTATGAGGACATGAGAAATGAGTAATTCATTTCTTCGTGATTAGCTTGCGTCCTTTCAAGCATATTCAGGTCTCCAGCAAATTCTTCAAACGTTCAAGTTCGTCTGGAGACCTGACCCTGCATAAGAGATTAGTTCTTTTTCTTCACCACCCACATCTGGAGGGGTGGCAAAGAGTTCATCATTCTGCGAGCTCCATAAGAGAAAGGTGGCATTGAAGCCAGTGCACTTCATTTCACAGAAGCGGGGTTAGAGTAAGCATATGAATAAGCAGAGAAATTCTTCGAGGACTTATGAACAGAATGATTTGAAGAATAATGCACATATTCATGACTCTTAGAGTTTCCCTGTGAAATAGATGCATTAGCACGATGATGTTCATATGAGGATTTGGATCCGCGTGAGGAATTTGATCCACTTGAGGAATTGGATCCATATGAAGACTTTGATCCATATGAGGAATTTGATCTGGGGTTCCTATTCTTCACAGGTGGTGTCATGAGGACATTCACCTGAAGCCTTTCAAGGCACCTTTTGGGAACCCAGATTTTCTTCATAGGTGGACCGTTCCTGCAGTTAGTTCCAACATATCTAGCAAATACTTCACCATTCTGATTTTTGAACAGTTTATAGTTGGATTCAAATGACTCATCAGATGAATATGAAGATTCACATGTAAAGCCAGATAAAGTGGATGGATCTATGGGTGGTCCTTTTGCAGCAACCCATGTGGTTTTGGGGTACTGCTCAGGTTTCCAGTAGGACCCATCAGCATTGAGTTTCCTCTCAAATGCAATACCCTCTTTCCTAGGGTTCTTGTTGAGGATCTGCTTCTTAAGCACATCACAAAGAGCCTGATGCTCTTTGAGGCTTTTGTACATGCCTGTCACATACAATTCCTTCAACTCTGCATTTTCGTCAGTGATACTTGTGGTATCCTCAGATGAGGAATTTGTGACCATAGAGATAGTTGAAGAATTTGCAGCAATAGAAGCATTTGAACTTTCAGGAGAAGAATTAGCAGATTCACGTTCAATGCATTTCAAACATGGTGGAATAAATTCTTCCTGAGCAGAACTGATCTGTTGAGCAAGTAATGAATCATTTTCCTTCTGAAGATCTTCATGGCTCACCCTTAGCTTCTCAAGATCTTGCTTTCTCTGAAGAAATTCATACGAAAGCTTCTCATGATCGGCTAAGAGTGTTTCATGACGACTTTGAAGATTATCAAACTTAGACTGTAGTCGTTGAAGATTATCAGTAAGAGTTTGAGTTCGATTCATTTCCTCACCCAACAGGTCATCGCTTTTGTCTAGCAGATTTTGAACCTTTTCCAAAGCCTTTTGTTGTTTTATGGCAATATTAGCAAGTTTGGAATAGCTTGGTTTAAGGTTTTCATCATATTCATCCTCACTTGATTCAGAGGAGGGATATTTGAGTACCTTGGCACCTTTTGCCATGAAGCAATAGGTGGAAGCGTAGTCATCATCTCCGTCATCAGCAGTGTTGGGGAAGCCATTTTCCTCAGTGTTGAAGATGGACTTGCTGACGAAAGCAGTAGCGAGAGCTAGGCTCGCCACACGAGAGTCTGACTCCTCAGATGCCTCCTCTTCCTCATTTTCCTCAGATTCAGCTTCAGAGTCCATTTCCTTGCCAATGAATGCCCGAGCCTTTTTGGAGCTGCACTTCTTGTGAGATGAAGTCTTTGAAGATTTTGATGATGAGGACTTTGAAGACTTCTTCTTTTTCTTCGAGTCATCTGAGCTATCATCTTTGTATTTCTTCTTCTTTGATTCCTTCGCCCACAGAGGACAATCAGTTATGTAGTGACCAGGTTTCTTGCATTTTTGGCAAGTCCTCTTCTTGTAATCGCGGGATGAGGAATCTGATCTCATGTCATCACCTCTTGAAGATTTTCCAAAGCGACCACGCCTAGAGAACTTCTAGAATTTCCTCACGAGCATTGCTAGCTCCTGACTTAGTTCTTCAGGGTCACCAAGGCTGCTATCAGAATCTTCTCCTTCAGATGAGGAAGCTGCTTTGGCCTTCAGTGCGCGTGATCTTCCATAGCTTGGCCCGTAGAGATCTCTCTTCTCAGCTTGTTGAAATTCATGAGTGTTCAGCCTCTCAAGGATATCAGCAGGATCCAGTGACTTGTAGTCTCCATGTTCTTGAATCATCAGTGCCAGTGTATCGAATGAGGAATCAAGTGACCTCAGCAATTTCTTCACCACCTCATGGTCAGTGATGTTAGTGGCACCCAGTGCTTGAAACTCATTTGAGATGTCAGCGAGGCAATCAAAGGTTTGCCGAACATTTTCATTGTCGAGTCTTTTGAAGCGGTTGAAGAGATTGCGAAGAACGTCAACTCGAGAATCACGTTGAGTCGAGATTCCTTCGTTGACCTTGGACAGCCTGTCCCAGATAAGCTTTGCAGACTCCAAAGCACTCACTCTATCGTACTATCCTTTGCTCAGATGGCCACATATGATATTCTTCGCTTGAGAGTCGAGTTGCTTGAATCTCTTCACATCAGCAGCGTTCACGGAAGGAGTGACAGAGGGAACGCCATTTTCCACAACGTACCTGTCGGGGCACGACACCTATGGGATCCCGAGAGACCCCTTTTACGATTCGGCGGGGGGAGAGGTATACGCAAAGAGCAGAACCAGTGATCGACGCGTGAGGTTTTTACCCGGGTTCGGGCCACTGATCAGCGTAAAACCCTACTCCTGCTTTGTGTTCTTATTGATGTTCTTGAGCCCAGCCTTCAGGAGCGCTCACAATGAACAGTACGTTCAAAGAGCAGCTACGCGTGCAGAATGGGCCAGAAGTTCTCCTCCTCTGTAGCAGTTGCCTTGGGCCTCCTTTTATATGCTCAAAGGGGTCTCCACAGTGGCAAAATGTACATACATTGAGGTGTAAAGTAGCTACAGGGTATCATACCTAACCCCTGACGGATTAGGACAAGCGCATTTAATGCATCGTGAGGTGTCCGTTTAGGTGTCCTCACTTTCTTGGGGATGGAAAAAGGGGCCATCCCATCAGCACCGCTTAAGCTCTCCTCCACTGGCGCGTTGCCACGCATCCAGAGAAGGACCCAGAATGTCAGATTTGTTACTGTGCCGAAGCGGTGGCACAGTGGCAGAACCACGTCAGGCGCCGAATCTTGTCGGGCGCCAAACCTTGCCGGGCGCCAAGCCTTGCCGGGCGCCAAGCCTTGCCGGGCGCTAAGTCTTACCGGGCTCCAAAGGCCATCCCGGCAAGGATCTTGCCGGGGAAGCTGGCCTTCGGATTCCAGCTTAGCTTGTTCGTTGATCCTCAGATCTCTGACTCGATGATTTCCTTGGTGGCTTGAATCGACCTCGACCTGTTCCCGGCAAGCCTTGCCACGAGGATGGCTACAACTGCCCGTGCACAAGTACGGGGTACTAGTGGCCCAATACTTAGTACACCAACAGTACCAGAGATCGTTGTCAATTGCCTCAAGATGCATGCGCATCTTGTTCTTCCAGTAGGGGTAGTCCGTCCCATCGAAGGTAGGACACCCAGCCGAGACCTTGATCATGCCTGCAGTTGACATAACTAACTCCAGGTGGTTAAACCAAAATCACACAGAACAAGGGAGTACCTTGCTCTGATACCAATTGAAAATGCATTATATCGACTAGAGGGGGAGTGAATAGGCGATTTTTATGAATTCATCACTGAGGAAATACTACTTGAGGAATTTCCTAAGCGACGAACTACAAGCAGTGGAATAAGTACTCAGGTGCATGCATAACAAGACAGTAACATAGTCATCATGATGAAATGAAACATACACTGAGCGCAAGAAGCGTGTAAACAGGATAAGCAGGCAGAAGACAAGATGACTGAAGAAATAGGATTGAGGAAATTGAGAAAGTCTTCAAGCAAAGTCTTCAAACAGTAACGATCAATTTCATCAACACATGAATGAGGAAATGAAAGGGTTGAGGAAATAGAACCAGTAGCTCGGTGAAGACAATGATTTGGTAGACCAGTTCCAACTGCTGTGATAGTTGTACGTCTGGTTGGAGCGGCTAGGTATTTAAACCAAAGGACACACAGTCCCAGACACACAGTCCTCACCGTATTCTCCTTGAGCTAAGGTCACACAGACCTCGCCCAATGACTTGTGGTAAGTCTTCAAGGTGACTTCCAAACCTTCACAGACTAGGTCACCCGGCAATCCACAATTCCTCTTGGATGCTCTAGACCTTGACGCCTAACCATCTGGAAGATGCACAGTCTTCAAAGGTAACAAGCGTCGGTTCCACACAGGAACAATCTCTTCAGTGATGCTCAATCACTTTGGGTTGTAGGTGTTTGGGTTTTTGGGTTTTTCCTCACTGATGATTTTCTCTCAAAGTCCTCGGAGGATGGGATGCTCTAAATGACATGTGTCAGTTTCTCTCGGAGCAGCCAACCAGCTAGTGGTTGTAGGGGGCGGCTATTTATAGCCGGGGAGTAGCCCGACATGATAAGACATAAATGCCCTTCAATGATATGACCGTTAGGTGGATAAGATATTTGGGACAGCTGGCACATAGCACCGCAACGGTCGGAAATTTGAGCTCTCAAATTCCTCAGGGCTATCATGTTCCTCACTTGTAGGCAATCCGCACATGTGAATTCCTAACTCCTTAGTCAGAACAAATTCCTCAGAGAACAGAAGATCTTTGTCTCTGTTACTGAAGAAATTGACTGAACTGTATGAGATTTCCAATGGCTTCACTCGAAAGGATTGGGTATGTGTGGGATTTGAGATGAGCATCACTTGGAAACTTTTCCTTAGTTTTACCTCGACCCCCTTTAACAGTACGGTGTTTCCTATGACTCAAGAAAGAGATAATGAAACTATAAAAACAAAAGTCTTCATGCTTCATAATCCTCGCATCAATATCAAAGTCTTCAAGGTCACACCAATTTCCTCATTTTCAAAGTCTTCAAGAAAACTAAAGTCTTCAACTGAAGACATTCATTTTTAGGGGTCGACTTTCTTCGTAAATATCAAACTCCTCATAGACTTATAGAACCTGTGTACACTCACAAATACATTAGTCCCTTAACCTATAAGTCTTCAATACACCAAAATCACTAAGGGGCACTAGATGCACTTACAAAGACCGTGACTCATCGACATGCAGGTCATGAACCTATTACAAAACATGATCATCTCATACATCAACATATGTCACATCACTTTTTTGGCCATACCACATCATAACATGCCCTGCAAAAACAAGTTAGACGTCCTCTACTTTGTTGTTGCAAATTTTACGTGGCTGCTATGGGCAACTAGCAAGAACCGTTCTTACCTACGCAAAGCCACAACAGTGATAATCAAGTTGCCTTTTAACCTTCTACAAGGACCGCCTTGGTCAAATTAGATTCAACTAAAGTAGGAGAGACAGACACCTGCTAGCCACCTTATGCAAAACAAGTTGCATGTCAGTTGGTGGAACTGGTCTCATGTGCGAGGACATGTAAAGTTGGTCCGAGCCACTTCATCCCACAATACCGCTGAATCCAAATAAGACAAGAGAGGTAAGCAATTTGAGCATCAACACCCACAACTCTTTGTGTTCTATTCATGCATATACATCTACGCATAGACCTAGCTCATGATGCCACTGCTGGGGAACGAAGCATGAAAATAAAAAAAATTCCTACGAACACCCAAGATCTATCTAGGAGAAGCATAACAACGAGAGGGGAGAGTGTGTCTACATGCTACTTGTGAGCTGCGTTGGGATTTCCTCGAAGAGGAGAGGATGATGCAGTACAGTAGAGATAAGTATTCCCCTCATTTATGAAACCATGCTTATCAATCCAGTAGGAGAACCAAGAACCGACTCGTTAGCAGTACCTGCACACAAACAACAAATCATTGCAACCCAACGCGAACAAGGGGTTGTCAATCCCTTGACGGTTACGAGCAAGATTAAATTGTATAGTTTTTGATAGATTGATTGAAAAAAATACAAAATAAAATAAATAAAAGAAAATTGCAGCAATGTATTTTTGGTTTTAATATATGATAAAAGATAGACCTGTGGGCCATAGTTTTCACTAGAGGCTTCTCTCTTGAAAATAGCATATGGTGGGTAAACAAATTACAGTTGGGAAATTGATAGAAAAGCAAATAATTATGATGATATCCAAGGCAATGATCATATATAGGCATCATGTCCGAGACAAGTAGACCGACTCCTGCCTGCATCTACTACTATTACTCCACACATCGACCGCTATCTAGCATGCATCTAGTGTATTAAGTTCATGAAAAAATGGAGTAACGCCTTAAGCAAGATGACATGATGTAGACAAGATAAACTCACGTGTGAATAAACCCCATGTTTTTACCCTTAATAGCAACGATACATACGTGTCATGTCCCTTTCTGTCACTGGGATTGAGCACCATAAGATGGAACCCATTACAAAGCACCTCTTCCCATGGCAAGATAAATCAATCTAGGTGGCCAAACCAAACCAATAAATCGGAGGAGAAATACGAGGCTATAGTAATCATGCATAAAAGAGTTCAGAGAAAAATCAAATAATAATCATGGATAGATATGATCATAAACTCACAATTCATCGGATCCCAACAAACACACCGCAAAAAGTCATTACATCGAATAGATCTCCAAGAACACCGAGGAGAACATTGTATTGAAGATCAAATTGAGAGAAGAAGCCATCTAGCTACTAACTATGGACTTGTAGGTCTGTGGTAAACTACTCACGCATCATCGGAAGGGCAACAAGGATGTAAAGCCCCTCCGTGATCGATTCCCTCTTCGGCAGAGTACCGGAGAAGGCCTACAGATGGGATCTCGTGGTTCTGGAACTTGCGGCGGCGGAAAAAGTATTTTGGGTGTCTCTCTAATGTGAGGGGAATATTTGAGTGTTTATAGAGGTGGAATCAGGGTATGATGTGCCACAAGGGGCCCACAAGCCTGGGGGACACCCCCCTAGGGCTTGTCGCTCCCTCGTGGCTCCTCTGGCCTCCTCCCGAACCTTCTAGGGTCTCTTCTGGTCTAGAAAAAATCAATCCAAAGTTTTTTCTCCGTTTGGACTTCGTTTGATATTGACTTTCTGAAAAGCCAAAAACATGCAAAAAAACAGCAGCTGGCACTGGGCACTGAGTTAATAGGTTAGTCTGAGAAAATGATATATAATTGTATCTAATGACATATAAAACATCCAAAATTGATACTATAATAGCATGGAACAATAAAAAATTATAGATACATTGGAGACGTATCGAGCATTGCTACTTCTTGAGCTTGCGTTGATTTTCCCTTGAAGAGGAAAGGGTGATGCAGCAAGGTAGAGATAAGTATTTCCCTCAGTTAAGAACCAAGGTATCAATCCAGTAGGAGGCACAAGCAAGTCTCTAATCTATGCACCTGCACAAACTAACAAACACTTGCACTCAACGCGAAAAAGGGGTTGTCAATCCCTTCACGGTCTCGAACAAGAGTGAGATCTAATAGAGATAGATATAAAAGATTACTAAAACATAAAACAAAGTAAAAACAAATAAATTGCAACAAAATATTTTTGGGTTTTTTGGTTTATAGATCTGAAAATATATGATGGAAAATAGACCCGGGGGCCATATGTTTCACTAGAGGCTTCTCTCTTGAAGATAGCATACGGTGGGTGAACAAATTACTGTTGAGCAATTGATAGAAAAGTGCAAAGTTATGACGATATCTAAGGCAATGATCATGAATATAGGCATCACGTCTGTGACAAGTAGACCGAAATGATTCTGCATCTACTACTATTACTCCACACATCGACCGACTCCTGCCTGCATCTAGAGTATTAAGTTCATAAGAACAGAGTAACACTTTAAGTAAGATGACATGATGTAGAGGGATAAACTCAAGCAATATGACGAAAACCCCATATTTTTATCCTCGATGGCAACAATACAATACGTGCCTCGCTACCCGTTCTGTCACTGGGTGAGGACACCATAAGATTGAACCCAAAACTAAGCACCTCTCCCATTGCAAGAAAAACCAATCTAGTTGGCCAGACCAAACTGATAGTTTGAAGAGAAATACAAAGATATCTTAATCATGCATAAAAGAGTTCAGAGAAGACTCAAATAATATTCATAGATAATCTGATCATAAAAGCACAATTCATCGGATCTCAACAAACACACCGCAAAAAAGTATTACATCGAATAGATCTCCAAGAACATCGAGCAGAACATTGTATTGAAGATCAAAGAGAGAGAAGAAGCCATCTAGCTACTAGCTATGGACCCGTAGGTCTGTGGTAAACTACTCACACATCATCGGAAGGGCAGCGAGGCCCCAAGATGGGATCTCACGGGAACAGAGGCTTGCGGCGGCGGAAAAGTATTTTGGTGGATGCTTCTGGTGGTTTGGGAATATTTGGGAATTTATAGAGCAAGAATTAGGGTTAGGAGACCCCCGAGGGGCCCACAAGGCCTCAAGACGCGCCCCCAGGGGCGCGCCTAGCAGGCTTGTGGCCTCCTCGACCATCCTCTGAACCCCTCTCCAAGCTCCGTGGATGTCTTCTGGTCCAAGAGAAATCATCGTAAAGTTTTATTCCGTTTGGACTCCGTTTGATATTCCTTTTCTGTAAAACTCAAAAACAAGGAAAAAACAGAAACTGGCACTGGGCTCTAGGTTAATAGGTTAGTCCCAAAAATAATATAAAATAGCATATTAATGCATATAAAACATCCAAAATAGATAATATAATAGCATGGAACAATCAAAAATTATAGATACGTTGGAGATGTATCAAGCATCCCCAAGCTTAATTCCTGCTCGTCCTCGAGTAGGTAAATGATAAAAACAGAATTTTTGATGTGGAATGCGACCTAACATATTTATCAATGTAATCTTCTTTATTGTGGCATGAATATTCAGATCCATAAGATTCAAAACAAAAGTTTAATATTAACATAAAAGCAATAATACTTCAAGCATACTAATAAAGCAATCATGTCTTCTCAAAATAACATGGCCAAAGAAAGTTATCCCTACAAAATCATATAGTATGGCTATGCTCCATCTTCATCACACAAAGTATTTCATCATGCACAACCCCAATGACAAGCCAAGAAATTGTTTCATACCTTTGGTGTTCTCAAACTTTTTCAACTTTCACGCAATACATGAGCGTGAGCCATGGATATAGCACTATAGGTGGAATAGAATATGGTGGTTGTGGAGAAGACAAAAAGAAGGAGAAAGTCTCACATCAACTAGGCAAATTAATGGGCTATGGAGATACCCATCAATTGATATCGATGCAAGTGAGTAGGGATTACCATGCAACGGATGCACTAGAGCTATAAGTGTATGAAAGCTCAAAAAGAAACTAAGTGGGTGTGCATCCAACTTGCTTGCTCACGAAGACCTAGGGCAATTTTGAGGAAGCCCATCATTGGAATATACAAGCCAAGTTCTATAATGAAAAATTCCCACTTGTATATGAAAGTGACAAAATAGGAGACTCTCTATCATGAAGATCATGGTGCTACTCTGAAGCACAAGTGTGGAAAAGAAGGATAGTAACATTGTCCCTTCTCTCTTTTCTCTCATTTTTTTTTCTTTTCTCTCTCTCTCTCTCTCTCTCTCTCTCTCTGTTTGGGCTTCTTTGGCCTCTTTTATTTTTTTAAGTCCGGAGACTTGTGGCACCCTGGCTCATAGAACCGGAATGCCAGTGTTCCCAGCCCAGAGATCATTGTCTTCTGGAAACACTCAACATCTTGGCAACAGAAACATAGCTGACTTTTATTGATAACGAAGAGTACAAGCTTACAAGATCCTCGAGGCCAGAGCACAACAAGTGCTATATAGTATGTACATTATTTATCAAACATGATGGGCCTCGGCATAACTTAGCGATACTACAGCCGAAAGCTAAAGCGTAGCGGAATATGGCAGCAACTCCATCCACAGGGACACTGCTGTGGACACATCCTAGGTATTATAACATGAACCTCCAAGACCTGCGTCTTAGTCTTCTCCTGCATCTGGCATGATACGCCAGGTGAGTACTTTGAATGTACTCGCAAGCACGTGACAACCAAATAATGCAGCAAGTAATAGCATGGCAATAAACATGTTGAGTCTTAAATGCTGAGATCACGGTCATCAACTTACTCATATCCGGGTTGCTTTACAACCCACGGAGTACTCCACCTCACTGAGTACTTCCGCACATAAGACAAGTTCTTTCATCAGTATCATTATTATGGTTGATCTCCTACAGAGGTCTGGACAGGCTGCCCAATTCCATGGACACGGCTATTCGAATAGATTTAACACTCTGCAAAGGTTGTACACTTTACCCACACCACGGAACTCATGGCCTCGTACTCCCATTCGGGTGGACCAACGACGTTCCGACGAAACCTGTCTGACCCGTGACTCTTCCATCGTACCACCGGCCGTCACACTCCCTCTTGGAGTCAAGCCCTGGGTGGCCCCGTGTCCTCAAGACACCTGCCACCGTCGTGGCCAAACTAACTGTCCCAAACGGGGACGTCGGCAAATAACTCAACTGGGCTCACAGAGTTATCGTCGTCTACCTGATCAGGGTAGCACGCACGCATAACCCTCCCTCTTTGGAGGTACCGGTGAAAGAGCATGCAGCCAGCCCAAGTCAAGGCCGTCCCATACCGGCAAATGTGGCTGCACGTTTTAACCCGGACAGGTGACTCTCGATCAACCAACTAAGTTTCGTTAAACATTCAGCAGGTTATCAACTCATGTTAACTTAATTGGTCATCTTAGTCATCTATTAATTTACTTGGAATTATTTGGGGTTAAATTTAATATGCAAAATGCATATGAAAATGCAATGCTATGACATGCTTCAAAACATGGTTATCCTAGCTTGCCTTGGTCTGCTGAGTTGTTCAAAAACTCTGGTTCTTCAACTCCAAGGTTTTCACCTTCTGAAAATAATCCAAAAACAGCAAGGAAATATATCAAACAACACTGTTTAATGTTCCAGAAATTCTATGAGTAAAAGAAAAATGTGAAATTTGGTGGAAAAATAGAGCATTGAGGTGTGGACCCAATGCAAAAAGAATTATTTGGATTGGACCTTTCTGTTAAAAGTTATTAACAGTCAAAGGTCTCTGTTCAACACTGTTTTAATTAAAAATCAAAATTAAAACAACAGAGCAAACAGACTGGGCCGGCCCAAGACCACAGCGCACCGGCCCAGGCCCACGTACCTCTTCGTTTCAAATGAAACAGAGGGGCAGAGGAGGCCGAGGGGGAAAGCGGAGCTGCGGCGGCGATCACCGACGATCCAGGCAACGGGAGGGGCTGAGGATGGTCGAGATGGGTCAGCCGTCGAGCGGCGGTCCACCCCGTACCCGCAGCGTCACCGGAGGTGAACGGACGGGGTCGTCCCCTTCGTCTCCGGCGGAGCGTGGTTCGGGTGGCCGACGAGCTCGACGAATCCGGCACCAATTGGCTCGGGGAAGAGGTCAGGGAGCACTACGGGAGCTCACTGAGCTTGCTGGTGTTCTTGGTTGGGGCGGAGGTGGGCTAGAACGAGGAGGAGGCAGAGAGGGGCGGGCGGCGAAGCTCCGGTCGAGCTCGAGGCCAGGGGCCTCTATGCTTCGATTGGGGCTTCCAGGAGGAGCTTGGGTGGAGGAGGAGAGGGGTGAGGGACTCTGGGAGGCCGGGGAGGGGCTTTTATAGGCGGGGGAGCCGAGCGGCGATCTCTCCCGAACAATGGCGATGCGGGCCATGGCGACGGTGCTCGTACGCCTCGCTGGCTGGACGCGAGCGGCGACGAGACCGAAGAGGGCAGAGGGAGCATTCAATGCGGAGAGGACGAGGCGGGGAGAAGAGGACGCGCTGCACGTACAGTGTGGTCACGGGCCGAACATGGCGGCGGTGACGCGGCGGTCGGCGAGGGCCTCTCCGGCACAGGTGAGGTGACCTGAGGGGCTATGCGGCAGCCAGGGACCTAGTCGGCACGCGTGGACAAGCCATAGTGGCGAGGGAGCAGAGGGACGCGATGGCTCGGGCATGGGTGCTGCGCAGCGCGCGACGACAGCCATGCCAGGCCCGTGCTCACCACGCCATCTTGCGCTCCACGGCCACGTTGCCCTGGCGACCTTGTCTGGCGTGTCGACCATGGTCCATTCACATCACCTGAGGCTCTGGTTTGGCTTGAAGTGGTCTGTGCTGAGAGGTTTCATCAACAACAGTTTCTGACAGAAACATGGAGGGGCTTCTGGAGCTTAGGAGAAGATGAGGGGGAGCCAATGAGCTTGTCTGGTGTGATCCTGGTCGAATGATCTACAAGCTGACCAAGTTTGAGCTCATTTGGTTGAAGTTTGAGGGTAACTCATGTGAAATGCACAAAACTGGCCTGAATCTGCAAATGGAAGTACTGATCAAAAGATAATTCTTGGAGAGCTGAAAATTTGTGGAGAGTGCTCATTTGGTGTTGTCTCATTGCTGTAAAAATTTGGCAGCAATTGGACAAACCAAAAATGCACTTCCTTCACAATGGCTGGTTCTGGACAGAGAGGAAAATGGATTTTAAGCAAAATATTTGAACATGACCAAGGAATGTTTTTGAAGATTTGGTGGAGATATGGTCCGAGGAATTTTTCGAAATTAATTGAGAAGTTTAGGAGCATCTAAACTATAGGTTGCTTCACAACCTATGCCAATGCCCTAATTTCCCAATTAACAGGAAAGAGCTTTTGAAAATGATTTGAATGGAAATTTGAGTACTTGAGGTTCCTGGCAGAACATTTGCAAGATGATGAGGCTAGGAACCACTTGGCAAAGATTCAAAAATGACCAAGTCCATGTGAAAGAATTTGAAATCCATTCAAATTCAAATAAAGTCAAGTCAAATTTTGAAAAGAAAAAGTTGGCAAAAATCAGGGTGTCACAAGACTCATCCCAACTTGTGAGGGAATCATAGCTTCCATCATCCTTTCCTCACATGGGACAATGCTCTAATATTGATGATCATCACACTTTTATTTACTTACAACTCAAAAATTACAACTCGATACTAGAACAAGATATGACTCTCTATGAATGCCTCCGGCGGTGTACCGGGATGTGCTATGATCAAGAGTGACATGTAAGAAATATGAACGGTGGCCTTGCCACAAATACTATGCCAACTACATGATCATGCAAAGCAATATGACAATGATGGTGCGTGTCATAATAAACGGAACGGGTGGAAGTTGCATGGCAATATATCTCGGAATGGCTATGGAAATGCCATAATAGGTAGGTATGGTGGCTGTTTTGAGGGAAATATATGGTGGGTTTAATGCACCGGCGAAAGTTGCGCGGTACTAGAGAGGCTAGCAATGGTGGAAGGGTGAGAGTGCGTATAATCCATGGACTCAACATTAGTCATAAAGAACTCACATCCATGGACTCAACATTAGTCATAAAGAACTCACATACTTATTGCAAAAATTTATTAGCTATCGAAACAAAGTACTACATGCATGCTCCTAGGGGTATAGATTGGTAGGAAAAGACCATCACTCGTCCCCGACCGCCACTCATAAGGAATACAATCAAAAAATAAATCATGCTCTGACTTCATCACATTACGGTTCACCATACATGCATGCTACAGGAATCACAAACTTTAACACATGTATTTCTACCAATCCACAATTACTCAGTAGCATGACTCTAATATCACCATCTTTATATCTCAAAACAAAATGCAAGGAATCAAACTTATCATCTTATTCAACGCTCTTGATATGAAAGTTTTTATTATATCCCTCTTGGATGCCCATCATATTAGGACTAAATTCATAACCTAAGAAAATTACCATGCTGTTTAAAGACTCTCAAAATAATATAATTGAAGCATGAGAGTTCAACAATTTCTATAAAATAAAGCCACCGCCGTGCTCTAAAAAGATATAAGTGAAGCACTAGAGCAAACTGCCTAGCTCAGAAGATATAAGTGAAGCACATAGAGTATTCTAATAAATTCACGATTAATGTGTGTCCCTCTCAAAAGGTGTGTACAGCAAGAATGATTGTGGAAAAATAAAAGGCAAAGACTCATATCATACAAGACGCTCCAAGCAAAACACATATCATGTGATGAATAAAAATATAGCCTCAAGTAAATTTACCGATGGATTGAAGACAAAAGAGGGGATGCCATCCGGGGCATCCCCAAGCTTAGATGCTTGGTTGTCCTTGAATATTACCTTGGGGTGCCTTGGGCATCCGCAAGATTAGTCTCTTGCCACTCCTTATTCCGTTGTCCATCAAATCTTTACCCAAAACTTGAAAACTTCACAACAGAAAACTCATAAGATCCGTTAGTATAATAAAATAAATCACCACTTTATTTACTGTTGTGAACTCATTCTTTATTTATATTGGTGTAATATCTACTGTATTCCAACTTCTCCATGGTTCATACCCCCCGATACTACCCATAGATTCATCAAAATAAGCAAACAACACATAGAAAACAGAATCTGTCAAAAATAGAACAGTCTGTAGTAATCTGGAAATTTCGTATACTTCTGTAACTCCAAAAATTCTGAAAAATTAGGACAACCTGGGAAATTTGTATATAAATCTTGTGTAAAAATTCAGATCAAAAACACGTTTCTGTAATTTTTTGAATTTCTGGCAATGAGCGCAAAAGTTTCTGTTTTTCAGCAAGATCAAATCAACTATCACCGTAGACCATCTCAAAGGTCTTACTTGGCTCAAACACTAATTAAAACACCAAAAAAAATTTACTACAGAGGTAATAATGTGTATTTATTGAAAAAACAGAACCAAAATCAAAAAACATAAAAATAAAATTGGTTTGCCTCCCAACAAGCGCTATTGTTTAACGCCCCTAGCTAGGCATAAAACATAGATCTAGGTATTGTAATAGAAGTGAGGGAGATCATCCATGCTCATCTCATATTCCCTCCTCTCGACAGAAAGCTTTCTTTGTGGCAAACAAAAATAATCAAAGGGGCTAAATTTGATAGGGTACGGATCTATAAGATCAAGTTTGGGAGGAATAGGTTCCTCCTTCGGCCCTTTATATTTGATAATTATTTCTTCATTGTAAACATTCCTTTGATTAAAAGCCCTAAGTATATTCCTAAGCACAAACCCTAATCCATTATTTTGTATAGCAAAATTGTCATTGAGCTTAGAAATTTTATCAATTAAAACATCGGTAGGGACTTTCTTTCTTAGGTTTTCATTGTAAGCAGCATAATCCGGAGATTGTAATCTCCTAGTTTCCTCTTGATTAAAAAGGATCTCTTCTATAGGTGGACAACCACCATTAATATTATAATGAGCAAATATTTCACCGGCTTCTTTCATGATGAACCTAAACTCGTGAGCTAAAAATATAGTGGTGACACGTTTAACGGAAGGATCATGAATATTGGAAAATTCTAGTAAAAGCCTTTGTATGCATGGATGCATGTGAACAAATTGTCTTTCAAATTCAACTATAAGCAAAGATATTGCATCCACAAGGCTAATTGTTTTCTTCACAATTGACCCTCCAAGCATAGGTAAAGTACCGGCACAAGTAAAGAAATCTTGAATCACCCCTTTTCCAATAATATTACCGCTACCCACACAAAGTTTTTTAGTATGGATAATAGCAGGTTCTTCTTCATGAGGATCATTATTGGCAAAATCATTAAAACTTCCCTCAAAATTATTGCTATGTTCTTCAACAATAAACTCCCCAGATTCAAGCATGATGGCAAGAAACCAATCTAACAAATGAGCAAACGAAAAAGACGAACAGAAAATGGCTAATAAAAAGGCAAATCTTTTTGTGTTTTTCTGAAAATGTTTTAGAAGTGGGGGAGAGGAAAACAAGAGGCAAATGGCAAATAATGTAATGCAAGAGATGAGAGTTTATGATGGGTACTTGGTAGGCTTGATGTAGAACCTCCCCGGCAACGGCGCCAGAAATTCTTCCTGCTACTTCTTGAGCTTGCGTTGATTTTTCCCTTGAAGAGGAAAGGGTGATGCAGCAAAGTAGAGTTAAGTATTTCCCTCAGTTAAGAACCAAGGTATCAATCCAGTAGGAGGCACACGCAAGTCTCCAATCTATGCACCTGCACAAACTAACAAACACTTGCACTCAACGCGAAAAGGGGGTTGTCAATCCCTTC
This sequence comes from Thinopyrum elongatum, assembly GCA_011799875.1. Taxonomy (NCBI): domain Eukaryota; kingdom Viridiplantae; phylum Streptophyta; class Magnoliopsida; order Poales; family Poaceae; genus Thinopyrum; species Thinopyrum elongatum. The sequence goes on from CM022302.1 coordinate 188,242,471, forward strand.
ACGGTCTCGAACAAGAGTGAGATCTAATAGAGATAGATATAAAAGATTACTAAAACATAAAACAAAGTAAATACAAATAAATTGCAGCGAAGTATTTTTGGGTTTTTGGTTTATAGATCTAAAAATATATGATGGAAAGTAGACCTGGGGGTCATGTGTTTCACTAGAGGCTTCTCTCTTGAAGATAGTATACGGTGGGTGAACAAATTACTGTTGAGCAATTGATAGAAAAGCACAAAGTTATGATGATATCTAAGGCAATGATCATGAATATAGGCATCACGTCCGTGACAAGTAGACCGAAATGATTCTGCATCTACTACTATTACTCCACACATCGACCGACTCCTGCCTGCATCTAGAGTATTAAGTTCATAAGAACAGAGCAACGCTTTAAGTAAGATGACACGATGTAGAGGGATAAACTCAAGCAATATGACGAAAGCCCCATTTTTTTATCCTTGATGGCAACAATACAATACGTGCCTCGCTACCTGATACGTCTTCGTCGTATCTATACTTTTTTTATTCTTTCATGCCAATATTCTACAACTTTCATATACTTTTGGCAACTTTTTATACTATTTTTGGGACTAACATATTGATCCATTGCCCAGTGCCAGTTCCTGTATGTTGCATGTTTTTTGTTTCGCAGAATATCCATACCAAACAAAGTCGAAACACGATAAAAACTTACGGAGATTTTTTTTGGAATATATGTGATTTTTTGGAATTGGAATCAACGCGAGACGATGCCCGAGAGGCCCACAAGCCCTGGAGACGCCCCCTACCCTGGGCGCGGCCAGGGGGCTTGTGGCCACCCCGTAAGGCGGTTGGTGCCCTCCTTTCGCCGCAAGAAAGCTAATATCCGGATAAAAATCGTGTTAAAATTTCAGCCCAATCAGAGTTACGTATCTCCAGGAATTTAAGAAATGGTGAAAGGCCAGAATCTGGGAACATAGAAACAGAAGGAAACAGAGAGAGAGAGAGAGATCCAATCTCGGAGGGGCTCCCGCCCCTCTACCGCCATGGAGGCCAAGGACCAGAGGGGAAACCCTCCTCGCATCTAGGAGGGAGGCCAAGGAAGAAGAATAAGGAGGGGGGCTCTCTCCCCCTCTCTCCCGGTGGCGGCGGAACGCCGCCGGGGCCATCATCATGATGGCAATCTACACCAACAACTTCGCCGCTGTCATCACCAACTCTCTCCCCCTCTATGCAGCGGTGTAACCTCTCTTCTACCCGCTGTAATGTCTACTTAAACATGGTGCTCAACGCTTAAAGAAAGTCTTTGCCATCAGCCATTTCTTTGCCGTCCGTTTTATGTAAGCGGACGGCAAAGACCTTCTTTGCCGTCAGCCAGCAGATGGCAAAGAATTGGCAGACGGCAAATAAGCTAATTCCAGTAGTGTCCTATGATGTTTGAGTAGATCCGTTTTGTCCTATGGGTTGATTGATGATCATGATTGGTTTGAGTTGTATGTTTTATTATTGGTGTTGTCCTATGGTGCTCTTCGTGTCGCGCAAGCGTGAGGGATCCCCACTGTAGGGTTTGCAATATGTTCATGATTCGCTTATGGTGGGTGGCGTGAGTGACAGAAGCACATACCCGAGTAAGTAGGTTGTTTGCGTATGGGAGTAAAGAGGACTTGATACCTTATAATGCTATGGTTGGCTTTACCTTAATGATCTTTAGTAGTTGCGGATCCTTGCTAGAGTTCCAATCATAAGTGCATATGATCCAAGTAGAGAAAGTATGTTAGCTTATGCCTCTCCCTCATATAAAATTGCAATAATGATTACCGGTCTAGTTATCGATTGCCTAGGGACAAATAACTTTCTTGTGACAAAAAGCTCTCCACTAAAAGTAACATAATGGTTTCTTTATCTAAACAACCCCTATCTTTTATTTACGTGCTCTTTATTATCTTGCAAACCTATCCGTTTACACCTACAAAGTACTTCTAGTTTCATACTTGTTCTAGGTAAAGCCAATGTTAAGCGTGCGTAGAGTTGTATCGGTGGTCGATAGAACTTGAGGGAATATTTGTTCTACCTTTAGCTCCTCGTTGGGTTCGACACTCTTACTTATCGAGAAAGGCTACAATTGATCCCCTATACTTGTGGGTTATCAAGACCTTTTTCTGGTGCCGTTGCCGGGGAGCAATAGCGTGGGGTGAATATTCTCGTATGTGCTTGTTTGCTTTATCACTAAGTAGATTTTATTTGCTGTTCTAAGTTGTTCTCTATCTTTAGTTACGGATATGGAACACGAAATACCAAAAAAATTAGGTGTACTTGCTACTCACGGAGATGGGGAACCTCCTAAAACCCTCGATGCTCGTTATGTGAAAAATATTAAACACTACTTTGATAATCCTGAGAAAACCCCGTTCAACTTGATAATGGGAGACACGTTGGATCAATGTGAGTACTTTAGGGATTATCGCTTGACTCAAAGAGGGAAACTGTTATGGGATCAAATTCAGATGTTGCATTGGTATGCTCAGAATTTATGCTTGGGATATGATTATACTTGTTGCTCTAGGATGAAGGCTCCACACCTTCCCTTTTCATGTAAATTTAATGATAATGAAACCTTGGCTTCTTATGCTAATGGTATATATGATTTCTATGATGTAGAACAAATAGAAGAATTTGTTGCTTTTAAGGGTGCTTATGAAATTGAATCTCTGTTTGAAAAGTGTGAAAATTATGATGATGCTGTTTACAGACCTGAAAATTTTGCTATACTTAAATATTGCTATGAGAATTATGAATATAATGCCAATATTAACGAGTTTATTGATAAAGTCTCCACTGTCCAAGAAGAGACTAATATTTTGCAGGAATCTATGGAAGAAGAAATTAATGACACTGTAAGCTCATTAGATGAAAAAGATGAGGAGGAGAGCGAAGAACAAAAGGAGGAAGAGCGGATTGATCACCCGTGCCCACCTTCTAATGAGAGTAACTCTTTATCCCATACATTGTTTAATTTCCCTTCGTGCTTACCGAAGGATGATTGCTATGATCCCTTGAATTCGTTTGAAATATCCCTTTTTGATGAACTTGATGCTTGCTATGCTTATGGCCATGATGCCAATATGAATTCTGCTTATGGAGATGAACTTGCTATAGTTCCTTATGTTAAGAATGAAATTGTTACTATTGCACCCATGCATGATAGTCCTATTATCTTTTTGAATTCTCCCAACTACACTATACCGGAGAAGTTTGCGCTTATTAAGGATTATATTGATGGGTTGCATTTTACCGTTACACATGATGATTTTGATAAACATAATATGCATGTGCTTGCTGCTCCTACTTGCAATTATTATGAGAGAGGAACTACATCTCCGCCTCTCTATGTTTCCAACACAATAAAATTGCAAGAAATTGCTTATGCTATGTATTGGCCTTTACTTAATGTGCATGAATTGTTCTTTTATGACATGCCGATGCATAGGAAGAGAGTTAGACTTCATCATTGCATGATATATGTTGCTTTGTGCTCACTACTAAATTACAAATCATTGTTAATTCAAATTGGCTTTGATATACCTTGGGATCCGGGTGGATCAATTACTTGAGCATTATATGCCTAGCTTAATGGCTTTAAAGAAAGCGCTGCCAGGGAGACAACCCGGAAGTTTTAGAGAGTCATTTTATTCTGTTGTGTGCTTTTAAAAAGTTTAAAAACAAAAAAATATAGTGGGGAACCTAAAACTTTTCAAAAAGAAAAGTGAAAGTAAGAAGGACGAGCACCGTTGAGGTAGGGGAGCTCCTTGAACTTTGTTCATGCCCATGGAAACTTTGCAAATCTTTAATTACAAAAAAATTTCAACAAAAATAATTATCCCCTTGTACAAATCCATTGTATTATAAAAATAATGTGCCAAGATTTGCCTTTAAGATGATTAGATTGCTTGTTTGGTATGTGCAGTGCAAAAACAGAAACTTTGGCTGTAGTGTGTGAATTTAAATTTTTTACTGGGATGTCAAAAGTTTCTGAAACTTCTTGCACAGCATTTATTCACAAATTTTTTATTTTTTCCTAATTTTTTAGAATTTTTAGAGTTACATAAGTATGGTGAATGTTCAGATTACTACAGACTGTCCTGTTTTTGACAGATTCTGTTTTTGATGCATTGTTTTGCTCATTTTGATGAAACTATCAATTGTATCGGTGGTATAAGCCATGGAAAAGTTATATTACAGTAGATACAATGCAAAAATAAAATATGAATGGGTTTGCAACAGTACTTAAAGTGGTAATTTGCTTTATTATACTAACGGATCTCACGAGGGTTTTGTCAAGTTTTGTGTGATTGAAGTTTTCAAGTTTTGGGTGAGATCATGATGGATGAAGGAATAAGAAGTGGCAAGAGCCTAAGCTTGGGGATGCCCGAGGCACCCCAAGGTAATATTCAAGGACTCCCAAGCAACTAAGCTTGGGGATGCCCCAGAAGGCATCCCCTCTTTCTTCCAACGATCATAGGTAATTTTACTTGGAGCTATATTTTTATTCGTCACATGATATGCGTAAATCTTGGAGCATCTTTTGTGTTTATTTTTCCTTTTTATTTTATGCACCATGCTGGTATGAGATAGTACTTGGTTGATTTATAGAATGTTCTTTGCACTTCACTTATATCTTTTGAGTATGGCTTTATAGAATGCTTCATGTGCTTCACTTATATCATTTGAAGTTTGGATTGCCTGTTTCTCTATGCATAGAAAACCGCCATTTGTAGAATGCTCTTTTGCTTCACTTATATTTGTTAGAGCGTGGGCATATCTTTTGTAGAAATAATTAAACTCTCTTGCTTCACTTATATCTATTTAGGGAGTCAACAGGAATTGGTCATTAACATGGTTAGTCATAAAATCCTGCACAAAACTTGTAGATCACTGAATATGATATGTTTGATTCCTTGCAATAGTTTTGCGATATAAAGATGGTGATAATAGAGTCATGATAGTGAGTAATTGTGGATTGGTAGAAATATTTGTGTTAAGGTTTGTGATTCCCGAAGCATGCACGTATGGTGAACCGTTATGTGATGAAGTCGGAGCATGATTTATTTTCTAATTGTCTTCCTTATGAGTGGCAGTCGGGGATGAGCGATGGTCTTTTCCTACCAATCTATCCCCCTAGGAGCATGTGTATTAGTACTTTGTTTCGAGGGCTAATAAACTTTTGCAATAAGTATGTGAGTTCTTTATGACTAATGTTGAGTCCATGGATTATACGCACTCTTACCCTTCCACCATTGCTAGCCTCTTCGGTACCGTGCATTGCCCTTTCTCACCTCGAGAGTCAGTGCAAGCTTCACCAGTGCATCCAAACCCCGTGATATGATATGCCCTATCACACATAAGCCTCCTTATATCTTCCTCAAAACTGCCACCATACCTACCTATCATGGCATTTCCATAGCCATTCCGAGATATATTGCCATGCAACTTCCATCATCATCATATACATGACTGGAGCATTCATTGTCATATTGCTTTGCATGATCGTAAGATAGCTAGCATGATATTTTCATGGCTTGTCCATTTTTTGATATCTTTGCTATGCTAGATCATTGCACATCCTGGTATACTGCCAGAGGCATTCATATAGAGTCATACTTTGTTCTAATATCGAGTTGTAAGTAAATAAAAGTGTGATGATCATCATTATTAGAGCATTATCCTAGTGAGGAAAAGATGATGGAGATTATGATTCCCCCACAAGTCGGGATGAGACTCTGGATGAAAAAAATAAAAAAGAGGCAAAAAAAAGAGAGAGCCCAAAAAAAACAAAAAAATGAGAGAAAAAGAGAGAAGGGGCAATGCTACTATCCTTTTACCGCACTTGTGCTTTAGAGTAGCACCATGTTCTTCATGTAGAGAGTCTCTTGAGTTATCACTTTCATGTACTACTGGGAATTTTCATTATAGAACTTGGCTTGTATATTCTGATGATGGGCTTCCTCAAATGCCCGAGGTCTTCATGAGCAAGCAAGTTGGATGCACACCCACTTAGTTTTCAGTTTGAGCTTTCATACACTTATAGCTCTTAGTGCATCCGTTGCATGGCAATCCCTACTCCTCGCATTGACATCAATTGATGGGCATCTCCATACCCTGTTGATTAGCCGCGTCGTTGTGAGACTTTCTTCCTTTTTGTCTTCTCCACACAACCTCCACCATCATATTCTATTCCACCTATAGTGCTATATCCATGGCTCACGCTCATGTATTGCATGAAAGTTGAAAAGGCTTGAGAACATTAAAAGTATGAAACAATTGCTTGGCTTGTCATCGGGGTTGTGCATGATGAAATACTTTGTGTGATGAAGATGGAGCATAGCCAGACTATATGATTTTGTAGGGATAACTTTCTTTGGCCATGTTATTTTGAGAATACATGATTGCTTTATTAGTATGCTTGAAGTATTATTGTCTTAATGTAAATGATAGACTATTGCTTTGAATCACTCGTGTCTTAATATTCATGCCATGATTAGATTATATGATCAAGATTATGCTAGGTAGCATTCCACATCAAAAATTATCTTTTTTATCTTTTACCTCCTCGAGGACGAGCAGGAATTAAGCTTGGGGATGCTGATACATCTCCGTCGTATCTATAATTTTTGATTGTTTCATGCCAATATTCTACAACTTTCATATACTATTTTTGGGACTAACATATTGATCCAGTGCCCAGTGCCAGTTCCTGTTTGTTGCATGTTTTTTGTTTTGCGAAATATCCATACCAAACAAAGTCCAAACGCGATAAAAACTTACGGAGATTTTTTTGGAGTATATGTGATTTTTTGGAATTGGAATCAACGCGAGACGATGCCCGAGAGGCCCACAAGCACTGGAGGCGCGCCCCCCTACCCTGGGCGCGGCCAGGGGGCTTGTGGACACCTCGTAAGGCGGTTGGTGCCCTTCTTTCTCCGCAAGAAAGCTAATATCTGGATAAAAATCGTGTTAAAATTTCAGCCCAATCGGAGTTACGGATCTCTGGGAATTTAAGAAACAGTGAAAGGCCAGAATCTGGGAACGTAGAAACAGAAGGAAACAGAGAGAGAGATCCAATCTCGGAGGGGCTCCCGCCCCTCCACCGCCATGGAGGCCAAGGACCAGAGGGGAAACCCTCCTCCCATCTATGGGGGAGGCCAAGGAAGAAGAAGAAGGAGGGGGGCTCTCTCCCCCTCTCTCCCGGTGGCGCCGGAAAGCCGCCAGAGCCATCATCATGACGTCAATCTACACCAACAACTTCGCCACTGTCATCACCAACTCTCTCCCCCTCTATGCAGCGGTGTAACCTCTCTTCGAACCACTGTAATCTCTACTTAAACATGGTGCTCAACGCTATATATTATTTCCCAATGATGTATGGCTATCCTATGATGTTTGAGTAGATCCGTTTTGTCCTATGGGTTGATTGATGATCATGATTGGTTTGAGTTGTATGTTTTATTATTGGTGCTGTCCTATGGTGCTCTCCATGTCGCGCAAGCGTGAGGGATCCCTGCTGTAGGGTTTGCAATATGTTCATGATTCGCTTATGGTGGGTGGCGTGAGTGACAGAAGCACATACCCGAGTAAGTAGGTTGTTTGCGTATGGGAGTAAAGAGGACTTGATACCTTATAATGCTATGGTTGGGTTTTACCTTAATGATCTTTAGTAGTTGCAGATGCTTGCTAGAGTTCCAATCATAAGTGCATATGATCCAAGTAGAGAAAGTATGTTAGCTTATGCCTCTCCCTCATATAAAATTGCAATAATGATTACCGGTCTAGTTATCGATTGCCTAGGGACAAATAACTTTCTTGTGACAAAAAGCTCTCCACTAAAACTAACGTAATTGTTTCTTTATCTAAACAGCCCCTATATTTTATTTATGTGCTCTTTATTATCTTGCAAACCTATCTGCTTACACCTACAAAGTACTTCTAGTTTCATACTTGTTCTAGGTAAAGTCAACGTTAAGCGTGCGTAGAGTTGTATCGGTGGTCGATATAACTTGAGGGAATATTTGTTCTACCTTTAGCTCCTTGTTGGGTTCGACACTCTTACTTATCGAGAAAGGCTACAATTGATCCCCTATACTTGTGGGTTATCACTACCGCTTCTGTCACTGGGTGAGGACACCGCAAGATTGAACCCAAAACTAAGCACCTCTCCCATTGCAAGAAAAACCAATCTAGTTGGCCATACCAAACCAATAGTTCGAAGAGAAATAAAAAGATATCTTAATCATGCATAAAAGAGTTCAGAGAAGACTCAAATAATATTCATAGATAATCTGATCGTAAATCCACAATTCATCGGATCTCAACAAACACACCGCAAAAAAGTATTACATCGAATAGATCTCCAAGAACATCGAGGAGAACATTCTATTGAAGATCAAAGAGAGAGAAGAAGCCATCTAGCTACTAGCTATGGACCCGTAGGTATGTGGTAAACTACTCACACATCATCGGAAGGGTAGCTAGGTTGATGTAGAGGCCCTCCGTGATCGAATCCCCTTCTGGCAGATCGCCGGAAAAGGCCCCAAGATGGGATCTCATGGGAACCAAGGCTTGCGGCGGCGGAAAAGTATTTTGGTGGACGCTTCTGGTGGTTTGGGAATATTTGGGAATTTATAGAGCAAGAATTAGGGTTAGGAGACTCCCGAGGGGCCCACAAGCCCTCAGGGTGCGCCCCCCAGGGGCGCGCCTAGCAGGCTTGTGGACTCCTCGGCCATCCTCTGACCCCCTCTCCAAGCTCCGTGGATGTCTTCTGGTCCAAGAAAAATCATCGTAAAGTTTTATTCTGTTTGGACTCCGTTTGATATTCCTTTTCTGTAAAACTCAAAAACAAGGAAAAAATAGAAATTGGCACTGGGCTCTAGGTTAATAGGTTAGTCCCCAAAATAATATAAAATAGCATATTAATGCATATAAAACATTTAAAACAGATAATATAATAGCATGGAACAATCAAAAATTATAGATACATTGGAGACGTATCAAGCATCCCCAAGCTTAATTCCTGCTTGTCCTCGAGTAGGTAAATGATAAAAATAGAATTTTTGATGTGGAATGCTACCTATCACATTCATCATATAATCTTTTCCTTTGTAGCATGGATGTTTATAGTTGAGTGATTCAAATCAATAGTCTATAAGTTGACATGAAAACATCAATACTCAAGCATACCAACAAGCAACTATGTCTTTCAAAATATCAACACTAAAGAAAGTTATCCCTAGCCCATTATGCTTAGTCATTGATCCATTCATGAAACACACTCAACATTAGCTACATCCAATGCACAAGTATGACAATAGTGTTCTCTAGTTGGTGCTTTATAAGAGAAGATGGAGACTCAAATTAAAATAAAAATTGCATAAAAGTAAATTGAAAGGGCCCTTCGTAGAGGGAAGCAGAGATTTGCAGAGGTGCCAGAGCTCAAAGCTTAAATTAGAGATAAAATTATTTTGAGAGGCATGCTTTCCTGTCAACAAAAACGACCGAGAATTCCCAATATCTTACATGCTAGACAAATCATAGGCGGTTCCCAAACAGAAAGTAAAGCTTATTTCCTTTCCACCATTCTTTCACAATCCATGGCTAGCCGTATCCTCGGGTGCCTTCCATACCAACACTTTCCAAGGAATTTGTTTTTTTTTGGGACTGGGCATCCCTATTACCTGCCACAGTCTCGTGCAATGAGAAGTCAATAAACACTCATCGTGAGAATAAAATACCTAGCATGGAAAATATTGGCCACCCCGTGTCGCTTCATGAGCGGTACGAGCACACAAAACAGAAATTCATTTTGAAAAATTAGAGCTGGCACATGCAAATTTACTTGGAACGGCATGTAAATACCGCATATAGGTAGGTATGGTGGACTCATTTGGCACAACTTTAGGTTTAAGGAATTGGATGCATGAGCAGTATTTCCGCTTAGTACAAGTGGAGGCTAGCAAATAGATTGAGAAGCGACCAACCAAAAAACGAAAACGGTCATAAACATGCATTGAACATAACTAACACTGAATAATGCACCATAAGTAGGATGTAACTTCATTGCATAACTATTGACTTTTCGTGCATGCATAGGGAATCACAAACCTTAACACCAATATTCTTACTAAAGCACAATTACTCACTAGCATAACTCACATATTATCATCTTCATATCACAAAACTATTACAAGGAATCAAGCTTATCACATCCAATGATCTATATGAAATTTTTTATTATATCCCTCTTGGATATTCATCATATTGGGACCAAATTCATATCTTGTGCAAATTATCATTACTATTATCAACTCTCAAAAAGATATAAGTGACACATGAGAGTGCAAATATTTCTTCAAAATTTCATTCTCAAAAAGATATAAGTGAAGCATGAGAGTATATTTCTTTAAAATATAACCACCGCCGTGCTAAAAAAGGTATAAGTGAAGTACTAGAGCAACTGCCTAGCTCAAAAAATTTAAGTGAAGCACATAGAGTATTCTAGCAAATCATGATATGTGCGTGGTTCTCTCAAACAAGTGTGTTTAGCAAGGATGATTGTGACAAACTAAAAAGCAAACAAAGCAAAGACTCATATAGTACAAGATGCTCCAAGCAAAACTCATGATATTTGACGAATAAAAATATAGCTCCAAGTAAAATTACCGATGGTCGTTAGAAGAAAGAGGGGATGCCGTCTGGGGCATCCCCAAGCCTAGTTGCTTGGGAGTCCTTGAATATTACCTTGGGGGTGCCTCGGGCATCCCCAAGCTTAGGCTCTTGCCACTCCTTATTCCTTCATCCATCGTGATCTCACCCAAAACTTGAAAACTTCAATCTCACAAAACCCAACAAAACCTTGTGAGATCCATTAGCATAATAAAGCAAATCACTACTTTAAGTACTGTTGCAAACCCATTCATATTTTATTTTTGCATTATAGCTACTGTATTCTAACTTCTCCATGGCTTATACCCCCCGATACAATCCATAGTTTCATCAATACAAGCAAATAATGCATCAAAAACAGAATCATGACAAACATGTGGCTCTCTCAAATAAGTGAAGCACTAGAGCAACTGCCTAGCTCAAAAGATTTAAGTGAAGCACATAGAGTATTCTAACAAATCATGACAAACATGTGGCTCTCTCAAATAAGTGTGTTCAGTAGAGATGATTGTGACAAACTAAAAATCAAACAAAGCAAAGACTCATATAATACATGACGCTCCAAGCAAAACCCATGATGTGTGACGAATAAAAATATAGCTCCAAGTAAAATTACTGATAGTTGGTAGAAGAAAGAGGGGATGCCTTCTGGGGCACCACCAAGCTTAGTCGCTTGGGAGTCCTTGAATATTACCTTGGGGTGCCTCGGGCACCCCCAAGCTTAGGCTCTTGCCACTCTTTATTCCTTCATCCATCGTGATCTGACCCAAAACTTGAAAACTTCAATCACACAAAACTCAACAAAACCTCGTGAGATCCATTAGTATAATAAAGCAAATCACTACTTTAAGTACTGTTGCAAACCCAATCATATTTTAGTTTTGCATTATAGCTACTGTATTCTAACTTCTCCATGGCTTATACCCCCCGATACAATCAATAGTTTCATCAAAACAAGCAAACAATGCATCAAAAACAAAATCTATCAAAAATAGAATAGTGTGTAGTAATCTGAACATTGACCATACTTATGTAACTCCAAAAATTCTGAACAATTAGGACAATATGGGCAATTTGTATATCAATCATGTGTACAAAATTCAGAATTTTATTACGCTCCGGAAAATTTTAACAATTCTGCTACTGGACGCAAAAGTTTCTGTTAATGCACAGAGTCAAAGCAACTATCACCCAAATCATCCCAAAGGCTTTGCTAGGCACAAACACTAATTAAAACATGAAAACCAAGTATCCCAGTGGAGAAAAAGTCCCGCTCCAGAGGTCTCTCTCTCGCGACCGCGTCGCACTCCCGCGGGCGACCGGTCGCGCGTCCTCCCTTCCCGCCGCTGTCGCGGCGCCCGCGGCCGGCTCGGCCCCGGGGCTGCTGGTGGCGGCGGCCTCCTTGCCCTTCCCCTCCCGGTCGCTCTCCGGCGCGGGCGGAGCTGCTCCGCGGGGTGCACTTAGGCGGCGGCGGTCTGGCGTGGTGGCGGGGTTCCATGGCGCGTGCAGGCAAGCAGCTGGGCGGCGGCGCCGCCATTGGCGGCGTGGCGGCGCGGCGGCGAGATCTGGCGTCGTCCGCTCGGCCCAGATCTGGGCCCTTCGGGCCCCATCTGGGTCTGCGCGGGCCGGCGGCGGGGATGGTCTCCGGCGTGGCTTCTGGGAGGCGGGGGAGACGCGACGAGCGGCTGGGTGCTGGCGGCGCCAACGCCGGCCTGCTGCATCGTGGTCGGCGGGGCTTAACGGGCCCGCTTCGGGCCTGGCTGGGCCAGGGGTGGCCCGGCATGCCCCGCTGCCGTGTCCGGACGGCTACCGCGACGGTGCCGGAGGCACGGGCCTCCCGCACGACGGCGGTGGAGGTGGTTCCCTCCCGCTCGGCGTCGGTGTTGCTGCTCCCGTCGTGGTACGCTTCTCTCCGGTCCTCTTGGCCTCGTGGTGGTGGTCGTAGTGAGGCGGCGTGGGTGGCGGTGCTACTGCGTTGGCGCATGGTGGTGGGCGACGGTTTGGCGGGTCGGTTCCGTCCGGCTGGGCGGTTGGGTTTGGAATGCGGGAGAAATCCCTGCCGGCTTAGGCCCTGACGCGATGACACCTGCGGGTGCCACCATTCCTTCCTGGAGGGTGTCGGTGGTATCCAACCCCCACCTCTCTCCGCGTGCCGGGGGAAACCCTAGGACTCGTCCGGGCAGTAGCGTCGTCGGCATCGCATTCCTTCTTGGAGGTGTTGCTTGGTACGCGGCGGTTCGGAGCCTCGGTCTGTGGTGGTTTGTATCCGGTGGGCGCCGTGGTGGCGGGTCATCCGCGCTTTGCCGAGCTGCCGTGGTTGGCATTTGTTTCTTCTTCTTTTTCTTTTGGTGTGTTGTGCTGCTCGCCACAGCGATCTCTGTACTCGGTGTTGGTTGCTTTGGAATACAAAGCGGGGGGAAACCCTTTTCCGGTAAACATGAAAACACAATCATAAAAGTAGCATAATTGTGTGATCACACAAAAACAGAAAAGAAAGTATATTGGGTTGTCTCCCAACAAGCACTTTTCTTTAAAGCCTCTTAGCTAGGCATTGATAATTTTAATGATGCTCGCATGAAAGACAAGAATTGAAGCACAAAGAGAGCATCATATAACTTGTGAAAAATCACATTTAAGTCTAACATGCTTCCTATGCATAGGCATTTTATAAGCAAACAAATTATCAAAACAAGGAAAGACTAGCATATGCAAGGAAGAAGAATAAAACATAAACAATCTCAACATGAAGAGAGGAAATTTAGTAACATGAAAATTTCTACAACCATATTTCCCTCTCTCATAAAAATTTCATAATATTGATCATTCTCCAAAGATATGGGATCATTATTACCTAAAGTTGGGACTCTTCCAAACCCACTTCCAATATTATTGCAAACACTATTATCAATATCATATTCATCATGAGGCTTAAATAAATTTTCAAGATCATAAGAAGAATCACCCCAATCATGATCATTGCAATAAGTAGTGGACATAGCAAAATTAGCATCCCTAAGCTTAGGGTTTTGCATATTATTAGCACAATTGACATTAATAGAATTTATAATAACATCATTGCAATCATGCTTTTCATTCAAGGAGCTATCACTTTATAAATTTCTTCTTTTAACACTTCATCACAATTTTCAGATTCACAAATCTCAAGCAAAACTTTATAAAGATAATCTAGTGAACTCAATTCACTAGCAATTGGTTCATCATAATTGGATCTTTTAAAAAGATTAGCAAGCGGATGATGATCCATAAGTTTTCATTTTATGATTTCTAGTAAGCACACAATTCGGGCAAACAAACAAGCAAAGCAACAAAGTATAACATTTTTGTGTTATTTTTTGATAAAGCATTTTTAGAAGTGGGGGAGATGAAAACGAGAGGCAAATGAAAAATAATATAAATGCAAGGAGATGAAGGTTTATACAAAGGTACTAGGTAGTTGTTGATGATGTCTCCCCGGCAACAGCGCCAGAATTTTTTCCTGCTACTTGTGAGCTGCGTTGGGATTTCCTCGAAGAGGAGAGGATGATGTAGTACAGTAGAGATAAGTATTTCCCTCAGTTATGAAACCAAGGTTATCAATCCAGTAGAAGAACCAAGCAACGACTCGTTAGCAGTACCTGCACACAAACAACGAATCCTTGCAACCCAACGCGAACAAGGGGTTGTTAATCCCTTGACAGTTACGAGCAAGATTAAATTGTATATTTTTTGATAGATACATAGATTGAACAAAAATACAAAATAAAATAAATAAAAGAAAAATGCAGCAAGGTATTTTTGGTTTTAATATATGATAAAAGATAGACTCGGGGGCCATAGTTTTCACTACAGGCTTCTCTCTTGAAAATAGCATACGGTGGGTAAACAAATTACTGTTGGGCAATTGATAGAAAAGAAAATAATTATGATGATATCCAAGGCAATGATCATATATAGGCATCACGTCCGAGACAAGTAGATTGACTCCTGCCTGCATCTACTACTATTACTCCACACATCGACCGTTATCCAGCATGAATCTAGTGTATTAAATTCATGGGAAAATGGAGTAACGCCTTAAGCAAGATGACATGATGCAGACAAGATAAACTCATGTTTGAATAAAGCCCATATTTTTACCCTTAATAGAAACGATACATACGTGTCATGTCCCTTTGTGTCACTGGGATTGAGCACCGTAAGATCGAACCCATTACAAAGCACCTCTTCCCATGGCAAGATAAATCAATCTAGTTGGCCAAACCAAACCAATAAACCGGAGAAGAAATACGAGGCTATGATAATCATGCATAAAAGAGTTCAGAGAAAAATCAAATAATATTCATGGATAGATCTGATCATAAACTCACAATTCATCGGATCCCAACAAACACACCGCAAAAAGTCATTTCATCGAATAGATCTCCAAGAACACCGAGGAGAACATTGTATTTAAGATCAAATTGAGAGAATAAGCCATCTAGCTACTAACTATGGACCCGTAGGTCTGTGGTAAACTACTCATGCATCATCGAATGGGAAGCAAGGTTGATGTAGAGCCCCTCCGTGATCGATTCCCTCTCCGGCAGAGTACTGGAGAAGGCCTCCAGATGGGATCTCATGGTTCTGGAACTTGCGGCAATGGAAAAAGTATTTCGGGTGTCTTTCTTATGTTAGGGGAATATTTTTGTATTTATAGAGGTGAATTTAGGGTTTGATGTGCCATGAGGGACCCCCAAGCCTGGGGGGCGCCCCCCTGGGCGCGCCCCTAGGGCTTGTCGCTCCCTCGTGGCTCCTCTGGCCTCCTCCTGAACCTTCTAGGGTCTCTTCTGGTCCAGAAAAAATTAATCCAAAGTTTTTTCTCCATTTGGACTTCGTTTGATATTGATTTTCTGAAAAACCAAAAACATGCAAAAAACAGCAACTGGCTCTGGGCACCGAGTTAATAGGTTAGTCCCAAAAAATGATATATAATTGCCTCTGATGACATATAAAACATCCAAAATTGATACTATAATAGCATGGAATAATAAAAAATTACAGATACATTGGAGACGTATCACTATGTACCTTCGTAGACCGTTAAGCGGAAGCATATATCACACGGTTGATGCAGTCGTAGTCGTGATGATCCAATCGCGATCCAAACCAATGAAGTACCGAATGGATGGCACCTCCGCGTTCAGCACACATACGGCTAGATGATGTTTCCTCCTCCTTGATCCAGCAAGCGAGGGAGGAGAAGTAGATGGGATCACTGGCAGTACGACGGCGTGACGATGGTGGTGGTGGAGTGATTCCGATAGGACTACGCCGAGCGCTACCAAAACAACGAAGACGGAGGAGTTACGAAGTAACGGGAGAGAGAGGGGGGCAAGGACTTGTGTGTCCTCTTGGGGCGCCCCTCCCCTCTATATATTGCTGGATGGGCATGGTGGCGAGCCCTCCATACCTAGGGGCGCACCAAGGGGGAGGAGTTGGACTCCTAGTCCAATTCCATCCTTTTCCATACACAGATGGACTTTCCACCTCTCCCAAGCCACATGGGCCTTGAGGGACTTGTACGCCTAGCCCAATAAGGCCAGGGCACCTTCCCTCAGCCCATGCTGGCCCTTGGGATGTGGTGGAACCCTTGGTGAACTTCCTGACTCCCCCAGAAGTTTTCGAAACCTTCTAGAAGCTTCTCGGTACAATACCGAAAAAACTAAAACTTTTTCCAGAACCCTGAAAGCAACTTTCCATATATAAATATTTAACTCCGGACCATTTCAGAGCTCCTCGTGACGTTCGGGATCTCATCTGGGACTCCGAACAACATTCGGTCACCAACATGCATATCCCAATATTACTCTAGCGTAACTGAACGTTAGGCGTGCGGACCCTGCAGGTTCGAGAATCATGTAGACATGACCGAGACACCTCTCCGATCAATAACCAATAGCGGAAACTGGATGCCCATATTGGTTCCTACATATTCCATGAAGATCTTTTATCGGTTGAACCACAATGTCAAGGATTCGATTAATTCCGTATGCAATTCCCTTTGTCCGGCGATATGTTACTTGCCCGAGATTCGATCGTCGGTATCTCCATACCTAGTTCAATCTTGTTACCGACAAGTCACTTTACTCATTCCGTAATACAAGATCTCGTGACTAACTCATTATCCACATTGCTTGCAAGCTCTTTACGATGTTGTATTACCGAGAGGGCCCAGAGATATCTCTCCGTCACACGGAGTGACAAATCCCAGTCTCGATCTGCCAACCCAATAGACACCTTCAGAGATACCTGTAGAGCATCTTTATGATCACCCAGTTATGAAGTTACATTTGATAGCACACAAGGTATTCCTCCGGTATCCGGGAGTTGCATGATCTCATGGTCTTAGGAGTAGACACTTGACATGAAGAAAGCTATAGCAATAAACTCAACTAATACGATCGAATGCTAAGCTTACAGTTGGGTCTTGCCCATCACATCATTCTCCTAATGATGTGATCCCGTTATCAAATGACAACTCATGTCTATGGTTAGGAAACCTTAACCATCTTTGATCAACGAGCTAGTCTAGTAGAGGCTCACTAGGGACATAGTATTTGTTTATGTATTCACACTTGTATTTAAGTTTTCGGTCAATACAATTCTAGCATAAATAATAAACCTTTATCATGAACAAGGAAATATGATAATAACCAATTTATTATTGCCTCTAGGGCATATTTCCATCAGCATCATCTATTGGAGTAGTAGTTTTACATCACCAAATATACATCATCTGTTGGAGTTGGCTCTTTTTTGAAGATGTAAATTATACAACACCTATTTTTACATCTTCAAATGTACATCATCTATTGGAAATGCTCTTACAGGTTCAAAAGGACTGCCCTAGATATGTGCACATGCTTTTTTTAGGTGTGGTGTTTGCGTGGATCCAACCGTTGCTGGTAACATTGGATCAATGTTTTTTGAAACTTTGGCAGGAGCACTTACGTATCTATTTGTGAGAAAGAAAAGGTTTGGCCAAGGCCCAGTTACAAATTTGTTGAGGAAGGATTAGCCTCCATCATCCTGAAGAACTCTGGCAAAAGCCAGTTCTCTTGTTCTAATCATCTCCTGAATCGTAAAGAAAGTGTCATGAACCCCTAGATAAGAATTTTCAAAAACTCTTTTGTTCCTGTCTTTCCAGATTTGCCATAGAGTGTAAGCAACCATGCCATCGAACTTTCTCTGGTTCTCCTTGGGAATTCTACAGTCTTGATGGAGCCCCCAAGAGTATTCTGTACCCTCCATCAGATTATCCCCAGGCGCTAAGCACACGAAACCAGCCTAGGAAGCAACCTTCCTCAAAACCTGTCTAGCAAAACTGCAGTTTATGAGTAAATGCTCAGTCAACTCCTCATGGGAACCGCACATGGAACAGATCGCGCTTCCCTCCATCCACATCTGATTAACCTATCAACAGTGAGGACCCTCCCGTGCGATAATAGCCGGTAGTGCGCGAGAATGAACCGAAAAACATGGCCCTGTACGCCGAGTGCGCCGAGTATACCCCATCCGCCGTCCAACGTCAAGAGACAGAATCTGGCCCGTGTTGGGGATTTGAACCTCCCTGATCAGCATGCATAGATTAACGATGTCCATAGATTAACAAAATCATGCACAAGCTCAGTGCAATTGATTGGGCGAAGAGAGGTGATCCATCTATTTCCCGACAGCGCCGAGCAAATGTTGATGTTCTTACTTCTGACTTTACTGAAAAGGCCTGGTGCAATCTCCTATGGAGCCTAACCCTACAGCCACCTAGAGCACCAGAAAGTGGCAGTCTTGCCATCACCCAGAGTGATCACTGTGGAAGCAGCGAAAAGAGACCGCTCGCTAGCTGGAAGAGGTAAGGTTGATCCATGCCAAGGCTTGGAGTGATCCGTCCACTCAAGCCAGAGCCACTTTAACTTGAGCGACCAGCTGAACATCTCGATGTTCTTAATCCCAAGGACACCAAGAGACTTGGGGCAGCAAACCTGATGGGGAACAAAGCATGAAAATCAAAAAAATTCCTACGAACACCCAAGATCTATCTAGGAGAAGCATAGCAACGAGAGGGGAGAGTGTGTCTACGTACCCTCGTAGATCGAAAGAGGAAGCGTATATAACGTGGTTGATGTAGTTGTACTTTTCGCGATCCGATCACGATCTAACCGATCTAGTGCCGAACAGACGACACCTCTGAGTTTAGCACATGTGTGGCTCGATGATGTCTCCTCCTCCTTAATCTAGCAAGAGAAGGTGGAGAAGTAGATGCTATCACAACCAGCACGATGGCGTGGTTGTGATGGTGGTGGTGGAGCTAGTTCAGCAGGGCTTCGCCAAGCGCTACTAGAACGAGGACGGAGGAACTACAGAGAAACGGGAGAGAGAGGGGCGCCAAGGGCTTGGTGTGTGCTCTTGGGGCGCCCCCTCCCCTCTATATATAGGTGGAGGGGCGTGGGGAACAGCCCCTCCAAGTCCTAGGGCCCAGCCAAGGGGGAGAGGACTTGGACTCCAAGTCCAATCCTATTCCTACTAGGACTCCCCTTTTTCCCTTCCCTAGCCACATGGGCTTTTGAGGACTTGGTGCGCCTAGCCAAATAAGGCCAGGGCGCCTCCCCTCATACCATGCCAGCCCTTGGGATGTGGTGGACCCACTTGTGGACTTCCAAACCCCTTCGGAATCATCCGGAACCTTCTGGAAGCTTCCCAGTACAGTACCAAAAAAACTGCACCTTTTTCCGAAACCCAAAATATGACTTCCCATATATAAATCTTTACCTCTTGACCATTCCAAGACTCCTTGTGACATCCGGGATCTCATCCGGGACTATGGACAACAATCGGTTACCAATCATCAAATATCCCAATACTACTCTAGCGTCAACGAACGTTAAGCGTGCGACCCTGCGCGACAAATTTTTCCCTTGGCTTACTGGGGAAGACCGTAGCTCTCGCTTTGCATACGGGTGTCCTATGTAAAATATTTGCGATGAAGAGCTCCACAAATCCTGCTCGGCACATTTTCCCTTGGCTTACTGGGGAAGCTGTCGGTTTGCATACGGGTGTTCTATCTTAAACATTTGCGATGAGTGTTTTAAATTTAAAACCCATTGATGTTTAAAAAAAATCTTTTGATAAGTCTATACATTCAGAGAGAAGAACGCAAGTTTGCTCAAACCATATGTTTCATTCAGTCACACTGCGACTTTATATTCATACGATCGAGATACAGTATTAAACCCAAAAAAAATAATTCCGACGGCGGCGGAGGCGGCGTGCCGTGCCAACGTTGTCGTTGTTGTCCTCCGGGACGCCGTTATTGAAGTCTTCAAGGCAGCACAAAATGTTCTTCACTTGGAAATCAAACATCCTGTCATGGCGCGATCGACGGGCGGGGCGCAAGAGGACGGCAACTCGCGGTGCTGTGAGGTAGCGGTCGACGGCGGCATCCCATGACGCTGAGGGGGGCGCCTGCACGGGTACGGGCGCAGTAGGTGCAGGCAAACGCATGATGAATGGGAGGCGAACAGTAAGGCTGACCATATTAAACAGTGGCTCGGGCACCATTAATGGAGAGGATGCAAGCAAGGCGGGCGGCCATGGAAGTCAAAGGGCTCGCTTCACACTGAGCCTACACAGCGTACAACTCGTACGCTTCACGATGAACCTGCCCATTGGAGGGCAGCTTGCACGCCTCTCAGTCAGCCTGCACAGCGGACTACGCTCGCACGCCTCCCGTCTACTCAAGCAACTGTCCGCACGGCACCTCCTAGCCATTAAAAGTGTGACGCGTGGCGTCACGTGAATGGTTAATAGAACGCCCATGATTTAAATTATACAAACATTTGAGATGATAAGGTGGCACCTATTTGTTTCAAAATGCGTTGTTGGCTGTTGATTCGAGTGTGCCTTCTCTCAAATTGGGCACGAAAAATACCACAGCATGTCGGGTGCCATTCCATGATGTCGGATTTCGTGTTCCGCAAACCCTTGAGAGGTTCGAACTCTGGGGTGCGTGCGAAGAACTCGTCCTCCCCAGTCTGCCTACTCTCTAACCTCACAGCCTAGCTCGACGAACTGTAAGGGAAAGGGACACAGCAGTTTACCCAGGTTCGAGCCACCTTGCGGTGTAAAACCCTACTCCTGCTTTGTGGTGGATTGGCCTCGAAGGGCTGAGGATGAACTAGTACAGTGGCGAACAGCCTCTGGGGAGAGGTGTTCTTGAGATCGAGTGAGCTGGTGGGGTGAGGGTGATCTGAATGATCCGTCCGGGGGTTCGATCCCTCTCTACGGTGGTGGCTAAGTCCTATTTATAGTGGCCTTGGTCCTCTTCCCAAGTGAAAGCGGGAAGGGATCCCACAACGGCCAAATTCAAAGGGGGACAACTAGTACATGCTATCCTGACAAAAGTAGTCTTCGCCTGCAAAAGCCTCTGGTCGTGACGTCGCGGTGGGCTCGGTGATGACCTCCGTCCTGCCGTCCTGGTGCTCGCCTCCTTAGCACCAAAGAGGAAGCTGGTACACTGCGCCCACTGGCGCCCGCCTGGCCTTGGTCAGCATGGCTCATGTCATCCGGACCTCACGAGGTGAGGCTTGCATAGAGATCTCCGCTCCTCGGGAGCCAGCCTGAGGAGGCCGCTCCTCGTGGAGGTCTTGGTGTCGTCCGCCTCGCGAGGCTTGGCCCCTCACGAGGGTCTTGAGTTGTTGTCGCTGAAGCCGGGCCGTACCAGGCCGTCGATGGAGCCACGTCGTGGGCCGCAGGCAGGCAAGTCTGGGTACCCCTGTTCCCAGAATGCCGACAGTAGCCCCTGGGCCCAAGGCGCGCTCGAACTTTGCTTCGAGGCAAAGCCAAGGGGCAAGTGCGAAGCGCCGCGGGCCCTAACCGCCTGCGGCCTTGGTCGACGCGTGGCGATTGATGGGACATGGGCGTCTCCGCTTCCCCACGCTGCCTCGGCAACCGTTCGACTTGACGAGACTCTGCTGCATGTAGAGAAAAACCATCATTGCGTGGGATCGTGGAGGCCGGCGGTTGGCCTCCCTCCGGCTATAAATGAGGGGAGGGGCAGAGCCCCCCTCACTCATCTCCATCTTCTCGCTACCCGCTCCTTCTTCTTCTTCTTTGTCTTGCCGTCTTGCAGCAGCATCCATGGCGCCGATCAGGAGATTCTCTGCAGTGGAGAAGGGAAAAACCCCTCGGGAGGAGCCGGGGCCACTTCCGCCGAAGAAGAGGCTCGGCCGCCCTTACGATGCCGGCGAAAGTCAAGAGGTCACGCGGCCTTGGTACGAGCGGCCTCCGCCTGGCTTCCCGCTTCCTCAGTACGCCCGCACGCAGGTCTCCCGACAGGGTGGTAATGCCCAGCGCCGCATGGGCCGGGGTCTCGGCGGACTGACCGAGGCTGCGCGGCCAGCAGGCCGGCGAACCCATGGCGAGGGGACCTCACGCGAGTTCGTGGTGTGGGTGGCAATGCCGCCGCGCACGTGGATCCGGCTCCTGAGGTTCTTCGTCGAGGAGATGCTGTTGAGGGGGCCACTTGAGCTGTGGCTGCAGCACGCCGGGTGCTGCGGCCTAGCCACAGGGGCGGAGGTCGAGGTCGTCCCCCCGGGCGACATCTTCATGACCCGAGGATGGGGTGAGGTCGCCCGCGCCTGCCGTCCAGAGGGGGCCCTTGCCATCCACTTTGAGTACGATGGCGCCTCTACATTGTTCTTCAAGGTCTTCGATGAGGAGGACCGGCGTCTGGAGTGCTGCCCCGGGGGAAGAAGTCCGTGCGGCGCAGCCGCGGACGTCGAGCCCGCCTCCGGCCTCGCCGGCAGCTCCTCCAGCAGCAGCGACGACTCCTGGGAATCCAGCGACTCTCCCGAGCCCAGCGATTCTCTGGAGTCCAGTGATGACAGCTACGTGCCGCTGAGCTCTCGCCATGCCCAGAGCACGGCAGCGGCGTCTGCTCGGCGTCGTCGGTGATGCCCAGCAGCCGGGGTCCCTTGACGTTTCCTTCTTTTGTTTCCCTGGGCAGAATTGTGACAAACCCCGTGGGGGTATGTAAAAAACTGTAACGCTTTTGCTCCAATGTTTATTATTCCTAGTATGATGTTGCCGCCGCGCATCTTGCTTCGGCATGGTTCCCCCTTTTCGTTCTTGTGGTAGCTTAGTGCTCTACGCTGGCAGGTCCCAGTCCCCAGGCAGGCTTCAGCTGTCGCTGGTATGCCAGGTCGCGATGCCGTGGTCAAGGCCAGGAGGTGAGCGGCCCGAGGTCCGGTAAGAGCTCCTGAGGCGCAATGCTCAGGAGGTCCCCTTTGGCATGCAAGCAGCTCCCTGGAGGCCAAAAAGGGAAGCGGCATTGCCGAAGCGAGATTGCGAGAATCAAAATACCGGACAATGAGGTTCACTCTGATATGCATGGGTGACTTATCTTAGTAGGCCTGAAGTGATTCCTTTGCGTATCGCCTGATTATGCCTTTGGCAGTGATGCTTCCAGGTAGGGCTCACGCCGACCTCCCCTTCTCCCCTCTCATCTAGGTGCTCTACGTCCTCGGGTCCCGACTCTCGAATGAGGCTCAGCCGCCGCTGGTATGCCAGGTCGCGATGCCATGGTCAAGGCTAGGGGTGAGGGCTAGAGAGTCAGTAAGAGCTCCTGAGATGCGATGCTCGGAGCCCCCCCCCCTTTAACATGCAAGCGAATTACGTGAAAAAGGGACAGCCAATGGGGCCACCCATGGCTAAACTCCATGGATTCCTGTGGGTTAGTCTGAGAGGAGAGTATAACTCATAATCGCGCTTGCTGTCCTGCCGCTGATCTTTCAGCAAGAAGATGAAGGCACTGAGGATCTGGTGAGGTGACGTGCGCGGGGCAGGCCGCGAGCGAGAGCTCGATCTCTTAGATTTGTCAGCGTTGTAGGGACGGACCCGAGCACAAGCGCCATGCCAGCATGTGTAGCCTCTGTTGCGGGATGAGCAAGAGGCTGGTCAGCAATGCGGGAGGCCGCGGAGGCAATAGAACACCAGGCAAGCAGGTGATAACATAAATCAACCCATAGATAAGGCAGAGCTAGTTCTGATAGATGCAAAACGATACATGCCACAGGGACGGACCCACGTGGCTTGGGGATAATGCAGCCCGAGGGGCGCCCCAACTGAACAAACCAGAAAATGTCACCTGGCACCGTTGCTGAAGAGATGTTGGATTAGCTGAAGACGCGTGCCGCAGAAGTCGCTCCTCATGAGCCGCCCAGGCCTTGAACCTCGGGAGGCTCTGGGAGCCCGGGGGGCTCGCGAGGATCCATCTCTTCCTCTGACAGGATCGCCTGGCTTCTGGCCTCATGAGCTGCCAGGACGCCCCGCATGTGGCGCTGGAGTGCAGCAACCGTGCTCGACAAGCCCAAATGCATGCGAACATAGCTGTGAGGGGGACCCTCGCACCGGCCAGCGCGGGATGGCCAGAAGCACTCCTGAGATGCAGCCCTGTTGAGCCCTGGGATGTTGACACAGACGCGCAGCTCGCTATTCTCGCTGGGACAAGGAGCCACGCCGGGTGGTGGGCGATGGTCGCCTCGCATAGCTCTTGCCTCCTGAAGCTCCTCGATTGCCTTGGTGATGAACTCCTGAGCACCTGGCACCTCGCGCCTTGTACCCTCCTGGCAGAAGCGCGTGCTTAAGCACGCCTCCACATGGTGCCCGAGCGCCTCCCTCATGACGTTGGCCAGGTCAGAGGCCCTCCAAAGGAGAGCCCTCGAGCCCAGCCTGAGAGGGGCGCCGGGTGCGCCTTCCTATGCGAGAGAGGGAGGCGCCCCGCCAGTGGGCACAGGGCCTGAGGTGGTGCCGCTGGACAACCCGCTCTCCTGAGGTCCTTGGCGGAGCAGCTGCTTCTTCTTCTTGGGGACAGCCTCTGGAGGGTAGACGGCGCCTTCATCGTCTGGGTTCTCGACCGCCGCAGCCTGGTAGGCGCGCTCGAGAGAGCGCACCGCGTCCTTCTCATCGCAGGCGACTGTGATGACGCCACAGCTCCCTGGCATCTTGAGGACATTGTAACCATGATGAGTCACCGCCATGAACTTGGCCAAGGCCGGATACCCAAGGATGGTGTTGTATGGAAGGCGAATGTGGGCGACGTCGAAGTCGATGAGCTCAGTGCGGTAGTTGTCGCACTTGCCGAAGGTGACAGGGAGGCGGATCTACCCTATCGGGGTGGTGGAGCTGTCGGTCACGCCTGAGAAAGGCTTGGTAGGCTGCAGCTGATCATAGGGCACCTGGAGTCGGTTGAATGTCTCGATGCAGAGAACGTTGAGCCCCACACAGCCATCGATGAGAGTCTTGGTGATGAGCACGTTGCTGATGGTACGCAAGCAGAGCATCGGGAGAGCGCCGGCAGTTGCCGCGCACTTGAGCTAATCGGATGAGCTGAAGGTGATGGTGCACTTGGACCACCTGAGCGGACGTGTTGCCTCGAGCTTGGGGAGGGCTGCGTTCACCTCACGGGCAAACTACTTGAAGATTCGATGAGAGGCAGGGGCCTGAGCACCGCCCAGGATGCAGGCGATGGCACGAGGCTCCTGGAAGCCCCCAGCCCCCTCGTCCTGGTGGTGGTCGTCATTCCTTCTTGGTGGTGGTGGCAGCGGAGGAAGGCCAGCATTGCCCTGAGGACGGTCCTCGCGAGGCTGGTCCCTCCAGGGGCCCTCGCGAGGCTGGCCCTGCCAGCGGTCCTCACGAGGCTGATCGCGCCATTCTTGGCGGGGGTCGCGGCCGTCCCAGCGTCCTCCACCTCGGCCTCCTCCGCGGCCGTAGCCTCGGTCGCTGTGCTCGGGGCAACGACCGAGGCGGCCGTCGCAGATGGCCCTGAGCTCCTGGCAGTCATTGGTGTTGTGGCTGTGCATGTTGTGGAAGACGCAGAGCGGGCGGCTGCCCTTGGATGACTCTAGGTGGTCACAGCCGCGCTTCATTTCTGGTTCGGCCGCGAGCACGGGCGATCCCTTGCGCTTCACGTCCTTGGCTTCGGCCTTCTTGTCTTCTGGATCGGCCCCTAGGAGCTCCAGGAGAGAGAGGCGACCTTCCTCAGCCCTTGCACACTTGGTTGCCATGTTGAACATCTCCAGAGCCGTGCACAAGTCCTCATGTATGGCGAGCTCTTCCTTCATCTTGACGTCGCGGACGCCATCAGTGAACGCCGAGATGATGGCCTCATCCTACACCTTGGGGATCTTGAGGCGGACGCTATTAAAGCGCTGGATGTACTTCTGCAAGGTCTCTCCTGGCTGCTGCTTGATGCGCCGCTGGTCACCCGTAGCTGGTGGACAGTCGCGAGTGCCCTGGAAGTTGGCGACGAAACGCTCTCGCATTTCGTCCCAAGAGGAGATCGATCCCGCGGGCAGGTTCGGGAGCCACGAGCGCGCACCGTCCTTGAGGTCCATGGGAAACCAGTTCGCCATAACCTTCTCATCACCGTTGGCTGCCTCGATGCTCAGCTCGTAGAGCTGCAGGAACTCGGCAGGGTCGGGGGTGCCGTCATAGCGTGGAGGCAGGTCGGGCTTGAACTTCTCCGGCCAGACGATGCTGCGTAGCTCCAGAGTGAATGCGCGGCAACCCGCTATGGTCACGGGAGCCCGTCGTGGAGGTGGAGCCTAGTCTTGGCGCTCGCGCGCCACTGCTGCAGGCGGCGCGCGGTCTTGACGTGGCGGTGCTGGGAGTGCACGAGCATCTTGTTGCGGCCGCTGCACCACCTAGCAGCTTTCCTCTTCACGGGCCGGTGCCCTACATGGCGGGTCGCGCCACGGGGCCTCGCGCCTTGGCCTGAGGGCGACGTCTTGACGAGGAGGTGGAGGAGGTGCTCCGTGGGCTACGTCACCCGCAGCAGGCGGCGGGTGAGGCAGCGAGCGAGACGGTGCAGGAGAGTCCCCGGCGGCGCTGACAAGCTCGGCGATGCGGTCCAGCCAGTCTTCATAGAGGTCATCGACGGGGCGGTAGCGCAGGAGCTTGCGCGCCATGAGCAACGCAGCCTACGCGTTCGCCGGCCCGTGACGAGCATGAGATGACGAACCAGCCGGAGTTAGCGACGGGGTGGCGGTGTGCCCATCCCGCCGCACAGAAGGGTGCAGCGACGAAGCTGGCTGCTCGTGCCCCACGGGGCCGGTGGCGGCGTTCGCCACTGGAGACGGGGGACGGCGAGGGCAGCCGTCACCCGCAGGCGCTGTCTGAGCGACGCGGGCGGCGAGGGCGGCCCAGCGCTCAGCACGAGCTTGACGAGCGTCAGCCATGGAAGCGGTGGAGCGATGGTGGATCGACCGGCGGAAGAGAGGCTCCGACGCACCCCTACCTGGCGCGCCAAATGTCGGATTTTGGGTTCCGCAAACCCTTGAGAGGTTCGAACTCTGGGGTGCGTGCGAAGAACTCGTCCTCCCCAGTTTGCCTACTCGCTAATCTCGCAGCCTAGCTCAACGAACTGTAAGGGAAAGGGACACAACAGTTTACCCAGGTTCGGGCCACCTTGCGGTGTAAAACCCTACTCCTGCTTTGTGGTGGATTGGCCTCGAGGGGCTGAGGATGAACTAGTATAGTGGCGAACAGCCTCAGGGGAGAGGTGTTCTTGAGCTCGAGTGAGCTGGTGTGGTGAGGGTGATCTGAATGATCCATCGGGGGGGGTCCAATCCCTCTCTACGGTGTTGGCTAAGTCCTATTTATAGTGGCCTTGGTCCTCTTCCCAAGTGAAGGCGGGAAGGGATCCCACAACGGCCAAATTCAAAGGGGGACAACTAGTACATGCTATCCTGACAAAAGTAGTCTTCGCCTGCGAAAGCCTCTGGTCGTGACGCCATGGTGGGTTCGGTGATTACCTCCGTCCTGCCGTCCTGGCGGTCTTGGTCTTGTTGCACGGGAATGGAAACCTTTGGCTGATTCCTCGGGATTCTGCGCCTACGCTTGCCTTCTTAGCACCAAAGAGGAAGCTGGTACACTGCGCCTGCTGGCGCCCGCCTGGCCTTGGTCATCATGGCTCACGTCATCCGGACCTCACGAGGAGAGGCTTGGATAGAGATCTCCGCTCCTCGGGAGCCAGCCTGAGGAGGCCGCTCCTCGTGGAGGTCTTGGTGTCGTTCGCCTCGCGAGGCTTGGCCCCTCGTGAGGGTCTTGAGTTGTTGTCGCTGAAGCTGGGCCGTACCAGGCCGTCGATGGAGCCATGACATGGGCCGCGGGTAGGCTAGTCTGGGAACCCCCGTTCCCAGAATGCCGACAAATGATAGCATGCCAAGTTTCATGAAATTCAGACGAGTTTTGGATTTACTAGAATTTAAAAACAAAGTATCTCATTGTTTTGCCAGCAAGCAATGGTGCCCTGGTGTTTGAAATTCATTCCCATTTCTTGCATGGGACCTAAGCATGTACCCAAGGACACACATTTGATTTTTGAACCGATTTTTCTGCACTGGAGCATGTGCATGTAGTTCAAATTTGAATTATGCACATAAAATGCCTACAAAAACAGTTAATGTGTAAAAATGTCCAAACGAACCCCGAAAAATTCCAAATTTTAACGCGACACTCCTGTTGCTCTATGTTGCCCCTCGGACAAAATTTGAAAGCAAGAGGAGGCAACGATGACGCTTGTTGTGAGAAGCTTATACCCAAACCTGCCCCAAATGGGACAATGTTTTTACCACAACATGTTGATGTCGTTCCATGATAGCATGGCAAGTTTCATGAATTTCAGATGAGTTTTGGATTTACTAGAATTTTAAAACCATGTATCTCAATGTTTGCGGCCAAGCGATGGTGCCCTAGTGTTTGAAATTCATTCCCATTTCTTGCATGGGACCTAAGCATCCAACCAAGGACACACATTTGATTTTTCAACCCAAATTATACAATGACGTGGATGACCACTGTAACCAGGGATATTTGGACCAAAATTTGCACGTTCAAAATCATCACACACGGGGTAAGCTATATGAATCATTTTTGATGTTCACATATCGTACACAATGCTGAATAAGGGACCGTGTCTGATGACATTTTGTATGCCAGTTTTTTCGCTGCACCGATCCAAAAAATTTGGCTTTCGCGGAAATATCTGCCTCCCCGCCCCATCCCCCTTACCAAAAGCCACATTTCCCCTATTTTCGCGTTCCTTTCCAAGTTCAAACCTTCACTCCCTACTTGCAGCGCCGCCTCCTCGCCGGCGACCCTCCTTCACGCTGCTAGGCCTCGTCGAACTAGGCAGGTAATCCACACCTGACCCCCATCCTCCTCCTCCTTCAACATCCCACATGCCCCAACCGCCCGCGTGACACCTTCCACCCAAATCACCAACCCCTCCCCCAAATAAGCGCTGCCCTAAGCCATGGTGCATGCAGTATAGCCAGGAGCTCAAGGAGCATTTGGCAGCGGAGAAGCAAATCGTGGCCGCACACGCTGATGAGGTCGCGATGGCTGCCATTCGTGCCGACCCCCAGATCTTGGAGGAGCACCTCGCCGTCGAGGCCACCGTCGACGCCTCGCGCGCCGATGCCGCGGCGCGGTTTGCTGCTTTAAACGACAGTTCATGGCGTTTTCTTGAGGCCACCGTCGGTGCCTTCGACGAAGACTACGAGGTGTTTTCTCTGCGTGCCCGTGCTTACCTCAACTCGAGAGCCAGTAGGTTGGTGCCCGGAGCGGCTCAGGCAACTCACCACTATGAGGAGGGCACCCACGATGTGGAGGCCTCGCCCTCTTCCATGTCCAAGGAGCCAATCATCATCGATATCTCCGACGATGAGGAGTAGCTTGTCTTATTAGCTCACTATAATGACCTATGTTCAGTTATCTAGCTACACTGGTTAAGCATGCTCGGTTTACCCGTTGCATGTGCTGCTCCTGCCTTTCCTTAACAAACTCTAGTGAATTGTCCTATCTACTTTTACCATGCAATCTGTTGCTCTAGTGTATATGTTCTATATGTCGTGCAATGTGGTGCTCACTTATTAACTGTTTGGTTAATTAGTTGTCATGTTCAGTAAACAGTTTGGTTCAATTCTGCAATCTGATGTTCAATTCTTCAGGGTGTAATTTTGAATGTTCTTCCATGTGAGAAAT
The DNA here is from genome assembly GCA_011799875.1 of Thinopyrum elongatum. Classification (NCBI taxonomy): domain Eukaryota; kingdom Viridiplantae; phylum Streptophyta; class Magnoliopsida; order Poales; family Poaceae; genus Thinopyrum; species Thinopyrum elongatum. The sequence goes on from CM022302.1 coordinate 188,272,246, forward strand.
AAATCGAATTTATCTGTACACAATACATGAGAAACAAATACAATTGCTATATTTCCAAGTTGTCAAGCATGCTTGGTTTGCTTAACTGTCTGATCTTCTAGTATGTTATATATTGTGCAATGTGGTGCTTAGTTAATGTTTGGTTTATTTGTTGTGGTGTTTAGTTAACTATTTGGTTCAAGTCTGCAATGCGATGTTCAATTGTTGTGGGTACAATTTTGTATTGTTATGCATGTGAGGAATAAATCGAATTTGGATGTACTAAATACATGAGAAACATATACAATTGCAACATTTCCTAGTTGTTAAGCATGCTTGGTTTGGTTAACTGTCTGATCTTCTATTAGGAGTATGTTATATTATGCAATGTGGTGCTCAGTTAATGTTTGGTTCATTTGTTGTGGTGTTTAGTTAACTGCTTGGTTCAATTCTGCAAATGTCCAATTGTTGTGTGTAGAATTTTGTATTGTTTTGCATGTGAGGAATAATTTGAATTTGGCTGCACTTAATACATGAGAAACATATACAATTGCTATATTTCCTAGTTCTTAATCATTCTTGGTTTGGATAAATGGGTTTTCTATGTGGCTCAAATTAATCTGATGAATATGCAATGTGTTTATTTTTCATCAACATATTTTACTGATAGCATGCCAACCCTCACTTAACCTGATCACTAGCTACCTTATATGTGTTGCAGGGAAACAATGGGAAGCACTGGGGTTTACAATCAAGGTTTGCACATGCATGGTCCTTTGTCTAATAGCACATTATTGTGCAATTGCAGGAACCATTCTAATATTTAGGTTTTTAACTATTATGTCTTGCACATGTAGGTCCTGCTGTCAGAGGTTTTGACCCATTGTTCGACCCTTTTTGCATATGGGGAAATGAGTTGTCCATGAATATCAGTCAAGTCAAGAAACTCAGAAATATTGTTAGGATAAAGAAATTAGCGACAAAAAACAACAAGATCTTTGTCTGCACAATGAAGAAGACATCAGTTCACTACAGGATGCTACTAACTGTTATACCTTGTCTTTTTTATTCCTTTGCGTCATTTCAAATCTAGAGAAGATATTTATACATATCCTTGTTTTCAGGCCTTTCCAAAGCAGTTCACTGATGATTACCTCTCAAACCACCTGTATGGTCAGGAGGCGAGGAAGGTATTCATACAACACCCACGGTTCAATATTGAAGTCTTCCTGAAGAGGACGAAGGATGGATGGTCAATCATCCATAGGCACTGGCCTAAAAGTTGCAAAGACCTTCAACATCAATGAAGGCTCAATATTCGCCTTCCGCTTCAGCAGTTTTCCAGATGAGATTCATCTGTCTATGTACCATCTACGATGCTAATTTCGATAGGTTATAGATGTTGCATGTGAAACTTGGTGCTGGTGCAGTTGTGTAATGGGGTAGCTAAGTGCTGAAGCCATATGATGTTGTACTCTGATGTATTTCAATTATGAGATCCTGCTTCCTTAATACGAAACTGAAATATATTGTGTGCTTAATATGAAATGTCAATTATATTAATAAATAGATTAATGAACAATCGGTTATTGAGAAAACACCGTGGGCGATGACCTCAGACAACGCACACAGTTTCTAGGAATAAAACGTGTTGGATCAATGAACAATCGCACACGACTTCCTCTTGAAAACTGTTTGCATTATGCCACCATGCGTAAACGTTTACCGCATAAAAAGTGTGTGTGATGGACACCCTATGCCACACAGTTTCTTCTATGCACCGTGTGTGATGCATTCAATAAAGCAAATGGTAAAATTGTTAATATCGTCTGCAACGGCAACACTATCCCAAATGATTTAATGGGGAAAATTGTGTGTGATGTATGTACGAACGGAAACGTTTTCCCTGGATTGACTGTGTGGGATGTACATACGAACGGAAACGTACTTATTGGATTGACTGTGTGGGATGTACATACGAACAGAAACGTATTCCTTGGATTGACTGTGTGGAATGTACGTACAAACAGAAACATTTATCTGGGACTGACTGTGTGGGATGTACTTACGACCGGAAATGATTGGGCCTGTATAATTGTATTTTTTTAACACAACTGTACGTATAACCGTATTTGATCGCTCGCCCGTCGCACACGAGCTCATTTTGCCCAGCGTGTGTGACCGGAGGGCCTATCCCCGACGGTTTCTGGGTCGTGTGGGAAGGACCCCCCTATCGCCCACACTCACTTGGCGACGGTTCAAAATGCCATCGCGGAAAGGGGTTAAAAACCATTTGTATAGCACCTCGCTATACCAGTGACATGACTTCCACGATAGGATTACCATACCACTCTGGTGCAGAACGTACCCTAGTCAACCTATGAAGTTCAGTGGTAAGTTGATCTGAAGTTTCATGATCATTATCATTAGCTTCCTCTTTAGTTGGTGTAGGCATCACGGGAACCGCTTTCTGTGATGTGCTACATTCCAATTCGAGAGAAGGTACGATTACCTCATCAGGTTCTACTTTCCTCCCACTCACTTCTTTCGAGAGAAACTCCTTTTCTAGAAAGGACCCGTTCATGGCAACAAAGATCTTGCCCTCAGATCTGTGGTAGAAGGTATACCCAATGGTCTCTTTAGGGTATCCTATGAAGACACACTTCTCCGCTTTCGGTTCGAGCTTATCAGGCTGAAGCCTCTTGACATAAGCGTCGCATCCCCAAACTTTAAGAAACGATAGCTGAGGTTTCTTGCCAAACCATAACTCATACGGTGTCATCTCAACGGATTTAGATGGTGCCCTATTTAAAGTGAATGCGGCTGTCTCTAATGCATAAACCCAAAATGAAAGTGGCAAATTAGTAAGTGTCGGGGGGATGGCCCTAGGCAGGCAACGGAACTCGGATTTCTTTCAAAAACATCGGGGCTGGCATAGCCCCTAAATCCGGCTTGCCCCTGGCCGGCTCCCCAGCGTGAGCCGGCCGGGTGCCGCGACCCGGCTAGCCGGCTAGCGCATGCCGGCCGACCACGAGAAGTCAACCCCGGCGACAAGCAGGCATGGCTACAGTGCTCCCTCCTTTACGCCGGCCCCGGTGGGCGCGGCAGCGGCGCTCCCACGCCCCCGCACGGTTCGGGCGGTGTCCTGGGGGCACGACCCTGTAGTAGGGCGGCACTGACCATCCCACGACGCCTGGCGAGGTGTGCTACAGTACCCAGCAGCCGGCCGTACCCGCGCCCGGCAGCCCCGGCATGGCCTGCACCCGAAGGACCCGACGACACCCACACCTGGCGGATCCGGTGGACCTGGCGGCCCGACGGCCCCCACTGCCGGCTCCTAGACACTGTCACCAGGGCCCCGTGCCCATGTAACATTACCATTGTAACCCCCGGGGGCCAGCCTATAAGACCCCCCGATGCCCCTCCATGCAAAGGGCTGGACATCAGTAGTACTCACACCCACACACACACGGAGAGGGAGCAGCCTACGCACTGGCCTGTCCTCCTTCCTCCCCAGAACAACTCTAGGAGCAAGCCTGTATCCACTTCATATAAACCACACTTGGCAGGACTAGGGTCTTATCTCTCCGGAGAGCCCTGGACCTGGGTACATCTCGTGTCACACGCTTGCTCGTGCGAACCTCGCCTCTGGAGCCCACCGGTGCCCTTGTGTCTGTTCCTCTCTTTAGCCATCCCATGGCATCTGCCATGAGCTCACCACGATAGTTGGCATCCACCGTGGGGCAGCTGGAGGCACCGGCCGGAGCCGCGTTCCATACGAGGCCCATCACCGAATCCAGCGAGTGCATCATGCACGGCTTGGTCCCCGTGCTCGGCGCGGCACCAACCGGCTTCACCGCCTCGTCCGTCGTCCCCTTCGGCGCGCCGCGCGTCCCCGTCGCGCTCGCCCCCGACGAGTACCCCAGCGAGGTGCTCGACGTCATCGACTCGCCTTTCTCCGTTGGCGACGACATCTCCAATGACGTGGCGGATCTCTACACCCGCGTGGAGGTGCTCACCACCGACTCCGCTTCCTCTTCGTCTAGCACCATGAAGAAGGCCGCCGCGGCCAGGGCCGCAGCCGCTCGCGCCAGCATGGCCGACCCGCTGCGCGCAATGCTTCAGAACCTCAGCATCCCCATCGCCACCAACGTCGACGCCACCCAGGCCAGGGCCCGGCTTGACGAGGAGCGCGTGCACTTGCTGGATGAGGCCACGGCGCTTGCTGCTACGCAGCACTGGCTGGAGTCCACCCAACGGGAGCACGACGCCGCGTACGGCTTCACGCTGGCCGCGGCAAAGCCTAGCCAGGTCGTCGAGTTGCGGACCCATGGCGGTGCCATCGGTTGCGCGCTGGGCGCGGTCCTGCCCATCTACGAGACCCCCGTCAAGAACATGCGTGCCGCAAAGGTGACCGCTATGGGCCTGGAGCTTTTGCAGGGCGAGGAGTTGCAGGAGTGCCTGCAGCGCATGCGCGAGCTGCTCGCCACGGCGAACACGCAGCAGAACCGCCTCGGCGCTCCTGCAGCGTCTGACTTGCACCGTGCCAGGTTCCGTGTGCCCCGGGACATCCAACAAGCATCTTGTCCACGCGCCAGCGAAGCCCAGTCTGGGAGAACCCGAACCCAGCGCGACCGCGCCTTGACGGCTTGAGACGACTTGGGCGGTGAGCCGGCTCCAGACGTTCGGCGCCAGCAAGATCAACCCCGCCTTCCAGACGGCGCGGCCGGCCGGCTTCAGCCGGTCCGGCTCCTCGCGGCCTAATCGCAAGCCAGCTGGGTCCACGCGACATCGATGACAACGACGCTCGCCACCTCATGGAGCAGCTCGCCCTCTCTCTCGAGCTGGAGGAAGACAATGCGGTTGGCCCGTCTTGCTTCGGCCCGCGCATCCACGACGAGCCCTTCGACAAGGGGTTCACGCATCCCCGAGACACCCCCAAGTACAATGGGGCCATCAAGCCGGAGGATTGGCTCATCGAATACACCACCGCCATCAGCATCGCGGGCGGCAACCGGCGCCTGTCCGTGCGCTACGCCCCGCTCATTCTGCAGGGCTCGGCCCGGATGTGGCTTAACAGCTTGCTAGCTGGCAGCGTCAACTTGTGGCTCGACTTCGAGCAGGCCTTCGTGCGCAACTTCACCGGCACCTAGAAGCGGACCGGCCGGCCCAGCCAGCTCGCCATGTGCGTTCAGGGGCCGGAGGAGACCGGCCGCCAGTACCTTGCACGCTGGACCGAGCTCCAGAACAGCTGCGAGGGGGTCCACGAGGTTCAAGCCATCCAGTACTTTGTGAGCGGCTGCCGAGATGGCACCCTGCTCAAGCACAAGCTCCTGCGCTCCGAGCCGACCACCATGGCCGTGCTCATGATCATGGCAGACAAGTACGCTACGGCCGACTCGGCCATGAAGATCCAAGTGGTGTTGGACGACGCCGGCAAGGCATTGCCGGCGCCGAATCCTAAGCCGGCTGGCGAGAGCAGCTGCGAGCAGAACAACCAGCAGAACAACAAGCGTAAGGCCGAGTAGCCGGCTCCCCACTACGACAACCGCCTCGTCGCTGCCGCCGATCAAGCACCCGCAGCCGGGCCGGCCGGCAACCGGCATCAGCGAACCGGCAGGACCGCCTGGCAACCCGCCATGAGCTTCGAAGAGATGCTCGATGCCCCCTGCAAGCACCAGAGCGGCGCAAGGCCATCCACGCACACGCTCTGGCAGTGCACCATCACCAAGCGCTTCATGAGGGGCGACATTCCTCCACCTCCTCCTCCGGCACCGGGTGCGAGGCAGCCGGCTCCGCCGCCGCCTCCGCCTCCGGCAGCCGACGCCATGCGCGATGAAGCCTTCCCCAATGCAAATGATTGCTACGTTGTCTTCAACAGCATGGGCGACGACAAGCACAATGAGCGCCTGCTTCGGCAGGAGGTGAACACCATCATCCCGGCCGTGCCTAAGTACATGCACTGGTCAGAGCCCCGGTCAGCTGGACCTGGGAGGACCACCTGGCCGTCATGCCTACGCCTGGTGTCTACACCCCCGCCCTCGACCCCACCATAGTCATTGAGAAGCGTACCCGCAAGTTCTCCCGAGTCCTCATCGATGGCGGCAGCAACATGAACATCCTCTATCGCGACACCATGACCAAGCTCGGCATCAAAGCAAGGCAGCTGGAGCCGACCCGGATGGTATTCCACGGCATCGTGCCGGGTCTCTCCTGCTCTCCGATCGGCCGGATCCGGCTCGACGCCCTGTTCGGCACCCGCGACCATTTCCGGCGCGAGCCCATCTGGTTCAAGGTGGTGGACCTGTCCAGCTCCTCCCACGCGCTGCTGGGCCGGCCCGCGCTAGCGAAGTTCAGGCGGTTCCCCACTACGCTTACTTGAAGATGAAGATGCCGGGTCCCAAGGGCCTCATCATTGTTGCCGGCGACTACAGGAAATCCCTAGAGTGCGCCCGTGCCGGCGCCAAGCTAGCCGAGTCACTGGTCATAGCCGAGGAGTGGGGCCAGCTCGACCGGATAGTAGCGCTAGCCGGCGAGCAGCCGGCCGTGCCGGCGAGCAGCCAAGGAGTCAGCTGGCGAGGCCTCGTTCCAGCCGTCTAAAGACACCAAGAAGATCCCACTGAACCCGTTCGACCCCAGCTGCAACGAGTACGTTGTTGTGGGCACCTGCCTCAGCAGCAAATAGGAAGGCGAGCTCGTTGACTTCCTCCGTGAGAATCGTGATATCTTTGCGTGGTCCCCAAAGGACATGCCGGGTGTTCCGAGGAAGTACGCCGAGCACAAACTACACGTCCACAAGGATGCCAAGCCTGTCCGTCAACCCCTACGCCACTTTTCTGAGGAGAAGCGGAGAACCATCGGTGAAGAGGTCGCCCGGCTTCTCGCCGCCGGCTTCATCATGGAAGTATTTCACCCCGAGTTGCTGACCAACCCAGTCCTCATCCTGAAGAAGAAGAACACCTGGCGCATGTGCATAGGCTACACCAGCCTGAACAAGGCCTGCCCCAAGGATCCTTTTGCCCTCCCACGGATAGATCAAGTGATCGACTCCACGGCCAGCTGTGAGCTCTTGTCCTTTCTGGACGCTTACTCCGGCTACCACCAGATCAAGCTGGACCCGGCCGACGCCCTGAAGACGTCCTTCATCACGCCCTTTGGGGCGTACTGCTACATCACCATGTCGTTCGGCTTGAGGAACGCCAACGCCACATTCTAGCGCTGCTTCTAGAAGTGCCTACTGCAGCAACCCGGCCGCAACGTGCACGTCTACGTTGACGACATCATGGTGAAGACCAAGCAGCACCTCACGCTCCTAGACGACCTCAAAGAAACCTTCACCAACCTGCACCGGTACGAGATCAAGCTCAACCCGGAGAAGTGCGTGTTCGGCATGCCAGCCGGCCAGCTGCTCGGCTTCCTCGTCTCGGAGCGCGGAATTGAGGCTAACCCGGAAATGATCAAGGCCATCGAGCGTATGCGCAAGCCAACCTGGCTGCGCGATGTCCAGAAGTTCACGGGCTGCTTGGCCTCTCTCAGCCAGTTTCTCTGCTGGATGGGCGAGAGGGCCTTGCCCCTGTATCAGCTGATGAAGAAGACGTCATCGTTCGAGTGGAATGACCAGGCGGACGAAGCTTTCCGGGAGCTCAAGCGCATGCTCTCCACCGCACCGGTCCTGGCCGCGCCGGCTGACAAGGAGCCGTTGTTGCTATACATTGCTGCCACCTCGCGCGCGGTCAGTACGGTGCTGCTGGTCGAGCGCCCAGAGGAAGGCAATATCCAGTAGATCCAGCGCCTGGTCTACTACCTGAGCGAGGTGCTCTCCGCCTACAAGCAGAACTACCCCCATTACCAGAAGATGTGCTACGGCGTGTACCTCATCGCCAAGAAGCTGAAGTTGTACTTCCAGGAGCACACCATCACCATGGTCAGCACGGCCCCCATCGGCGAGATCATGGGCTGCCGGGATGCCTCCGGCCGGGTGGCCAAGTGGGCCATTGAGCTGGCCAGCCACACAATCCTCTACGAGCCCCGCACCACCATCAAGTCCCAGGCGCTGGCCGACTTCCTCGTCGACTGGACAGAAACCCAGTATCTACCGCCACCACCCGACTCAACGCACTGGCGCATGCACTTTGACGGCTCCAAGATGCGATCCGGCTTAGGAGCCGGCATCGTGCTATCTTCCCTGAAGGGCGACCGACTTCGGTACGCGCTGCAGGTCCACTTCGCCGCCTCCAACAACGTCGCCGAGTACGAAGCGCTCGTGCATGGCCTCCGGCTGGCTAAAGAGCTCGGCATCTGACGCATCCTCTGCTACGGCGACTCGGATTTGGTGGTGTAGTAGACCTCCAGCGAATGGGATGCTCGAGACGCCAACATGGCCAGCTACCGCTTCTTAGTCCAGCAGCTTTTCGGCAACTTCGATGGCTGTGAGTTCCTCCACATCCCCCGTGCGAACAACGAAGCCGCCGATGCGCTGGCTAAGATAAGTTCTAGCCGGCAGGCAATCCCACCCGGCGTCTCCCTCGAGCACTTGCGCAGGCCTTCCATCAAGCTGTCTCCCAACTCCGAGTCCATCTTTATCCCGGACGACCCCGCGGCTCCCACGCCCAACCCTGAAGACCCCGGCCCAGTCCTGGGGGTTGTCGGCTCCGGCTCGGGGACTGCCGGCTCCGGCATGGGGCCTGCCGGCTCTATCTTGGGGGCTACTACCTTGGTCCCGGGGGCTACTGGCTCCAGCTCAGGGACTGGTGGTCCCAACCCGAGGGCTGCGGGTTCCGACCCGGGGGCTGCCGCCCCGGATCCCGTCCAAGTGGCCGTCTTTACAGTAGTAATAGCTCCGTCTTGGGCCCAGTCGATGCTTGCTTTCCTGGAAAGCAGAGTGCTCCCCATGGACGAGACCGAGCCCCGGCAAGTGCAGCGCCAGGCATCTGCCTACAACATCATCAACAACAAGCTCGTCAAGCGCAGCGCGACAGGCGTGTTCCAGCACTGCATCGAGCAAGACAAGGGCATTGAGATCCTCCTCGACATCCACCAGGGTGAGTGCGGGCACCACGCCGCCTCCAGGTCCCTAGTGGCCAAAGCCTTCCGGCACGGCTTCTACTGGCCCTCAGCCCTCAAAGACACTGACTCGCTCGTCCTCAAGTGCGACGGTTGCCAACGCTTCAGCAAGCGCAGCCACTAGCCGGCTTCGGCCCTCTAGACTATCCCGATCACCTGGCCCTTTGCCGTTTGGGGGCTCGACATGGTGGGGCCCTTCAAAACCGCTTGAGGCGGCATGACACACTTGCTGGTGGGCATAGACAAGTTCACCAAGTGGATCGAGGCGCGGCCGATCAAGAAACTCGACGGGCTGACGGCCGTCCGGTTCATCAAAGACATCGCGGTTCGCTATGGCGTCCCGCACAGCATCATCACGGACAACAGCACCAACTTCGCTAAGGTCGCGCTGGCATAATACTGCTCTGTATTCGGCATGCGGCTCGACTTGGCCTCCATCGCTCACCCTCAATCCAACGGCCAGCTCGAGGGGGCTAATGGCCTTATCCTAGCCGGCATCAAGCCACGACTCGTCGAGCCCCTCGTCTGCTCACCCAGAAGCTGGCTCGACGAGCTGCCGGCCATCCTCTAGAGTCTCCGGACAACACCAAATCGGTTGATCGGGTTCACCCCGTTCTTCCTCGTCTACGGAGCCGAAGCAGTCATCCCGACTGACATCGAGTTCGACTCGCCCCGGGTCACCATGTACACAGAAGCCGAAGCCAAGGAGGCCCACGAAGACGGCGTCGACCTCTCGAGGAGGCGCGCCTATTGGCCCTCAGCCGATCGGCCATCTACCAGCAAAACCTACGACACTACCACAGCAAGAAGATCAAGCCCCTCGCATTCCGCGAGGGCGATCTCGTGCTCCGACTCGTCCAGCAGCAAGTGGGCCAGCACAAACTGGCCTCCCCTTGGGAAGGCCCCTTCATCTTTAGCAAAGCCTTGTGTGACCGCAACGCCTATTACCTTATCGACGCACGCAAGCCGAACAAGCGCAAGAGAGACACAGCCGGCGAAGAGACAAGCCGGCCATGGAACGCGGAGCTCCTCCGCCCATTTTAAAGTTAGTTGTATGCACGTATGTATCGCTACCTTTTGAAGTTTAATGAAAGCAGCAGGACCCCCGAACGACACTCGGGGGCTACCTTTTCTATCAAATGTTGCGTCTCGCACACCTTTGTGGTTTTATCCTCTCCCTCCAGGTCGGATCATCCGGCTCGGGGGCTAGCCGGCCGGACCGCACCCCGTCGTTGCCCTTAGTCCATTTTGGCGTGTCCGAGTCGCCAAGGCCCTCCCCTTCACCCTAAGCCACAGTCCGGCTCCAGCTGTTCGGCCGGCAAGAACAATGGGCAAAACGCGCCGGCACACAGAGCTTGGCTAAGTTGGATCGTCCGGGTCGGTGCATCCGGGTCCCTCGCACTAAGTGCCGCACGACCGGCTGCGCGCCAGCTGGCCCAGTGGGTGTTTCGCTCGCGCTCAATGTCTAAAAAAGCCTAAGTATTGCGCATTCCTTCCCAAGGCCGAACTCCTTGTCACAGACTGGAACCCGGCTGTTCGACTAGCAGGAGGGAGGCCCAAAGAGGGGACAAGCGAGAAAAAGCCTAAGGAAGGAGAGCAACAAGCGTGAACATCCGCAAAATATTTAGGTTGCAAAAGGCTCATAGCCGGAGTTCATTACATTTCACTAAACCCCCAGTGGATGGACCTGCTACTTAACGAAATTCAAAGAAATAAAAGGCAGGCCGGCATCACGCATCGGCACCCGTGACCACCGACTCTTCTGCGCGGGCTTCGGCCGCCGCGCCGGCATCGGTCTGCGCCGGTTCCTCCGCGTTGGCTTCCGGGTCTGCCGAGACGCCGGTATCATTCAACGCGGCGTCATCATCCGCATAGGCACCCATCTCGTCCGAGCTGTCAGCCGGGTCATCTAGCGCCAGGTCGAAGTCTTCAGGCGGAAGCTCTTCGCCGTCCTCCGTCCGCTCCGTGTTGAACTCATCGTGCGCAGCGAGCAAGGTGAGATAGCTGGCCCGCCTGCCGATCCAGCGCGCATGCGCCTCCAGGTGGGCCTCCGCGCCGTCTCGTTGGGCCGCCAGGTGGTCCAGACTTAGGTCCGAATACCACGACATGGTGAAGCACAGAGCCAGATCTATGCCGGCACGAGCCACGGAGATTCGCCAAGCATGGAGTCGCGCCACGCCGGCCTCCAGCCAGCGCAGCAGCCGCATGACATTGTTAGGCGCCACCGCCTCCGGCAAAGGGCGGCCATCATCCCCAACCTGGCTTTGAACAACCTCGCCATCTGCTTGTCGAGGGCCTTCAGACGGGCCTCGGCGGCAAGCATGAGCTCCGATAAGGTCCAGGCAGCGTACGGGTCAACCACGACCCCCGCATCCACCTGGGCAGACCGGTGCACGCGTACGGCCACCTCCACCGATGCCTGCGTCCCCAGGAAGGCCCCTGGTACAAGGAGGAAGGGGATTAGTCAGCTATGCAAGGTTCGGCAGGCTCACAAATCGGCTGAACAACTGAAGAAACACTTACAGAGGAGGAGCTCGTCCAGATGCTACGCCTCTCACAACATACCGTTCTGCTCCAGGTCCCACGCGCGGCCGCAGACCTCAAGCGCTTTCTCGAGCTTGACGCACTTCTCGATAGCCGCCTTCAGCTCGTCGTCCTTCGCGGCGGCTGCCTTCTCGTACTCGTCCCTCAGCCAGACGAGCTCCGCCTGGTGGGCTTCCGCCGCCTTGGCGGCTCCTGCCTTCAGCTGCTCCATCTCGGCCCGGAGCTGGGTGTTGTCAGCAGCCACTTGGTCGCGCAGCTGGCCGGCTTTGGCCAGCCGGGTTCGGAGATCCGGCACCTCGGCCGCGGTGGCTGCAGAGCAGAGCGCCAAGTCAGATACTGAAAGAAAGAGAAAAATACTTTAGGATTCGACCCAACTGCTTCGCAGTTAGCCCGAATCTCGAGGGCTACACCCAGTGGGTGCGCTAGCGCGCCCCCACTGAAAGCACACGGATCGTACCTCGGGCCAAGCGGAGTGCCTCCTCCTTATCGACGAGCTGCGCCTTGGCCACGCGGTACTTCTCCAGAAGCTGGTTGTGCGTGCCGACTCGCAGGCTGTCTAGATGCTGCAAGAAGCAAGTGTTATCAAAAGTCACAAAAACGCATATAGGACCCGACCCGGTTGCTCCGCAGCCGGCCCGGGCCTCAGGGGCTACACCCAGTGGGTGCGCTGGCACGCCCCCACTGACCAGCTGCAAAATCAAGACAGAAGGGAGCCTTACCACAACGGCACGCTCCAAGTCCCGCGTCCACTCCAGCTCGCCTTGGACGAAGGCCTGCAGACAACCCTCACGCCCTCGAAGCTGCTGGCGCACGACGTCCATCGCCGCTTCCTCCTGGGCGCGCGGTCCGAATGCAACTTCGCCGGATCCAGCTCAGGGCTGCTGTGACCTGGCGGCAGGGCCGCTCCCCGGCGTCCGCTCCGGGTTCACGGCAACCTGCGGTGGCACGATCACTAAGGCATGCTCGCCTCCCGCCGGCTCCTCCGCGGTCGGCGTTGATCCCGGCACTCCAGCCGGCGTCACCTGTGGCGCTCCATCCGGGACGGCATCCTCCGCCCGCTCGACCACGTCGTTCTGGGGTGGGGTGTCCACGGCCATCTCCTCGACCTCCGGGCCGCCGGTGGCTGCCTCCACCCGCTCGTCCGGGTCGTGCCCCTCGTCCATCTGCGGCTCGAAGATGGTGTCGGTCGGCGCCGCGCCCTCCACCCACTCCGGCAAGGCCAGGTCCATGGCGGCCAGCTCCCCCGCCTCGGCGGCCCTCACCCACACCTGGGCCGAGGCCTTCCTCGCCGCCTTGGCGGCCACCACCAACTCCTCCTCGGCCTTGTTTCGGTCCCGCCAGGCGAGACGCTCCGTGTCTGTCGGGTCCAAGCGAAGGTCCTCCTCGGGCGAGCCCTCCACCCGGTCGATGGCGCTGCTCCAGGTCTTCTGGAAGACGAAGTCACTCCTGGACATGGCCGCCGTGGCCGCCAGCGCCAGGTCAAGGGGCATCCTGCATGCCGCAAAGATAACATGAGAAGAATGCAACCAAGCAGTAAACAAAAATCAGCAAAGGGTACTTACCCGATCACCGTCGGGATGGCCCGTCTCGGCGGCGCGACCGGGGTGGTTCGGCGCACCTTCTTGGCGGCAGTCTTGCTGCGCGCCGGCGGCGCCTCCACCGCGCGCTTCTGGGTTGGCTTCGGCGCCGCCGTGTCCTTCCCGTGTGGCCAGTGCGCCGCTGCCGGCTCGCGGGACGACCCGGCCTCGGTCGTCTTTTTCGGCCGTCTCGGGGGGTCGACGCTGCCGTCTCCTCCCATCGTCGGCGCTGCACCGCCAACGACCGTCAGGGCCTCCTCGTCGTCATGCAGCCAGTCTCGCAAGAGGTCTGGGTTTGGTGACTTACCTGTGTGGCGCTCCGTGCCGACTTCTGCGCCAACCGGCTACATTTCAGCCGGCTCCGTGTTGTCGGCGAAGGACTCCTCCCCATCCGAGCCGGCTCGCTCGGCGGCCAAGACCTGCATCCTCGGCCCGTCATGGATTTGTTGGACCGCGAGCAGCAACCTCTCTCTCGTCGCGTCAGGATGGAAGAAAAGCTGGGACATAGCAAAAAATGGAGACCAGGGACTCACCGCTGGAGATGGCGTTCACCCGGTCGGCGACCTGCACCGACGTCAGCTCTCGGGCCAACATCTGGGTGGGGTCCTGCCGGTCTCCCATCTTGGTGATGATATGAACCCGGCGCTACAGCGGCAGCACTCAGCACGCGATAAAGGTGGAGCTGAGATCCGTCCCGATGAGCCCTTCGCGCGCCGTCATCTTGAGGATCCGGCTGCACTGGTTCAACATCCCCTGCGGCGGGTTCTTCAGCAGGTAGCCCAGTTCATCTTGGCGAGGGGTTGCTCGTTGACGAAGGGCGGCAGGTTGATGCGGTCTGCGCCGATGTTTCGCACATAGAAGAAAGAATTCTGCCACTTTTTGGCAGAATCCTCCAAGGGCATCTTGGGGAACGCCCATTCGGCCGGCCCGAGATGACGGTGGCCCCGCAGTCGAACATGGTCCTGGGCGTCGGCCCCTGTTGCTTAAGGAAGAAGAGATGGGCCCAGATCTCTACATCCGGCTCCACGCCCAAGTAGCCTTCGCAGAGCATGGCGAAGCCAGCGAGCTGCAGCACGGCGTTGGCACCAAGGTGGTGCGACTGTAGCCCGAAGAAGCTCAAGAAGGAGCGAAAGAAGGTGCTCGCGGGAAGGCCGAACCCGTGCTTGAAGTGGCTGAGGAAGACCATGTGTTTGTCCTCCTGCGATTGCGGCTCCTCCTTGTCGCCCGCCACACGCGCAGCCACCTTCGTCGCCGGCGGCAGCCGCCTATTGTCGCGGAGGTACTAGATGTCCTCCTCATTGGCCTCAGATCCCTTCCAGGATCCCTTTGGCCGCACCATCAGCGGAGCTTGTCAGAGGCGCGGTGCGCGGCAACAAGAAGAAGGCTGGTGCGGTTGACAGGCGCGGCGGGTGGCCTCTGGGTGCTGCGGCAAGGGAGTGCTCAAGATTTGGAGGAGAAGGAGAAGAGGAAGACGAAGGGAGAGCGAGGGGAGCGTGCAAGAGCGTTTCTGCTGCGCCCCTTCCTCCGTTTTATAACCATGACAATACATGGGGAAGTGGGATCGGTAGTGCCCATGATTCCACTTCCCCGCATTGTGCGGGCACGTTTCCCCCCACAACTTAACTACACGGAGAAGCGCAACCGCCCGCGACGGCCACAATAAATCCCCCACGCGTGGGCTGAGGGCGCAGCGTGGCAGGGCCCGGCCCGCTGTTGCGTCCCATCGCGCGCATGGCCTGGCAGGGCCTCATCGGCCACTGTTCACCACGTGATGGTGCCTTGGGCCGCGGAGGGTGCGTCCTTTCACTTCAAGACCCGGCTGGCGTCTCGATTTCCCACCCATGCTGGGGTGCCGCGATCCGGCTTCCGGAAGCCGGCACACAGTGGGTGTTGCAGGGACCCGGCGTCCGCAAGCTTCATCAACCCAGCCGCCTCCTCAGGGGGTAAAACTGTGAAGGCCCTCCTGCTTGGAGCCGGCGAGCCTTCACAGCTTCGGGGACTACTATCGGGTGGATGGCCCCCGGGTAGGCAACAGAACCCGGATCTCTTTCAAAAACATCGGGGCTGGCACAACCCCTCAATCCGGCTTGCCCCTGGCCGGCTCCCCAGCGTGAGCCGGTCGAGCGCCACAACCCGGCAAGCCGGCTAGCGCATGCCGGCTGACCACAAGAAGTCAACCCCGGTGACAAGTAGGCATGGCTACAGTGCTCCCTCCTTTACACTGGCCCCGGCGGGCGCGGCAGCAGCGCTCCCACGCCCCCGCCCGGGGCAGGCGGTGTCCTGGGGGCACGACCCTGTAGAAGGGCGATGCTGACCATCCCACGACGCCTGGCGAGGTGTGCTGCAGTACCCAGCAGCCGGCCATACCCGTGCCCGGCGGCCCTGGTATGGCCCGCACCCGGAGGACCCGGTGACACCCACACTCGACGGATCCGGCGGACCCGGCGGCCCCCACTGCCGGCTCCTAGACACTGACACCAGGGCCCCGCGCCCATGTAACATTACCATTGTAACCCTGGGGGGCCATCCTATAAGACCCCCTGGTGCCCCTCCATGCAAAGGGCTGGACATTAGTAGAACTCACACTCACACACACACATGGAGAGGGAGCAGCCTATGCACTGGCCTGTCTTCCTTCCTCCCCAGAACAACTCTAGGAGCAAGCCTGTATCCACTTCATATAAACCACACTCGGCTGGACTAGGGGTATTATCTCTCCGGAGAGCCCCGAACCTGGGTACGTTTCGTGTCACACGCTTGCTCGTGCCAACCTCGCCTCTGGAGCCCACCGATGCCCTTGTGTCTATTCCTCTCTTTAGCCATCCCATGGCATCTGCCGTGAGCTCACCATGACAGTAAGAGACATCATAGAACGCACCATATCCAATAGAGTACGATTACGTCGTTCGGACACACCATTACGCTATGGTGTTCCAGGTGGCGTGAGCTATGAAACAATTCCACATTGTCTTAAATGCATACCAAACTCGTAACTCAAATATTCACCTCCACGATCAGATCGTAGAAACTTTATTTTCTTGTTACAATGATTTTCCACTTCACTCTGAAATTCCTTGAACTTTTCAAATGTTTCAGACTTGTGTTTCATTAAGTAAATATACCCATGTGTACTCAAATCATTTGTGAAGGTAAGAAAATAACGATATTCACCTCATGCTTCAACACTCATCGGACCGCATACATCAGTATGTATTATTTCCAATAAGTCACTAGCTCACTCCATTGTTCCGGAGAACGGAGTTTTAGTCATCTTGCCCGTGAGGCATGGTTCACATGTCTCAAATGATTCATAATCAAGAAATTCCAAAAGTCCATCAGCATGGAGTTTCTTCATGCGCTTTACACCAATACGACCTAAGCGGCAGTGCCACAAATATGTGGTACCATCATTATTAACTTTGCATCTTTTGGCATCAATATTATGAATATGTGTATCACTAAGATCGAGATTCAACAAGAATAAACCATTCACAAGGGGTGCATGACCATAAAAGATATTACTCGTATAAATAGAACAACCATTATTCTCCGACTTAAATGAATAGCCGTCTTGCAATAAACAAGATCCAGATATAATGTTCATGCTCAACGCAGGCACCAAATAACAATTATTTAGGTTTAAAACTAATCCCGAAGTTAGATGTAGAGGTAGCGTGCCGATAGCGATCACATCAACCTTGGAACCATTTCCGACGCGCATCGTCACCTCGTCCTGAGCCAGTCTTCATTTATTCCGCAGCTCCTGCTTTGAGTTACAAATATGAGCAAGCGAACCAGTATCAAATACCCAGGCGCTACTACAAGCACTATTAAGGTACACATCAACAACATGTATATCGAATATACCTTTATTGACGTTGCCAGCCTTCTTATCTTCCAAGTACTTGGGGCAGTTCCGCTTCCAGTGACCATTCACCTTGCAGTAGAAGCACTCAGTCTCAGGTTTGGGTCGAGCCTTGGATTTATTCACGGGAGCGGCAACTACTTTACCATTCTTCTTGGAGACCCCTTTCTTTCCCTTGGCTTTCTTGAAACTAGTGGTCTTTTTAACCATCAAAACTTGATGCTCCTTCTTGATTTCTACCTCCGTGGCCTTAAGCATCGCGAAGAGCTCGGGATGTTTTTTCTCCATCCCTTGCATATTATAGTTCATTACAAAGCCCTTACAGCTTGGTGGCAGTGATTGGAGAATTATGTCAATAACAGAGTCATCTGGAAGATTAACTCCCAACTGAGTCAAGAGGTTGTGCAACCCAGACATTCTGAGTATATGCTCACTAATAGAACTGTTCTCCTCCATTTTACAGCTAAAGAACTTGTCGGAGATGTCATACCTCTCGACCTGGGCATGAGCTTGAAATACCAATTTCAGCTCCTGGAACATCTCATATGCTCCGTGGTGCTCAAAACGTCTTTGGAGCCCCGGTTCTAAGCCGTAAAGCATGGCGCACTGAACTATGGAGTAGTCATCAGAACGTGCCTGCCAGATGTTCACAACATCCACAGACAACGCTGGAGGGGGTGCGTCACCTAGCGGTGCATCAAGGACATAAGCCTTCTGTGCAGGAATGAGGATAATCCTCAAGTTACGGACCCAGTCCGTATAGTTGCTTCCATCATCTTTCAACTTAGCTTTCTCTAGGAACGCATTAAAATTCAGGGGAACTACAGCGCGGGCCATTGATCTACAATACAAATTTTGCAAAGACAATTAAGACTAAGTTCATGATAATTTAGTTCAGTTAATTAAATTACTAATGAACTCCCACTTAAATCAACGTCTCTCAAGTTGTCTAAGTGGCACTTGATCCAAATCAACTAACCCATGTCCGATCATCACGTGAGATGGGGTAGTCATCAATGGTAAACATCTTCATGTTGATCATATCTACTATATGACTCATGTTCGACCTTTTGGTCTCTTGTGTTCCGAGGCCATGTCTGTACATGCTAGGCTTGTCAAGTTTGACCCAAGTATTCTGCATGTGTAAAGCTGGCTTAGACCCATTGTATGCGAACGTAGAGTCTATCACACCCGATCATCACGAGGTGCTTCGAAACGATGAACTTTTGCAATGGTGCATACTCAGGGAGAACACAATTTCTCGAAATTAAGTGAAGGGATCATCTTATAATGCTACCATCGTTCTAAGCAAAATAAGAAGCATAAAAAGGATAAACATCACATGCAATCAATATGTGACATGATATGGCCATTATCATCTCGTGCCTTTGATCTCCATCTCCAAAGCACCGGCATGATCTCCATCGTCACTGGCATGACACCATGATCTCCATCATCGTGTCGTCACGTGGTCGTCTCCGCCAACTATTGCTTCTACAACTATTGCTAACGCATAGCGATAAAGTAAAGCAATTACATGGCGATTAATAAATTAAAGACAACCCTATGGCTCCTTCCGGTTGCCGTACTCATCGACATGCAAGTCGTAAACCTATTACAAAATATGGTCATCTCATACATCAACATATATCACATCATGTTTTGGCCATACCACATCACAACATGCCTTGCAAAAACAAGTTAGACGTCCTCTACTTTGTTGTTGCAAATTTTACGTGGCTGCTATGGGCAACTAGCAAGAACCATTCTTACCTACGCAAGCCACAACGGTGATAATCAAGTTGCCTTTTAACCTTCTATAAGGACCACCTTCGTCAAATTAGATTCAATTAAAGTAGGAGAGACAGACACCCGCTAGCCACCTTATGCAAAACAAGTTGCATGTTAGTCGGTGGAACCAAGGACATGTAAGGTTAGTCCGAGCCGCTTCATCCCACAATACCGCCAAATCCAAATAAGACAAGAGAGGTAAGCAATTTGAGCATCAACGCCCACAACTCTTTGTGTTCTACTCGTGCATATACATCTATGCATAGACCTTGCTCAAGATGCCACTGATGGGGAACGAAGCATGAAAATCAAAAAATTTCCTACGAACACCCATGATCTATCGAGGAGAAGCATAGCAACGAGAGGGGAGAGTGTGTCTATGTATCCTCGTAGACCGAAAGTGGAAGCGTATATAACGCAGTTGATGTAGTTGTACTTTTCGCGATCCGATCACGGTCCAACCGATCTAGTGCCGAACGGACGGCACCTCCGAGTTTAGCACATGTGCGGCTCGATAACGTATCCTCCTCCTTGATCCAGCAAGAGAAGGCGAAAAGTATATGGGATCACAATCAGCACGACGGCCTGGTGGTGGAGCTAGGTCAGTAGGGCTTTGCCAAGCGATACTAGAATAAGGACGGAGAAACTACGGAGTAACGGGAGAGAGAGGGGCGCCAAGGGCTTGGTGTGTGCTCTTGGGGTGCCCCTCCCCTCTATATATAGGTGGAGGGGCATCTGGAACAGCCCCTCCAAGTCCTAGGGCGTAGCCAAGGGGGGGAGGACTTGGACTCCAAGTCCAATCCTATTCTGACTAGGACTCCCCTTTTTTTCCTTCCCTAGCCACATGGGCTTTTGAGGACTTTGTGTGCTTACCCAATAAGGCCAGGGCGCCTCCCCTCATCCCATGCCAGCCCTTGGGACGTGGTGGACCCACATGTGGACTTTCAGACCCCTCCGGAATCCTTCGAAACCTTCTGGAAGCTTCCCGGCACAATACCGAAAAAACTGCACCTTTTTTCGGAACCCAAAATATGACTTCCCATATATAAATATTTACCTATCGACCATTACGAGACTCCTCGTGACATCCGGGATCTCATCCGGGACTCCAAACAACATTCAGTTACCAATCATCAAATATCCCAATACTACTCTAGCGTCAACGAACGTTAAGAGTGCGACCCTGCGGGTACGGGAATCATGTAGTCATGACCGAGACACCTCTTCAGTCAATAACCAATAGCGGGACCTGGATGCCCATATTGATTCCTACATATTCCACGAAGAACTTTTATTAGTTGAACCACAATGCCAAGGATTCGGTTAATCCCGTACGCAATTCCCTTTGTCCGGCGATATGTTACTTGCCCGAGATTCGATCGTCGGTATCTCCATAGCTAGTTCAATCTCGTTACCGGTAAGTCTATTTACTCATTCCGTAATAAAAGATCTCGTGACTAACTCATTAGCCACATTGCTTGCAAGCTCTTTACGATGTTGTATTACTGAGAGGGTCCGGAGATATCTCTCCATCATACGGAGTGACAAATCCCAGTCTCGATCCGTGCCAACCCAACAAATACCTTCGGTGATACCTGTAGTGCACCTTTATGATCACCCAGTTACGAAGTGACATTTGGATACACACTAAGTATTCCTCTGGTGTCAGGGAGTTGCACGATCTCATGGTCTTAGGAATAGATACTTGACATGAAGAAAGCTATAACAATAAACTGAGACGATCAACTGCTAAGCTTACGGTTGGGTCTTGTCCATCACATCATGCTCTTAATGATGCGATCCCATTATCAAATGACAACTCATGTCTATGGTTAGGAAACCTTAACCATCTTTGATCAACGAGCTAGTCTAGTAGAGGCTCACTAGGGACACAGTACTTGTTTATGTATCCACACATGTATTTAAGTTTCCGGTCAATACAATTCTAGCATGAATAATAAACCTTTATCATGAATAAGGAAATATGATAATAACCAATTTATTATTGCCTCTAGGGCATATTTCCAACAAAACCTGCTGCCAATTCACCAGGCAGTGCCCTCCTTTGCAATCATCCGCCCTCTTCCAGAGGAAGGACCGAATGGTCTTGTTGATCCTGGCAATAAGCCAGTTTGAAGGTGAAAACAGCAAGAGAAAATAGACCAAGCATGGGATCAGCACCGCATTGCTCAATGCAAGCCAACCAGCCCTGTAGATCGGCTTCCTTTTCCAGCCAGCGGCACAAGAACCAACCATGTCCAAGATGAACCGTGTGTCAGCTTGGCGTAGTCGGCAAAGATGCAACGGAAGGCCTAGGTATTTGCTAGGGAAGGACATTAGCTTCCCGGGCAGCAAGCCAAGCAACGCCTCAAGATCAACCTCATCGCAAATGATAGGGAAATCTCCTTTTTTGAGATGTTGGTGATCAGCCCCGTGGCGTTCCCAAAGAGCTATAGTATCGCCTGTAATGCATACGTTTTGCAGAACTAAGCGTATGAGATGCTGGCATCTATCCCAAACGCGAGTCTTCAGACAACTGTTTGTGATATGTCGAATATCCCAAACGCTCCATCCTTGCTACTCATTTGTGCTCGCATTACCATCGGAGTCAGAATTCTGTGGTGCAACATTTACGATGCGCGCCCCATCACAAACAGTTCACGATTATAGAACGTGTATGATAAGGAGACAATCACACACATTTACTTTTCCTCGACCATATGCGATTTGATATAAGAGTGCATACAGTTGTCCCTATAAAACTACATGCGAAGCTTGAATATATCCCACATGATTCATCTGTCGTACCCGCGTCGGATCAAGGCATCTCGCACGTGTTCTTCTATGAGCAAATGTTTATGATGCGCACGACATCATAAACAGTCCATAATTGCCAAGCATGTGTGATAAGGTGACTTTCACAAACATTTAATAAGAAGGAACTATGTGCGCTGTTGTTGTTAATCTCACGGATTTTTTCTTGGCTAATCGTGTGTCCAATAGAGATCCATTGCACACTTAGTGGATATGAGAAACATGTCTGGTCTTGATGTTTATCACAGACGTTTTGCTTTCGCAAACCATGTGTAGTGTACTGGCCTGCAGAGAATAATTTATCCCTAATTTAATCCCTGCATTTAAAATTCACAAATTTTGCATTTGAAAGTATGCAATCACTTATTTCACATTGAACCATGTTTATTACAAATATAGGTTCAAGGACGAATGCATAATTCGATGCACAGGTACATATACTGAAGAAGTACAGAAGCACCAAGTAAAGAATGATGAACCACAGTTGTACTAAACACTGGAAAGACAGAGGTGAAAGACATTCTGGTTGCTAGAGAAGGTGAAATGGAATGCCCATATTGTGCCCTCCTCCATGCCTAATACGCGCACGACTCTAGGCTAACCCCTTGTGATGGCCGCCTGCCCATCCTTCACTGTCTTCACTAGAACTTCTCCATGCTCATTGTAGTCTCGATGAAATACTTTAACCTTCATTGCGTGTCCACCAATCATGTACTTTGCGAGGTAATCTTGAGTAAACTTCTTTGGGAACCACCGCAAACGAAAAAGATTCAGACATTGTTGTCTAACAACTCATTATGGGCAGTAAAAAGAGAAGGATACAGAGTTTGTAGTTACCATCCTATAGCTCACTGTTGTGTTGGATAGAGCGTAAACAAATAATTTAATTGACATTGTTCGTATGTTTTTGCTATTAATACTTATCGGTTTCCTCACTTGATGTTGGTTCATGAATATCTCATTGCCCGGTACGCAAAAAGTGTCGATGTGTGGATCTTTGCCGAGGACATATGTACCTACAAGAAACAAGTCAATATTAGAAGCTAAAAAGTGTCCAGGCATGGATCTATATGCACTACATTATGAAACAGAGGGAGAGGGGAGTACAAGCCGAGGGATGCAACTAACATCGGTAGAAAATGCTGGCCACTCCCATTGTTGTCCTGCATAAGTACATGTAAAGGCATGATAAGTATAGCAAGCTTAATATCAAACAAATATAGCCATGGTAAACAACATCATCTCCAAATGACAACTTGAATGTGTTGGTTTCAGCATGCTATTAAAGCAGATAAAAAATGGAAGGGAATGTTAACTACAACAGGCTTAACAGCCACCAAATATTGTAATTCAAACTGGTATTGTTGAAAATGAATAGAACGTAGCTCATGCTTAAACATCACACTGGATAAATGTGTAAAACTAAAATAAAGGGCATGTATTAACTACACCAGGCAGAACAGGAACCAAATATAGCCGTTCAAACTGGTATTGATGAAATCGAACTGCATAGTTCCGACTTGCACATAATGAACATCACATTGTGAATAACTAAAATAAACAAGGCATATATGATCAGTATAACAACCAAATATAGCCATTGAAAACTAGAAACAGGCTCACTGCAACCAACCTAACAAGCAAATATAGATAAACAAGGCATATGCTTTAAAACTGGACAAATGCTCACTGCAAGCAACCTAACGAGCAAATACAGATAAACAAGGCATCTGCTTGAAAACTGGACAAATGCTCACTGCAACCAACCCAACAACCAAGTACAGATAAACAAGGTATCTGCTTGATAACTGAACAAATGCTCACTTCAACCAACCTAACAACCAAATACAGATAAACAAGGCATCTACTCACTATAAACAACCAAATATAGCCATTCGTGAGACTGAAGTGGACAATTCATACTTAAACATCACATAGCCCTATTGGACATTACATTTTTGCATAACTGAAATAATTAAACATGGCACAGTTAAAACACCGCATGACAAAAGCTACTACAACAAAGAGTACTGGTTGGCTAGCTAGAAACACTAAGATTTGCTGATAGGATATTGTCACACTTGTCATGGATGGGATCCTTCCACTTGGAAGAGCACAGACCCATGGTGCGCTCCTTGATGTCGCAGATGGGCTATTTCACCTTGGAAGAGCCATAGTGGGTGCCCTTCTCATAGTCGTGGTCGATGAGATCTGACTTGGTAGCTGAGGATCCCAAGCCACCGCCGTAGAACGTGTCTTCAAAAATGACAAAATGGGCTCGATGATGTATAAGGATCGCAAATCCTGAACCGCGCGGCGGAGGAGATCAGCGGTAGGGCCTTCAAAGAGATCGATGGCGGTTGAACCAGAGGGGTTGAGGATGGACCACTTAACCTATGACATGGCCCGCATGAAGCCTTCGCTGTCGATGAGCTTGATGTTGTAGCCAGCTTTCCCGAGATACAGTAATATGCGAGCCCGCTGACGTGAAGCCTTCGACATGGAAATGTAGTCAACATCCTTGCCGGCTTCCACAGCGGTGTTCCTCCGGGATTGACAGGTCGGGATGAATGGCGACCACCTCGCCATCGTCCGTCGAAGAGGCCATGATAAACCTCTTTTTGTCCATACGCTCGTCGCGCTCCCCAGGATATGTGGTTGGGCTTAGGCTGCGACTCTCTTTAGTAGGGGATGTGGATCTGGCGGGGAGGGACACCACAAGCCTCAACTAAAAACTCAAGGCAGCGAGGGTATGGGAATCACTGGGTAACCTGGACTTTATTATCTAAGCTAGGAGGCACAGGCACACAGGCAAGGGTTGGTGGCAGCGGCAGCGAGCTAGGGTTCGAGCGCGGGGGGGGGGGGGGGGGGGGGGTGGACTGTGGCGGGTGGCGGGGGGTGGCGTTTGAGGATATGCCGCGGCTACTGAAATATTTAGTAATGGTGGGTAGAGATGGTGGTAGATGAGGGAGGGCGATGGTTCAAATGCCTCGGCTACTTGAATTTTACTATAAGGTCGGTGGTGGAGGAGCGGGGGCGGTGGTTGAAATACCGCGGCTACTAAAATTTGGGTAAAGGAATTGAAGCGGGGCGGGAGCAACCAAGATCGCACACGGTCCAAAAAGAATAATTGTGTATGATAATAAGGAAAAGCCGTGGAACCATCGATTTTTGCATCGCTCAAGGCGGGTAGTTTTTTTTTTGAGATTTCTAGCTAGCTGGTTTATCGCACACGGTTCGTCCTAATTTTTAGACGCAGACATGGAATTCATCCTAAATATCATGTACACATTACCCCCTTCACCCTTGCTCGCGCCTGCGAAGTCGTGGCGATTTTACAGGGCACGAGGATCGCACACGGTTATGCCCATGCACCCGTGTCCGTTGCGCGTCATCCTTAGCCAAATGTATTTCAAATGCCCTCTGAATTTTGAAGTGTCATGTTACTTCTCTCATTTTGAATAACTTTCAGAGAATTTGAAATTTGGAAATTCAAATAACTTCAAAATGGAAGGTGGGTTCCAAATAACTTCAAAGGGACTTTCATATTATTTCTTTTGAACTTCCAACTCATCTTTGAAGAAGTCATTTTATCTTCTCTCATGAGAATCATTGAGTTGCATAAAGTTTATGAATTTGAAATGTTTTCAAATGGAATTCAAATCTTTTCAAAACCTTTTTTCATTTCTTTAAATGGAAGAAGTCATATCATCTTCACTCTAGTGTTTTGTGATGAAATGAATATGAATTCATGGAGATCAAAATGCAAGATGAAAGTTTTGGGAAAGTCCTTTTATTCCCTCTCATTCAACTTTCAAGAAAAGTTTCAAATTCCACTCAAATTCACACAATCATTCACACAACAATCAATCAAACGATCAATACTATTTATTTAATTTAACATTCCAAAATCTAGAATTTTGGGATGTTACAAACTACGACCCTTAAAATGAATCTCGTCCTTGAGATTCGAAGTAGCTATAAAGAATGGTTAGGTTTGGGGTGTCTTCTTGAAAATCCATTGATCATCACAAAGGTCTGGGTGCTACCACCCTTAGAAGCATGGTTACGGTTCCATGAAAACTCATGTACTCCATCCTTTGAGTTGACGATGTCGGTCTTCTCGGATCTTCGGGATAACTACTATACTGAGGCTCTTCCGGTAGGTGTTGGGACCGAGAGTATATCGACCAGAGGGGGGGGGGGTGAATGGCATATTCAAAATTTCTTTTGAAAGTATTGAAACTAATCCCAATCACACCAGTGGAATTAAAGATCGGTAGATACGGGTGCAATGAAGCTCACTATTGAGGAACAAAACCTTCAAGGTAAGATGCAATAATGATTCGAGCATAGGATACAACAGGCTTAATGATGACGATGGTAATACAACATGCCAACCGAACTAAAATCATGAATAAGAACCGGAGTAGAGCTGTGATGGATAATTATGAAGGAAAACAACACAGGCTATGAATGACAATGAACTCGGCAAGAGATAAGTTGAATGATAAGCAGCAGAGGGTAATAGATCAGATATCTATCATCACAGAGCACACAAAATGACTGCCGAAAGTAATGCAGTGAACAAAATAGAACCAGTGGTGCTCGATGGCAACAGAAAGATTTGGTAGACCAGTTCACCCTTCTGCCAAAGGGCTACGTCTGGTTGGAGGGGTTGTGACTTAACACGGAAGATAAACTCTTTTCACCCTGTTCTCCTTCAATGCAGAGCTGATCAGACTCAGGTTGATTTCACTCGTGGTAGATACTTGTCGGCGATCTCCAAACCTTTGGTCGACCTTCGCGAACCACAATCACTCTTGGTTGGTGAAGATCTAGCTCGGTGAAGACAACACTCTTCGACACTTGAGCTAAAACCTATCCGTCTAGAGAGTGTGCACCTCTCAAGAGTAATAGGTACAAGAACTCTAACTCAGAACTACTGTGATGCTAAACCACTGTCTAAGTTTGGGCTCTTGATTTTTCTCTCGGTGGATCTTAAACTCAAATCACTCGAAGAGGGGTTGGTCAAATCAATCTTCTCAGAAATCTCAAGTGGAGCAGCCAACAGACAATGTTGGAGCGGGGTGACTATTTATAGTCGCAGCCTTCCTAGACGGGAAATGACCAAATTAGACATCGGGATCAGCCAATGGCCAAACGACACGAGTCCAATGGTCGGATTTCAGCACAACAGTAACATTGCTTGCGGAGCAAGTAATGCTAACTCCTCGGTTTGAGACAAATCTCTCGCAGCGAAGAAGATCACAGTCTCTTGCTGACAAGTATTTGCTCGAAACACAAAGAGATTTCTCTCGCAATTTTCATAGGTTTTGGCTGCATCACAGCGGATCTAAGCATAGAGAACTGATACGTCTCCAACGTATCTATAATTTTTGATTGTTCCATGCTATTATATTATCTATTTTGGATGTTTTATATGCATTAATATGCTATTTTATATTATTTTTGGGACTAACCTATTAACCTAGAGCCCAGTGCCAGTTTCAGTTTTTTCCTTGTTTTTGAGTTTCGCAGAAAAGGAATACCAAACGGAGGCCAAACGGAATAAAACTTTCGCGATGATCTTTCTTGGACCAAAAGGAAACCAGGAGACTTGGAGATGAAGTCGGAGGAGCCACGAGGCGGCCACAAGGATGGAGGGCGCGCCTAGGGGAGTAGGGCACACCCCCGACCCTTGTGGGGCCCTCGTGCACCTCCTGACCTAATTCTTTCGCCTATATATACTCTTATATGCCCAAACCACCAGAGGCATCCACGAAAATACTTTTCCACCGCCGCAACCTTCTGTACCCGTGTGATCCCATCTAGGGGCCTTTTCCGGCATCCTGCCAGAGGGGGATTTGATCACGGAGGGCTTCTACATCAACACCATTGCCCTTCCAATGAAGCGTGAGTAGTTTACCTCAGACCTACGGGACCATAGCTAGTAGCTAGATGGCTTCTTCTCTCTCTTTGATTCTCAATACCATGTTCTCCTCGATGTTCTTGGATATCTATTCGATGTAATACTTTTTGCGGTGTGTTTGCCGAGATCCGATGAATTGTGGATTTATGATCAGCTTATCTATGAATATTATTTGAATCTTCTCTGAATTCTTTTACGCATGATTTGATATCTTTGTAATTCTCTTCGAACTATCGGTTTGGTTTGGCCAACTGGATTGGTTTTTCTTGCAATGGGAGAAGTGCTTAGCTTTGGGTTCAATCTTGCGGTGTCCTTTCCCAGTGATAGTAGGGGCAGCAAGGCACGTATTGTATTGTTTCCATCGAGGATAAAAAGATGGGGTTTTCATCATATTGCTTGAGTTAATTCCTCTACATCATGTCATCTTGCTTAATGCGTTACTCCGTTCTTTATGAATTTAATACTCTAGATGCATGTTGGATAGCGGTCGATGTGTGGAGTAATAGTAGTAGATGCAGAATCATTTCGGTCTACTTGACACGGACGTGATGCCTATATTCATGATCATTGCCTTAGATATCGTCATAACTTTGCGCTTTTCTATCAATTGCTCGGCAGTAATTTGTTCACCCACCGTAATATTTTCTATCTTGAGAGAAGCCTCTAGTGAAACCTATGGCCGCCGGGTCTATTTTCCATCATATTACTTTCCGATCTACTATTTTGCAATCTTTTATTTTCAGATCTATAAACCAAAAAACCCAAAAATAGTTGCTTTATTTTTTGTTTAGTTTTACCTATCTCTATCAGATCTCACTTTTGTAAATAACCATGAAGGGATTGACAACCCCTTTATCGTGTTGGGTGCAAGTTGTTTGATTGTTTGTGCAGGTATTTGGTGATTTGTGCGTTGTCTCCTACTGGATTGATACCTTGCTTCTCAAACTGAGGGAAATACTTATCTCTACTTTGCTGCATCACCCTTTCCTCTTCAAGGGAAAAACCAGCGCAAGCTCAAGAAGTAGCAGGAAGAATTTCTAGCGCCGTTGCCGGGGAGATCTACGCCAAGTCAAGCCATACCAAGTGCCCATCATAAACTCTCATCTCTCGCATTACATTATTCGACATTCGCCTCTCGTTTTCCTCTCCCCCACTTCTAAAACGATTTTCGAAAAATTTGCCTTTTTCTTCGCCCCTCTCTTTGCCTTTTCTTTGACCCTCTTCCATTCATTTTCTTCGTTTGCTTTTTGTGTGCTCGTGTGTTGGATTGTTTGCTTTCTCTCGATGGCTCAACCAAAGAATGTTGATCCTCACTTTAGGAGGTTGGAAGAAATTGAAAATAATGTTAGGAGCTTCATGTCTTTGCAATTTGAGCATAATAATTTCTTTAGAAACGAGCTTAAGGAGTAGAAAAGTTTTATGGAATACATGAATAAAGAGCTCGATGATATGTCTCAGGAATTTTATGGTTTGAAATCTCAGTTTGCTCATCTTGAAAATTTAGTAGGCCAAATTTCTGATAAACAAGCTACCTTAGTAAATAAGATGGCCGCTAAACCAGAATCTTTAAATAATGATGAAGATCTTAAAGTGATTGATGTGACTCCTATTGAATCTTTGTTTTCCAATATAAATTTTGATAAAGATGGGACTGGAGATGAAGCAACTTTAGTTAAAAGGCGTTCCAATGAATCGGAGTTTTTAGATCTTGATGCAAAAATTGATAAAAGTGGGATTCGAGAGGTCAAAACTTTAAGTAGCAATGAACCTACTCTTTTGGATTTCAAGGAATTTAATTATGATAATTGTTCTTTAATAGATTGTATTTCCTTTTTGCAATCCATGTTGAATTCTCCTCATGCTTATAAACAAAACAAAGCTTTTACTAAACATATCGTTGATGCTATGATGCAATCTTTTGAAGAAAAGCTTGAATTGGAAGTTTCTATCCCTAGAAAACTTTATGATGATTGGGAACCTACTATTAAGATTAAGATTAAAGATTATGAGTGCCATGCTTTGTGTGATTTGGGTGCTAGTGTTTCCACGATTCCAAAAACTTTATGTGATGTGTTAGGTTTCCGTGAATTTGATGATTGTTCTTTAAATTTGCATCTCACGGATTCCACTATTAAGAAACCTATGGGAAGGATTAATGATGTTCTTATTGTTGCAAATAGGAATTATGTGCCCGTAGATTTCATTGTTCTTGATATAGATTGCAATCCTACATGTCCTATTATTCTCGGTAGACCTTTCGTTAGAACGATTGGTGCAATTATTGATATGAAAGAAGGAAACATTAGATTTCAATTTACGTTAAGGAAGGGCATGGAACATTTTCCTAGAAAGAAAATTAAATTGCCATATGAATCTATTATGAGAGCTACTTATGGATTGCATACCAAAGATGACAATACCTAGATCTATTCGTGTTTTTATGCCTAGCTAAGGGCGTTAAACAATAGCGCTTGTTGGGAGGCAACCCAATTTTATTTTTGTTTTTACTTTTTTTGGTTCTGTTTTGTAATAAATAATTCATCTAGCCTCTGGTTAGATGTTGTTTTATGTTTTAATTAGTGTTTGTGCCAAGTAAAACCTTTGGGATGGCTTATGGTGATAGTTGATTTGATCTTGCTGAAAAACAGAAACTTTTGCGTCCAGTATCAGAATTTTATTAATTCACTGGAGAGTTGAAAAACCCTGAATGTTTTATACGAGATTTATATACAAATTTCCTCCGTTTTAATAATTCTCAGAATTTTTGGAGTTACAGAAGTATTAGAACAATTCGGATCTTCGCAGACTGTTCTGTTTTTGACAGATTCTGTTTTCTTTGTGTTGTTTGCTTATTTTGATGAATCTATGGGTAGTATCGGGGGGTATGAACTATGGAAAAGTTGGAATACAGTAGATATTACACCAATATAAATAAATAATGAGTTCACAATAGTACCAAGGTGGTGATTTATTTTCTTATACTAACGGAGCTTATGAGATTTTCTGTTGAGTTTTGTGTTGTGAAGTTTTCAAGTTTTGGGTAAGGATTTGATGGACTACGGAATAAGGAGTGGCAAGAGCCTAAGCTTGGGGATGACCAAGGCACCCCAAGTTAATATTCAAGGACAACCAAGAGCCTAAGCTTGGGGATGCCCCGGAAGGCATCCCCTCTTTCGTCTTCGTCTATCGGTAACTTTACTTGAGGCTATATTTTTATTCACCACATGATATGTGTTTTGCTTGGAGCGTCTTGTATGATTTGAGTTTATTTTAGTTTGCCACAATCATCCTTGCTGTACACACCTTTTGAGAGGGACATGCATGAATCATGAATTATTAGAATACTCCATATGCTTCACTTATATCTTTTGAGCTAGGCAATTTTGCTCTAGTGCTTCACTTATATCTTTTTAGAGCACGGCGGTGGTTTTATTTTATAGAAATTATTGAACTCTCATGCTTCACTTATATTATTTTGAGATTCTTTAAACAGCATGGTAATTTTCTTTGGTTATAAATTTAGTCCTAATATGATAGGCATCCAAGAGGGATATAATAAAAACTTTCATATAAAGTGCATTGAATACTATGAGAAGTTGATTCCTTATGATTGTTTTGAGATATAAAGATGGTGATATTAGAGTCATGCTAGTGAGTAATTGTGGATTTGAGAAATTCTTGTGTTAAGGTTTGTGATTCCCGTAGCATGCACATATGGTGGACCGTTATGTGATGAAGTCGGAGCATGACTTATTTATTGATTGTCTTCCTTATGAGTGGCGGTCGGGGACGAGCGATGGTCTTTTCCTACCAATCTATCCCCCTAGGAGCATGCGCGTAGTACTTTGTGTCGATAACTAATAGATTTTTGCAATAAGTATGTGAGTTCTTTATGACTAATGTTGAGTCCATGGATTATACGCACTCTCACCCTTCCACCATTGCTAGCCTCTCTAGTGCCGCGCAACTTTCGCTGGTACCATACACCACCATATACCTTCCTCAAAACAGCCACCATACCTACCTATTATGGCATTTCCATAGCCATTCCGAGATATATTGCCATGCAACTCTCAACCATTCCGTTTATTATGACACGTTCCATCATTGTCATATTGCTTTGCATGATCATGTAGTTGACATCGTATTTGTGGCAAAGCCACCGTTCATAATTCTTTCATACATGTCACTCTTGATTCATTGCACATCCCGGTACACCGCCGGAGGCATTCATATAGAGTCATATTTTGTTCTAAGTATTGAGTTGTAATTCTTGAGTTGTAAGTAAATAAAAGTGTGATGATCTTCATTATTAGAGCATTGTCCCATGTGAGGAGATGGATGATGGAGACTATGATTCCCCCACAAGTCGGGATGAGACTCCGGACAAAAAATAAAAAATAAAAGAGGCCAAAAAAAAGAAGAAAAAAATGAGAGAAGGCCCAAATAAAAAAATAAAAGTAAAAAATGAGAGAAAAGAGAGAAGGGGCAATGTTACTATCCTTTTACCACACTTGTGCTTCAAAGTAGCACCATGATCTTCATGATAGAGAGTCTCCTATGTTGTCACTTTCATATACTAGTGGGAATTTTCATTAGAGAACTTGGCTTGTATATTCCAATGATGGGCTTCCTCAAATTGCCCTAGGTCTTCGTGAGCAAGCGAGTTGGATGCACACCCAGTTAGTTTCTTTTTGAGCTTTCATAAACTTATAGCTCTAGTGCATCCGTTGCATGGCAATCCCTACTCACTCACATTGATATCTATTGATGGGCATCTCCATAGCCTGTTGATACACCTAGTTGATGTGAGACTATCTCCCTCTTTTTGTCTTCTCCATAACCACCTTCTATTCCACCTATAGTGCTATATCCATGGCTCACGCTCATGTATTGCGTGAAAGTTGAAAAAGTTTGAGAACATCAAAAGTATGAAACAATTGCTTGGCTTGTCATCGGGGTTGTGCATGATTTGAATACTTTGTGTGATGAAGATGGAGCATAGCCATACTATATGATTTTGTAGGGATAAGCTTTCTTTGGCCATGTTTTTTTGAGAAGACATAATTATCTTGTTAGTATGCTTGAAGTATTATTGTTTTTATGTCAATATTAAACTTTTGTTTTGAATCATAAGGATCTGAACATTTATGCCACAATAAAGAAATTACATGGATAAATATGTTAGGTAGCATTCCACATCAAAAATTCTGTTTTTATCATTTACCTACTCGAGGACGAGCAGGAATTAAGCTTGGGGATGCTTGATACGTCTCCAACGTATCTATAAGTTTTTATTGTTCCATGCTATTATATTATCTGTTTTGGATGTTTTATATGCATTAATATGCTATTTTATATTATTTTTGGGACTAACCTATTAACCTAGAGCCCAGTGCCTGTTTCTGTTTTTTCCTTGTTTTTGAGTTTCGCAGAAAAGGAATACCAAACGGAGTCCAAACGGAATAAAACTTTTGCGATGATCTTTCTTGGACCAAAAGGAAACCAGGAGACTTGGAGATGAAGTCGGAGGAGCCACGAGGCGGCCACAAGGACGGAGGGCGCGCCCCCCACCCTTGTGGGCCCCTCGTGCACCTCCTGACCTAATTCTTTTTCCTATATATACTCTTATATGCCCAAACCACCAGAGGCATCCACAAAAATACTTTTCCACCGCCGCAACCTTCTGTACCCGTGAGATCCCATCTAGGGGCCTTTTCCGACGTCCTGCCGGAGGGGGATTCGATCACGGAGGGCTTCTACATCAACACCATTGCGCTTCCGATGAAGCATGAGTAGTTTACCTCAGACCTACGGGTCCAGAGCTAGTAGCTAGATGACTTCTTCTCTCTCTTTGATTCTCAATACCATGTTCTCCTCGATGTTCTTGGAGATCTATTCGATGTAATACTTTTTGCGGTGTGTTTGCCGAGATCCGATGAATTGTGGATTTATGATCAGCTTATCTATGAATATTATTTGAATCTTCTCTGAATTCTTTTATGCATGCTTTGATATCTTTGTAATTCTCTTCGAACTATCGGTTTGGTTTGGCCAACTAGATTGGTTTTTCTTGCAATGGGAGAAGTGCTTAGCTTTGGGTTCAATCTTGCGGTGTCCTTTCCCAGTGACAGTAGGGGCAGCAAGGCACGTATTGTATTGTTGCCATCGAGGATAAAAAGATGGGGTTTTCATCATATTGCTTGAGTTAATTCCTCTACATCATGTCATCTTGCTTAATGCGTTACTCTGTTCTTTATGAACTTAATACTCTAGATGCATGCTGGACAACGGTCGATGTGTGGAGTAATAGTAGTAGATGCAGATTCATTTCGGTCTACTTGACACGGACGTGATGCCTATATTCATGATCATTGCCTTAGATATCGCCATAACTTTGCGCTTTTCTATCAATTGCTCGGTAGTAATTTGTTTACCCACCGTAATATTTTCTATCTTGAGAGAAGCCTCTAGTGAAACCTATGGCCCCCGGGTCTATTTTCCATCATATTACTTTCCGATCTACTATTTTGCAATCTTTTATTTTCAGATCTATAAACCAAAAAACCCAAAAATATTTACTTTATCTTTTGTTTAGTTTTACCTATCTCTATCAGATCTCACTTTTGCAAATAACCATGAAGGGATTGACAACCCCTTTATTGCGTTGGGTGCGAGTTGTTTGATTGTTTGTGCAAGTATTCGGTGATTTGTGCGTTGTCTCCTACTGGATTGATACCTTTGTTATCAAACTGAGGGAAATACTTATCTCTACTTTGCTGCATCACCCTTTTCTCTTCAAGGCAAAAACCAACGCAAGCTCAAGAAGTAGCAAGAACCTATACCCCTCTTAATAGTACAGATGTCCTATGACTCAATTGAATGAAAGAAGAACAACGAAATGAATACAACATCTTCACTTTGTCTTCGACTTCCATCGCTGCAGTCAATTTCTTCGGACGACGATTCCGAATCAAAAAGCTTTGCTTCAGCGGTAAACTTTCGAGGGGTCGATTCCTTAACATCAATCTGTTCGACTATATAACATTAACAAATATAGCTCGTTCTTCTCAGCAACACAGATATACTTCAGTGAAGTTCCTCGAATTTAGCATCGGAGACAACATTCTCTTCGGTTGTGTATGGACCTTTTCTCTCTGTATGCACTAGCAAACAAATCATTCCATGCCTGTTTCTGTCAATAATCTCCAAAACACAAGGTAGGCAGATATTGCACCAACAATCTCCCCCTTTTTGGGCGATTGTTGAAAAAACAGATCACATAGAAGGATAGGTAAATAATGGAATGTAATGCGAAGGATAGTAAGAGACGAGAGATAATTACGAAGATAAATCACTCTCCTCTTGAAGATATGCTTCAGAGCATGAAAGGACCGGAGGGAGACGAGATTATTCTTCATATAAGTGACATTGATTTATGATTTCATACTTGACTTCTTTCAATGCACTCGACGGTGTCTGAGGTGATTCCTGTCACAAAATCTTCGAAGAGAATTAGATATAAGATGTACTTTGAAAGATTTGTGACGAAAGATATAACATGAAGGTTTTCTCATAACACAATTTGGATCCACACGAGATGTAGTTTTCCTGCATGTTAGATATTTGATACGATCAGAGCAAGATAAAGCAAGAATATGTTGCTCGGAGTGGATATGCTTCAGATGTGGTTTCCCTGCGATACAGACGATAATAAGAGAAATAATTGCGAAGGAAAAACACTTTGTCAGTGAATCATATAGCCTTCACAATGTAAGGCATAAAAGCTTAGAATGGCATTCTCGTCCTACAAGGTTAGATAATGAAGGATAACAATCAGTGCATATCCAACCATAACAGTTATAATTCATTTAGTACTCGAAGTACTTCTCCCCCTTGTTATCATCACTTGATGATTTCCTGTTCTTCTTCGAGGAGCAAATATTTTTCCCTGTAAGATAGATAATTATCGAGGGTAATCATTTCAAGGGAAAAACACATTCGATGGTACCTGCAAACAAATAGTACGAAGCAAATAGCATTGCAGGAGGGGGGTTATTAACGTTACATGGCGATCGAGTATTTCAACAACACAAGCGGTGCGTTTAGTTCATGAAGCAAATTGTTCGAGGGAAAACCAAAATGCGAATGAAAACACCCTGCAAGAACCCCGATAAACTATCACTCGATGTAATTCTCCCCCCTTTTGTTAACAAGTGTCAAAAAGGAATGAGAAATCATACGAGGAACTACTCTGTGGGAGAATCCTCAGAATCAGAATTAAAACCACTCGACGAATCAGAATCCGAAGAGTGAGGAATGGTCGAGGCAGAAGCAGGAGTGGCAGCATGGGCTCTAGATGACTTTGAGCGATGAACATCTGGCTTGAAGATAAGAGTACCGACTGTGTCTACAATTTCATCATCATGGCCGACAAACAATAGGTCAGTTGAAGCAGAATGCTGTGGGAGCACTGGAGTTTGTCTTTGAATGCGAGGAACAACAAGTAAGTCCAGGAATTCATACTCCTTCATGATGCCCTTTTTAGCTAAATCCTTACGAGAGTAATGCTGCCTTAACAGAGTCCATGAGCGCTTCTTAGCCTCCTTCTCATGTAGAAGAATTTGGCGAGTATGATTATGAAGAAAATTCAGTTCAGTCATTAGCTCTAGATTTTCCTTTCTATCCAGCTTAATGTGGCTTTCCAGTGTCTGCTGTGTGCGAATGCAAATCTCATAAAGAGATGGATTTTCCTTATGAGGGATTACAACCCTGGCTTTCTTGATCTTCGGTGCATTTTCAGACGCAGACGTAGTGGCAGCAGTATCAATAGGTTCCTTCCCTTTTCCAATATCCTTCACTATGCATAGAGTATCACGAACTGGTGGCATGAACACCTTCAGAATATAGGCTTAGAAGAATTTCTCATTGGTGAGCTGCTCGATCGCAAACATGATCCATGGAGCATAAGGTTTCAGTGACTGAGGGCTGTCAGCTGCACATGCGAGGTTTCGAATAAAAAGGTCAGGAATATCAAACTTAATTCCTTGAGACATGGCCAGAAGTGCATTTCCCACAATGCCATGGATGGAATTTGGTTTGTTCGTTGGTGTGAGAGTATTGCACAGAATGTGAAATAGCACTTTGTTGTCATAGGCCAACTTCTTTGGATCAACATCAATGCATTCATCACCAACCATGGTGGGATCCATCAGGATGTGGAGTTGTGCTTCGGACACTTGCCAGTAATGCAGCATGTGCTCTCTATCCCTCTCAAACTCACATCGAGGAAGATTTATCATTGCCAAAAATAGATCTGCTGAACATTTGATACTTTCTCTGCCAGTCATCCATTCAAGAGTCCTGGAAGAGGTGTTGCCAAGTTCTCCTGTGATATATAGCATGGCATAGAATTGAAGGATAATCTCTCTGTTCCAGCCATGATTGAAGCGCATGAATCCTTTCAGGAGAGCATGTTCAATATGCTCGATTGCATGGAGGAAACATGGCATTTCTTCAAGCTCAACGAAGTTTAAAATCTTGTGATTGAAAATCCTATTCTTGCCAAACAAGATCCGAGCATAATAAACAGCTTGCTCTTCAGTCCAGAACCTCGGTGACAGTGAAGTTCTTTCTCCTTCGTAAGGGCTGACCCCAAAGAATGCTAGCTTCGAGAAATGAAGTTGTTCATTAAATGCAGGGCCATTGGGGCCATACTCAGCTGGAAATAGCGAAAATGATTCCTGGGGATATTTTTGATTCTCTTCATCACTAATTTCCATCAGCTGAACATCATCAGAAGCTGGCACATTTTCATCGATTGGCTTTAATGGGGCAAGAGGCCTTTTTGCATTCTCTGGAGCTGATGGCATTGGGGCACTGGTCTGTCCTTCAATTTCCTTCTCTGGAACTCCTTCAGCGGCTTTCTTATTCTCAGGCATTAGGGCCTTTTCTTCCGGTGAACTCTCAATAGTAGGGGGCTCGATAGCTTCTTCGGTCACTTGGGTCACTACAGCTTCTCCTTCGGCCTACTGAGGCAAAACTAGTGGTACATCTTGCTGAGGCAACACTGGTGGTACATCTGCTGGTACTTCTTGTTCATGAGCCATGGGCTCCTCATCTTTCTTTTCTTCTTGTTCTGGCTGTGAAGCCGAAGAACCAGGAGCGAGATCAACCTCCATCTGGGTAGGGGCACCAGATGAGGAGACAGGGGTGGTATTTCCTCGGGGAGCAACTTGCTCCCCCTCAAGCTTATCATCTTCCTTGATGGATCCGGAGGGCTCAACTTGCATATTCTTCAGAGGCGATGAAACAGCCTTCTCTACCTCAATCTCTTCGTCAACCACTTCTTCAGGGGCTTGCTGCTCGGGCACGACATTTTCTTTGTCATTCTGGTTCATAAAGATATCCACCACATCAGGTTCTTGAGCAACTGTGGTAGGAATGATAACTGCCACAGGCTCAACTTATTGCACAGTGTCTTCCTCGTGATGAGGAGATGGTGGTATCTGTTGCAGTGGAGCGCTTGTGTCGACAGGAGCATCAGTTTCTATAGATTGAATTTGGCGAACTGAGATTGCCTTCGGCTTATTTACTCTTGCCTTAGCTTTCTGACGCTTCTCTTCTCTTTATCTACGTCGAGCAAGATCTACTTGACGTTTAAGCTCATCATTTCTTCGATCACAAAGCTGAGAGACATCCATCTTCAGCTTTGAGTGCCACTCAATCTTGTTGTTCCTCATAACAGTGAGGGCTTTGGTAATCTCAAGAATCCCCTTGTTCATGTTTTTCCTTTCAGACTCAGCATTGGCATTCTTCCTCATTTGCTCAAGGAGTTTCTTGTCCTCGACAGCTTGGTTTAGTTCCTTGGTAATCTCTCTCAGCTCAGCGAAGTGCTTTGCTACCATCTTGGTTACATCATCAGGCAGACCCAAGCTGCTCAGATCAGTTGGTTTTGCATCATCGGAAGCACCTTCAATGATATCAAAAATAAGATAAAATTCATACTTCAGTTCCTCTGTGGAAGCAGGAACAATTGTCTTGGCCTTCTTGGCAGCAACAACAACTTTTTCATCAGGCAACAACTTTCTCTTTGTTGCAGGGACAGCAGAACCCGAAGGTTTATTTGATGCCATGGTAGCAAGCCTTGGTGACGATCTCAACGGAGGCGAAACTTTTGCTGGAGAGGGTGTTTGGTACGGCTTGTCCAAAAGAGCTCGTTGATCATACATAGGAATTTCTTCGGCAACATTATCATCGGAAGAATCATCAGATGAGGCAGATGCTGCCTTCCTTGATTTTCTTGCAACTAATTTCTTTCTCGAAGCTTGAGGAGAAACAGACTTCCTCTTCTTCTTTTCTTTTCGGGCAGAGGCCCGTTCCTTCTTCTCTTGCACATCTTGTTGAGTTAACTCAACATTTCTTTGTTCCACCTGATTTTTCTTCGAGGCCTTGGCTTCACGCATGGTCTTGGCCTTTGCTCTCTTTTCCACTTCCTCGGGGAAATCAGCAGTTGTCTTTAATGAATCAGCATGAGCACTGGCGGGAGGAGCTGGCCTAACTTTTTCATCATCTTGACCTAGGCAGCCCTCTGCGATGCAGTCATTCCATCATGGAGTGAATGTAAACATGATCTGATATTTCCTTCGGACGTTCTCATAGTTGAACCATTTCTTCGCCCAATGACGGCGAATCTTCTGCAACCTGTTATTTCTTTCGGTGGCAGTTTCAATTCCAGGTGGAGTTTTGTAAGTTTCGGGATCGGACATCTCAGCCGCGGTGTTCCTCTCTCTACCGCGACGACCCTTCTTGGGATTTCCATCAGAGAACAAGGTTTTGGAATTGGTGACTTGCTCATCCTCAGGATGACTGTGAGCTGAGGGAATATCATCTTCTTCTTCATCAGAATCTGACTCAGATTTCTTCTTCGGCACCTTTGGCGGCTCAACTGATTTTCTTTCACCAGCCAACTTTTCTTTATCAGCCACACACGGCAGCTGAGGGATTTCTTCCTCGGACCCAAACTGCTCTTCCAAACTATGAGCCATGACCACTCCTGAGAGAAAAACAACAATGCGAGGGAAAATAGGAAGGGGTCACAAACATGCACAGAAGCAATTTTTGAGTGAAAATGACAAGTTTTTCGGAAGCAGCGAAGGAATCCATGGTATGCATATTTGAAGGTATCATTGATACAATTGCATATCAGAGTGACAACTTATCTAATCTTTCGGAAGCATATACATGAACCCTAGATCTCAAAAGACTGGTACGAGGGAAAAGCTACAAACCATACAAGCCATGACTTAGAGAGCCCTAAAGATCTACCGCAAGAAAATAAAACAGGAGAAATTGCATCGGTAAGAACAACCCTAGAACAGAGGAACGAATTGGCTAGATCCAGATCTAAGTGCCCTAACTTGGCAGCAAAGATCATCGACGGCAGCGTGGGAGAGAAGATGTACCGCACTGGCGCGACCAACGGCGGCGGGGCTTCACCAGAGTTGCACGGCGAGGCACGACGTCGACGTTGCTCTGAGCTCGGGCTCGAGCGGAGAGCGAGATGAGGGGTTTGAGGTTGAACAGAGAAAGAACAAAGGAGGAAGGCGCCAATAGAATGGGTTTATATAGTCCGAGGGCGAAACCGCTTCCTCCGAGATCCACAGCCAAAAAGCACATGACGTTCCACATTCAACGGATGAGATCACGATCGTGAGATCGTGGGCATGTGTCAGCCATTTCGTGCGAAAATCTCGGTAACTGAATAGAATGCTGAAGGGTTTGAGGAAGCACAAGTGCCAAAACAGATGAAATTTTGAAGTTGATTTCATTCACGACAAAGGACGTCGGATTGAAATCTTCTTCAGATCAAGTTGCATGTTCATGACGGAGAACAAAGACAAGATGAGAAAGACCAAAGGGAAAAATAGAACACAACCCCAACTGAAGGCAAAAACGAGGAATGAAAAACACAAACACGGCGAACGAAAACACAGAGAGTTAAGAACCAACAAAGATTGATCTCAGGGCTTTATAATAAATGTGAGATATCCCTGAGAGATTTCCCAGCAAGCGAGGATTAGTTCTTCTTCACAACCCACTCTTGCGTGGGTGGTGAGGATGTCGTTTGCTTGGACTGAGTAGGAGTATTCCTTCGGCGAGGCCTGTAAGACACCTGTGCATTTTGATGATAATCATATGAATATGCATTGAAGTTATTTCCAGATGTATGGATGTAATGATTTGAAGAGGTACGCATGTACTCCTTCTGACGCAGGTTAGGATGATAATCATTCGAGAAAGATTCTAAAGTAGACTGTGAATAATATCCATTTCCTCGTCGAGAGTTATCCTGCACAGTCAGGTTAGAAGTGCCAGACAAATTTTCAACAATGCACTTCTTTACCCAGATTTGCTTCTTGGGTGATCCTGTCCTGCAGTTAGTTCCAACATATCGAGCGAAACTTCACCATTCTGTTGTTTGAAGACTTTGTAATTTGAGTCGTCAGACTTGTCAGTATCAACAAGAATGGGTGAGTGATAACCAGTTAGGTTAGAGTTTCAGGTTCGAGGGTTTTACTCTTTGCAAGAACCCAAGTTGTTTGAGGATACTGCTCGGGAGTCCAATAGGATCCATCCACATTGAGTTTCTTTTCGAAACCTAATCCTTCTTTCAGAGGGTTTTTGCACAGTATGGACTTCTTGAGCACATCACATAGGGTTTGATGCCCTTTTAGGCTCCTTAGCATTCCAGTCTCAAGTAAGCCCTTTAGCCTGCAATTTTCTTCAGTAATAGCAGCAAAATCCTCGGAAGAGGGGTTAGTAGTACCAATTTTAGCAGTAGCAATATTCTTAACAACAGTATTAGAAGTTTCAGCATGAGAATCAGCATTGCTATGTTCTAGGCATTTTAAGCATGGAGGTACAAAATCATCAGGAAGTCAAACAGATTGCTCGGCGAAGAGAGAAGCCTTCTCTAATACCAGCTCGATATGAGATTCTTTCAGTGACATGAGTTCTTGATTCCTATTAAGGATTTTATCTGATAAATTCTTGTAGTCAACTGTAAGTGAATCATATCGATTGGTAAGATCATCAATAGTTGATGAAAAAGCATCTTGCTCTTCGATCAACTTTTGATTCTTCTCCATCTCTTCGACCAGTAATCCTTCGGTTTTCCTAAGATTTCTCTCAAGCATTTCAAGTTCATCATGTGGAGATTTTGCAATCTTGACCAGCTTGGCATAGGAAATATATTCAGGTGAATATTCATTCATGGATCTTTGGTGTTTTGTTGATACCTGATCCTTTGATGATTTTGCCATGAGGCAGAAAACGATCGGTTCATCATCGCTTGAAGCATCATCATCAGAGTCTGACTCGAGTGAGTTCTCAGATGACTTATAGGCAATGAAGGCATTGCTCCTTCCAATACTTTTGTAGAATTCTTCATCATCTGATTCAGAGTCTGTTGCCTCATCTTCAGAGTCCAGGGTTATATCAGCACATGCTCTATTCAGCCATGATATTCTCTTCATATTTGATTTGATGGTTGCTCTTGCTTTTACGTCAGTGACTGGTCTTGTCGAAGAAGATGAGGATGGTTCATTTTTCTTCGAGAGCTTAGTATGATGATCCATTCGTGTGAATCCACTGCAGTGAAGGTATTTCCATCTGTTGCTAGGTTTTCCTTCCCAGCATGGACAGTCTGCAATGAGATGACCGAGTTGTTTGCACTTGAAGCACTTCATTTCTTTCAGAGGCAATCTTCTTCTTGACGATTCAGGTACGTCAAACTCGTCTTCATTTGTGAGGCAGATATTTTGCCTTTTGAGATCACTTAGCCTTTGTGTGAGCATTTCAAGTTCTCTGGTGATGGTGTGTTGATTCTCAACATCTTCTTCTTCTTCTTCTTCTTCAGAACTGCCATAGTGTGAGAGAATTTCTCCTTCACTTTCCAAAGAAGATTCTTGATTGGCATTTTCCAGTTCCATCTTTTTTTCATGAATCGATAGTAGAGTCATGACCTCAACATAGTGAAGCTCTTCACAGTCTGGTCTCTGTTTGATTTCAGCTACAATGGGATCGAAGGATTCATCAAGAGCAGTCAGTAGCTTGTTGACCACATCTCTATCAGTGATATTAGTTATTCCTCGCTGGTGCAGTCTTTCGACAATGTTTTTCAATCGATCAGTGAGTTCCATAGCACTTTCTTTATGAAGACTTCTAAATCCAGTGAACATAGCATGAAGCATTTGAAGGTGAGGATCTGATCTGGCAACAAATTATTCATGAGCATTGTTGATGGCATCACAAATTTGCTTTGCAGTATTGAGCCTTTGGAACCGAAAGAAAATGTCTTTTGATAGACTGCTACAGATGACATCTTTTGCTTGAGCATCCAACTGCAGATTTGCTTCATCATCGGTGTTGAGATTGTTCAGTTGTTGAATGGTGTAGCCATCTTCCACAATCTGCCACAGATCATAGTTGATAGCTTGAATTCTGATTCTCATTCGTTCCTTGCAGTACAGATAGTCATTTCCATCAAAGATAGGAAATCTTTCAGAGTGCGAGGATCTACCTGCATAGGACATACTCAAAACTCCAAGGACGTTAGACCTTTAATAAGCAGAGACAGGGAGAACCCGCTCTGATACCAATTGTTGGGACCGAGAGTATATCGACCAGAGGGGGGGTGAATGGGAGATTCAAAATTTCTTTCAAAAGTATTGAAACTGATCCCAATCACATCATCGAAATTAAAGATCGGTAGATATGGGTGCAATGAAGCTCGCTACTGAGGAACAAAGCCTTCAAGGTAAGATGCAATAATGATTCGAGCATAGGATACAACAGGCTTGATGATGACGATGGTAATACAACATGCCAACCGAACTAAAATCATGAATAAGAACTGGAGTAGAGCTGTGATGGATAATTATGAAGGACAACAACACAGGCTATGAATGACAATGAACTCGGCGAGAGATAAGTTGAATGATAAGCAGCAGAGGGTAACAGATCAGATATCTATCATCACAGAGCACACAAAATGACTGCCAAAAGTAATGCAATGAACAAAATAGAACCAGTGGTGCTCGATGGCGACAGAAAGATTTGGTAGACCAGTTCACCCTTCTGCCAAAGGGCTACGTCTGGTTGGAGGGGCTGTGACTTAACATGGAAGTTAAACTCTCTTCACCCTATTCTCCTTCAACACAGAGCTAATCAGACTCAGGTTGATTTCACTCGTGGTAGATACTTGTCGACGATCTCCAAACCTTCTGTCGACCTTCGCGAACCGCAATCACTCTTGGTTGCTGAAGATCTAGCTCGGTGAAGACAACACTCTTCGACACTCGAGCTAAAACCTATCTGTCTAGAGAGTGCACAGCTCTCAAGAGTAATAGGTACAAGAACTCTAACTCAGAACTACTGTGATGCTAAACCACTTTCTAAGTTTGGGCTCTTGATTTTTCTCTCGGTGGATCTTAAACTCAAATCACTCGGAGAGGGGTTGCTCAAATCAATCTTCTCAGAAATCACAAGCGGAGCAGCCAACGGACAATGTTGGAGCAGGGTGG
Organism: Thinopyrum elongatum; assembly: GCA_011799875.1. Lineage (NCBI taxonomy): Eukaryota > Viridiplantae > Streptophyta > Magnoliopsida > Poales > Poaceae > Thinopyrum > Thinopyrum elongatum. The sequence continues at coordinate 188,316,397 of CM022302.1, forward strand.
TTATTTATAGCCGCAACCTTCCCAGATGGGAAATGACCAAATTAGACATTGGGATTAGCCAATGGCCAAACGACATGAGTCCAACGGTCGGATTTGAGCACAACGGTAACATTGCTTGCGGAGCAAGTAATGCTAACTCCTCGGTCTGAGACAAATCTCTCGCAGCAAAGAAGATCACAGTCTCTTGCTGACAAGTATTTTCTCGAAACACAAAGAGATTTCTCTCACAACTTTCATAGGTTTTGGCTAAGCATCACAGCGGATGTAAGCATAGAGAACCTATACCCCTCTTAATAGTACGGAGGTCCTATGACTCAATTGAATGAAAGAAGAACAACGAAATGAATACTACGTCTTCACTTTGTCTTCGACTTCCATCACTACAGTCAATTTCTTCAGACGACGATACCGAACCAAAAAGCTTTGCTTCAGCGGTAAACTTTCGAGGGGTCGATTCCTTCACATCAATCTGTTCGACTATATAACATCAACAAATATAGTTCGTTCTTCTCAGCAACACAGATATACTTTAGTGAAGTTCCTCGAACTTAGCACCAGAGACAGCATTCTCTTCGGTTGTGTATGGACTTTTTCTCTCTGTATGCTCTAGCAAACAAATCAGTCCATACCTGTTTCTGTCAACAATCTCCAAAACACAAGGTAGGAAGATATAGCAACAACAGTAGGGGCATAACATTTTCCTCAAAATCTTGTGTCCTTTCTTCATGGTAAGGTTCTCTAAGACTGGGTCTTCATATCTGACAGGTCTGTCGCCAATTCTAAACAACTATCGAAATCTCATGGTGGTCAACAATTTATGGTTTCTCCTGCAGGAAATGGGCCTGGGCTAAATCTCACCGTATATCGTACGATTGGCAACGGTTGCCCGTACATGGATCCATCGTCCTACCATTTCTAAGGTTTAAACAAGGTCTTAACATTGTTGTCTCTCCGCTATGGGTAAGTCACTCTAGATTTACCACTCCAAATAGCAAGAGCGAATGATAAGAGTAAGTCGGTATGGTGATCAATCCATTCCTCACCCAAATCATTACCCTGTATAAGGTTTAGCGAATATCGCATTTCTAACACTTGGGCATTCTCACAAGCATTGCAAAATTTCTCTTGTCCTCGAACTGGGTTCGGTTAAATCCATTGATTCTGCAAGCTGAACAGACATCTATCATTTCTTCAGAACTCTCGGGTTTTCGTATTCTCCTTAGAAACGTCTGTTGATCTGATCTCAGATTTTTCCAAATTTCTTCCTTCATCAATGTTATATCTGCTCCTTATCAAATCCTAGGCTAGTGGGTTATGAGCCCACTTCAATCACTTGTACATCCTTAACTCATCCTTGGAGTTACTATTGTTCCATATTCCAACATTACACCACCTTTAAATCCAATAGTACTTCCTTTCTTCATAACCATCATATCAAAAACAAACTCCAACTCCTTTTGTCCAAACTCTGCTTTGTGGAGTATCATTATCCTTCCCATTGGTAAAGTGCTCTCACAGGGTACTACCACCCGTTAAAATGAAATGCACAAATTAATCCATAGACCATATTTCTCATATCCTCAAAAATAGTCAAAATCCGTGTTCATAAAGTAACAACTCAAACAATTCAACATATGAGATTCCAGACAGATTAACTTTATTTATTCATGAACCATTACAATATCTGAGACTTTCATTACATAACTCAACTCCACATTCTTATGACAAGAAAAGTGTTTCCTACTACACTTATTACTGATATCAAAAATTTCAGCTACTCAACTCCAGCTTTCTTCTTGTCTGGGCATTTATTTGCATAATGTCCAGCTTCCCTGTAGCGAAAACAGATGATTTCTGACAAGTCTCGGGGCTTCTTGGTGATTATGTACTCTCCTTGGGTTCTCGGCTCCTTTCCTGGGCACATATTGGCGTAGTGAACCGGGGTCCTGCACTTGAAACAAGTGACATCACTCAGGTCCCTCGCCGCAGGAATTGGGCGGTCCTTGGTATATCTTCTCTTCTTCTTCCTGGATGTCTTCGTACTTATCAAGGCTCCTATTTCCTGTGGGTCATACTCAAATTCCACCATCTGGAACTCTCCCAGATATTGTTGACTCTCCTTCGGGTAATTCTGAGAGATATGTCCTTCTTCTACACAGGAGTAGCATGCCTTGGTGCAGTGTACGATTGGTTTGTCTTAAGGTGTATTTTTAACTTCTTCCTTCATCATAGGTACTTCCGGTTGGTTACAGAGAGCTTCTTTCATTCCTTCTTTCTATTGTCGGATGATCTACTGCACCTTGGGGTATGCACTGAGCAGGGTAATGAGTAGTTCCTTCACACAAGAAACAACTCACCTGCCTAGTTGGGCATTCTTCCTCCGGGTGATTTTCCTCACAATGAGGGCATCCATCCTTGTGTTCTTCCTGGGCGTGTCCTATTTCTCCACAGATCTTGCATCCACAAGGCTTCTTCATTTTGGGGTCACAGGGCTTCTGGATAAGACGAGATCTCGGTAGAATCATCTTGAATTCTTCCCAAGCATTTGCTCCATTATTCCATCCTTGTATAGCTTGATGTATCTCTCGCCATGTTGCAGCACCTTGTGTGATGTGCTATAGGGTGTATGGAACCATATAATCTCCTTCAATACGGTACCCCTTCATGTGATCTTCCATGTTCTGTATCCATTGTGCTACCTCCAGCTGTGTCATCGATCTTGAAAATACAAGTGCATCTTCATTCATCATCTATTGGGTCCAAGGGTTTGGGAATGAGACACGGGAGAGGGATAGAGAGATACACACAATACAAACAATATAGTTTTTAAAATAGGTTTTTTATTTTGTGGCTGTCGAAAAAACACACACAAATGACAGCTCACAAATCATCGTGCCTAACGTGAGTATATAACAGGGGTTTGGTCTTCTAAAAGTCAAATTGGGATTCTTCAGGGTCTTCGGAGTCTTCAATCATTGTAGCTTCAATTCTTCTAATGCCTGGTGAAATCCTTTTACTCTGAAGTGGTCCTCAGTTGATTCTCCGTGTGGTCAAAAGGAAAGGGTATATTCTAACTGTGAGGTGAGAGGGACTATTTGATAAAATCAGAAAAGATGAGAACTAAGGGATCTTTTCAAAATAAACTTTTAGAGATATCCTTTCCTAGGGATTTCCAGTTTCTAGGGTCACGTCCTACAATCAACATGTGCTCTGATACCATCTCTGTAGCGACCTGACCCAATACGGTCAAGTCTCTGTGCTTTATGTGCCATCCCTGGATCAGTATGTTGGCACACACAGTACTTCAATGAAATACCATAACATCACATGTAAAATAAATACCGTAGATCCAGAGTGTACCTTATATATGTCACAGCGGAAACATATCAATAGGGGTGTGGAACTGCAAGTTGAGTGTAGACCGTAAGCCTATACCATAACTCTTACTCGTCGTAGAAGTATCTGCAACATGATAAGTTGCAGCCATGTAGGTCAGTACATTGAATGTACCGGCAAGATCACAGATGAAGACATATGAAAATAACTCTATCACTATATGCAATATGGCTTGGTGGTGGCTCTAAGTTTATACTTTTTGCATAAAGCTGATTTTCCCTACAACAAAGGAGTCAAATGCAAACTATCAGTATGAAAGTTGGTTGTTACTAAGATGGTTCCGCCAACCAATTCTCATATCCCAAAATTATTAATAGACCCACTCATTATAATTAATTGTGTTGAGATTGGCTGATTGTATCATCTCCGGTGCTCATGTTGTCCGTAACCGGGGACACGGCTAATCGATTAGATTGTTACTCTGCAGAGTCTTGTACACTTTACCCGCAAGATTAGATCCCTCCCGTAATGTTTGCGCACTGCCTGGTGTTTGAGAACTGGACGATGGAAACATGGTCTTCCAGAGCGATCATCCGACAGATGTCAATGCCCATAAAATCCTACCGCGCAATCTTACCAACCGGAGTTACGACTAAGTTTAGTATGATCTATTTTTGAGTGCTAGTTTCGTGATCTATCCATCTTTGTAATCAAGTTGAGAGTTATATAATAAAGATTAGTTTGAGTTTTTGCTTCTTTACCTTTTTGTTTCAATCTTAGCAATGGAAATAATGAAAAAGATCATATGCTAATCTTATGGAAAGTAATAACATTACATAAGGAAAAGTATAAGTGGTAAAATTTATGGAAAGTTGACAAATATAGCATTGTCAGTGTCGCAATTCATGAAAGAATTAATAAGGGAAGAGAAGATTCACATGCAAATACACTAACATCTTTTATGATTGTGAGCCCCCATTAAATATTTTACGCCAAATTGTTGATGTTGGACAAGGAAGACAATGTAATGAATTATGTTTGCTTATATTCACATAGAAGTTATATTGTCATAGATCCTCCAACATGTGGTGCTTGCCCAACGATTGCTTGTAATTTGCGTTGGTAGTTCCATGAAGAGGAGAGGATGATGCAGCATAGCAAAGGTAAGTATTTCCCTCAGTTATGAAACAAAGGTTATCAATCCAGTAGGAGAACCAAGCAACACTATGTAAACAACATATGCACATGAACAACAAATACTTGCAACCCAACGCGTGAAGGGGTTGTCAATCCCTTAACGGTATTGAGGTAGATTAAATTGTATGAGATTTGAAAAATAGATCTAACTAAAACACAAAACAAAATAAATAAAAGAAAATTGCAGCAAGGTATTTTTGGTTTTAATATGATAGGAAATAGACCCGGGGGCCATAGTTTTCACTAGAGGCTTCTCTTGAGAAAATAGCATACGGTGGGTAAACAAACTACTGTTGGGGAATTGATAGAAAAGCAAATAATTATGACAATATCTAAGGCAATGATCATGTATATAGGCATCACGTCCAAGATTAGTAGACCAAAACGATTCTGCATCTACTACTATTACTCCACACATCGACCACTATCCATCATTCATCTCGTGTATTAAGTTAATGAAAAAATGGAGTAATGCAATAAGAACACTGACATGATGTAGACAAGATAAAATCATGGATGAATAAACCCCATCTTGTTACCCTTAATAGCAACGATACATGCATGTCATGTCTCTTTCTGTCACTGAGATTTAGCACCGCAAGATCGAACCCATCACAAAGCACCTCTTCCCATGGCAAGATAAATCAATCTAGTTGGCCAAACCAAACCAATAAATCGGAGAAGAAATACGAGGCTATAACAATCATGCATAAAAGAGTTCAAAAAAAAACTCAAATAATATTCATGGATAGAACTGATCATAAACTCACAATTCATTGGATCCCAACAAACACACCGCAAAAAAGAGTTACATCAAATAGATCTCCAAGAACATCGAGGAGAACATTGTATTGAAGATCAAAAAGAGAGAAGAAGCCCTCTAGCTACTAACTACGGACCCGTAGGTCTGTGGCAAACTACTCACGCATCATCAGAGGGGCGGCAAGGATGATGAAGAACCCCTCTGTGATCGTTGCCCCCTTTGGCAGAGTGCCGGAAAAGGCCTCTAGATTGGATCTCGTGGTTTTGGAACTTGAGGCGGCGGAAAAAGTATTTTGTCAACTCCGCTAGGGTTTTTGGGATTTTAGAGTATTTAAAGAGGTGGAGGTAGGTCAAGGGGGTGCCTGTGGGCCCCACTACCCACCAGGGCGTGCCTGAGGCCCCTGGCACGCCCTGGTGCCTAGTGGGCCCCACGAGCGTCCCCTCGTGCCCTCCAGAAGCTTCCTGGTTGTCTTCCTGCCAGAAAAAATCTCCAAAAAGTTCGTGGCATTTGGACTTCGTTTGGTATTGATATTCTGCAAAGTAAAAAACAAGCAAAAAATAACAACTCACACTGGGCACTATGTCAATAGGTTAGTAAAGTTGATAGTAAATGTATATAAATGAAAGGATCGAGAAGAGGGGTCTAGAGGGGGGGGGGTGATTAGACCCTTAACAAGCAAAAGTAGCAGTTTTTAATTTCTTCAAGTTAAGGTTGAGTTTAGCACATGTTAAAGCACTCACAATACATTTCAAGCAAGCATGACAAGAGTATAGGCAGCGGAAAAAGTAAAGCATGCAATTTGCGAGAAAGTAAAGGGATGGGATTGGAGTGTGCAAACATAATGGAGACGCGGAGAATTTTTGGCGTGGTTCCGATAGGTGGTGCTATCGTACATCCACGTTGATGGTGACTTCAACCAACGAAGGGTAAAGGTTGCGCAAGTCCACGGAGGGCTCCACCCACGAAGGGTCCACGAAGAAGCAACCTTGTCTATCCCACCGTGGCCATCGCCCACGAAGGACTTGCCTCACTCAGGTAGATCTTCACGAAGTAGGCGATCTCCTTGCCCTTAAAAACTTCTTGGTTCAACTCCACATCATGACCGAGGCTCCCAAGCGACACCTAACCAATCTAGGAGACACCACTCTCCAAAAGGTAATGGATGGTGTGTAGATGATGAACTTCTTGCTCTTGTGCTTCAAATGATAGTCTCCCCAACACTCAACTCTCTCTCTCAGATTTGGCTATGGTGGAAGAGTGATTTGAGTGCAAAGCAACTAGGGGAAGGCTAGAAATAAAGGTTCAAATGGTAGGAATGGAATCTCTTGATCTCAACACATGAGTAGGTGGTTCTCTCTCATAAAAAGAATGGTGGTAGTGTAGGCACGTTCTGATGGCTCTCTCACAAATGGAGAAGGGGGTGGAGGGGTATATATAGCCTCCACACAAAATCCAACTGTTACACACATTTGGCTCATATCGGTGGGACTGAATAGTTAAACTCGGTGGCACCGATCAGTTCAAAAATGTGAACGTTAGGAATCTCGGTGGGACCGACTGGAACAACTCGGTGGGACCGATATGCTAGGGCTTAGGGCAAACCGCGTCTCGGTGGTGCCGATTGCATCAACTCGGTGAGACCGAAGTGAAGCAATAAGGCAACAGAGAGTTGGTCAAGCCATCTCGGTGAGACCGATTGCTATTTCGATGAGACCAAAATAATTGCAACTGATAACAGGGAGTTGGCAAGGCCATCTCGGTGAGACTGAACTGTTAGGGTTTCTGGCAGTGTATATGTCATATGAACTCGGTGGCTCCGGATAGAAATAATCGGTGGGGCTGAGTTGGAGTTTAGGGTTTGGACATATTTGGATGGAGAAAGTGGCTGAGGGTTTTGGAGCAATATCACTAAGCACTTTAGCAAGTAAGCCATTAAGCAACACCTCATCCCCTTTTAATAGTATTGGCTTTCCTATGGACTCAATGTGATCTTGGATCACTAAATGAAGATGAAGAGTCTTGAGCTTTTGCCAATCTTTGTCCTTAGCATTTTGAAGGGGTTCCACATCCTCTTGTCCTTGCCACTCCATTGTTGAACTTATCTGAACCATGCTAGATAAAACAATTAGTCCAACAAGAGATATGTTGACATTAATTACCAAAATCACCCAGGGAGCACTTGTGCTTTCAATCTCCCCCTTTTTGGTAATTGATGACAACATACACCAAAGCTTTAAGTAAATGATATGAAGATTCGTAAGTAAAGTTTTGGAACAACATGTAACATGCATGAGCTCCCCCTACATGTATGCAATCATGTGAATAAGATAGAAGAACATGTGAATGCATAACATGACAGAGTAGGCAATGAGTTACATGTATCTTGGCTATATGCATCACAGTAAATAATATAGTTGAAAGATGTACCTTCATGTTTATGAATCCCTCTTGCAAACAATATGTGCAGAAGCAAGGGATCATCGTGCACATGAGTGTTTTGCATATACTTACCTTGTGGTTCTTGAGCTGACCTTTGAAGGAGTAAACTTGAGAAAATAGGGTTAGATAACACAAGAACACTCCAAACAAAAAGAATTCCAAGATCCACAAGAGTACCAAGACTGGGATGACATGTAATAGGTGAGTACTACAAAGTTAGTACTTCATTCAAATATAGACATGTCCCCAAAGATCTAAAGATTTGCAATAAGTTCCAAGGATTTTTCTCCGCTTAAGCATAGACTCTTTCTCCCCTTGAATCTATTATTGGATAATGGGAGAAGGTAGGGTGAGATAAAATCAGAGCAAAGATGAATCAATTAAAATCAGAGCAAAAATAAATCAATTACAATTATACTAACATGTCTTTCCCCTCTTAAAGACATGTGACTTCTCTCCTTTTATTAACATGCATCTCTAGAAGAGCTTAGATGTGCTCTCTTTCTCTTGATAAGCTTTGATGTGCTCTCTCTCCCCCTTTGACATCAATTTCCAAGAAGGGCAACTTCAGGAACATGAGTCAGGTAGATGTGGTCCTTGAGAGACACTACAAAGCATCATGTAGGTTAAGATGCTGATAGAGGAAAAGAGTCATTGAGTGGAGCTGAAGAAATAGGCAATATAAGATGGCAGAAAAGTTTTCTCAGTAGTGAAATCAGTGGCGCCGATCGGTTTCAATCGGTGACTCCGAGATAGCAGAGCCACTGAAGGTGCTCATCGGTGAGACCGAGTTAGTCCGTGTCGGTTGTACCGATGAACTGTGCACAAGGAAACCTTGTATTTCAGTCTGGCCGATGGGCTTTCATCGGTGGAACCGAGTTCAACATAGAGATTTTTTTGTCAACTCAGCTCACTTGGTAAATGAAATTTCACAAAGATTTTCAAGGAATTTTCATAAGGATTTTCAAGGAATTAAACTTAGGTACAGAGACACATGAAGTAGAAAACAAAAGAGATCTAGATGATTTTTTTTAAGTTTAGAAGGGAAACACATTAGCAAGAAAACAGGCAATGGAAATGCAATATACAAAAACAACACTAGAGAACTTCATCTAGAGGTGGTCGGCGATAGAGTCACCTATGTTAGAGTATGTTGACTTAGGAGTCAAGTGAGATCACTTGATCATAGGTTATACTCATCATTAAGCTCAAAATGTGGTTGCCATTTTTCATTTAGGCATTTTGATGTATTCACATCTTGTTGAGTTGCTTTAACTCATGACTTGGAGTAAAGATTCTCTAAGATGGAATGACATACCTTGGGTTGTGGTGTTGATCTTGATCATGTAATTGAACTTGTGTTGGATGCTCAAGGTTGATGTGGTCCATCAAGAGTTGTAAACATCCTTTGGAGTTGAACTTCATCTTCCTACATGGGTTAGTCTTGCAAGGAATATCACTTGTGTATCCAAATTGACAATCATGAAATTTTATACCAATTGAGATTTGATATATTGAAATAGTCAAAGGATATGTTGAGTGAGTTCGTGCTTCCTTGATTTCTACAACCAAATCATAGGTACTTGGTGATGTAGAGATCGCTCAAGATGTGAGTGATTTGCAATCTCATAGATTGAGGTTCATCCAAGTACCTACAAGGGTTAGATAACATGCAAGGGTGCAAATACATATCCAAGATAAATGATCATCATCATAAGAGAAAAATCAAGGATTAGTCACATAGGCGCATGCCTTGCATGTATCCAAATGGAATCTCTATTCCAAGTTTGAGGCATCAATGATGTTCAATTCACCTCTCAAACGGAAAAATACCTTTTCATCAAGCGGTTTAGTGAATATATCCGCCAATTGCTTGTCGGTACGAACATGCTTAAGATTGATGTTTCCTTTAGCAACATGATCACGAATGAAATGATGACGGACGTCAATATGCTTAGTTCGAGAATGTTGCACGGGATTGTGAGCAATCTTAATAGCACTCTCATTGTCACAAAGCAATGGAACATGTTTCACATGTATCCCATAATCTTTAAGAGTTTGGGTCATCCAAAGTAATTGAGCACAACATGATCCGGCGGCAATGTATTCCGCTTTGGCGGTGGATAAGGATACCAAGTTTTGTTTCTTGGAGGACCAAGAGACAAGGGATCTACCAAGAAATTGACAATTACCCGAAGTGGACTTCCTATCAACCTTGTCACCGGCATAGTCCGAGTTAGAATAGCCAACAAGATCAAAAGATGACCTCTTAGGATACCAAATGCTAAAGTTTGGTGTATGAATTAAATATTTCACTATCCTTTTCACGGCCTTAAGATGACATTCTTTAGGAGCCGCTTGATATCGTGCACACATGCACACACTTAGCATAATATCAAGATGGGAGGCACATAGATATAACAATGAACCAATCATAGAACGGTAAACCTTTTGGTCAACCGGATTGCCATCCTTAGTCAAGTCAAGATGTCCACTAGTAGGCATGGGTGTTTTCATACCTTTGCTTTCTTGCATGTTGAACTTCTTGAAAAGATCCTTGGTATACTTTGTTTGTGAGAAAAAGGTACCTTCCTTAGTTTGCTTGATTTGCAAACCAAGGAAAAATTTGAGTTCACTCATCATAGACTTCTCAAACTTCTCCGACATTAGCCTTCCAAACTTTTCACTAAAATGGGGATTAGTAGAACCAAATATGATATCATCCACATAAATTTAGCACACAAATAATTCACCATTAACCCTTTTAGTAAAAAGTGTAGAATCAGTTTTCCCAATTTCAAAGCCTTTTCCAATAAGAAACTTAGTCAAGCATTTATACCAAGCTCTAGGAGCTTGTTTAAGACCATAAAGAGCTTTGTGAAGTTTGTAGACATGATTAGGTTTCTTGGGATTAACAAAGCCGGGAGGTTGTTTAACATACACTTCCTCCTTAGTTTCACCATTTAGAAAAGCACTTTTAATGTCCATTTGGTATATATAAAGTGATATCATGGTGATTGGCATAAGCAAGTAAAATGCGAATGGACTCAAGTCTAGCAATGGGGGAATATGTCTAACCATAGTCCATACCTTTGACTTGAGTGTAGCCTTGAGTGATGAGACGGGCCTTGTTGCGTACAACTTGTCCATCTTCATCTTGCTTATTCTGAAACACCCATTCGGTTCCAATGACATTATGATCATCGTTGGGCTTTTCCACCAATGTCCACACTTGATTCCTCTCGAAGTTGTGTAGCTCTTCGTGCATAGCATTTATCCAATCCGGATCCTCAAGGTCTTCTTCTACCTTCATAGGTTCAACACTAGAAATGAATGAGTAGTGTTCACAAAAGTTAGCCAAATGTGTTTTAGAGTGAGTGATTCTCCCAGTTTGAATGTCATCAAAGATTTGTGTGACGGGATGTTCTCTTGAGACTCTTGCTCTAACTCGTGAGAGCTTTTGCTTGGGTTGGGGTGGAACATGCTTATCATCATCTTCTTCTTCTTCATTGTTGGTGGCGTTGTCATTTTCTTGTGGAGGTGGAGAAGGAGGTCGAGGTGGTTCATCTTGTTGTACTTCCTCATTTCCTTCGTCTTGACGTGTTCCACTTGTGGATGCCTCCAAGCCAACTTGTGGTTCACCTTGATGTGAAGTTGAGGCTTTGACTTGAATGGACGAAGTACTCTCCTTCACCTCCGTTGGGCGAATTTTACCAATGGACAAATCTTGGATTGCTTCCGATGGATCTTTGTCTCCTACACCAATTGGCAATTGCTCTACTTGCGAGCCATTAGATTCATCAAACTTTACATCTACTGTCTCTTCAACCTTTCGGGTGAAATTGTTGTAGACATGGTAAGTGTGAGAGTTTGAGCCGTAACCGAGTAGGAAACCTTCATGATATTTAGGAGCAAATTTTGAGCGACAATGCTTATGAAGAATGTAGCACTTTGAGCCAAATACTTGAAAGTATCCAACTTGGGGTTTGCTACCGGTGAGTAGCTTGTATGCCGTTTTGCCGAGAAGCTTGTGAAGATATAGTCGATTCGTAGCATGACAAGTTGTCTCAACCGCTTCCGCCCAAAAGTGTCTTGGCATCTTGTATTCATCAAGCACCGTTCTTGCCATCTCAATAAGTGTCCGGTTCTTCCTCTCAACAACTCCATTTTGTTGAGGCGTGTACGTAACCGAGAACTCATGTGAAATCCCTTCTTCGTCAAGAAAGGTATCCACATTGGCGTTCTTGAACTCCGTTCCATTATAACTTTGAACCTTCTTGTTCTTGACTTCAAATTGGTTTTGGGCCTTCTTGGCGAAGTTCTTGAATATCTTTTGGACCTGCGATTTGTCATCAAGAAAGAACATCCATGTAAATCTTGAAAAGTCATCAACAATGACCAAATCAAAAGAGTTACCACCAAGGCTCTTATAAGCATTGGGATCGAAGAGATCCATGTGAAGTAGCTCAAGTGGTCTTCTCGTGGTCATGATGTTCTTCACGGGATGACTTCCTCCAACTTGTTTTCCTGCTTGACAGGCACTACAAAGTCTACCCTTGTCAAATATAACATCTTTAACACCAAGGATATGATCACCTTTAGTAAGCTTATCAAGACTTCGCATGCCCACATGACCTAACCTTCTATGCCATAAACAACCTTTAGAAGATTTAGCAACTAAGAAAGTACGAGGTTGGGCTCTCTTAGTGAAATCAACAATGTATAGATCACCTCTACAGATACCGGTAAATACCATTCTATGATTATCTCTATGAAGCACTAGGCAATCTACTTCGGTAAATAGAACATTGAAACCAAAGTCGGCTAGTGTAGATGCGGAAAGAAGATTGTAACCAAGAGATTCAACGAGCATAACATTTTGAATAGAGCTATCATTGGATATGGCCACCTTACCAAGGCCAAGTACCTTACCCTTGGAGTTATCTCCAAAAGTTACATACTTGCGTGGGATGTCATTTTTAGCAAGCTCATGGAACATGTCTTCATCTCCGGTCATATGATCAGTCCATCCACTATCGAGAATCCACTCTTTCCCTCCAGCCATGTAGTCACGAAAGTTTGCCATGATACTACGATTTCTCATAGTCTCCTCAAAGTGAATATCACTTTCTTCGTCTTCATCATAATAGCCATGCTCAATGTCATCATCATGTATGTGATCATCACCTAGAGCAAGTGATTCATTAGATTTATGACCATGACAATGTTAAAGTTTATGAATTCTAATTGTCTCCGAAATGATGCTACTAATGACTCCAACATTTCCCTTAGCACGCATAAGATCACAGAGCTCAATTAGACACTCATCAAACTTGGGATCACTAGGCTCCAACTTTTGAAACGCAATGGATTTTTGAAGAATCTCATCTAGATTTTTCAAGGAATAATTTGGAAAGCGTTCTTCAAGATAGTTCCATATAGTATATGCGCACTCAAAAGTAGGTAAGCACACAAGCAAATTTCTAGGCAATCCTCTAATGATAAGATCAATAGTCCTAAGATTGCGAACCATGTCAAGATACTCATCGGGGGTAGGATGCAAAGGATCAATAGGAGGCACGTAAGGGCTAAGAATATACTTGTTCAAATTATATTCATTGAAAATCTCAAGCATCTCATTTTTCCAAGAACCATAAAACTCCCCATCAAGAATAGGCACTCTACGTCTAATACTCCCGAATGTAGACTCATCCATCTTCCTCCAATGGTGATTAAACCAAAGTAATGGAGAACAAAGCTCTGATACCAATTGAAAGGATTGAGAAGCGGGGCCTAGAGGGGGGGGGGTGATTAGAACCTTAACAAGCCAAAGTAGCAGTTTTTTATTTCTTCAAGTTAAGGTTGAGTTTAGCACATGTTAAAGCACTCACAATACATTTCAAGCAAGCATGCCAAGAGTATAGGCAGTGGAAAAAGTAAAGCATGAAATTTGCAAAAAAGTAAAGGGATGGGATTGGAGTGTGCAAACGTAATGGAGACACGGAGAATTTTTGGCGTGGTTCCGATAGGTGGTGCTATCGTACATCCACATTGATGGAGACTTCAACCCACGAAGGGTAACGGTTGCGCGAGTCCACGGAGGGCTCCACCCAAGAAGGGTCGACAAAGAAGCAACCTTGTCTATCCCACCATGGCCATCGCCCATGAAGGACTTGCCTCACTCGGGTAGATCTTCACGAAGTAGGTGATCTCCTTGCCCTTACAAACTTCTTGGTTCAACTCCACATCATGACGGAGGCTCCCAAGCAACACCTAACCAATCTAGGAGACACCACTCTCCAAAAGGTAATAGATGGTGTGCAGATGATGAACTCCTTGCTCTTGTGCTTCAAATGATAGTCTCCCAAACACTCAACTCTCTCTCTCAGATTTGGCTATGGTGGAAGAGTGATTTGAGTGGAAAGAAACTTGAGGAAGGCTAGAAATCAAGGTTCAATGGTAGGAATGGAATCTCTTGATCTCAACACATGAGTAGGTGGTTCTCTCTTAGAAAAAGAATGGTGGAAGTGTAGGCATGTTCTGATGGCTCTCTCACAAATGGAGAAGGGGGTGGAGGGGTATATATAGCCTCCACACAAAATCCAACCGTTACACACATTTGGCTCATCTCGGTGGGACTGAATAGTTAAACTCGGTGGCACCGATCAGTTCAAAAATGTGAACGTTAGGAATCTCGGTGGGACCGACTGGAACAACTCGGTGGGACCGATGTGCTAGGGCTTAGGGAAAACCGCGTCTCGGTGGCGCCGATTGTATCAACTCGGTGAGACCGAAGTGAAGAAAAAAGGCAACATAGAGTTGGTCAAGCCATCTCGGTGAGACCGATTGCTATTTCGGTGAGACCGAAATAGTTGCAACTGATAACAGGGAGTTGGCAAGGGTATATCTCGGTGAGACCGAGATCCGTATCGGTGAGACCGAACTGTTAGTGTTTCTGGTAGTGGCTATGTCATATGAAGTCGGTGGGTCCGGATAGAAAGAATTGGTGGGGCTGAGTTGGAGTTTAGGGTTTGGACATATTTGGATGGAGAAAGTGGCTGAGGGTTTTGGAGCAATATCACTAAGCACTTGAGCAAGTAAGCCATTAAGCAACACCTCATCCCCTTTTAATAGTATTGGCTTTCCTATGGACTCAATGTGATCTTGGATCACTAAAATAGAAATGAAGAGTCTTGAGATTTTGCCAATCTTTGTCCTTAGCATTTTGAAGGGGTTCCACATCCTCTTGTCCTTTCCACTCCATTGTTGAACTTATGTGAACCATGCTAGACAAAACAATTAGTCCAACAAGAGATATGTTGACATTAATTACCAAAATCACCCAGGGAGCACTTGTGCTTTCAATAAAACATCCAAGATTGATCATATAACAGCATGGAATAATAAAAAAATTATAGATACATTGGAGACGTATCACCCAACATCTTTGTTAGCCAAAATTCCGCACCAAGTAGAGATACTACTTGTGCATCCAAAAACCTTAAACCCAATTTCATGTTATGAGAGTCCACTATACCTACCTATGGATTGAATAAGATCCTTCAAGTAAGTTTTCATCAATGCATAAGGCAATAAAAATTGCTTCTAAATATGTTTGATCTTTTATTGTAAGGAAAAATAAGCGTTGTACAAACTTGTGATGGCAAAGTAATAAAAGCAATGGACTGCATAATAAAGGTTGCTATCATAAGGGGCAATATAACATGATGTTCCTTTGCATTAAGAGCTTTTGCATCCAAAAACAAAAAGCGCATGACAACCTCTGCTTCCCTCTGCGAAGGGCCTATCTCTTACTTTTATGTATTTACTTTTTATGCAAGAGTCAATAGTGTTCTCCTCTATTCCTTTTTATTTTTCTCTTTTGCAAGCATCATGTGGTGGGGAAAGATCTAGGCACATATATCCAGTTGGATATGAGTGATCATGAGTTATTATTGTTGACATCACCCCTGAGGTGAATAAGTTGGGAGGCGAAATCATAAGCCCCTATCTTTCTATGTGTCTGGCTGAAACTTTTTGCTCCATATATATATATATATATATATATGTTGTGAGTGTTAGCAATCATAGAAGACTAAATGATCGTTGAGTATGTGGACTTTCTAAAAAGCTCCGACATGAGACCCTTCTTGAAAATATGATGAATTCCAATTGCATTGTTGACTGAGAACATAGTTTGTTAGTTTTCAAGAAAGTTTATGCCTTATACTTCGATGATTGTGATGACATATTACTTGCTCATGAGAAGTTATATGATAATGAATATTGTTGTTATAATAATAATCATGATGCTACTATGTATGTATTTTGTTTTCATCAACACCTATGTCTCTAAACATGTGGACATGATTATCGATATCGGCTTTCGCTTGATGACAAGCGAGGTCTAAGCTTGGTGGAGTTGATACATCCATTTTGCATCATGTTTTCCTACTGTTATTTATAGTGTTTTCAATCAATATAACACTTTGTGGAATAATTCTAATGCGTTTTCTCTCATAATATGCAAGGTTTACATGAAGAGAGAGATTGCCGACAGCTGGAATTTTGGACCTGAAAAAGCTATGTCAGAGATACCTATTCTGCACATCTCCAAATGAGCTGAAATTTTACGGAGATTTATTTTGGAATATATAAAAATTATTGGAGAAAAGAAGTACCAGAGGGGGCCACCTAGGTGCCCACTAAGCACCAGGGTGTAGTGGGTCCCCTGGCCAGCCTCCACTGCCCATCTTCTGGTATATAAGCCCATTTTCCCTAGAAAAAAAATAAGGAGGGGACTTTCGGGATGGAGCGCCGCCGTCTCGAGGTGGAACTTGGGCAGGAGCACTTTTGCTCTCCGGCGGAGAGATTCCGCTGGGGATACTTCCCTCCGGGAGGGGGAAATCGAAGCCATCATCATCACCAACAACCCTCTCATTGTGGGAGGGCACTTCAACAATACCATCTCATCTCAAACCCTAGTTCATCTCTTGTATTCAATCTTTGTATTAAAATCTCAGATTGGTACCTGTGGGTTGCTAGTAGTGTTGATTACGTCCTGTAGTTGATGCTAGTTGGTTTATTTGGTGGAAGATCATATGTTCAGATCTATTATGCTATTCAATACCCCTCTGATCTTGAGCATGAATATGTTTTGTGAGTAGTTACTTTTGTTCTTGAGGACATGGGACAAGTCTTGTCATAAGTAATAATGTGAATTTGGTATTCGTTCGATATTTTGATGATATGTATGTTGTTGATTCCCTTAGTGGTGTTGTGTGAATGTCGACTACATGACACTTCACCATCTTTGGGCCCAAGGGAATGCATTATGGAGTAGTTATTAGATGATGGGATGCTAGAGTGATAGAAGCTTAAACCCTAGTTTATGCGCTATTCTGTAAGGGTCTGATTTGGATCCACATGTTCAATGCTATGGCTAGATTTTATCTTAATTCATCTTTCGTAGTTGTGGATGCTTGCGAGGGGGGTTAATCATAAGTGGGAGGCTTGTTCAAGTAAGAAAGCACCCAAGCACTGGTCCACCCACATATCAAATTATCAAAGTAGCGAACGCGAATCAAACAAACATGATGAAAGTGACTAGATGAAATTCTCGTGTGTCCTCAAGAACACTTTGCTTATTATAAGAGACCGTTTTGGCCTGTCCATTGCTACCAAAAAGGATTGGGCTACCTTCACTTTAAGTTACTATTGCTACTTGTCACTTGTTACAAATTACATTGCTATCAAACTATCTGTTACTGACAATTTCAGTGCCTGCAGAAAATAACTTGCTGAAAACAGCTTGTCATTTCGTTCTGCTCCTCATTGGTTCGACACTCTTACTTATCGAAAGGACTACAATAGATCCCCTATACTTGGGTCATCAAGGCTCTTTTCCGATGCCATTGCGGGGAGTGAAGCGCTTCTGGTAAGTGGAATTTGGTAAGGAAAAGTTTATATTACGTGCTGAAATTTACTGTCACTTGTTACTATGGAAAATCATCCTTTGAGGGGTTTGTTCGGGGTATCTTCACCTCGACCAGAAGCACAAAGAGTTGCTCCCCAACATGCTGCACCTACTGAAAATATTTATTATGAAATTCCTTCGGGTATGATATAGAAACTGCTAGCTAATCCTTATGGAGGAGATGGAACACTACATCCTGATATGCACCTAATCTATGTGGATGAAGTTTGTGGATTATTTAAGCTTGCAGGTTTACCCGGAGATGAAGTGAAGAAGAAGGTCTTCCCTTTATCTTTGAAGGGAAAGGCATTGACATGGTATAGGCTATGTGATGATATTGGAGCTTGGGATTGAAATTGGTGAATTTCATCAAATAAATTATCCTATGCAACTAGTTTAAAACAACAAGAAAAACAATAAGAAAAGCCAAATCAAAACTCAAAAAGAACCTTCAAAGAAAACTACTAAGGAAAAAGTCTAAGACTTTACTACAAACAATAAAAATGGTTTTTGTCCTAGTTGAAGTTAAAAGAGAAGTTATACAACCAAGTTAACAGAAAAGAAACTCTAAAACAAATAAATAAACAGAAAGAAGTTTTTTTAAATTTTACTAGCAAAAGAAATAAATAAAAAGCTTTTATTAAACTCTATTTATGACCTATACAAGTTTTAAAGCAAAACAAAAACAAATAAAATTTTTAAAAACCTATAAAATTTTGTCTACTGTTGACTAACAGAAATATAAAACAATTTGTTAAAAGTGACAAAAATAAATAATTCAAAAAAACAAATAGAAACACTAAGTAATAACTAAAACAATCCTATAAGTAAAACAATACTGTTTTTGTAAATAAACACATCTAAAATAAAACAAAAATAAAAATTAAAGTGCTACTAGATGCACAACTATTTTTGTGAAAAAATGCAAAAAGAATTAAATTAAAATAAAATTTTAAACTTAAGTTATAATAAAAATAGTGGTTTGAACAAATTTCTGCAAACTCAAATTTAAACTTTTCAAGCATGACAAAACTTCTCATGTACAGAAACTAGATGAAATTCTTAATCCAATGCAAAAAGAATCACTCAATTTGGACAAATATTCTAGGAGATATAGCAAATCTAAAATTGAAACTATTTCTATAAAACTAAAAGAAAACAGAAAACCTAATTCACGACGGAACTGACTGTGGCCACGTGGCGCTACGGGATTGGGCGAGAGCGGTGACCAAAGGATGCTTATGGGCAGGCGACTGATCAACACAAAAAAACACTTCGGCCTAAATATAAAAATCTGAGGGCTAATCGGGCCGTTGGATCTAGATCTGATGGTGAGGGGGTTTTGCCGGCGCTTACAGCGAGGGAGGCGAGGTCCGGCGAGGCTCCGGCGGCGGCGGCGGCTCGGAGTTGATGGGAAAGGGGGCTCCGGTGGTCCTCGCGTGCCGAGGAGTTCACCAGACGGAGCATGCGGGTGTGCCGAGGCGAGTGGTGGCGTCAGTGGTGGCCGGAGAGGTGTGTAGCGAGCGGAGGGAGCGGTGGCGTGCGGCGGCCACAGCGAAGTCCGGCGAGAAATGAGGGTGGCATGGGCGCGCGTGCGAGAGAGAGAGAGAGGGTATCAAGGGGGAACGGGTGCGGGAGGGGTAGGGTTTTATAGGAGGGGGCAAGGGGCGTCCAAACGGAAAGGATCAAGGATCCCGAGGCGGCAGCGGCGGATCTACGTCAAAAGGAAAGAGGGGGACGAGGAGGAAGGTAACCGAGGCGGGCGGGATTTGGTCGGGGGGGGCACGTGTTAGTGAGAGAATGAGAGGGGAAACGGATCGGTTAGCCAATTCATTGAAGACACGGCCGGCTGCGCGCGTGTGACATCCTGGATTTTGGCCCTTTCTTTTTCTTTTGGATTTATTAATTTTTTTTCTTTGATTTCTTTTTCTGTGGCTCCGTGGTCTTAAAACCCGGGAAGATTATCTCTTCTTTCTTCCCCAAGTGGCTTGTCATCCAAAAATCCATCCCAATACAATGTAATTTCCATCAAAGCCAAATCCCAATATTCTTTTCTTTGGAATATTCATTTTTCTATTAATGGAATAATCCTTTTTGCCCTAGGTTGTGAAGCAACCTATATTTCCGTCTTTTCCAAAATTCCCACAAAATTTTCAAAATTCCTTTGGACCATATGAACCTTGGATATGTAAAAATATTCAGGATTCCATGCTCATGGTGGGCACACCATCCATCTTTGATTCTGGTCAGATTTTTAGTTTGTGAAGCAACTACATTTTATATTGCTCCTTAATTGTTGAAAATTTACCAGGACCTTCTCCTATCTATATAACCTCCCTCCACCAAATTTTGGTTCATTTCATGCATCCAATATTTCTCTAGATTTTTTCTAAGTTTCTGTCCGGAGTGAAGCATTGTGAAGGAAGTACCATTTTGGCATTTCCAAATGGTATGAAATTTTTACAGTGCCTTCATATGTCCAAATAACTCCTCTCCAAAAAAATTCAGCTCAATCCAATCATCTATGTGAGTGTTCCTTCAACATCTTCATTTCTATCCAGTGGGCAACTTTGTACTGCAAGTGCCACCTAGACTTCTCCATTTGAGCTGAAATTTGGCCAAAATGATCATCTTAGTGTGTGATCACTCTCAGCCAAAGATCAGCACCTCGCCGCACCTGTGACTCCCCCAGTTCACAACAAACACCTTCTTGTTGCTTTGTCTTCCAGCTCTCTGTGGTCAATCCATGAGTTCCTGCTCTCGTTTCTTTGCTCCTTGTCACTCTCTCATGAATGACAAATCTCCCAGACACGGTCTGGCCGGCCAGAGCACGGGTCACCATCGCGTTCACGCGGTGACTGTGCCACTGGCATGCCCATCCGCGCGCTCTAGCGAATGTGTCCCCCGTCTTCGTCCGTTCCCTCGCGCCCTCGACACCTCGCCGTGTCCAGGAGCTTCGTCTTGGCCTCGCCCTCGCTCCCTACCCTCTCCCCCATCCTCTTTCCTCCTCAGCGCGCCATGACAGCCATGCCCGCGGGTGCACAGTATGCATTGTGGCCGACCGGACTTCCTCCATCCCGCATATGCCCCTTCCTGCTCATCTGGCACTCCTCTGACCCTCTCTTGTCACCGTCCAAGCTTGGCCGCGAGCGCACGCGTACGCGGACGCGCTGGAGCAGCGGCCACGCTTCCTCGGCTGTCCCCGGCCACGACCACGGCACCAGGCTATTTAAGCCCACCCCGAGGCCTCCCGAGCCATCCATCCTCCTTCCCACTCCCCTCTACGCCTCGCCCGCCCCTCCATTGAGCTCTAGGAGCTCTCCTAGCCTCCAATGGCCGCCAAGGCCGCCGCCCCTGCCCGCTCCAATTCTGGCGAGCTGAAGCCCCTCCCTCCATTTCACCACCACCAGAGGAACCTCTCAAGCCTATTGGAGCCTCCCCGCTGATTCCCTCCTCCTCTGGCGACTCGTGGCGCCGCGCCCAAATCCGGCCAAAGTCGTCGTCCGCTGCTGCTGCATCCCTGCTCGACCCCGACCTCCTCAGCAGACGTGCGGTATCCAGGCGGAAGCCCATCGTCACCCCGATCTCTCCGGTGGCCGGAGCGTCGCCGTAGGTGGCCGGTGGCGCCGAGAGGGCCGCCGGCGCCGAGCCCTCTGCTCTGCCCCGTCGGGCGCTGGAGGAGAAATAAGACGACAACCACCCCCTGCCCGTGGGCCTCGCGTGTCGGCCTCTAGGTGTTGACCCAGCCCCGGGCCGGCGCAAACTTAAGTGGAGGCGTATTCCGCGTAATACGCTTCCCCTTTGCGAAAGCGTACTCTCCTGCTGCTTCGGGTGGAAATGCGCTTTCACTTATCTGAAAGCGTATTTTCCTAAGTGTGCTTTATTTTTAACCAGCCAGGGACTTGTTTGTGAAGATTTTTTTTATAGATTAGTCCCTAGCATTCAACTGACTATATGATACGTCTCCAACGTATCTATAACTTTTGATTGTTCCATGTTGTTATATTATCATTCTTGGATGTTTTACCTTCATTTTATAGCAACTTTATATCATTTTTGGGACTAACCTATTGACATAGTGCCCAGTGCCAGTTGCTGTTTTTTGCTTGTTTTTTACTTCGCAGAATATCCCTATCAAACGGAGTCCAAACGCAACGAAACTTTTTGGAGATTTTTTTGGACCAGAAGACAACTTGAGAGCCAATGAAGCACCAGAGGGGAGGCCCATGGGGCCCACAACCCGCCAGGGCGCACCAGAGGCCCCTGGCGCCCAGGTGGGTGGTGGGGCCCATGGGGGTCTCCTCCACCGCCTCTCAGCTTTATAAATTCTCAGATATTCCAGAAACCCCAGGGGAGCGATCGAAACACAATTCTAGCTGCCGCAAGTTCCAAAACCACGAGATCCAATCTAGAGCCCTATTCCGGCACTCTGCGGGAGGGGAACACGATCACGGAGGGGTTCATCATCCTCATTGATGCTCCTCGAATGATGCATGAGTAGTTCACCATAGACCTACGGGTTCATAGGCAGTAGCTAGATTGCTTCTTCTCTCTTTTGATTCTCAATACAATGTTCTCCTCGTTTTTCTTGTAGATCTATTTGATGTAATGACTTTTTGCGGTGTGTTTGTTGGGATCTGATGAAGTGCGAGTTTATGATCAGATCTATCTATGAATATCATTTGAGTTTTCTTTGATCTCTTATATGCCTGATTTTTATAGCCTCGTATTTCTTCTCCGAATCTTTGGTTTAGTTAGGGCAACTAGATTGATTTTTCTTGCAATGGGAAGAGGTGCTTTGTGATGGGTTCGATCATGCGGTGTCCTCACCCAGTGACAGAAGGGGTAGCGAGGCACGCATGTATCGTTGCTATTAAGGACAAAAAGATGGGGTCTATTCCTACATGAATAGATCTTGTCTACATCATGTCATCGTTCTTATTGCATTACTCCGTTTCTCCATGAATTTAATACACTAGATGCATGCTGGATAGCGGTCGATGTGTGGAGTAATAGTAGTAGATGCAGGCAGGAGTCGGTCTACTAATCTTGGATGTGATGCCTATATACATGACCATTGCCTTGGATATCGTCATAACTATTTGCTCTTCTATCAATTGCCCAACAGTAATTTGTTTACCCACCGTATGTTATTTTCTCGAGAGAAGCCACTAGTGAAATCTACGGCCCCCGGGTCTATCTTTTATCATATTGTTTTCATATCTATTATTCTAAAAACCCAAAAATACCTTGCTGAAATTTTTCTTTACTTATTTTATTTTGCGTTCTTGCTAGATATATTATCCAATCTCATACAATTTAATCTATCTTTTTACCGAGGAGGGATTGACAACCCCTGTTATGCGTCGGTTTGCAAGTATTTGTTCTTTGTGTGCAGGTACCGTTTACATAGTGTTGCTTGGTTCTCCTACTGGATTGATAACCTTGGTTTCATAACTGAGGGAAATACTTACCGTAGCTGTGCTGCATCATCCCTTCCTCTTTGGGGAAATACCGACGCAGTCTCAAGCCACATCACTATATCTCCGCAACCGTAACTCCGAATCAGGTGATTCAAAAGCCCACGTTCTCTATTCGTCGAGCCCGTTCCGTTGGTACCATTTTCATAATGTTGTCACATTTTGAAAATGACCATTTTTTCCTTTGCCTTAATCGGCCCCCTTCGAGAGGGAAGCCTTTCCGGTAATTCTTTCCGCAAGCCTCTCGCAGTTCTCCCCGATGGATCCTTCATCCCCAGGCAAGCCACGACAGCCACTTGCATGATGGTCTTGCAATAGCCATGGTTTCCACTTGAATGATTGAATAACTGTTTGCTCATTTGATTGTTTTGAATGCTATATATATACTTGTGAATCCATGCTCATCTTTATGCCACGTTCATGTGCATCTTGTTATTTAAATGATTACTTGCTAGTATTATTACTCTCATGATTTACTTCAGATCCTATGAAAGTACTTGTATTCTGGATATGCCATGCTCATTTGCATCTAGTAGATTAAAAGATTTATTGTTATTGATGCTACAATCCATACGTTAAATGATTATGTTTCCCCTTCATGCTCATGTTGATATCATGCTTATATGCATTGTTATTTCATCCTGTTATGTTATTATGACTCAGCTCATCGCCATTCAAGTTTAATGGGACATTAATTGAACTTGAAGAAATCTATTGGCTGGGTCATAGTGCCATATAATCTAGCTGACCAGTGCAGCCACACTTGCCTTATGGGGGGGGGGCTAATGCGGTCTATTGTCATGCCTCTCGCCGGTTCCTCCAATTAGGGAAGGTTATGTGTGCGCGCTACCCTGATCAGGTAGGCGGCCATAAGCCTTGTGTTCCCGAGTTGTATGGATATCCAATGTCCCTGTTTGGGACCGTTTTTTTTTTGCCACGACGGTGGGCGACCACGTAGGTGGTGGATGTCACGCAGTGACATCGGAGCCACCCATGACTTAGCCCAAAGGGGAGTTTGTCAGAGTGGCCGGGAGAGTGTCATGCAATAGATCGGTTTTGTTGGAACGCCATTGGTCCACCCAAGTGCCTCCAATTGATGCTGAATAAACACTCATCTTGAGAATAACATATCTAGCATGGAAAATATTGGCCACCCCCAGCCACTTCATGAGCGGTACGGGCACACAAAAAGGAATTTCATTTTGAAAATTAGAGTTGGCACATACAAATTTACTTGGAATGGCACGGAAATACCGCATATAGGTAGGTATGGTGGACTCATTTGGCACAACTTTGGGTTTAAGGAGTTGGATGCACAAGCAGTATTCCCGCTTAGTACAAATGAAGGCTAGCAAATAGATTGAGAAGCGACCAACCAAAAACCAAAATGGTCGTAAACAAGCATTAAACATAACTAAACACTGAATAATGCACCACAAGTAGGATGTAATTTCGTTGCATAACTATTGACTTTCGTGCTTGCATAGGGAATCACAAACCTTAACACCAATATTCTTAGTAAAGCATAATTACTCACCAACATGACTCACATATCACTATCTCCATATCACAAAACTATTGCAAGGAATCAAGTTTTAACATCCAATGATCTTCATGAAAGTTTTTATTATATCCCTCTTGAATATCTACCACTTTGGGGCCAAATTCATATCTTGTGCAAATTACCATTACTATTCTTTAACTCTCAAAAAGATAGAAGTGAAGCATGAGAGCATAAACATCTCTTCAAATTTTACTAACTCTCACAATGATATAAGTGAAGCATGAGAGCATATTTCTTTAAAATTTACTAACTCCCAAAATGATATAAGTGAAGCAAGAAAGCATATTCTTTAAAATATAACCACTGTCGTGCTCAAAAAGATATAAGTGAAGTACTAGAGCAATTCCCTAGCTCAAAAAATTTAAGTGAAGCACATAGAGCAATTCTAACAAATCAAGATATCATTATGGATCTCTCAAACAATTGTGTTCAGCAAGGATGATTGTGACAAACTAAAAAGCAAAACAAGCAAAGACTCATATAATACAAAACGCTCCAAGAAAAACTCATGATATGTGACGAATAAAAATATAGCTCCAAGTAAAATTACCGATGGTCATTAGAAGAAAGAGGGGTAGTCCTTGAATATTACCTTGGGGTGCCTCGGCATCCCCAAGCTTAGGATCTTGCCACTCCTTATTCCTTTATCCATGGTGATCTCACCCAAAACTTGAAAACTTCAATCACACAAAACTTAACAAAACCTTCGTGAGATCCGTTAGTATAATAAAGAGAATCACCACTTTAAGTACTGTTGTAAACCCATTCATATTTTATTATTGCACTAGCAGAATGCCCGTGCGTTGCTACGGGCTATCTGCCATGTTATTTTCAACATCCGGGTCCAACACAAAAACCCCATCCCACGATGCATCTTCCCCTTTTTTGTTGGAAGCTCCCCTTCCCGCTTGGTTTTCCGTCGTAGCGGGACATTTCTCGCTGGAGCCACGTCCTTTAAAACCAGATGACGTCCACCTCATCTTCGTCATGCAATGCAACAGGGATGGAATTTTTCATATTTATAATGTAATAGAGTGGGTTAACCTAACACATACTATTGAAACAAAATAACAAGTAACTATAGAAATCATTCTCAAAGGTCCATTCAGCTTTGCAAATGCACACTGACGTCGGAGGCGAGTGGAAATGTGAACGTATTCCTAGTCATCAATATGCTCCACCTCCAGCCCATGTACCATTCATTGCTACAAGGGATAATTGTCGTTCTTCTCTTTCTCGTCCTTCCCTACATCTTCTAATTCTAGCCTCTTCGCCAACCAGTTTCATTGACACCAACCAGCAACATGTCAACATTAGTGTGTTCGTCAGCAACGCCTCATCTTTTTCTTTCTCATTCCTTGCCAGCTTTAGTTCTCATTCCTAATTGTTTTCTAGAATATTATTATTTTATTTCCTGGAAAACTCTTTCTTTCTCCAACACCGTAGACCACTTGGTGGCTTTACTTCTTTTTCCTCCTTATGCTTGGAACACCCCTCTTTTCTACAATATCATGAATCACCTGACCAATGTTGTGTCATGTTGTCCTCACCCGCGAACGTTTTGACAACCGTCAGCGTGTGTACATCCTGTAGAGCATAGTATTCATCCATCATGGTGAACGCTAGATCACCCATGTCGCGAGCTCATTGTGGTCGTTGTTCATGTTGGCAAGCGCTGCTCGGCCATGTCATTGAGAGCCTGTTGATCGTCGTTGCCCACGAGCGCTTACAAAATGATTCGGTGCGATTAACTGCTTGCTTAATTAATTAAGTACACAAATAATTAACGGCCTACCAAATACCCTGTATGCCTAATTAACTTTTAACCAAATAAATTAATTATCTCCCTAATTGAAAAAAGCACTACTTCTAATTGTCTCTGGGCATAATAAATTGTCAACCTAGTTAATTAATTGCATTAATGACTCGATTTCCAAATTGATTTAGTGCGAAAAAAATTCCTATTTAAATGGACCTAATTAATTGCATGCATAATTAACTCTCTAGCTAATTAATTGCATTAATGGTTTGATTTCCAAATTGATTCTGTGCTCAATTTCCATAATATTTTCGCATGAATGGCTGCTACGAACGATGAGGACAACTACCAAGTATTGTTGGATGCATTGCCCTAACGATTTTTTTTGACATTTGAATGATCACACTTGATTTGAGAATTTAGCCTGTCTGGCTCTCTGTATGACTCACAAGAAATATAATATGACAACATTCACATAAGTCTGTATGTGGTGGCCCGACGACCCGCCTTTCGCCACAGCCGTCCTCGACACCGTGATCCACACCCTGGCATTCTCGAGAATCGCGCCAGTGTCAGGCCCGGCCACGGCGTCTTACATGGTGCATGCGAGGATGCGCCCATAAGAAAAAAGATATGTTATTTTTGTTGTATTAGGAAACTTGTGATTGCCAATTAATAGTAGAGATAATGATAATAATAAATGACATAGCGCGGGGGAGTGGTGATTTGCTATGCGGGAATATCTAATTTTGTTTTGGAAGGTTATCGAGAAAAATCTTATGTCTGTCTTTTAGGAAGGTGATCTCACATATATGATGCGATTTCTGAATTCTTAATTACCTGTTATTTACGTAATTGAATTGAATTAGCACCTGCCAGAGCAAGCACGAAATAAGATCCCCTTAATGGGATTTAGTTTTTAATGCGAGGGAGAAAAACCAGCGGAAGGGGTGGTGAGAGGTGGGATGAAATAAAACCGGACAAAAAAAGACCGTACCAGGCTACCAACTCCTCCATTAGGAGTAGAGATCTTTTAGGAAGGTGATCTCACATATATGATGCAATTTCTGAATTCTTAATTACCTGTTATTTACATAATTTAATTGAATCAGCACTTGCCAAAGCAAGCACGAAACAAGATCCCCCTTAATGGGATTTGGTTTTTTAACAAGAGGGAGAAAAACTAGCAGAAGGGGTGGTGCTAGGTGAGACGAAATAAAACTGGATGAAAAAAGACTGTACCAGGCTACCAACTCCTCCATTAGGAGTAGAGATTATACCTACTATATTCTAACTTTACCATGGCTTATACCCCCCGATACAATCCATAGATTCATCAAAATAAGCACACAATGCAACAAAAACAAAATCTATCAAAAATAGAACAGTCTGTAGTAATCTGAACTTTGACCATACTTCTGTACCTCCAAAAATTCTGAAAAATTAGGACAACGTAGGAAATTTGTATGCCAATCATGTGTTAAAAATTCATAATTTTATCACGCTCCAGCGAATTTGAACAATTTTGCTACTGGACGTAAACGTTTCTATTAATGCACAGAATCAAATCAACTATCACCCAAACTATCCTAAAGGCTTTACTTGTCACAAATAGTAACTAAAACATAAAAAGCACAATCACAACAGTAGTATAATTGCATATTTATTAAAGAATAGAAAGGAAAACAAAAATTTAAAAGATAACTATTGCGTTACCTCCCAACAAGCGCTATTGTTTTACGCCCCTAGCTAGGCATAATGCATAGTTTCAAGTATTGTCATCTTTGGTTTTTGATCCATAGGTTGCCCTCATGATTGACTCATATGGTGGCTTAATTCTAGTTCTTGGGAAGTGTTCCATACCCTTCCTTAATGGAAACTCAAATTTAATATTCCCTTCTTTCATGTCAATCACGGCACCTATAGTTCGTAAAAATGGTCTACCAAGTATTATGGGACAAGACGGATTGCAATCAATATCAAGTACAATAAAATCTGTGGGCACATAATTCCTATTTGCAAGAATAATAACATCATTAATTCTTCCCAAAGGCTTTTTAATAGTAGAATCCGCCAATTGCAAATTAAGAGAACATTCTTCCAAATTGGTAAAACCTAGCACATCACATAGAGATTTCGGAATTGTGGAAACACTAGCATCCAAATCACGTAAAGCGTTGCACTCATAATTTTTTATCTTGACTTTAATGGTGGGTTCCCATTCATCATATAATTATTTAGAAATTGAAATCTCTAATTCTGACTTTTCTTCTAAAGCTTTCATCATTGCTTCTACAATATGTTTAGTAAAAGCTTTATTTTATTCATAGGCATTGGATGAATTTAGCATGGATTGTAGCGAAGAAATGCATTCAATCAAAGATCAATTATTATAAATAAAGAATCACTAGTTAAAGTTTTTATCTCTCCAAACCCACCTTTATCAATTTTTTCAACAAGATTTTCACCCTCCAAATTATGAGGACGCCTTCTAGCTAAAGTTAACTCTTCTTCGGTCCTCTTATCATCAATTTTAACATTACTAAACAAGGAATCAATATAAGAAACACCAATCATCTTAACATCTTCATCATTACGATGAAAAAAATCGGGCGGAATCGCCTTTTCTAAAAATTCTCTTTTAACTCTAAGCATAGTGGTTCTTTTCTTACTTTCATCCATGGAGACATATAAAGCTTTAATTGATTCATTAATATCAACCTCAGGTGGAAAATTTTTAGCTTTAAGATTTTCCACATCATGAATAATTCTATCGATGCTCCTAGACATATCATCAATCTTACTCATTTTTTCTTCTATCATAGAGTTGAAAACTTCTTGAGCATTGATAAATTCTTTAATATTACTTTCAAGATCAGAGGGCATCTTATTATTATTATTATTATTATTATTATTATTATTATTATAAGAATTACCATATTAATTGCCATAATTATTAGAGGAATTTCAAGGAAAAGGCCTAGGATTAAAATTACCTCTATAAGCATTGCTATTAAAATTGTTTCGGGAGACAAAATTCACATCTACGGGATCATTATTTTGCTCAATCAAAGTGGACAAAGGCACATCATTAGGATAAATAGGAGCATTTTTACTAGCACCAATTTCATAAGAGCATCAACTTTATCACTCAAAGTACTAATTTCTTCAACAGAATTTAATTTTTTACTAGTAGGAGCTCTTTCGGTATGCCATTGTGAATAATTTTCTATAATACTATCAAGAAATTTAGTAGCTTCACCCAAAGTAATTTCCATAAAAGTACCACCTGCAGCGGAATCTAAAAGATTTCTAGAAACAAAATTTAATCCCGCACAAAATATTTGTATGATCATCCAAAAATTTAGACCATGAGTAGGGCAATTTCTTATCATCAATTTCATCCTTTCCCAAGATTGTGCAACATGTTCATGCTCATGTTACTTGAAATTCATGATTTGATTTCTAAGGGAAATAATTTTCGCAGGAGGAAAATACTTAGTAATAAAAGCATTTTGCACTTATCCCAAGAATCAATACTATTTCGTGGCAAAGATGAAAACCAAATTTTTGCATGATCCCGCAAAGAGAAAGGAAATAATTTTAATTTCACAATATCATTGTCTGCATCCTTTTTTCTTTTTCATATCACACAATTCTACGGAAGTGTTTAGATGGGACGCGGCATCCTCATTAGGATTACCGAAAAATTGCTCTTTCATAACAAGATTCAGCAAAGCGGCATTAATATCATAAGACTCCACACTAGCAGCAAGAGGAGCAATAGGATTACTAATAAAATCATTATTAATTGTATTAGAAAAATCATACAATTTGGTATTTTCTTGAGACATCCTGACTACGCAAACAAGATCATAAGCAAACAAAAGATCAAACAAGAAAAAGGCAAACAGAAAATATTTTTGTATTTTTGTAAAACTTTTTAGAAGTGTGGGAGATGAAAATTAGAGGCAAATGGCAAAATATGTAAATGCAAGGAGATGAAAGTTTATGTGTAGGTACTTGATAGATGTTGATGATGTCTCCCCGGCAACGGCGCCAGAAATTCTTCCTGCTACTTGTGAGCTGCGTTGGGATTTCCCCGAAGAGGAGGGGATGATACTGTACAGTAGAGATAAGTATTTCCCTCAGTTATGAAACCAAGGTTATCAATCCAGTAGGAGAACCAAGCAACACTATGTAAATAGCACCTGCACACAGACAACAAATACTTGCAACTCAACACATAGAGGGTTGTCAATCCCTCAACAACATTGAGATAGATTAAATTGTATAGGATTTGATAAATAGATCTAACTAAAACACAAAATAACATAAATAAAAGAAAATTGCAGCAAGGTATTTTTAGGATTTTTATATGATAAAAGATAGACCCGGGGGACATAGTTTTCACTAGAGGCTTCTCTCGAGGAAATAGCATATGGTGGGTAAACAAATTACTGTTGGGCAATTGACAGAAAAGCAAATAAGTATGACGATATCCAAGGCAATGATCATGTATATAGGCATCACATCCAAGATTAGTAGACCAAAATGATTATGCATCTACTACTATTACTCCACACATCGACCGCTATCTGATACGTCTCCAACATATCTATAATTTTTTATTGTTCCATGCTATTATATTATCTATCTTGGATGTTTTATATGCAATAATATGCTATTTTATATCATTTTTTGGGACTAACCTATTAACCTAGTGCCCAGTGCCAGTTGTTGTTTTTCCTTGTTTTTTGTCTTTTACAGAAAATCAATACCAAACGGAGTCCAAACGAAACGAAACTTTTTGAGGATTTTTCTTGGACCAGAAGACAACCACGGAGCTTCGAGAATAGGCTTGTGGGCCCTTCGCAGACCTCCTAACCCTAATCTTGGTTCTATAAATACCCAAATATTCCCCTTACGTCAGAGGGCACACCAAAAATACTTTTCCGCCGCCGCAAGCTTCTGTTCTCGTGAGATCCCATCTTGGGGCCTTTTCCGGCACTCGGCCATAGGGGGATTCTATCACGGAGGGCCTCTACACCAACCTTGTTGCCCTTCCGATGATGTGTGAGTAGTTTACCACAGACCTATGGGTCCATAGCTAGTAGCTAGATGGCTTCTTCTCTCTCTTTGATCTTCAATACAATGTTCTCCTCAATGTTCTTGTAGATCTATTCGATGCAGTTTTCTTTTGCAGTGCGTTTGTTGAGATCCGATGAATTATGGATTTATGATCAGATTATTTCTGAATATTATTTGAGTCTTCTCTGAACTCTTTTATGCATGATTAAGATAGCTTTTTAATTCTCTCCGATCTATCGATTTGGGTTGGCCAACTAGATTGGTTTTTCTTGCAATAGGAGAGGTGCTTTGTGATGGGTTCAATCTTGCGGTGTCCTGACCCAGTGACAGTAGGGGTAGTGAGGAACGTATTTGTATTGTTGCCATTAAGATAAAAATATGGGGCTTTTACCATATTGATTGGATCTATCCCTCTACATCATGTCATCTTGCTTAAGGCATTACTCCTTTCTCGTTAACTTAATACACTAGATGCATGCTGGATAGCGGTCGATGTGTGGAGTAATAGTAGTAGGTGCAGGCAGGAGTCGGTCTACTTGTCATGGACATGATGCCTATATTCATGATCATTGCCCTAGATATCGTCATAACTTTGCGCTTTTCTATCAATTGCTCAACAGTAATTTGTTCACCCACCGTATGTGTTCTTTCAAGAGAGAAGCCTCTAGTGAAAACTATGGCCCCTGGGTCTATTTCTCATCATATATTTTCAGATCTATAAACCAAAAATCCAAAAATACCTTGCTACAATTTATTTATATTTACTTTATTTTTCCTTTTATTTATCTTTTATATCTATCTCTATCAGATCTCACTCTTGCTAGTGACCGTGAAGGGATTGACAACCCCTTTTTCGCGTTGTGTGCAAGTGTTTGTTAGTTTGTGCAGGTGCATCTATTGGGGACTTGCTTGTGCCTCCTACTGGATTGATACCTTGGTTCTTAACTGAGGGAAATACTTATCTCTACTTTGCTGCATCAACCTTTCCTCTTCAAGGGGGAAATCAACGCAAGCTCAAGAAGTAGCAGGAAGAATTTCTGGCGCCGTTGCCGGTGAGGTTCTGCATCAAGCCTACCAAGTACCTATCATAAACTCTCATCTCTTGCACTTACATTATTCGCCATTTGCCTCTCGTTTTCCTCTCCCCCACTTCTAAAATGTTTTCAGAAAAACACAAAAATATTTGCCTTTTTATTTCCTTTTTTGTGTTTGCCTTTATGTCTTACTTGGGTTGTTTGCTTGTTCGCTTGGCATAATTACATATTTATTCCAAATCAGAAAGCAAAAAGTTTATGGATCCTCATCCACTTGCTAATCTTTTAAAAAGATCCAATTATGATGAACCAATTGCTAGTGAGTTGAGTGCACTAGATTATCTTTATGAAGTTTTGCTTGAAATTCGTGAATCTGAAAATTGTGATGAAGTGTTCAAAGAAGAAATTTATGAAGTGATTCACGATAGCTCCTTGAATGAAAAGCATGTTTACAATGGTGTTATTATAAATTATATTAATGTCAATTGTGCTAATAATATGCAAAACCCCAAGCTTGGGGATGCTAAGTTTGATATGTCCACTACTTATTGCAATGATCATGATTGGGGTGATTCTTCTTATGATCTTGAAAATTTATTTAAGCCTCATGATGAATATGTTTGCGATAATATTGAAAGTGGGTTTGGAAGAGTGTCAACAGTAGGTAATAATGATCCCACTACTTTGGATAATGCTCAATCTTATGAAATTTTTGATAAAAGTGGGCTTGGAGAAGTAATGACTTTATTCTATGTTAATCCCACTATTTTGAAAGAGTGTCAACTTTGCATGCATGTGGATCATGTAGAGAATATGTTATGTGATAGCTATATTGTTGAATTTGAATATGATCCCACATGTAATTATTATGAGAGAGGGAAATATGGTTGTAGAATTTTTCATGTTACTAAATTACCTCTCGTTATGTTAAGATTGCTATTGTTTCTTTCTTCTTCCTTGCATATGCTAGTTTTTGCTTGTCTTGATAAATCTTTACCCTATGAAATTCCTATGAATAGGAAGTATGTTAGACTTAAACTTGTTTTTCACATGCTATATGATGCTCCCTTTGTGCTTCAATTTTTTTCTTTCATGTGAGCATCATTAAAATTATCAGCGCCTAGCTAAAAGGCTTTAAAGAAAAGCGCTTGTTGGGAGACAACCCAATATTTTTATTTTCTATTTTTATGAGTATATGCAATATTATTTATGTAATAATTGTGTTTTAGTGTTTTAATTAGTGTTTGAGCGAAGCAAGACCTTTGGGATGCTTTGGTATATCGTTGATTTGATTTTGCTAAAAAATAGAAGCTTTTGCATCCAGTAACAGAATTTTTAGAATTCACTGGAGCGTGGAAAAATTCTGAATTTTTTACACAAGATTTAGTACTTTGTTTTGATGGCTAATAAATTTTTGCAATAAGTATGTGAGTTCTTTATGACTAATGTTAAGTCCATATATTATACGCACTCTCACCCTTCCACCATTGCTAGCCTCACTAGTACCACACAACTTTCGCCGGTGCATTAAACTGTAACACCCTGGATTTTGGCCCTTTCTTTTTCATTTGAATTTCTTTGGGATTTTATTTGAAATTGCTTTTATGTGGCTCTGTTGTCTTGAAACCTGAGGAGATCACCTTTGATTTCTCTCCCAAATGGCTTGTCGTCCTCAAAACCATCCCAAGACCATGTCATTTTCATCTTAGGCCAATCCCAATATTCTTTTGTTGGGAATATTCCTTTATTGGGAATATTCCTTTTTCTATTAAAGGAATAACCCTATTTGCCCTAGGTTGTGAAGCAACCTATATTTCTGTCACTCCAAAACTTCCCAAATAACTCTCATAAATTGTTTGGATCATATATGCCCCAAATATGTCCAAACTTTCCTTTCCTAGCCCAAAAATAATCCACCAATATTCATTCTTCAATTCTGTCCAGTGTGGCTTTTTGTGAAGGAAGTGCCATCTATCTTTTCTTGATTGCTCCCAAACTTTTTGGGCATGCTATCACATCCAAATAATTGCCTCATGCCAAAATTTAACTCGATTTGCCTAGCCAATCTTCCTCAGCAAGTTTCCAAAGTTTGTGTCAGATGGAAACCTTTGTGAAGGAAGTGCAAGATAGGAGTACCCCTCCCCAACCTCTTCATCTCTCTCTAGGAGCTCTCCTCGCTCGCCTTTGCCACTACGGTCGCCGCCTCAGCCATCTTCAATTCGGTCGCTTCCGGCCTCCTCCCTCCACTCCACCACCACCAGCAGTCCTACCGCGCCCCTGGAGCCTCCCCGCCGTTTCTCTCCTCCTCCAGCGACTTGTGGTACCGTGACCAGACTCGGCCGAAGCTGCCGTCTGCCATAGTCGACGTCCCGCTCTTCCCCAAGCTCCACGGCGGACAAGACCTACCTGGACGTGCGTGCCTCGGTCTCCTAAACCCGTCGGTAGGCTGGGCGCCGCCTAAGCTGACTCGTGCCACCGGCAATCACTGTCGGGGCGAGCTCCTCCCTCGGCCAGGCGCTCGTATGCGGGAGGAAAAATAAGGCCAGGCCAGGTGGGCCCCGCGTCGCCCCCGACCCCTTCTGTCAATGACCCAGAGGCCAGGCCCAGCCACTTAAGTGGAAGCGCCTTTTTGCGGTAAGTATGTTTTCTTTTAATGAAAGCGTACTTTGGTTCTGCTACGGGCTGAAATGTGTTTCCTCTGTTCTGAAGGCATATTCCTCTAAATGTGTTTTCTATTTTTCAGCTAGGGGCCTATTTGTCGAGTTTATTTTTACAGATTGGTCCCTGAACTTCGTTTGGCTAAATCTCTTCAACCCTAACTCCGAATGAGGTGATTCCAAAGCCCACTTCTTCGTCTCGTCGAGCCTGTCATGTTGGTACCATTTTCATAATGTTTTCACATAGTGAAAATGACCATTTTGCCCTTGCCCGTAAACAGCCCCCTCCGGGAGAGAACTATTTCTGGTGAATCTCTCCGCGATCCTTCCGCACTTCTTCCTGGTGAACTCTTCATTCCCAGGCAAGCCACGACAGCCACTTGCATGATGGTCTTGCAGTAGCCATGGCTTCCTACTTGAATATTAAATTTTTTGTTCATGTTAATATTTTTTTGAATGTTGCATTTGTGCTTGTGAATCCATGCTTATCTTTATGCCATGATCATTTGCATCTAGTTGGTTAAATGAGTACTTGCTAATATTTTTATCATGCTCTATTCTAGTATTTATTGCCGATGCTAGTGGTCATGCTATGTCTTATGTAGTATAATACTTGTGGTATTCATGCTCGTCAGCATGTTATGCTCATGTGCATCTCGAGAATGATTTATTATTGTTGATATGTTAAATAGTTATGTTGCTCATCCTTGTTCATGTTGATATCCTACTCATAGGCATTGTCATTTCATCATGTTATTTTATTGTATGACTCAGCATCATTCGAGTTTACCGGACTTTAATCGAACTTGAACACCTGTTGGCTGAGTCATAGTGCCATTGAGATGAGCTGACCAGTGCAAGCACATTTGCCTTTATGGGAAGGCCCTAATGTGGTTTATTGTCATGCCTCTTGCCGGTGCCTCCAACTAGGGAAGGTTATGTGCGCGCGTTACCCTGATCAGGTAGGCGGCCATAAGCCTTGTGTGCCCGTTGTTGTTGTATGGTACCATTGTCCCCGTTTGGGACCGTTTTGTTTTGCCACGACGGTGGCCGTTGGATGTACGGAGTGGCATCGGGGACACCCATGACTTAGCCCAAAGGGGAGTTTGTCGGAGTGGCCAGGAGAGTGTCATGCAATAGATTGGTTTTGTCGGAACACCGTTGGTCCACCCGAATGGGAGTACGAGGCCTTGGGTTCCGTAGTGTGGGTACAGTTTACTAACCTCTGCAGAGTGTATAATCTATCGATAGCCGCGCCCGTGGATATGGGCCCAGTTCGTAGTAGGTCACACTTTGAGTCAACAGTAATAATAATAACATGACTAATAAACAACCCCGGTTTGATGAGGAAAGAAGTTGGTTGATCTTTATGTGGTCACGGGAGGATCACGATGGTATTCTTGATAATGATGAGGTGATCTTGTGAGGATCCCAATGGTATTCTTGATAATGATGAGGTGATCTTGTGAAGATCCCGATGGTATTCTTGATAATGATTGAAGTGATCCCGTGACCACGATGGTAAGTAAGAGTGGCATATATTTGGTGGGTACACGGTAACCCCGAACAGAGTAAAGTGATATTTGTAAGCATGTTGCATGCCAGTATCATCCTTGTTCATGCCTTGAGTAACATGTTCATGCCATGCTTGTCGGATGTTTTTCCAGCTGTGTCATGTTCACCTTGTACATGCCATGTTGTTCTGGTAGTATCATGCTCATCGTTACTAAGTAACCTGTCAATGCCATGTTATTGTTTGTCTTGATTGCTTTGGTTGTTGTGAGCTTGCGAGTACATTCAAAGTACTCACCTGGCATGTCATGCCAGTTTGCAGGTCATGCCGTGATTGCTTGCTTGTCGAGGATCCCGAGTTTGCGAGCTAGGATAAGCGTTCCAGCTAGAGTCCCTGCGGAGTGGAGTCATCGCTGTCGTCGTTGTTCCACTGCTAGAAGTTATTCCGCTGCTTCGAGTTGTTCTACTGCTAGCATAGAATTATCTGAGCAGGCGTACCGTCGTCGTGCCGATGTAATTCCCCGTTATATCGGAACCCTTGTAACCATATCACTTGTAATAAGAGCTGATTTGTTCTATGCCAAGCAGTGCCGTATTCCAGAAGACTTGATCTCTGGGCTGGAATACGGGGTGTTCCGGTTCCTCTGAGCCGAGGTGCCACAACGGTTGGTATCAGAGCAGGTCTGGCTGTAGGACGCCCTAGCCCGCGCAAACATTAGAACCGGTAGTATAGAGTGTAGTCGGTTTGTTGCATTTGGTTGTTGCATTTGTTTGTTGCATAGCATGCATATAGACTTATTATCTGGTCGCTAACGATTGAGTGTAGGTGGCATCAGTTTCAATCCACTACCTGCACCCTCTATCTTTGCATACATGCTTTTCGGTGTTTGGCATCATCTCTATCCAGCGGAGTGATGCCGAGGTACCAAGTTGTGCCGAACACTTGCAGGAGTTATGCTCAGGTATCTCACCCATATCTTTCCGCCAGCCACCCCTATTGTTTCGGTGGTAGACATGCTTCTGCCCCGAATCTTGCCCCTCGTCGCTTTGGCAACCCTTACTTGTCTCGGTTATCAGAAAATGGCAATGCCAGCAAGCCTTGTTTTCACCGCCATCCTACCCTGTCACCCATTCTTTGGACGAGTACGGTTTTCGTCCATCCGCTTGATGATGATGTGGTCGTGACATCCGTGTCTCGCTACATGATCACCAAGTTCATCCTCGCCCCTAAGCCCATCCAGATGTAACCGGTGTTAAGCCAGCGCTTGGTGTAGCTTTGTTTACACCAACTCCTTCCACACATGGATTCACTTTCGTGCACACCGCCGCATCATGTTAGACCGTAATACCGGAGTTCCCGCGAGATCGGTGTGCTTAAGTATGCATGCATATTATTGTTGTGAGTAGCAGTAATATGTGATGTTGCTTGAATATAATATTATTTGTATGCTTTGTGTGCTTTTGTTTTAGTCGTTTCTTTTGCTTATTTCTTTGGGCCCTTGGTGTTGCATTATTTCCCCTTATTAAAGTTGCTCATCAACCGACACCAGACCAGAAGAATCAGAAAGAAGTTCAAATATTTGGAAGCTCAGCTAAACATTATGGAATTATCAGCCGACTGCATTGTAGTGGGAATGTCTGGTCTGATTACAAATGATATTCTGACTTTATTATCCGCATCAAGTATGCATTAGTGTGCACCCTTCACAGCAATAATGATGAAATCAACTGAAAGACAAATTGGGTGCATGAACAACTGTACATCTCAAGTCAAAAGGTATGGTTCATACACAAGTTTTGGTTCTGTTATGAGTGAAATTTGAAGCATACTACCCCGGAAGCAAGCTAGAAAATGCCATGTATTCAGAACTCAAAAAGAAGGATAGCCGAACAACCTTTTCATACCGGTAACCAGTAGCAGGAATATAAAAAGGGTATATATATATGGCATTGGGTCAACATATCCCAGACAGAAGCTTCTGGTGTAAGCAACCCAGTTTTCCACTGCAAGCTACCAGAGAAGCTTATGCTGCAAGACTCCTCAATCTTCTCGAGCAAGACATGTGGATGACTTCCTGGGTAAGATACTATGCCTTCTTCAGTAAGCTACCGCAACAGCTTCGGGCATAAGGAACCGAATCTTCCCCAGGAAGTCTTTAAGGGGGGAAGCTTCTGAAGTATGGTACCCAATCTTCTTTAGCAAGCTGCATGACAAAAGCTTCAAGCACCAGCTACTCAGTCTTCCTAAGCACGATACTCTCGATGGCTTCCAACACAAGCTATCCAATCTTCCTCAGTATGGCACTGGTGCAAGATATTATACAGTGAGCTGGCAGCACATGGCGGTGCATCCCAATGGTCAGATCCACAACAGTTTTGTCAGAAGCAAGGCAAGGATCAGTCAGAACACAAATCTACCTTGGGAATCAGATGCTTTTACATACTGTAAGCATGCTGCCAAGCTCATGCAAGTCACTCGTACGACGATGAAATCACGGTAAAAATCCGACAACCTCACCTGTTATGCAAGAGGAAGAAAGTCAGTTATACACCTCGGAGGGTGATGCAAGGACCAAGTTTGAAGAAAGACAACATGAGGCAACAATTTTGGCAGTGCTTATCAAGACCAGCTTCCTCACGCCCGACAAGGTGATATCATTAACCTTTGTCACTATCTTGTATGATTGAAGACAACAATGAGCTCCGTACAAGCATACGTGGACCTGGCATATATCCTATGAACCGAGCCATAAACAAGGCCAAGGTATGATTGCCGGAATATTGCATCTGACAGCACCTATGGTCACATGAAGAATTAAGGATATATGTGGCCAAGTTCTTTCGGCAAAGGATCTGGACAAAGAAAACAATAATGAAAGAGCCAGACCGGCCATACAGGTATGATAGTTGTTGCCTGATCAACAGGGTACATATACCCAGGACAGTCAGCTTCAGTATCGATCACCATGAAGATACACCTAAGGGGTCTACTCTGTCTTGGTAAGGACCTCATAGCAAGGTAACCCGCTCAGCCAACTGTATGTGCTCAGTATTGTCAGTATCGAATATCCAAGCCTGCCATGTCAGACCAAAGGCCAGCTCAACAGATCGACTCCAGCAACCGTCTTATGGCAGCACACGACTTACTATCCACATGAATACACCGACAGAATGAGTAATCAGGATGTTGAACGACAGTCTCACAGCATGTGCCCTCACTTATGGTAATTATTAAAGGATAGCCTGTCAGGAACAAGATTCCTCTGCCAGACCCA
Organism: Thinopyrum elongatum; assembly: GCA_011799875.1. Taxonomy (NCBI): domain Eukaryota; kingdom Viridiplantae; phylum Streptophyta; class Magnoliopsida; order Poales; family Poaceae; genus Thinopyrum; species Thinopyrum elongatum. Next base: position 188,356,480 of record CM022302.1, read on the forward strand.
CCGTCAGCCAAGTCGGTGGATACTACCGTTATAAGGTCATACCCCTTTATGCTGGCCACGATAGACGACAGTCAAATCTTTGGTATGGATTTGATATTCAAAACAGTGGAGCTATCCAAGATGATTTAGGGATCCCTGCGAGAAGTTAGATTCCGTCAGGAAAACGGTTATGATTCACATCACTGTTTTGAAAACCGGAGGACATGCATCCATTTGAGTAACTCAATGCAAGGAGTAAACGATTTGGTGTCCACCGAGAAAATCGGTTCACAACTCCATGGAATATTGTCAGAGCTGGATAAAGGAGTGCCATATCTCTCGGAAATCATTCTCGGACTTGTGAGAAGGGCATAAATTGTAGTCATGATAATTTTCGCACCCCATCTAAGTCAGTAGATATGAAAGAATTGGAGTCAGAATAACATGTGAGGTAAGACCTATCAGAATAAGGATACAGTGAAGCAAACCACCCTGAGCCAGGCAGTTCGTCATATGAAATTCAGTGGGAACATCATATAAAGGAAAAAGGATACCCGAGTTGGAAACGGTTTCCTTAAGTCAGAATATTCATACTTGTTCCCTGAGCAACCAAATCTCGAGGATGAGATTTCTTTAAGGGGGGAAGGTTTGTAACACCCTGGATTTTGGCCCTTTCTTTTTCATTTGAATTTCTTTGGGATTTTATTTGAAATTGCTTTTATGTGGCTCTGTTGTCTTGAAACCTGAGGAGATCACCTTTGATTCCTCTCCCAAGTGGCTTGTCATCCTCAAAACCATCCCAAGACCATGTCATTTTCATCTTAGCCCAATCCCAATATTCCTTTATTGGGAATATTCCTTTTTCTATTAAAGGAATAACCCTATTTGCCCTATGTTGTGAAGCAACCTATATTTCTGTCACTCCCAAAATTCCCAAATAATTCTCATAAATTGTTTGGATCATATATACCCCAAATATATCCAAACTTTCCTTTCCTAGCCCAAAAATAATCCACCAATATTCATTCTTCAATTCTGTCCAGTGTGGCTTTTTGTGAAGGAAGTGCCATCTATCTTTTCTTGATTGCTTCCAAACTTTTTGGGCACGCTATCACATCAAAATAATTGCCTCATGCGAAAATTCAGCTCCATTTTCCTAGCCAATCTTCCTCAGCAAGTTTCCAAAGTTTCTGTCAGATGGAAGCCTTTGTGAAGGAAGTGCAAGCTTGGAGTACCCAAATGAGCTGAAATTTTGCAAGCTCCTTCTTATGCTCAAATCATGGCACTCCACCAACTTTTAGCTCCATCCAACTAACTATGTGATCACACCTTCAAATCTTTGCTTCTGTCAATATTTTCAGGTTGTGTCACACAGCTCCCCCATGCCGTCACTTTTGCTCTGGAACCCTCTCCCCCTCTGGATTCTTCCTCGGCGAGCCATCTCTGTCGTTGCACAGTGCGTGCCCGTGACCGCTGTCGCCTTCCTCTCCCCCGTCCCGTCCGTGCCCTCCCGTGAGCCCTATCCCTGCCGGAGCGTTGGCCGGACTCTCGCGGCGGGCTCTCGGCCAAGGCACCTTGCGTCCGGCTGTAAATAGCCATTCCCGAGTGTTCTCGAGCTCACCAGCGACCTCCTCGCTCTCCCACACCCTACCCAACCTCTCCATCTCTCTCTAGGAGCTCTCCTAGCTCGCCTTTGCCACCACGGCCACCGCCTCAGCCATCTTCAATTCAGTCGCTTCCGGCCTCCTCCCTCAAACTCCACCACCACCAGCAGTCCTACCGCGCCCCCTGGAGCCTCCCCGCCATTTCTCTCCTCCTCCGACGACTTGTGGTGCCGTGACCAGACTCGGCCAAAGCCGCCGTCTGCCGCAGTCGATGTCCCGCTCTTCCCCAAGCTCCACGGCGGCCGAGACCTACCTGGACGTGCGCGCCTTGGTCTCCTGAACCCGTCGGTAGGCCGGGCGCCGCCTGAGGTGACCCGCGCCGCCGGCAATCACCGTCAGGGCGAGCTCCTCCCTCGGCCAGGCGCGCGTACGTGGGAGGAAGAGGAAAGCCAGGCCAGGTGGGCCCCACATCGCCCCCAACCCCACATGGTAATGACCCGGAGGCCGGGCCCAGCCACTTAAGTGGAAGCGCCTTTTTGCGGTAAGTACGTTTTCTTTTAATAAAAGCGTACTTTGGTTCTGCTACGGGCTAAAATGCGTTTTCTCTGTTCTGAAGGCGTATTCCTCTAAATGTGTTTTCTATTTTTCCAGCCAGGGGCCTGTTTGTAGAGTTTATTTTTATAGATTGGTCCCTGAACTTCGTTTGGCTATATCTCTTCAACCCTAACTCCGAATGAGGTGATTCCAAAGCCCACTTCTTTGTCTCGTCGAGCCCGTCATGTTGGTACCATTCTCATAATGTTTCCACACAGTGAAAATGACCATTTTGCCCTTGCCCGTAAACAGCCCCCTCCGGGAGAAAACTGTTTCCGGTGAATCTTTCTGCGATCCTTCTGCACTTCTTCCCGGGGACCTATTCATTCCCAGGCAAGCCACGACAGCCACTTGCATGATGGCCTTGCAGTAGCCATGGCTTCCTACTTGAATATTAAATTGTTTGTGCATGTTAATATTTTTTTTGAATGCTACATTTGTGCTTGTGAATCCATGCTTATCTTTATGCCATGATCATTTGCATCTAGTTGGTTAAATGAGTACTTGCTAATATTTTTATCATGCTCTATTCTGGTATTTATTGCCGATGCTAGTGGTCATGCTATGTCTTATGTAGTATAATACTTGTGGTATTCATGCTCGTCAGCATGTCATGCTCATGTGCATCTCGAGAATGATTTATTATTGTTGATATGTTAAATAGTTGTGTTGCTCATCCTTGTTCATGTTGATATCCTGCTCATAGGCATTGTCATTTCATCATGCTATTTTATTGTTATGACTCAGCATCATAGAATTTGGAATGTAACTTTTCCCAAGGAAAAGTAGAGCATGATATACATGTCAGGTCAACAAGTACATCACCATTTGGATAAAGGGGCAAGGGAATTCATGATGTTATCCATACAACAGTGTTTGGATAATAGAGGAAGAAACATTTGGCAATGCACTTCCAATGTTCTTGTTGATATTCGGAATACCACTATCATGCTTCGAGGTAGCATTGATATGGTGTTTCAAGTAAGGGTTGGATCTGAAGATCACAAGAGATACGAAGGAACAATTTCAAGAATAACAAGGAACTCAATGTATGAGCAAAACATCATCAGGTGAGTGTTGGAGGAAGTCAAGGATGTGGTCGTTGATAACATAGATCATCGAGGGGCAAGAATGGTATTTCTCACCATGAATTCGATCGATATCTTAGAATAAGGCAGTATGTTGATGGTGATCACGACAAATTTTGTTGAGAGGCTCTATGAAGATGCAATCGAACATCGACGGCATCCGGCAAAAGGAAATGATGAAGCAAAAGGTTATTGAAACCGTGGATACGACACAAGCTCAAAATCAAGCTTGTTGTTCAGGGTGGAATGATAAGATGAGGAAGATCTACGTAAGCTTCGCTCATCGTCGGAATTTGTGCTCCGGGAATAAGGACCAGGTAGCACGGTTAAAAATCGGTACGACATTGATTTAGCTGAGCAGGCTAGGAATGACGTGATGGAGTATCATTCCAAGAAAAAGAATTCACAAGAGGTAGTGCAATGACGCAATATCATCGATATAACATAGGGCAATTCTTGAAGGTAGATCAGAATAGAGGTTGGACAGGTGAAATGATCTGCAGAAGACAAGTACTTTAACTTGTCCGGGAAAGGAATCAAGGAGAAAATATGGTTGGAACCACGATTGCAAAGGATCAATTCACAGATACATGATAAACTTATTCCAAGGAAATAATTTTTTTTACAAGCAGCTTCCATGATGAGTTCTACATCGGGTCCATGGGCATGAACACAAAGGTTCAAGGTCGACTCCCACTTCTTCAATGCATAACCTTTCATTCACTCCTCGTTTTTGAAGAAATAGTAGTGCGGAAGATTTATCTGGTGAAGCACCAGAAGAGTATGACTCGCATAACTTTCGAGTTCACACGGATTAGGGAAAGCATAGGTTCAACCCATCGGGGCATCTTAGGAACATATACCACAAACTGAAGGAGTAATTAACGCAAGCTCGACAGCAGAACATGGTTGACAAAAGGAGAGGATATAATTTACCAAAGGTATTATGTATCAGGGAAAGAACTCACAAGAATTTTGGATGTGAAAGATACTGTCGGATAGCAACCCAACAATGGATCTGGCGATTCATGACGGAGTTGATGTGAGTATCGGTAATCAATCAGGGAAGAAGGGATGCAAAGGCATCGGCTTATAGAAACATCTGAATAATTCGATGCTTAAATACAAAGAAATTTTGATCTCTAGGTCAGTGTATCAGAATCAAATGCTCTGATCGAAGATGGATAGGTTGAACAGACTTAGAGGCGCACCCGATCAAATTTTGATTGGGCAAGAACCAGCTCATATCCGAAATGATGTCTGAGTCGGAAAGACAATTTCTAAGGATTAATTGATGATTGTGAGTATTCGCACACATGTTGAATCCATAGGAATAGAATGACAATCTCAAAGGATTTTAATAAATATTGCTAGACGTGTGGAATTAACCATAATGCAAGCAGGCCAGGAAAATCAAGAGCAGTAGGCTGCAGAGGATTTTCGGGAGATCAGATCCAAGTATTTTGGAAAGCATATGAACAACTGGGGATGAACGGACCCAGGGTAAGTGAATTATCCGCAGTGCGATAAGAATCTGCAAAGCAGAAGGCACAAAGGATTCTCGGAACAACGAAGAGTATTCCGGGGTATCATGGAATAAAAAGGGCAACCGGAAAAGAAGGTACAAACGGCAAGGATGCATAGTTATCCATGGGGGTTTATCGATGGTAGGGAACTGCAAAAGCAGTGGGCACAAGGGTCTCGGGAAACATCGAGGAGTATCTTCAGAGTCTTCTGATGAAGCAGACGATCATTTGTGGTGAAGGAGCTCTCCGGGAGGAAGCGGTTATGAGAACAAAGTGTTAGAGTTAGCAAAATCTTTAACCCGAATAGACGAGAGATCAGAGTCCCAGAGTAAAGACGAGGAATAAAAGATCCTAATACCACCCAATTGGCGACGTGGGCCCGTAAGCCACACAGCCAAGTTAGTAAAACAGTTTTCAAGTTCTAGACTCAACTTCGGCCAAGGAGTTGGAAAGGGGTTCCTACAGGCAGTCGGCTCTGATACCAACCTGCGACGCCCCCGGCTTAATCGTTCACTAATCATACACGCAAATGCACATGATCAAGCCTAAGGACTCACTTGAAGATATCACAACACAACTCTAAACACAAATTAAAAATAATACAAGCTTTATATTACAAGCCAGGGGCTTCGAGGGCTCGAATACATAAGCTCGCTTACAAGCGTTAGCGGAAGCATCAGATATCTAAGTACAGATGTGAAAGAAAGATAGATAAGCCTTTAAGAAGGCGGGGCAAAACAAAAGCTACGATCAAAAAGGCGCATGCCTCCTGCCTGGGACCCTCCGATCCTACTCCTGGTCGTCAGCCAACTCGTAGTAGTAGCCATCCTCGGGGTAGTAGGAGTGATCGTTGTCGGGGGAAGCTATCTCCTGGGCTCCGTCACCTGGACGCATCAATCGAGTATGGGGAAAAAGAGGAAGCAAAGCAACCGTGAGTACTCATCCGAAGTACTCAGCAAGCAATGATCTACACTACATATGCAACATTATCAAAGAAAGGCTGTATATGTGGGCTGGGCTGCAGAAATGCCAGAATAGAGAGAAGGCCTAGTCATATCGAAGACTAGCATCTTCAGCGGTCTTGTAGCATTAGAAGAGTGTAGATTAGCATAGTATGAAGTAGTAATAGTCATCATCCTCACCCAGAGATCCTTTCTCGACTCCCCGCGAGAAAGCAATCCCAGAGCCATAGTAGTAGTGTTATCAACCTCGCCCAGAGATCCTTCTTCGACTCCCTGTGAGAAAGCAATCCGAGAGCCATACTATCCATGTCTCATCACAAATATCCAGTTCTAGTTGTATCGATCGGGATACAACTCCGAGCGTCCGTTACCGAGGATCCGGCTATGCATAGATTAGTTCTTCCCTGCAGGGGTGCACCAACTTACCCACCACGCTCGCTTAACTCCGGTCAGACACACTTTTCTGGGTCATGCCCGGCCTCGACCAAACGACACACCGCAACCCTACCTAGAGCTCAGCAGATAGGTCCCCGTCGGTCTATATCCTAAGCGCTCAGGGGTCTTGGGCCATCGCCCTGTGCACTCTGGGTCGTTGCGTGCAGGGGGAAGCCAGGCACCAGGAGGGCGCCGGTCCGTCTCGGCCGTGATGCTGAACTAGACATCTGACAGAGCTTTCGGCTGATGCTATGATCCAGAGTGCCCATAACTTTTCCCATGTGATGGTTAGTGCTATCGGGCCAGAGGCCCACTCAGATCATATATCCAAATCGCTAGTGTTTTTGAAATGCGGTAACGAGCAGAGACTCACGATCGATGTGACCCCATCGCCCCATCTCGAGGACTTGCGGCAAGGGCTAAGAATGCCCGGCCATGCCTCGTATTTATCTCTTAGGTACCCTCCAAGTCAACCCGTCTCCAGATCACTCGCGGGTACCCCTCAGGGCTGACCCGATGTCATCATGGTTCTGTGTTAAGTCAAAGTAACCGTGTGTCCAAACATCAGGGGGAAAACTGAGGAACCACCCTCGATGGATTCCACCTAACATAGTCGTCAAGGTGAACTTAGGAGGAACCACCCTCGAGGTTCACACTTGAGGTGTTGCACGACGGCGTCGTTATCAGGAGTGGTGAAGGAGGAATCACCCTCGATGACCACGACCGAATAGCTACTCTATAGAGTTAACATCAGAAGTGCTAAACGAGGTATCACCCTCGGCACTCGATAGTAACGCTACAGTGTCGTACAACTAAGGGGGTGATGTGTGGTGCCGGGGCCTAGTTATCGATCACGTTGATCGAGTCATCTGATAAGCCAGCGGGGGCAACTAGGTCAAAGTGGGGTCTCTGGTGGATCTCTAACCAGCCTATACTAAGCAGTTTAGGACAAGCAGGTAAGGTATCAATAGAAGGTTACAATAAATAGGCTATGCATCAGAATAGGATAACTCAAAGTAGTAGCAAATTCTAATGCAAGCAGGAGGGAGAAAGAATAGGCGATATAGGCATGTTCAAAGGGAGGAGCTTGCCTGGTTGCTCGGCGGCTATGGCGGGTTCGTCAGTGGGGTCGTCGATCTCCGATGTTGCGTCGGTCTCGGGGACAACGTCGGTACCGGGATCTACCGAGAGAGAATAGGGGGAGGAAACAGATAAATACATAGCAAACATGTGCAACACAGAGCATGCTATGCCAACGTGCAGTGCAGGGTTGCCTAAAAGCGCGTCTAACTCATATTAGTTATTTTAGGATTTAAGTTGGATTTATTAACCGGTATATATGCACTATTCATCTACCAGAAATAGGCTAAAATGTAGGGGAACGCAGCAGAAAACAAAAAATTTCCAACCTACGCACCAGCCCAGGACCACTATGGAGACTGCATACAAGGTTTGATCTTTTTTGTTACCGACTCGTAGCGCAACGGAAGTAGTGTCGATGACGATCGGTGGTGCAGATCCCCGCAGCTAGGATTTACAACCTCCCAACCGCAAGGATGTACTCCCTCATCTGCCCCTTGGACAGCCCTCCGGGAGGCGGTCAAACAGTCCCCCGGACGGTGTCGCGGACAGCCCTTCGGGAGGACCCTCAAAACTCGGACGGTCACTCGGACAGCCCTTCGGGAGGACTCATAGAACTCGGACCGTCACTTGGACAGCCCCTCGGGCACTAAGATCGAAACTACGACCTCTCTACAGAGTTGCACACATACGGTGTCATCTATCCGGCAGGGCTTCGCCGTCCAGAACTAGTTCCCACCGGAACCCAGACAGCCTTTCGGCTCTACGAAACTCTTTTCGTGGGAAGGGAGAGAGAAGCCAGATCATTGCACTGGTACTTTTATGTGAGAAGGAGTGAGTGTGGAGGGCTGCCCCTCCACCTCTGTTTATAGGAAATCCCAAGGGGTAGGGTGGTTTTACAATAAAACCCAAAAGTACATGAAGGAAGTCCTTCCACCAAGGGCATAAAGGTGAAACCAAGGAACAAGAGGGGCTCCATGGTGGAGCCCCAAGTGTGGCCGGCCACACCCCTTGGGGGCCCCCCATGAGGGCCTCCCAATCCATCCATGTCATCCCTAGATCTTTTGGGATAAAGCCCAAACAAGTGGCTTTCCAAAAAGTAACCCCAAAAGCACTTTCACTATTCACGACGACATTTTTCAACGTCCGTTTGAACTGAAATTATTTATGTGGGCTTAGAACATTTCCAGTACCGACTAAAATATTTTTCAACGTGTTCTGGAACAATTCCAGATTAGTGATTTTCATCTGCGAAAAGCATCTGAAGTGGTTCCGGCAGCTCCGGAACATTTCCGGTTTTTCTTCCAGAAAATTCCCAAAAGTTTCCAGAATGATTCTGGCACCCTCCAAGAATTATCAGGCATGTGCCAAAACTAATTTGACTTTATGGTATCCTCTAAAACAACTTTTCAGTTTCACCGGAACTCATCCGGTGACCTCTCTCTGCGGAACTTTTCCGGTGTCCGAAACTTTTTCGGTGATTTTCCCTCAGACTCCCTGTCTAGTATTCAGCAGATAGATGACCCTTATGCGTGTGACCCTATAGGTTCGGTGAAGTATAGACATGACACAGAACCCTTTCCGATCAATGATCAACATCAGAGCCGTGGACACCCATATTGACCCCTATACCCACACGAATGAATATCCGAGTGAACCTCCAGTTGCCGTGTGCTATTCCTGTTGCTTCATGATATGTTACAAATACCCGAGGTGAGACATGTTGGCATTCCCGTGGATCAACAACTTGTCCACTATGCTAGTTACCTCGTTACCGGTATTGTTCTCTTTTCTCGTTACCGTGTTCCGGCATCCCCGTGATCAAATCACAAAGTGTCTGGCCAGACGATGATGGATACCATAACACCGAGAGGGCCCAGAGATATCTCTCCATCGTCGGAGGAGCAAATCCCAATCTTGAGCTATCAAGTTACTTGACATACTTTTCCATGAACCCGTAAGCCGCTGTAATAGCCACCCATTTACGGATGACGTTTAACAAACCCCAAAGTTCATGAAGCAAGCATGAAGAAACTCGATACTCTCATGGTCTAAGGAATCATGCAAATGTTAACCATCTCTGTGTTATTAACCATTAATTTGTGACGAATGTAACTCATAGCATAACATCAATCGGGTCAATTCAACACAAATGTTCTTCTAACATTGTGCCCTCAAAGTTGCTGGCATAGACATGCCCATGATCAGGAAAACAGGACCATCATGCAACACTTGAGCTAGTCTTAGAGGCTAGACTAGGAATACATTTTACAGTTTATTATTCCACACGTGCATATGAGTCTTCCTCCAAGCCTCGTTTTATTTGTAGACTCGAGAACCATAGCAGTTATAGCATGGAACATAAACCTAATTATGAACAGGGAGATAAATAATAACATTTATTATTGCCTCTAGGGCATATCTCCTACAGACTCCCACTTGCACTAGAGTCAATAATCTAGTTAATGCTAATGCACTTCACACCTGTGGCACACCGGTGTAAATGTGCTTCGCTTGTGGTATAGCCTGATGTCCAACGGATCTGACGACTTCAGCTCCGTGTGTATCTTTGCATATCCTCGCGTTTTCACGCTTTCACAAAATTCATATTTTGTGTGGACTTGGCTTTGTATGTATGTGAATCACAGGTCAAACCTGGATCCCTCAGACTGAGTTATGGAGCAACTACCTGCAGTAGTGTCCCATTGACAAAAGCCATCTTGGAACCATACTAAGTTCATGAATGAACTATATGATTCAACATCTTCTTTGTCGCTTTTAAAAGCGGCAACATACTTCGCCTCTGTTATAGAATTCGCCACAATAACTTGTTTGGAACAATTTCCAACTACCGTGCCACCATATTGTGTATTGCACAAAACCCTTAACTTAAATCGAAAATCGCTTGGAGCATGGTTGAAGACTGTGTCAATGTAAGCTTTTACAACGAACTCTTCATGATCTCCGCTTGCGAGAAAACATGTCATCAGTGCTACTATAGTACTGAATGACACTTTTTTCACTGTTGTCCCTTGATCAATACTTTTGATCACTTTGGTATCTATACTCGCAACAACTTTGGGAGTATTGGACATATCTGGTTGTTTTACATACCATGGAATACATGATTAATCCAAACACAAAGGTGTGTGGAATCTCCATCATGTATTTTGCTCATCAGTGTTTTAGGGACACCGAGTCTTGCAAAAACTCTTTCCATGTGACTTTGGCAAGAATCACTCCTTGGCGTTTTAAATGCTAAAAGGTTTTAGCATTTTGTTAATATGTATCTTTGCTCAGCCCCATTAGGTAAATCTATCTCCATAGATCATCATGCCTAATATAAAGGCTATTTAGCCCAAGCACTTCATCGAAAAACTATTTTCAAATGAAGTCCTAATTTGTGTCAAGAAATTTATTTCCAATTAACAATGTGTCAAGCACACAAGGTTTTTAGAAATATTATTATGCTTCCACTTACTTTCTTGAATCACAAGCATCTTCGTTACCCATTGATAAAGTCAAAACCCTTTTTGACCATTTCATCAAAACACGAAGATTCGAACTCCATTTTGCTCTCTTCTGTCCATCGCTGGAACTCTGAAGTTTGCACACTCACTAGCATCCTCTGGAATGACAAAATACCTTGGACTGTAACACATGCAAGTCCTTGGTTTCATTTCCATCATATGGAAATCCTATTGTCATCCATGTCTCATATCTCATGACTGAAATATGTATTAATTGCTAGTTCAACCCGAACCGACTTTAAGCATCGCTACGGTGAAACAACCTCATCGTAGTCAACTCCTTGAACTTGTTATTTCAACAAGTCGAGCTTTATGGATAAAACATTTTTATCCATATCAGTTTTTAGTTCCATAAATACTCGTTAGACTCTAAGTCTTCCGAAAGGTGTATCAAGATTTTAATCTTGAAACATTTATATGGAAAATATCTCAGATTGTATTGGCATTTAGCCAATTCCAGAGTTAGGGCCCATCAACGCTTCCTTGTGTATTGTAGGTATACTGTTGTCTAACAACAATATCTCATTTGCGCACCCGAGAGGTTTGCACGAGCCTTGCCTACGTGGTTCAGCTGCAAGTTCGACCAAAGTCCATACATTTTATTGTAGAGACTTCCGTATCAGTCGCAGTAGGAAACTCCGGAATCACTTCCAAGGTTCCTTTCCTTTGACCTGATGACGAAGATATTGTTTATCTCGTCGAGTTGCACTATTCTCCCACTCACCTCTTTGAAAGAACCATTTTCTTCAAAAAGCATACCGTTCTTTGTGGCAAACCTATTTGCCTCGGTATAGTGAGGGAGGAATACCCAATGACTTGGGATAACCTACAAAGTAGCACTTGTCTGATTTGGAATAGGTTTGTAACCTTTTACACAAGCCCCATATTCCAAATGTTAAGAAAAGATATAACATGGTTGGGCATACCATACCATGGTGTCATTTCAACAGACCCGATGGAGCTCTTTTCAGTGTAAAAGCCGCAGTCTCTAAAGCATCACCTTTTAAAAGGGATAATGGCAAATTTATTTATGTCATCTTTGATCTTATCATGTCATAAATGGTTCGATTACATCTTCACGGACTTTCCACTTGCAGTGGTGTTCCGGGAGGTGCAAGTTATGAAACCCCTTTCACAACTCATCAGACATCCGCTAAACTTGTAACTCAAATATTCCTTTCTGCAATCGAATTATAGAAACATAAATTTCTTGTTACAATAACTTCTATTTCATTTTTGAAAACCTTTCGAATGAATTCAAAAGATCCAGACTTATGTCTCATCAAGTAAATATCCATATATCTACTAGAGTCATTTATGAAGATAGATAAATCCACTACTTGCAACAACATTTATTGAACTACACACATCAAAATGTATGATCATCAATATGTTTGTTGCTCGTTCCTTATGGCATGTGAACGGTATTTCAGTCACTTCACTATTCGGAGGAAAGTTGCAAGTGTCAGATGATTCAAAATCAAACGACTTCAAAATCCATCATAATGGAATTTATCCATGCGGGTTTCTCCAATGTGACCAAATGCAGTGCCACACTTGTGTGGTATTCTCTTAGTCTTACGACATTTAGCGTCAGTGTTATGGATGTATCATATTACTATCAATATTCATAACATACGTCCAATCTCGGATGGAAGCATGGCCCTTTATGTTATTCATAATACTGAACAACAATTGTTCTTTTATGAACAACTCTTTTGCAACAAACATTGTGCAATGGGCTAGAGTGTGTAAAACTCTAAAATGAATTATGAAAGTAAATCCAGAGGTAATATATTATTATCATTATTCATAACATACATCTCATTCTCAATGAAAGTATGGCCCTTATGTTATTCATAACATCGAACATAAAAAGTTCTTTTGTGAACAACCTTCTTGCAAGATACCTTATGCAATGGGCTAGAGTTTGTGAAACTTTAAATGAATTATGAAAATAAATACAGACGGTAATACACCGATGGAAGGTATAGTAACATTTACTATGTTCCCTGTGTATACCAAAACCTCATTCCTGGCTAGTCTTTCAGGCCATAGTAGTTCTTACATCGAGTTGCAACAGAAAGCAATCGAGCGGGTATCTTTGTGATTAACTCACAATACCCAAGAATCAGTGATTAACAATTTAATCATAATCCCCAAGAACTATATCTTTGACCAACCTTCTATACATCAAAAACTTGTATGACATTCATACATGAGCTGGATATTCCAGTCTTCTTTCTTTCTGCCTTTATACTTCTAACAGTTTAACTTTTAGTATTTCTCCTACTCTCAGAAGAAGCACCCAACTTAAGAGTGGCGTTAGCCCTAGACTTCCTAGGCGTGTAAGTCACACTAACACCCTTTGGACACTTCCTTTATCTTTAAGTTGTTGTTTTATTCACCTTTCATCATATGACAGGCGTTCTTCTGGATCCCTCTCTTATCAGTCTAATGCATAGTAAACTCCTTTACTAATAGTTTGCAAACAAACATTGCTTTGGATATCTCATATCTTTTAGCCTTTGTCTGTCTCTGAAAATGATTTTCAGATTCCATGAATATCACATAACTATCCAAACTTTCGAAGTTCGGGTCTTATGGAAGCAAATGTATTGCACTTGACTGAAAACGGAATTCTAGCTTTTGGATCGAAGGATGAGAGTCACATGATCCATAGCATAAGCGAGAGAATACCGAAAGTATGCGATAGGACAAAGTCCTTCTCGGCACTCTTGAGGACAATCCTCATATTACATTACCAACCGTAAAGTTTTAACCAGATATTTAACAGCTATTCAATTTTAACAGGGAAGGTGGAAACGCGAGCCATAATTCTACAACTATTACGCAAATCACAATTAGACAGTGTTCAAAATTAATTGCATTGAGAATTAAACAAGTTAATTCTACAGTGCGCTCCCACTCAAATCAATATCTATCATAATTGATTATGAGTGATTCAAGACACGAATTTCAATTCAACGCCATTGATGGTGAGCATCACTGATGACGAGAACTTCAATCATTAGGCAAACTTGCCAATCACATCTCTATGTGACTCTTGTTCATCTTTCAATGCGTGTGTTCCGAGCTCATGACTTTCATGCCTGAACGTCAAGACAACCAAGTGATCTCACTGCGAGGTCTTAACTCACCCGCCTCACACATCCCTAATCGTTCGTACCCATGTCAGCATGGCGCACCTCGAAAAGTTAGGTGCCATGACGGTGCTACACTTGGGAGAACACTGACTACTTGATATTTTTGTGAGAGATCACCCTAATAAAAGCGACTACCACGCAATCAAGAAGGGTGCATCATAAGGGATAAACATCTCAGGCAATTCATAATAGCATGATATGGTATAGCCCTTTCTGACGGAGAAGTCTTGTATTTCTTCGTCTTCGGCATTCGCGTCGGTGTTCACCTTCGCGAAGATTGCCACCACCTTGTCGATGCACCAGATAATATTGCTATCTCTACAGCTGATAAAATAATGCATTACACAAGGTCGACACGCAGGTCATTTAAAGTGCAATCATATGGCTCCAGCCATCATGCCAAATCATGACACGCAGGTCATGTTAATCAATTTACATCATATAGACATCTCATACATAATCAAATTATTATGAGCACTGCTATACCACATCATATGCACATGCAAACCCTCCTGCAAAACCAAGTTAGACGCCTCTAATCGGTTCATGCAAAAACTTGTTTTTCGTGGCTTCTAAGGTTTCGAAACAAACCGAAGCTACCAACGTCCATCATCAAGTATGATTATTCAAGTCGCTAGATTAACTTTCCAGGGTGTATGAAAACCGAGATAATAAAATCTCGAGCCCCATACTAAACTTCGTCATATGCATGACCCCGTGCAGATCATATCTGCATTGCCCTTTCATTTGCGAAACATCCATCTTTCTTTAACTATGGTGGAACCCAAAGAACTGTTAGCACTTCGTTGATCTATCAATCAGCATACTCAGGAGCAGCATGAAAGGATCGCGGATTGCTAGAACTTTGTGAGATTCCACCATGCCGTCAAGATCAGGATTATGCAAATTCCAGGGAAGCAACAAGAACATCAGGTAACAGATTTCATCTGCTACCCGCACAAATAATTTTCAGCAATAGATCTCATCTACTACCTAATTATATTGTGCAACACCCATACATCTCCATGTATTCTAGATCGCAACCTGCATCTACGCATAGCACGGCTCATGATGCCACTGTAGGGGAACGCAGCAGAAAACAAAAAAATTTCAACCTACGCACCAGCCCAGGACCACTATGGAGACTGCATACAAGGTTTGATCTTTTTCGTTACCGACTCGTAGCGCAGCGGAAGTGGAGTCGATGACGATCGGCGGTGCAGATCCCCACAGCTAGGATTTAAAACCTCCCAACCGCGAGGATGTACTCCCTCATCTGCCCCTTGGACAACCCTCCAGGAGGCGGTCAAATAGTCCCCCGGACGGTGTCGCGGACAGCCCTTCGGGAGGACCCTCAAAACTCGGATGGTCACTCGGACAGCCCTTCGGCAGGACTCACAGAACTCGGACCGTCGCTTGGACAGCCCTTCGGGAGGCACTCACGAACAGCCCCTCGGGCACTAAGATACAAACTACGACCTCTCTACAGAGTTTCACACATACGGTGTCATCTATCCGGCAGGGCTTCGCCGTTCAGAACTAGTTCCCACCGGAACCCAGACAACCTTTCGGCTCTACGAAACTCTTTTCGTGGGAAGGGAGAGAGAAGCCAGATCATTGCAATGGCACTTGTATGTGAGAAGGAGTGAGTGTGGAGGGCTGCCCCTCCACCTCTATTTATAGGAAATCCCAAGGGGTAGGGTGGTTTTACAATAAAACCCAAAAGTACATGAATGAAGTCCTTCCACCAAGGGCATAAAGGTGAAACCAAGGAACAAGAGGGGCTCCATGGTGGAGCCCCAAGTGTGGCCGGCCACACCCCTTGGGGGGCCCCCATGAGGGCCTCCCAATCCATCCATGTCATCCCTAGATCTTTTGGGATAAAGCCCAAACAAGTGGCTTTCCAAAAAGTAACCCAAAAAGCATTTTCACTATTCACGACAACATTTTTCAGCGTCCATTTGAACTGAAATTATTTATGTGGGCTTAGAACATTTCCAGTACCCACTAAAATAATTTTCAACGTGTTCTGGAACAATTCCAGATTAGTGATTTTCATCTGCGAAAAGCATCTGAAGTGGTTCCGGCAGCTCCGGAACATTTCCGGTTTTTCTTCCAGAAAATTCCCAAAAGTTTCCAGAATGATTCTGGCACCCTCCAAGAATTATCAGGCATGTGCCAAAACCAATTTGACTTTATGGTATCCTCTAAAACAACTTTTCAGTTTCACCGGAACTCATCCGGTGACCTCTCTCTGCGGAACTTTTCCGGTGTCCAAAACTTTTTCGGTGATTTTCTCTCAGACTCCCTGTCTAGCATTCAGCAGATAGATGACCCTTAAGCGTGTGACCCTATAGGTTCGGTGAGGTATAGACATGACACTGAACCCTTTCCAATCAATGATCAACATCGGAGCCGTGGACACCCATATTGACCCCTATACCCACATGAATGAATATCCGAGTGAACCTCCAGTTGCCGTGTGCTATTCCTGTTGCTTCATGATATGTTACAAATACCCGAGGTGAGACATATTAGCATTCCCGTGGATCAACAACTTGTCCACTATGCTAGTTACCTCGTTACCGATATTGTTCTCTTTTCTCGTTACCGTGTTCCGGCATCCCCGTGATCAAATCACAAAGTGTCTGGCCAGACGATGATGGATACCGTAACACCGAGAGGGCCCAGAGATATCTCTCCATCGTCGAAGGAGCAAATCCCAATCTTGAGCTATCAAGTTACTTGACATACTTTTCCATGAACCCGTAAGCCGCCGTAATAGCCACCCATTTACGGATGACGTTTAACAAACCCCAAAGTTCATGAAGCAAGCATGAAGAAACTCGATACTCTCATGGTCTAAGGAATCATGCAAACGTTAACCATCTCTGTGTTATTAACCATTAATTTGTGACGAATGTAACTCATAGCATAACATCAATCGGGTCGATTCAACACAAATGTTCTTCTAACATTGTGCCCTCAAAGTTGCTGGCATAGACATGCTCATGATCAGGAAAACAGGACCATCATGCAACACTTGAGCTAGTCTTAGAGGCTAGACTAGGAATACATTTTATAGTTTATTATTCCACACGTGCATATGAGTCTTCCTCCAAGCCTCGTTTTATTTGTAGACTCGAGAACCATAGCAGTTATAGCATGGAACATAAACCTAATTATGAACAGGAAGATAAATAATAACATTTATTATTGCCTCTAGGGCATATCTCCTGCATAAAAGTTGCGGGTTCACCTCTGTAGATGGTCCCGACACGGAAACAGATGGCACGGTTGGGTTCGTCTCATTGTTCTGAGCAACTTTCATATATAATGTTTTTCGATCTGAGCTACGGTTTAATTTCTATGAATTTTCAAATATTAAAGCATTATCTAGAATTATTTATATTAACAGAAATCAATTATTGCGTCAGCATGATGTCAGCATTGCGTCAGCAGTCAACTGGGCTGCTAACTGGTCAAACTGATAGGTGGGACCCACCTGTCAACCACTGTGAGTTTAACAGTGAGTTAAACTAATCTAACAGACTAATTAGTGAGTGGACCCCACATGTCAATGTCTAATTAATTACCAGGTTAGTTTTAAAAACTAATTAGTTTAGTTAATCATAGGGGGGCCACTGGTCAGTGGGTAATTAGTGTTTTAATTAACCAATTTACTTAATTAACAGATTATCTTTTATTAAAATCGTTTAATTTGCAGGGCCCGCATGTCAGTGGGTTGACCCAGTCAACGAGTCCACAGGGCCCACCCGTCGGTGGCTCAGGCGGGCCCCACTGGTCAGACCAGGTTAGTGGTGGCCGGCGACTCGCCGGAATCACGCCGGCGAGCGCGTTCGTGGCGGCGCGCTTACGGGCACCGGTCGGAATCCGCGCACGAGCCATCATTTTGGTCGCGGTTGGGTGCGTTGGAACGGTGAGACGATGGCGCGTCATTTGGCGGTGGTTGGAGTGGCTGAAACAGCTGGAAACGAGCGGCACGACCTCGCCGGCAGCGAGCTTATTTGGGTGAGCTATGGGGAGATCATTCCGGCGCGCAAACGAGCGGAAGAAGAAGCTAGGCGGGTGCTTCGCAGTGCAGTGAGGCTAACAGACGCGAGCCCATGACCATTTGGCCACCGGAGCCTCGCCGGCGACGAGCTCTGCGGCGACGGGCTCGGGCTCACATGGAACGGCAGCTACGGCCAACTAATGGTGACGAAAGAGGGAAGGGGAGATGCAGCGGCTCACCGTGAAGGCACAAGGTGGCCCGGTGTCAGATTAGTAGCAGCAGGAGTCGCCGGAGAGGAGGAAGATCGCTGGTGACCGAACGAAAGGGGGCGGAGGAGATCCGACGCTGTAGAGGGCCCTGGCTCCAACGACTGGCTCCAGACGACGTGGAAGTCAATGGCGCGTCTTGTGGGCACGGTGGATGGTCGCGGGAAGCCCTGTGGCTATGCGAACAACAGCGACGCAGCCATGGCAACGCTCGGGTGAGCTCGGAAAGCGAGGGAGAGAGTAATGGAGAGGGAGGAAGAGTGGATAGGGATGGAGGGTGTAACACCCCCAGTGGTTAGCCACAGTAATCCCATTTTGATTATGCCATGTCATCATGATTATCAGTGCCTAAACATCATTCGCATCATATTGAATTTCAACTCCTAACTCAAATTCAAATTTAAATGAAAGTGGAAAATAAAAGTTGTCCAACATAGAAACTAAATTGTTCATTAAATAGCAAATAAATCAGAGACAATTCTAAAATTGAAACCAACATCGTTGGAGTTGGGTAAGTGACTCAAACATCCCCAAACAGTGACTAAAGATAATATTTAATTACCTTTTATTTAATCTAAAATAAATATGAAAAGATATTTACCCCAAACTAGTTTTTGGTGGTAGGATATATTGTGCTGTGATTTGTGGGCCAGCTCTCATATTTTACAAAACTCTAATGGGGGCCACACATTTTGCTAAACAGAAAAAGAAAAGAAGAAATGGAAAAATGCCCCTGTGCACTTAAGCCCACAGCCGCACAGGAGCCGGCCCAGCCCAACTAGCCCCCTCCCCCTACCCCCTGACGCCGCAGGCGCGCTGTCGAACAGCTAGCGCGCGCGCGCCCGGCCCCCCACCCCTCTCCCCCCCTTCCCCTCGCTCGACGCCGCACCGGCCCGCGCCCACCAGAGGGGATAAGAACCCCTCCTCCACCCCCAGGACGAACCCTAGCTGCCTCCCTCTCCCTCTGCGTCGACTTCCTCCGCACCCCCGAGCGCCGCCATGGCCGTGGTCCCGTGAAGCACGCGGCCACCATGCTCGCCTCGCCTCGCCTCTGCGCCAGAGAGGACTGCCTCGGCCTCCTCTTCCTCTCTGACGAGTCACCCGAGCCGGGAGCCCCTGCTTCGACGCCGGCGACCCCGTCTTCCTCCTCTGCCCCGCCGACCTCCGTCATCGATTCCGGCAACCACGAGCCTTCCCCGAGCCCATTACGCACACCTGCAGGCTCCCTGTGAGCACCCCTACCTCTCCCCTCTCCTCTCTCCCTCTCGGTCGAACCCTAGCCGCCGTCCCCGTTGTGCCCGATCCCGCCACCGCGCGAGCTCATCGCCGGCGTAGCCACGGCGACCCTTGGGCCCCGTGCTGCGGCCCATTTTGCTCGCCGCGTTGCGCAGAGTCGATCTAGCCTTTTAGTTCGCTTGCTACCGCACCGCATCGCCGTTTGCCATCGCCACCCGAGTCCGGCCGCCGCCGACGTGCTCACCGCCGTCGCTACACTGCGTCCCCGGCCGCGCCACCGCCACCAACGGATGCGCCGCACTGCGACCGATCCAACGCGCGCAACCGCACCGCAAATGGACCCCTGTGCGCCGTTTCCGCGCTCGCCGGAGTTGAGCCACCGCGTCGGGGCTCACCGGCACACTCCGGCGGCCGGCGCTGACCGGGCGCTCACATGGCAGCCACGGGCCCTGCCCTGTGCCGCTGATCGAAGGGCCCCACTGCCCATTTGACCCGGTCAGCGCTGCTGACTGGGCAGCTCCTGTCACTGACCTGCGGGCCCCAGTGCCTAATTAACCCTAAATCAAATTTTAAACTAATTGTAATTAGTATAAGACACTGACAGGTGGGTCCCGCTAGATGATTAGGATTAGATTAGTTAATTAAACTCTGTTAATTAGTCCAGTCACTGACCAGTGGGACCCACTGGTCAGGTTTGACCCTGGTCAGCCGACCGTTGACTGCTGACGTCAGCATTACGTCATGATGACATCACCCCTGAACTATTCTGGATAATGTTGATTTAAAATGATTAAATAAAATTCCATAAATTAATAAAAACTTTAGAAAATCATATCTTTTAATCCGTAACTCCGATGAAAATAATTTGTACATGAAAATTGCTCAGAACGACGAGACAAATCCGAATTCGCGGGCCGTTCGTCCGCCACACATCCCAAACTATCCGAACATGCAACCGTTCCCCTCTTTTCGTCTGTCCGAAATGCCGGACACTGGGAATACTTTCCCGGACGTTTTTCCCCTTCGCCGGGATTACCTAGCACTACGATAGAACACCGCTAGCTCTGCTTATTGACATGTCATGCACTTGTTTGCTTAGTATTTACTGTTTCCTCCCCCTCTTCTCTCTCGGTAGCCCCCGACACCGACGTCGTCCCC
The DNA here is from genome assembly GCA_011799875.1 of Thinopyrum elongatum. Classification (NCBI taxonomy): domain Eukaryota; kingdom Viridiplantae; phylum Streptophyta; class Magnoliopsida; order Poales; family Poaceae; genus Thinopyrum; species Thinopyrum elongatum. The sequence goes on from CM022302.1 coordinate 188,377,120, forward strand.
GAGGCCGACGCAGCTCCGGAGCCCGAAGACACCATTGACAACCTTGCCCTTGCCGCCGAGCAACCAGGCAAGCCCCCCCTTTGATCATCCCGATATCGCCCATTCTATTTCTCATGCTTGCATTAGAATTGCTGCTGCTGCTGCTTTACCTATTCTGATGCATAGCCTGTTTATTGTATCCTGCTGTTGATAATTACCTGCATATCCTAAACTGCTTAGTATAGGCTGGGTAGAGACCTATCAGTGACCCCACTTATCCTGACTGCCCCGCTGGATAATCTGAAGACCCGATCAACGGGATTGAAGACCAGGCCCCGACACCGCACATCACCCCCCCTTAGTTGTAACGACACTGCAGCGTTACTATCGAGTGCCGAGGGTGAAACCTCATGTAGCACTTCTGATGTTAACTCTGTAGAGTAGCTATTCGGTCGTGGTCATCGAGGGTGATTCCTCCTTCACCACTTCCGGTAACGACGCTGTCGTACAACACCTCAAGTGTGAACTCAGCGAGGGTGATTCCTCCGAGTTCACCTTGACGGATACATCGAGTAGGAATCCAACGAGGGTGATACCTCGGATTCCCCTGATGTTATGGACACACGGATACTTGGACTTTACACTGTTACTTGGATAGGCGGGTCGACCCTGAGGGGTACCCGCGTGCGCCTGAGAGGCGAGTGTTGTGAAGACGGGTGCCAGTATGGTGCCCGAGTGGTGAATACGAGGCGCGGCCGGGCATTCTTAACCCTTGCAGCAAGTCCTCGAGACGGGGCGACGGGGTCACATCTTTCGTGAGTCTCTGCTCGTTACCGCAAGCCCCTAGTCCTAACGATTTGGATATTTGATCCGAGCAGGCCTCTGGTCTGATAGCACTAACCATCACGTGGGCATAGTATGGGCGTTCTGCATCGTATGCATCAGCCGAAAGCTCTGTCAGACGTCCAGTTCAGCAGTGCGGCATGGAGTGATTGGCGCCATTGCGGTGGTGCTTGGATCTGAGCCATGTGCGCAATGACCCGGAGGGTGAGGGGCGATGGCCAAGACCCCCTTGCGCTTAGGATGTAGACCGGCGGGGACCTCTCTGCTGAGCTGTAGGTAGGGTTGCGATGTGTCGTTTGGCCGAGGCCGGGCATGACCCAGGAAAGTGTGTCCGGCCGGAGTTAATCGAGCGTGTTGGGTAAGTTGGTGCACCCCTGCAGGGAAGAACACTTCTATCGATAGCCGGTCCTATGGTAAAGGACACTCGGAGTTGTATCCTGATTGATACAATTTAGAACTGGATACTTGGATACTATGGCTCTGGGATTGCTTCTCGCAGGGAGTCGAGAAGGGATCTCAGGACGAGGTTGATGACTGTATGGCTCTGGGATTGCTTTCTCGCAGGGAGTCGAGAAAGGATCTCTGGGTGAGGATGAGACTTAATGATACTACTACTTTATATTGAACTGTTCTACTCTCTTCTACTGCTGCAAGACCACTGAAGATGCTAGTCTTCGATAGGACTAGGCCTTCTCTCTATTCTGGCATTTCTGCAGCCCAGTCCACATATACAGCCTCCCCTTGAAAATGTTGCATATGTAGTGTAGATCCTTGCTTGCTGAGTACTTCTGAGTACTCACGGTTGCTTTGTTTTCCTTTTCTCCCCATATCAGTTTGTCGTGACCAAGATGATGGAGCCCCTGAGACAGATGCCCCATCGATCGACTACTACTACTACCCCGAGGATGGATTCTACTACGAGTTGACTGACGACCAGGAGTAGGATCGGAGGGTCCCAGGAAGGAGGCCTACGCCTTTCGATCGTAGTGTTTTATTTTGCCCTGCCTTTCTAAAGGCCTTTCTGTTTCTCTTTTAATATCTGTACTCAGATATCTGATGCTTCCGCTGACGCTTGTTCGCAAGCTTATGTATTCGAGCCCTCGAGGCCCCTGGCTTGTAATATAAAGCTTGTATGACTTTATTTATGTTTTAGAGTTGTGTTGTGATATCTTCCCGTGAGTCCTTAGGCTTGATCGTGTGCATTTGCGTGTATGATTAGTGCACGATTGGGCCGGGGGCGTCACAAGTTGGTATCAGAGCCGACTGACTGTAGGAACCCCCCTTTCCAACTCCTTGGCCGAAGTTGTGTCTAGTAACCGAAAACGGTTTTACTAACTTGGCTGTGTGGCTTACGGGCCCACGTCGCCAATTGGGTGGTATTAGTATCTTTTATTCCTCGTCTATACTCTGGGACTCTGATCTCTTTTCTACTCGGGTTATAATTTTACTAACTCCAACATTAGGTTCTCGTAATCACATCCACCCGGAGTTCTGAAATATCCCCCCTTGCTTCGAGATTGTGGACCAGGTTCTGCTTACAGGAGCCTTTTATCGAGGGCACCCTGTGTTGTCACTTGCAGATTCCTCGCTCCAATAGTTTTCTCCGACGTTGATGTAGCCTTTGCTATGTCTCGTTGTGTACTTCCCTACCGCGTGCCTGCGCGCCACCTAGATGTCTAGCCCTCCCTTTTCAACTGTCGTAATGCCGGATTGTAACCAAGGCTATGTTTGGCTTTGAATGTCTGGTGCGAATATGCTGAATTATCTATTGCACTTCCTTTTGTTGTGCGTGATACTTCATGAATCATTCCGTACACTTGCAGTTTTTCTTGCTAAACTGCCCCTGTTGATTTGACAGGATGGCTGACAATCCTCCACCTCCACCCTATATTGCCGCAATGATGCAGCAGTTTGAATTGAACCGTCAGCTCAACGAGAGTCTGGTAAGACGTTTGGAACGCAACGAGGCTCGCCAGGAGCCTGGACCGATCTCGCTGCCAGAATTTGTGCACCTCAATCCGTCCGTTTTCCGCAACTCCACCAATCCTATGGATGCTGATGATTGGCTTCGTGACATCCTGTTTGAGATGGAGTCAGCTAATGTTGCCCCTGACAGTTACATCTCCTTTGCGACATTCCACTTGAAGGGTCCCGCTGCTCAATGGTGGGAAAGCCACAAGGCTATGTTGCCTGCAGAGACTATAACCACTTGGCAGGAATTTCAGTCAGGTTTTCATGCACGTTACATTCCTCAGGGTCTGATGGACCAGAAGAAGCAGGAGTTCCGTAAACTCTCTCAGGGCAAAATGACTGTGGATGAATACCAGAGGAAATTTCTTGAATTGTCCCGCTATGCTGCGGATGACGTCGACACTGACACTCGCAAGCAGGAGAAATTCCGTGAAGGACTACGTACTGACATAAAACTCGCACTTGCAGTCCATGATTTCAATGATCTCGCAACGCTTGTCAGCAAATCTTTTCAAGTTGAAACAGCTCTGACTGAGTACCAGGAGTCACTCAAGCGCACTCATGAAGCTGGCTCATCCTCGGGTCAGCCTGTTCAGAAGCGTTGAGTCTGGATTCCCCACAATGTTTACCACCGACCTGCTCCAACACCAAGGCCGTCATATGTTGCACCTCGTCTGCCTTCGCCGCCGAGACAGCTAATGATTCAGGGTGGACAGTCCAATGCCATGGCTACACCTCAGGCTGCACCACGTCCTCCTGATGGTCGTACGAAGGGCCATCAAACCCATCATTCCAGAAGTCGTAAGGCCAGGCCGCTTGCTATGGGTCGTGGCCAGGTCACTCATGTCAATATGGGAGAAGCTCGTGAGTCTCCAAAAATCGTGATGGGAACTCTGTCAGTTAATTCAGTTGCAGCCTCTGTTCTCTTTGATTCCGGGGCATCACATTCCTTTGTGTCCCAGCAATTTGCACAATTGCATGGGTTAGCTATGAGCTCATTACCCACTCCTTTAGAAATCATCACTCCCCGTTCCCGGTGGCAAACCAAGATGGTAAGTCACAACAATCAGATCAAAATTGAAGGGTTGATGTTCTCTGCTTCCCTTATTGCTCTTGGACCTTCCGACATAGACATCATTCTCGGTATGGACTGGTTGACAGCCCATAATGCTTTGATTGACTGTGCTACTAAGACAGTCCAGCTCACACACCCTTCTGGCCAGATAGGCAAATACTCAGCCCGAATAGCTCAAGATGCTGAGAGCCAGATATATGTTCTGAATGCATTGAATGATTCACCTCTTGAAGGCATTGAGAACATTCCAGTTGTTCGTGAATTTCAAGATGTCTTTTCAGAAGAACTTCCAGGAATACCCCCTGCTAGAGCTGTTGAGTTCGTCATCGACTTGAAGCCTGGCACTACCCCTATTGCGAAGCGCCCTTATAAGATGCCTCCGCATCATCTTCTCGAACTTAAGGAAGAAATCAACACGTCACTTAAGAAAGGTTTCATCCGCCCCAGTTCCTCAGCTTGGGGAGCACCTTCACTCTTTGTTAAGAAGAAGGATGGAACTAACCGATTGGTTCAGGATTATCGGCCCATTAACCAAGCTACAATCCAGAATAAATATCCGCTTCCCCGGATCAATGATTTGTATGATCAACTTGCCGATTCCTCAGTATTCTCTAAGCTTGATTTGAGATTGGGATACCATCAGATCCGTGTTCGCGAAGAGGATATTCCGAAGACTGCATTTGTTACTCGTTATGGCTCCTACGAGTACACTGTCATGTCATTTGGCTTAACAAATGCTCCAGCCACATTCTCCCGTCTGATGAAATTATATATTCATGGATTACCTCGACAAGTTCGTCGTGGTATATCTAGATGATATTCTGGTTTATTCGAAGAATAAGGAAGAACATGCCGAACACCTCCGTCTTGTACTGGAAAGGCTCCGAGAACACCAGTTGTATGCCAAGTATTCCAAATGTGAATTCTGGCTTTCTGAAGTAACCTACCTTGGTCATGTGATTTCAAAAGATGGCATTGCCGTTAACCCAGAACGAGTTCAGGCTATTCTTGACTGGACTCCTCCGAAGAACGTCAAGCAAGACAGAAGTTTTCTCGGCCTTGCAAGCTATTGCCGTCGATTTGTCGAGAACTTTTCCAAGATTTCTAAGCCTTTGACTGATCTTCTTCACAAGGGCGTTAAATTTGAATGGACAGAAAAATGTCAGGAAAGTTTCCAGACACTCAAAGACAAGCTGACATCTGCCCTAGTACTATCTCCTCCAGATACCCGCAAAGACTTTGTGATTTATTGTGACGCATCCCGTGAAGGATTAGGCTGTGTCCTAATGCAAGAGCGTAAAGTGATTGCTTATGGCTCTCGTCAGTTGCGCCCACATGAAGAGAATTATCTGGTACATGATCTAGAACTAGCTGTTGTGTTCTATGCATTGCAATTGTGGCGACATTACCTTCTCGGTAATCGTTGCGAGATATACACGGATCATAAAAGTCTGAAGTACTTGTTCACCCAGCCATCTCTAAACCTCCATCAGCAAAGATGGATGGAGGCCATTGTGGACTATGATTTGGGTATATCCTATACCCCTGGCAAGGCTAACGTGATGGCTGATGCCTTAAGCCGCAAGTCCTATTGCGACAACCTCATGATTAGGCGAGCTCAACCTCGTCTTTTTGAAGAACTGCGCAAGCTGAATCTACGTATTGTTCCAAAGGGCTCTCTGAATAACCTTATGATACAACCAGATCTTGAGAAAGCTGTTAAGAATGCGCAAGCTAAAGATGCTGAAATTGATCTGATGAAGAAAGACCTTCACCTTGTAAAGTACAGGGATTTCTCACTGTCTGAAGATGGAACCTTGTATTTCAGAAACCGCATTGTCGTACCTCGCTTTGAACTCATGACTGACAAAGTCATGAAGGAGGCACATGATACCCCGTTGTCAATTCATCCGGGTAGCACCAAGATGTATCGTGATCTCCGTCAAAGATATTGGTGGTCTAAAATGAAGCAGGACATTGCTCGATATGTTGCTGAATGTGATGTGTGTCGTCGCATTAAAGCAGAACATCAGAAGCCTGCTGGAATTCTGCAACCACTTCCTATTCCTCTATGGAAATGGGATATGGTTCAGATGGATTTCGTTACAGGACTTCCCAGGTCACAGAAGGGTCAAGATGCTATTCTTGTCGTCGTCGACCAACTCTCTAAAGTTGCACACTTTATGCCTGTCAAAGAGACTATCACTGCTAGTCAGTTAGCAGAATTATATATATCCAGAATTGTTTCACTCCACGGTATTCCGGAGGAGATCAGTTCGGACCGTGGTGGTCTTTTCACTTCCAAATTCTGGGAAAGTTTCCAAACAGCTATGGGAACTCATATTACCTAGAGTTCAACTTATCATCCACAATCCCAAGGCCAAGTTGAGCGAGTCAATCAAGTGCTTGAAGACATGCTGCGAGCTTGTGTTATTTCTTTCGGCAAGAAGTGGGAAGAATCTCTTCCATATGCCGAGTTCTCTTATAACAACAGCTATCAAGCCAGCTTGAAAATGGCCCCCTTCGAAGTTCTATATGGACGTAAGTGTCGAACCCCTCTGAATTGGTCAGAAACTGGGGAACGACCGCTCGTGGGTCCGGATATTATTCAACACGCCAAAGAACAAGTTCGTATTGTCCGGGAAAATCTCAAGGCGGCTCAGGACCGCCAGAAGAGCAACTACGATCGCAAACGATGGGGTTTGACTTATCAACCTGGTGATCAAGCTTATCTGCGAGTCACTCCTATGAACGGCACTCACCGTTTTGGAATCAAGGGCAAGCTAGCTCCACGCTACATTGGTCCTTTCCGCATTATTGCTAGACGTGGTCAGGTGGCATATAAATTGGAGTTGCCACCGCAATTCTCTCATATCCAAGACGTCTTCCATGTGTCGCAACTTCGTCAATGCTTCAAAGAATCTCCGCACCGAGCTGTGGATCACGAGGTGCTCGAATTGCAAGATGACCTATCTTATAAGGAGCATCCGATCAGCATTCTCCATGAAGCTGAACGTCGGACCCGTCAAAAGGTTACCAAGTTCCTCAAAGTGCAGTGGTCAAATCATACTGAAGATGAAGCCACTTGGGAACGCGAGGATAATCTTCGTGCGGAATACCCCGAACTTTTTCCTTCTACCTCTTAATTCTCGAGACGAGAATTCTTGTTAGTAGAGGAGATTTGTAACACCCCCAGTGGTTAGCCACAGTAATCCCATTTTGATTATGCCATGTCATCATGATTATCAGTGCCTAAACATCATTCGCATCATATTGCATTTCAACTCCTAACTCAAATTCAAATTTAAATGAAAGTGGAAAATAAAAGTTGTCCAACATAGAAACTAAATTGTTCATTAAATAGCAAATAAATCAGAGACAATTCTAAAATTGAAACCAACATCGTTGGAGTTGGGTAAGTGACTCAAACATCCCCAAACAGTGACTAAAGACAATATTTAATTACCTTTTATTTAATCTAAAATAAATATGAAAAGATATTTACCCCAAACTAGTTTTTGGTGGTAGGATATATTGTGCTGTGATTTGTGGGCTAGCTCTCATATTTTACAAAACTCTAATGGGGGCCACACATTTTGCTAAACAGAAAAAGAAAAGAAGAAATGGAAAAATGCCCCTGTGCACTTAAGCCCACAGCCGCACAGGAGCCGGCCCAGCCCAACTAGCCCCCTCCCCCTACCCCCTGAAGTCGCAGGCGCGCTGTCGAACAGCTAGCGCGCGCGCGCCCGGCCCCCCACCCCTCTCCCCCCCCTTCCCCTCGCTCGACGCCGCACCGGCCCGCGCCCGCCAGAGGGGATAAGAACCCCTCCTCCACCCCCAGGATGAACCCTAGCTGCCTCCCTCTCCCTCTGCGTCGACTTCCTCCACACCCCCGAGCGTCGCCATGGCCGTGGTCCCGTGAAGCACGCGGCCACCGTGCTCGCCTCGCCTCTGCGCCAGAGAGGACCGCCTCGGCCTCCTCTTCCTCTCCGACGAGTCACCCGAGCCGGGAGCCCCTGCTTCAACGCCGGCGACCCCGTCTTCCTCCTCTGCCCCGCCGACCTCCGTCATCGATTCCGGCAACCACGAGCCTTCCCCGAGCCCATTACACACACCTGCAGGTTCCCTGTGAGCACCCCTACCTCTCCCCTCTCCTCTCTCCCTCTCGGTCGAACCCTAGCCGCCGTCCCCGTTGTGCTCGATCCCGCCACCGCGCGAGCTCGTCGCCGGCGTAGCCACGGCGACCCTTGGGCCCCGTGCTGCGGCCCATTTTGATCGCCGCGTTGCGCAGAGTCGATCTAGCGTTTTAGTTCGCTTGCTACCGCACCGCATCGCCGTTTGCCATCGCCACCCGAGTCCGGCCGCCGCCGACGTGCTCGCCGCCGTCGCTACACTGCGTCCCCGGCCGCGCCACCGCCACCAACGGATGCGCCGCACTGCGACCGATCCAACGCGCGCAACCGCACCGCAAATGGACCCCTGTGCGCCGTTTCCAAGCTCGCCGGAGTTGAGCCACCGTGTCGGGGCTCACCGGCGCACTCCGGCGGCCGGCGCTGACCGAGCGCTCACGTGGTAGCCACGGGCCCCGCCCTGTGCCGCTGACCGAGGGGCCCCACTGCCCATTTGACCCGGTCAGCGCTGCTGACTGGGCAGCTCCTGTCACTGACCTGCGGGCCCCAGTGCCTAATTAACCCTAAATCAAATTTTAAACTAATTGTAATTAGTATAAGACACTGACAGGTGGGTCCCGCTAGATGATTAGGATTAGATTAGTTAATTAAACTCTGTTAATTAGTCCAGTCACTGACCAGTGGGACCCACTGGTCAGGTTTGACCCTGGTCAGCCGACCGTTGACTGCTGACGTCAGCATTACGTCATGATGACATCACCCCTGAACTGTTCTGGATAATGTTGATTTAAAATGATTAAATAAAATTCCAGAAATTAATAAAAACTTTAGAAAATCATATCTTTTAATCCGTAACTCCGATGAAAATAATTTGTACATGAAAATTGCTCAGAACGACGAGACAAATCCGAACACGCGGGCCGTTCGTCCGCCACACGTCCCTAACTATCCGAACATGCAACCGTTCCCCTCTTTTCGTCTGTCCGAAATGCCGGACACTGGGAATACTTTCCCGGATGTTTTTCCCCTTCGCCGGGATTACCTAGCACTACGATAGAACACCGCTAGCTCTGCTTATTGACATGTCATGCACTTGTTTGCTTAGTATTTACTGTTTCCTCCCCCTCTTCTCTCTCGGTAGCCCCCGACACCGACGTCGTCCCCGAGGCCGACGCAGCTCCAGAGCCCGAAGACACCATTGACAACCTTGCCCTTGCCGCCGAGCAACCAGGCAAGCCCCCCCTTTGATCATCCCGATATCGCCCATTCTATTTCTCATGCTTGCATTAGAATTGCTGCTGCTGCTGCTTTACCTATTCTGATGCATAGCCTGTTTATTGTATCCTGCTGTTGATAATTACCTGCATATCCTAAACTGCTTAGTATAGGCTGGGTAGAGACCTATCAGTGACCCCACTTATCCTGACTGCCCCGCTGGATAATCTGAAGACCCGATCAACGGGATTGAAGACCAGGCCCCGACACCGCACATCACCCCCCCCCTTAGTTGTAACGACACTGCAGCGTTACTATCGAGTGCCGAGGGTGAAACCTCATGTAGCACTTCTGATGTTAACTCTGTAGAGTAGCTATTCGGTCGTGGTCATCGAGGGTGATTCCTCCTTCACCACTTCCGGTAACGACGCTGTCGTACAACACCTCAAGTGTGAACTCAGCGAGGGTGATTCCTCCGAGTTCACCTTGACGGATACATCGAGTAGGAATCCAACGAGGGTGATACCTCGGATTCCCCTGATGTTATGGACACACGGATACTTGGACTTTACACTGTTACTTGGATAGGCGGGTCGACCCTGAGGGGTAACCGCGTGCGCCTGAGAGGCGAGTGTTGTGAAGACGGGTGCCAGTATGGTGCCCGAGTGGTGAATACGAGGCGCTGCCGGGCATTCTTAACCCTTGCAGCAAGTCCTCGAGACGGGGCGACGGGGTCACATCTTTCGTGAGTCTCTGCTCGTTACCGCAAGCCCCTAGTCCTAACGATTTGGATATTTGATCCGAGCAGGCCTCTGGTCTGATAGCACTAACCATCACGTGGGCATAGTATGGGCGTTCTGCATCGTATGCATCAGCCGAAAGCTCTGTCAGACGTCCAGTTCAGCAGTGCGGCATGGAGTGATTGGCGCCATTGCGGTGGTGCTTGGATCTGAGCCATGTGCGCAATGACCCGGAGGGTGAGGGGCGATGGCCAAGACCCCCTTGCGCTTAGGATGTAGACCAGCGGGGACCTCTCTGCTGAGCTGTAGGTAGGGCTGCGATGTGTCGTTTGGCCGAGGCCGGGCATGACCGAGGAAAGTGTGTCCGGCCAGAGTTAATCGAGCGTGTTGGGTAAGTTGGTGCACCCATGCAGGGAAGAACACTTCTATCGATAGACGGTCCTACGGTAAAGGACACTCGGAGTTTTATCCTGATTGATACAATTTAGAACTGGATACTTGGATACTATGGCTCTGGGATTGCTTCTCGCAGGGAGTCGAGAAGGGATCTCAGGACGAGGTTGATGACTGTATGGCTCTGGGATTGCTTTCTCGTAGGAGTCGAGAAAGGATCTCTGGGTGAGGATGAGACTTAATGATACTGCTACTTTATATTGAACTGTTCTACTCTCTTCTACTGCTGCAAGACCACTGAACATGCTAGTCTTCGATAGGACTAGGCCTTCTCTCTATTCTGGCATTTCTGCAGCCCAGTCCACAAATACAGCCTCCCCTTGAAAATGTTGCATATGTAGTGTAGATCCTTGCTTGCTGAGTACTTCTGAGTACTCACGGTTGCTTTGTTTTCCTTTTCTCCCCATATCAGTTTGTCATGACCAAGATGACGGAGCCCCTGAGACAGATGCCCCATCGATCGACTACTACTACTACCCCGAGGATGGATTCTACTACGAGTTGACTGACGACCAGGAGTAGGATCGGAGGGTCCCAGGCAGGAGGCCTACGCCTTTCGATCGTAGTGTTTTATTTTGCCCCGCCTTTCTAAAGGCCTTTCTGTTTCTCTTTTAATATCTGTACTCAGATATCTGATGCTTCCGCTGACGCTTGTTCGCAAGCTTATGTATTCGAGCCCTCGAGGCCCCTGGCTTGTAATATAAAGCTTGTATGACTTTATTTATGTTTTAGAGTTGTGTTGTGATATCTTCCTTTGAGTCCTTAGGCTTGATCGTGTGCATTTGCATGTATGATTAGTGCATGATTGGGCCGGGGGCGTCACAGAGGGGAGGCCGAGGGGGAGGTTCTTATCCTCTCGGCGGCACTGTAGCGATGCGGGACGGCTAGCGGGTGCGGTGGCGACGGCGAGCGGTGTCAGGCGCGCGCGCGCGTGGTGACACGGGGAGGAGGGAGACGACGTCTGTGCGTGGGGCAGGCTGGGCTGGCTGGGCCTGCCACTGTGCACTAAGGCCCAGTCAGTCTAGGCCTTTTTCTTTTCTTTTTATTTCTTTCTCTGTTTTCTTTTACAGGCTGTGTTTTGCAATTTTTCCAGTTGCCAAATGATTTTGTATAAATGTGAAACTTGGCCACATGGATATAATGGAATATTCTGCACTGCCTCAAAAAGTTTGGGGCCATCAAGAGTTGTCCAAGCATTTTTAGAAAATGAAAAGGCCATCTTAAATACCGCTGGACCAGAGAATAAATTCCCAGGGGCAAATTGGGAATTGCAAAAATGTTGATTTCAACATGACAAATATTTAGAGATTACTTTCCATGGGATGAACTATTTTGTTTGCATGACATATGAAATAAATATTTAACATGCATTTGAATTTTGAATTTGAAGCAGATTTTAGACAAGTGGCATTTTAGCTTAGTAAAGCATGATGTCGAGACCACCATAAGAGGGGGATTACTGTAGAGTGATACTGGGGTGTTACACCTTGTACATGCCATGTTGTTCTGGTAGTATCATGCTCATCATTACTAAGTAACCTGTAAATGCCATGTTATTGTTTGTCTTGATTGCTTTGGTTGTTGTGAGCTTGCGAGTACATTCAAAGTACTCTCCTGGCGTGTCATGCCAGTTTGTAGGTCATGCCGTGATTGCTTTCTTGTCGAGGATCCCAAGTTTGCGAGCTAGGATAAGCGTTCCAGCTAGAGTCCCTGCGGAGTGGAGTCCATCACTATCGTCGTTCCGCTGCTAGAAGTTATTCCGCTGCTTTGAGTTGTTCTACTGCTAGCATAGAACTATCTGAGCAAGCATAGTGTCACCATGCCGATGTAATTCCCCGTTATATCTGAACCCTTGTAACCATATCACTTGTAATAAGAGCTGATTTGTTCTATGCCAAGCAGTGCCGTATTCCAGAAGACTTGATCTCTGGGCTGGAATACGGGGTGTTCCGGTTCCTCCGAGCCGGGGTGCCACATAAACCCAACATATACCCTTCCTCAAAACAGCCACTATACCTACCTATTATGGCATTTCCATAGCCATTCCGAGATATATTGCCATGCAACTTCCACCGTTCCGTTTATTATGACACACGCCATCATTGTCATATTGCTTTGCATGATCATGTAGTTGGCATAGTATTTGTGGCTTGGCCACCGTTCATATTTTTTATACATGTCACGCTAGATCATTGCACATCCCGGTACACCATCGGAGGCATTCATATCGAGTCATATTTTTGTTCTAGTATTGAGTTGTAATTCTTGAGTTGTAAGTAAATAAAAGTGTGATGATCATCATTACTAGAGCATTGTCCCATGTGAGGAAAGGATGATGGAGACTATGATTCCCCCACAAGTTGGGATGAGACTCCGGACTTAAATAAAAAAGAGAGGCCAAAGAGCCCAAAAAGAAAAAAAGAAAAGAAAAAGGAGAAAAGAAAAAGAAAAAATGAGAGAAAAAGAGAGAAGGGACAATGTTACTATCCTTTTGCCACACTTGTGCTTCAAAAATAGCACCATTTTCTTCATGATAGAGAGTCTCTTATTTTATCACTTTCATATACTAGTGGGAATTTTTCATTATAGAACTTGGCTTGTATATTCCAATGATGGGCTTCCTCAAATTGCCCTAGGTCTTCGTGAGCAAGCAAGTTGGTTGCACACCCACTTAGTTTTTTTTTGAGCTTTCATACACTTATGGCTCTAGTGCATCCGTTGCATGGCAATCCCTACTCACTTGCATCGATATCAATTGATGGGCATCTCCATAGCCCCTTAATTTGCCTAGTTGATGTGAGACTTTCTCCTTTTTGTCTTCTCTTCACAACCTCCACCATTCTCTATTCCACCTAAAGTGCTATATCCATGGCTCACGCTCATGTATTGCGTGAAAGTTGAAAAGGCTTGAGAACATTAAAAGTATGAAACAATTGCTTGGCTTTTCATCAGGGTTGTGCATGATAAATACTTTGTGTGATGAAGATAGAGCATGACAAGATTATATTATTTTGTGGGGATAACTTTCTTTAGCCATGGTATTTTGAGAAGACATGATTGCGTTATTAGTATGCTTGAAGTATTATTGTTTTTATGTCAATATTAAACTTTTGTTTTGAATCTTATGGATCTGAACATTCATGGAAAAATTACATTGATAAATATGTTAGGTAGCAATCCACATCAAAAATTCTGTTTTTATCATTTACCTACTCGAGGACGAGCAGGAATTAAGCTTGGGGATGCTTGATACGTCTCCAACGTATCTATAATCTTTTATTGTTCCATGCTATTATATTATCTATCTTGGATGTTTGTATGCATTAATATGTTTTTTATATCATTTTTGGGGACTAACCTATTAACCTAGTGCCCAATGCCAGTTGTTGTTTTTTCCTTGTTTTTGTCTTTTACAGAAAATCAATACCAAACGGAGTCGATTTTTCTTGGACCAGAAGACAACCACGGAGCTTCGGGAAGAGTCCAGAAGACCCACGAGAGGGCCACAAGCCCTAGGGGCGCGCCCCTAGGCTTGTGGGCCCCTTGCAGACCTCCTAATCCTAACCTTGGCTCTATAAATACCCAAATATTCCTCTTACGTCAGAGGGCACACCAAAAATACTTTTTCGCCGCTGCAAGCTTCTGTTCTTGTGAGATCCCATCTTGGGGCCTTTTCCGGCACTCTGCCGGAGGGGGATTCAATCATGGAGGGCCTCTACACCAACCTTGCTGCCCTTCCGATGATGTGTGAGTAGTTTACCACAGATCTACGGGTCCATAGCTAGTAGCTAGATGGCTTCTTCTCTCTCTTTGATCTTCAATACAATGTTCTCCTCGATGTTCTTTGAGATCTATTCGATGTAATCTTCTTTTGCGGTGCGTTTGTTGAGATCCGATGAATTGTGGATTTATGATAAGATTATTTATGTATATTATTTGAGTGTTCTCTGAACTCTTTTATGTATGATTAAGATAGCTTTGTATTTCTCTCCAATCTATTGATTTGGTTTGGCCAACTAGATTGGGTTTTCTTGCAATATTAGAGGTGCTTTGTGATGGGTTCAATCCTGCGGTGTCCTCACCCAGTGACAGTAGGGGTAGCAAGGCACGTATTTGTATTGTTGCCATTAAGGATAAAAAGATGGGGTTTTTACCATATTGATTGGATCTATCCCTCTACATCATGTCATCTTGCTTAAGGCATTACTCCGTTCTAGTTATCTTAATACACTAGATGCATGCTGGATAGTGGTCGATGTGTGGAGTAATAGTAGAAGATGCAGGCAGGAGTCGGTATACTTGTCATGGACGTGATGCCTATATTCATGATCATTGCCTTCGATATCATCATAACCTTGCGCTTTTCTATCATTTGCTCAGCAGTAATTTGTTCACCCACCGTATGTGTTCTTTCAAGAGAGAAGCCTCTAGTGAAAACTATGGCCCGCGGGTCTATTTCCCATCATATATTTTCAGATCTATAAAACCAAAAACCCAAAAATACCTTGCCGCAATTTATTTATATTTACTTTATTTTTCCTTTTATTTATCTTTTATATCTATCTCTATCAGATCTCACTCTTGCTAGTGATCGTGAAGGGATTGACAACCCCTTTTTCGCGTTGTGTGCAAGTGTTTGTTAGTTTGTGCAGGTGCATCTATTGGGGACTTGGTTGTGCCTCCTACTGGATTGATACCTTGGTTCTTAACTGTAACACCATGGTTTTTGGCCCTTTCTTTTTCTTTTTGATTTATTTGGTTTTTGGTTCTGGTTTTCTTTTTGGAGTGGATCTGTGGACTTGAAACCTAGGAGATCACCATCATTTCTTCTCTGAAGTGGCTCATCATTCTCAAATCTTTCCCAAGATCACGTCACTTCATTTCTAGACCAACCCCAAAATTCTTTTTCTTGGAATATTCCTTTTTCTATTAAAGGAATAACCCTATTTGCCCTAGGTTGTGAAGCAACCTATATTTCTGTCACTCCCAAAATTCCCAAATAATTCTCATAAATTGTTTGGATCATATGTGAACCAAATATGTCCAAACTTTCTTATCCTAGCCCAAAAATAATCCACCAATATTCATTCTTCATTTCCGTCCAGAGTGGTCTTCTGTGAAGGAAGTACCACCTATCTTTTCTTGATTGCTCCCAAACTTTTTGGGCATGCTTTTACATCCAAATCATTGCTTCATACCAAAATTCAGCTCCATTTTCCTAGTGAATCTTCCTCAGCAATTTTTCAAAGTTTCTGACAGATGGAAGCCTTGTTGAAGGAAGTACTAGCTAGGAGTACCCAAATGAGTTGAAATTTTGCAATCTTCTTAATGTGCTCATATAATGACTCTCCACCAATTTTCAGCCTCATCCAATGATCTATGTGAGCACAGGATCAAATCTTTGCTTCTGTCAATATTTTCAGATTGTGAAGCAAGTATATTTTATATTGCTTCATTATTGCTGAAAATTTACAAGAGCATTCTCCTAGCCATATAACTTCTCTCCACCAAATTTTGGATCATTTCATATAGCCAATATTCCTCTATTATTTTCTCAAGTTTCTGGACAGAGAGGATCATTGTGAAGCAGGTACCATTTTGGCAAGTCCAATTGGTATGAAACTTTTACAGCATCTTCATATGTCCAAAACATTCTGCCTTGCCAAACTTCATCACAATCCGTTGAACCATGAGAGTGCACCATCATAATCTAGTTTCTGGACCAAAATTGCAGTTGCAAATCAACTATATTAATTTGTGGTCCATTTCCCTCCAAACTTCACATGATCATAGTCCTTCTTGTCCTAAACCTGCGAGACATCCACTTTGGCTCCAAGCACTTCCCTGTTGATCACAGTGACATGGTTTAATGTGATACAGCAAACTTCCAGTGAAGCCTCCCATCTCTCCTTGGCTCCTTTTGCTGATCTATATCTTCCCACAGTATCCAGGATGGAGAGAAAACACGCTAGACATCCTGTGACAGCCTCTAGTGTCCCATCTTTGCCATGCCAGGTGGTGACCGCATGTATTTTTGCCTGTGCACGCGCTCTGGCAGGATTGGCCGCGCTCTGGGTGATGGAACGCGTCGGCCTCTCTGTTTTCGGCGATGTCCGCGTGTCCCTGGGTGCTGAGGTGACCTCTCCTTCCCTCCCATCCATGTCTAGCCCCTGTTCACCGCCGGCAACGTCCTCACCGATGCTAGGCGCCGCGCGTCCACGGACGAACAGTGCGCCGACAACCTCTGTTGTGCCTCGTCCTCTTCCTCCTCATGCCCGTGGCGTCGCTCTCTGCTCTAGTACCTCCCCTCTGCCCTCTCCTGTCCCCTCCCTCGCTCCTGTGATGCTCCCAGCCATCGCCAGAGCCGGTCACGAGCTCGCGGCGGCATCCGGTCACGGGCACCTTGCCCTAGCTATATAAGCCATGCCCGAGCCCCTCCGACCCATCCATCAGCTTCACCGCACTTCACTAGTCCTGCCCAGCCACTCCGGCGAGCTCGAAGCGTTCCAGAGCCCTCCCATGGCTGCCTCGGCTGCCGCCTCAGCCATCTCCAATTCCGATGACCACAAGCCCCTCCCTCCGTTCCACCACCACCCCGGAGCCACCCCAGCACCTCTCCTCCTCCTTCGGTGGTCCATCGCCTAGAGCCCATCTTCGTCCGTCGCCGCCGTCCACCGCGGTGGCTGCTCCACTCGACACAGAGCTCCCCGGCGGCTGTGTCACCCAGGGACGGGACCATCTCGTCCTCCTGAACACGCCGGTAGGCCGGGCATCGCCAATGATGGCCCGTGTCGTCGGCAATCACCGTCGGGAGCCGCCCCTCTCCTTTGCCTTGCGCGTGCGAGAAGAAGATGAAGACAACGACCCCCACCTCTGCCTGCGGGCCCCGCCTGTCGGCCTCTGCATGTTGACCAGGTGGCCCTGCCGACGTGGATTAGTGAAGGCGCATTCCGCAAACTGCGTCTTCGCTTACTGAAAGCGTATTCTCGTGAGTGTTCTATTAAAAATACATTTTCACTACAGCGAAGACGCATTTCTGAAAAGGCGCTTTCTCTTTTTCCAGCCGTCGGTCGAACCCTCTATATTGTGAATGTTCAATGGTTAAGAGCAGAAAAGCACAGATTATGTTAGTTTTTCTGCCTAACAAACGAACGGCCACAACTTTTTGCTCACAACTCCGATTCAGGTGATTCCAAAGCCCACGTTTTCGTCTTATCGAGCTCGTTCCACTGGTATCATTTTCATGATGTTATACATTCTGAAAATGACCATTACGCCCAAGCCCTTATTCAGCCCCCTCCGAGAGAGAAAGATTTTCGACGATTCTTTCCGCGAGCTTCTCGCACTTCTACCCGGTGATTCCATCCATCCCAGGCAAGCTACACCCTCC
This sequence comes from Thinopyrum elongatum, assembly GCA_011799875.1. NCBI lineage: Eukaryota > Viridiplantae > Streptophyta > Magnoliopsida > Poales > Poaceae > Thinopyrum > Thinopyrum elongatum. The sequence continues at coordinate 188,394,916 of CM022302.1, forward strand.
ATTTGCATGATTGCAATGCAATGCCATGGTTTATTTATTTAAACTTGCTTAAAATTTGCATTAGCTACATATGACTTAAGCTTGTTCATGGCATCTCTCGGAGTGATATTTTGATCTTGTTGTTGCCATGATGTTGTTCGGATTACTAGGACTAATTCTTGCAGATTGAGGATGACATGTGGCCATTGGATTATTAGTGGCTATTATTATTACTTTCATCATGATAGTAGTTGATATTATGCTTTGGAGTATTACTTTGGATATGATGCTATCTTGTTGATCTATGCTTAGCTATCTTGCTCTTGTTATTGGATTAGTAGCATCATGGTTCTTGGATTCATCATGATCTTAGTTAATATGCTATCCTCAGAGTATCATGATATGACTATATTATGCTTTGGATCATTTGTTGGATATCGCTATAACTTAGATTACAGGTGTATATATGATATCGGAGTGTCAGTTATCACAGTTCTACGTTGGGGATAAATTCCGTCATTTCGTTGGTGAGGTGCCACCAAACTGGGCTTTTCCAGTGCAACCACATTTGCCTTTATGGCAAGGCCCTAATGCGGTCTATTGTCATGCCTATCACCGGTACCTCCAATGAGGGAAGGTTATGTGCGTGCGCTACCCTGATAAGGTAGGCGGCCATAAGCCTTGTGTGCCCGTAGTGTGTAGGGCCCTTTGCCCCCGTTTGGGACCGTTTTTGTTTTGCCACGACGGTGGTCGTTGGATGTCCAGAGTGGCATCGGGGCCACCCATGACTGAGCCCAAAGGGGAGTTGGTCGGAGTGGCCGGGAGAGTGTAATTGCAGTAGATTGGTTTTGTCAGAACGCCGTTGGTCCACCCGAATGGGAGTTCGAGGCCATGGGTTATGTGGTGTGGGTACAGTGTGCTAACCTCTGCAGAGTGTATTTGATCTATCCATAGCCGCGTCCTCGGTCATGGGTACAGTTCATACTAGGTCACACCGTACGATCAACACTCACATGACAGAATGACTTATAGATGATTTATATGTTCATTATGTGAGTAGTAACAGTTTGGTAGGATGCTGATGATGATGTTGGGATGATCTTGAGGATGATCATTCAGTTGGTGTTGTGACCATGTGGTGGTCACGTGGAGGTATTGATCACGAGGTGATCGAGGTGACATATTGCTTGGCCGAATAGCCAAGAGTGAGATGGTTCTTGAGATGGTGGTTCAGCAGTAATCTTAGTAGTACCATATCATGCTTAATAATTATTTCCACATCATAATAGTTGTTAATAACTTAGCCTGTTGATGCTATGTTATTGTCTTGCCTTGATGCTTTTGGTTGTTGTGAGCTTGCAAGTGCATTCAATGTACTGACATGGCGTGTCATGCCAGATTGCAGGTGACGCCGTGATTGATTGCTAGTCGAGGTTACCGATCATGCGAGCTAGACCGTGTCCCAGCCAGAGTCCCTGCGGAGTGGAGTTCATCACCATCGTCGTTGTTCCGCTGCTAGAAGTTATTCCGCTGCTACGAGTTGTTCCGCTGCTAGCATAGAGCTACCTTAGCAGGCTTAGTGTCACCATGCTGATGTGATCTTTTGTAACATCAGACCTTTGTACCCTTATCCTTTGTAATAAGAGCTAATTTGTTCTATGTCAAGAAGTGCCGTATTCCATAAGACTTGATCTCTGGGCTGGAATGCGGGGTGTTCCGGTTCCTCTGAGCCGGGGTGCCACAGAGCTTGGTATCAGAGCAGGTCTGGCTGTACGACGCCCTAGTCAGCGCGAGCGGTAGAAACCGGTAGTATAGAGTCTGGCTTGTTTGTTGCATAGCATGCATATATCCTTATTATTTGTTGCTAATGGTTTATCTTGTGAGTGTAGCTGGCATCAGTTCGGATCCACTACAGCTCAGCCCGGCATCCCTTCAGTTTCCTTTGAGCCCGTTCTTCGGTGTTTGGCGTCATTTCTGTCCCAGCGGAGTGATGCCAAGTGTTCCGGACACCGTTTGCAGGATGGTGTCGATGTATCGCACCAGTTGCATTTCTTCTTCCCCACCTATCGTCTCGGTGGTAGACATGTTGCTACCCCGGATCATGCCTTTTATCTTGTCGTGTTGGCAACCCTTAATGATCTTAGTCATCAAGAAAGGGTAATGCCAGCAGACTTAGTTTTCCCCCGCTATCCTATTCCTTGGATGAGTACGGATCCTTTCCGCCCGCTTGATAATAATGTGGTCACGACATTCGTGTCCCGCTAAATAGTTACCAAGTACGTCCTCACCTCCTAGCTAGTCCAGGTTGCTACCTGGCTAAGCCAGCACTTGGTGTAGCTATGCTTGCACCAATCCTTCCACACGTTGATTCGTCCTCGTGCACATTGTCACAGCATGTTAGATCATAGTATCGGAGATTCCGCGAGATTTTTGTGCTTAAGTAGGCATGCATATTGTGTGACTAGCAGTAATATGTGACTTTGTATGCGTGTGAGTTGATTGTTTTTGTGTGCTTTTGTTTAGTTGAGTTGTTTCTTTTGCTTCTTTCTTTTGGGCCCTCGGTGTTATCTTATTTCCCTTATGGAAGTTGCTCATCATCCGACGCCGGACTCGAAGAAGCAATAAGGATTTCAAATATTTGGAAGAAGCTCATCTAAACACATCCAGTCTACATCAGTACTTAATCCTCACACAATAAGGATCGAGCCAGCAGGAAAACAAGTCAGGTGCACGAGCAATAGTATATTTTCAGTCAAAGGTATGGCTCATATACAAAGTTTTGGCTTAGCTATGGATGATACTTGAAATATGTTATACTTCGAAAGAAAGCCAGAATGTGCTATGATCAAGGAAGACAGTCAAACAATTTTTCTCATGCAAGTAACCAGCCGCAAAATATTATGGGTGTGTATATGGCTTTCAGTATGCATATCACAGTATGAAGCTTTGGATATGAGAAACTCAGTCTTCCTCCACACGCTATCGAAAGAAGCTTATGGTGCAAGGCTCCTCAATTTTTCCTCAGTACAACATATGGACAGATTCCGGTCCAAGATACCCAGTCTTTCACAGCAAGATACCTCGATAAAGGCTTCTAACATAAGGAATTGAATCTTTCTCAACAAGCAACCAGGGGAGAAGCTTCTCAGGTACGGAACCCAGTCTTCTCCAGCACGCCACTGTGGCAAAAGCTTCGAGCATAAAATATCAAGCCTTCTTCAGCAAGCTACTCGGATGGCTCCCCACATAAGACACCCAACCTGCATCAGTACAACACTACGCACCATCGTCAGGTATTACACTATGAGTTGGCAGTATATGACAGCGCAGCTCAAGGATCAGATTCGCAATAATTTTTTCAGAAGTACAACTCAGTCAAGCCGCCTACCTCAAGAATCGAGTGTTCGGTTGCATATGATTCTTATATGTATGGTGAGCATGTATCCCCGGTCATATCAGTCACTCATACGAGATACGGCAATGATCAAGCAGATATACCTAAGAAATGTAAGGATCCGACAACCTCATGAGGCATGCCAATGAAGATAAGCAGAGATACATCTCATGTAATGCAAGGACCAACAAGCTCTAGAGATGACAACACAGAATCAACAGTCTTGACAATGGTCACCAAGGTCATTATTCCCGCACCAGACATGGAGATCCCATGAACTCCTGTCATCATCTTGTATGATTGGCCTCAACAACGAGCTCTATACAACTACATGCCCCGAGTATATGTCATATATGTGTGGACCCAGGTCAGAAAACAAGCACAAGGAATAATGCCAACATATTGCACTAACCACATCCATGGTCGTACGAAGAATCAAGGACATATGTGGCCAAGCTATTTCAGTAAGGTATCCTAACAAAAAAAATCATGACCGTCAAAGGGTGAAACCGACAGAAAAGGTATGATAATTTTTGCGTGCCCATCAGGGTCCGGATACCCAAGTCAGACGGAGGCCATGATTCCCTATGGATCCACAAAGGCATAACCTCAGAGGCCTACTCTGTTCTATAAGGACTTCATATCCCGCTGGCCCACTTAGAATGGTTAGTGTGGAATATCCAAGTCCGTTCTGTCGGATCCAAGATTCCTTTGCAACCTTCGCAGCTTGACTTCAGTGGCAGTGATAAAACATCTCACGGCCTATTACCACAGATGGGTATACCGACAACATGGGAAAGTCAAAAGCCGAACAATCAGCTAAGACCAGGTATACTCACTGGCGGAACCAAGTACACGGACGGTCTGTCATGAAAAGTATCGTCCCGCCAGTACCCCTGTCAGGCCAGTCTCAAGATGTTAATGTTTGAGGTATGATACACCTATAAGTCCATACCCCTTTATATTGCTCACGACAGAAGGCAGTCAAATCTTTGGTACATGTCGCATGCTCGAGCCAAAGAAACAAAACAAGATAAGTCAGCATCACCTACGGGCAGTCAGATCTCATCAGGAGAATGGCCCTGTTTCTCAGCATTGAATGAACCCGAAAGACATGTATTTGTTTGAGCAACCCCATGGCTGAAGTAAAAACTTTTCATGAAAAAAGGGAATTTATGCTCAGATCCTTTGGATATCACCGCAGATATGAAAGAATCAACGTCAGCAAAAGGATTTGGTATATGAGGAAAGACCCGTCAGGATTTGGGAAAGGTGAAGCAAACCACCCCCGAGCGAGGTAATCAGATCATGTGAAAATTAGGGGGAACAACATACAAAGGAAATGGATACCCGAGTTGTAAACGGTGTCCTCAAGTCATACTTGTTCCCTGAGCAACCAAATCTCAAGGACGAGATTTCTTCAAGGGGGGAAGGTTTGTAACACCCTGGTTTTTGGCCCTTTCTTTTTCTTTTTGATTTATTTGGTTTTTGGTTCTGATTTTCTTTTTGGAGTGGATCTGTGGACTTGAAACCTAGGAGATCACCATCATTTCTTCTCTGAAGTGGCTCATCATTCTCAAATCTTTCCCAAGATCAGGTCACTTCATTTCTAGACCAACCCCAAAATTCTTTTTCTTGGAATATTCCTTTTTCTATTAAAGGAATAACCCTATTATCTGGGAATATTTCTGTCACTCCCAAAATTCCCAAATAATTCTCATAAATTATTTGGATCATATGTGAACCAAATATGTCCAAACTTTCATGTCCTAGCCCAAAAATAATCCACCAATATTCATTCTTCATTTCTGTCCAGAGTGGTCTTCTGTGAAGGAAGGACCACCTATATTTTCTTGATTGCTCCCAAAATTTTTGGGCATGCTCTTACATCCAAACCATTGCTTCATACCAAAATTCAGCTCCATTTGCCTAGTGAATCATCCTCAGCAATTTTTCAAAGTTTTTGACAGATGGAAGCTTTGTTGAAGGAAGTACTAGCTAGGAGTACCCAAATGAGCTGAATTTTTGCAAGCGCCTTAATGTTCTCATATAATGACTCTCCACAAATTTTCAGCCTCATCCAATGATCTATGTGAGCACAGGATCAAATCTTTGCTTCTGTCAATATTTTCAGATTGTGAAGCAAGTATATTTTATATTGCTTCATTATTGCTGAAATTTTACCAGAGCATTCTCCTAGCCATATAACTTCTCTCCACCAAATTTTGGATCATTTCATCTAGCCAATATTCCTCTATTATTTTCTCAAGTTTCTAGACAAAGAGGATCACTGTGAAGCAAATACCATTTTGGCAAGTCCAATTGGTATGAAACTTTTACAGAATCTTCATATGTCCAAAACATTCTGCCTTGCCAAATTTAATCACAATCCATTGAACCATGAGAGTGCACTGAAAGTGCATTATATCGACTAGAGGGGGGTGAATAGGCTATTTTTATGAATTCGTCACTGAGGAAATACTACTTGAGGAATTTCCTAAGCAACAAACTACAAGCAGCGGAATAAGTACTCAGTTACATGGATAACAAAGCAGTAGCAAAGTCATCATGATGAAATGAAACAAAACAGAGCACAGGTAGCGTGTAAACAGGATAAGCAGGCTAAAGACAAAGTGACTGAAGAAATAGGAATGAGGAAATTGAGAAAGTCTTCAGTCAAAATCTTCAAATAGTAACGATCAAGTACACAGCAAGTATGCGAGGAAATGAAAGGGTTGAGGAAATAGAACCAGTAGCTTGGTGAAGACAGTGATTTGGTAGACCACTTCCAACTACTGTGACAGTTGTACATCTGGTTGGAGCGGCTAGGTATTTAAACCCAAGGACACACAGTCCCGGACACACAGTCCTCACCGTATTCTCCTTGAGCAACGGTCGGAAATTTGAGCTCTCAAATTGCTCAGGGCTATCATGTTCCTCACTTGTAGGCAATCCGCACTGGCGAATTCCTAACTCCTCAGTCAGAACAAATTCCTTAGAGAGCAGAAGAACTTCATCTCTGTCACTGAAGAACTTGACTGAACTGTATGAGATTTCCAATGGCTTCACTCGAAAGGATTGGTAGGTGTAGGATTTGAGTTGAGCATCACTTGGAAACTTTTCCTTAGTTTTACCTTGACCCCCTTTAACAGTACGGTGTTTCCTATGACTCAAGAAAGGGAAAACAAAACTATGAAAACAAAAGTCTTCACGCTTCATAATCCTCGCATCAATATCAAGTCTTCAAGGTCACACCAATTTCCTCATTTTCAAAGTCTTCAACTGAAGACATTCATTTTTAGGGGCCGACTTTCTTTGTAAATATCAAACTCCTCATAGACTTATAGAACCTGTGTACACTCACAAACACATTAGTCCCTTAACATATAAGTCTTCAATACACCAAAATCACTAAGGGGCACTAGATGCACTTACAATCTCCCCCTTTTTGGTGATTGATGACAAATAGGTTAAGTTTTCAATGGGGATAAAACATATGGAGTGTAAATACTGATATTGAGGAATTTGATTACAAGATATAGAGGAACCCCCCCTGAAGATGTGCATATTGAGGATTTTGCTTTGGATTGCAAATGCACATTGTAGAGTAATATCATGGAGATCTCCCCCTATATCTTGTAATTCATACAAGCATTTAACATATGATATGAAGAATTTAAAATGCATGATGAAATATGCTCTCTGACGAAATTCAGCATGTGTGCATTAAGGTACTTGAGGAAATAAGCATGCAGAAAGTAGTTCAAAAGTATCAGACCACCATAGGACTTAAGTTTACAACTCATCAGATCAAACACCTCAAAAGAGCAAGAGTTGTAACTTAACAGAAAAAATAGCCCATATATAAGACCCGCTTGAAGACTAACTCACATTTCTCCCCCTTTGTCATCGAATGACCAAAAGGGATGAAAAATGAGGACTAACGCCCCTAAAGAATATCATCATGATGTCGATGGAGGAGCGCCAGCGTTGTTGGGGTCATCCGTTGAGGTAGGGCATGCCGCAGTGTCGTTCAAATCTTCAGCTTCATCCGTCTCACACGATGAAGAATATGAACTTGCAACAAGCTGAGGAACTTTGACCTTCTTGAATTTCTTCGAAGGTGGCTGAGACCAGTCAAAGTCCTGTTGAAATCCCATCTCCTTGAGATCTTCAGCACTATAGAGATTCGAAAGAATAGACCAAGTGCGGTCAAAGACTTCATGCATATAGTAGTGATTCTTCTTCACTGTATTTTGAGTGACTGTCATGTTCTGAAGAATTGCACCAAACTGACGCGTGACCCACTTGTGATTTCGATCAACTTTCTGATGAAGACTGAGGAGAAGTTCATGATCAGTCATCACACGCGGAGCTGTGGCCTTGAGGATTTTGTTTTGAAGCTTTGGCGGCAGAATCTTGTGTTGCAGAGTCATCATTGGTGGAATAGGATGCAGCTTTGCGAAATTGTCCATCCAATGGACGAGTGCCTTCATCTATAATAGCAGCCTTGCCCTTCTCATCAGCTGAGGAAATAGTCCGCTTGAGGAGTTCAATTGTAACACCCCCTGTAACGAACAACAGTGATCACCTTAGTTAATGCCATGTCAGCCAGTTTAACAGTGCCTAATCATCATTTGCATCATAATGCATTTCAAACTCCTAATTCAAACTTCAAATTAAATAAAAGTTATTCAAAACAGAAACTAAAATGTTCATTAAATAACAAATATTCCAGAGACAATGCTAAAATTGTAACCAATATTTAATAGATTAATTAAGTGACTCTAATAGTACCAAAACAGCAGGGTTTAATACATTTTATTTAATACAAAATTTGTGTGAACTCCATTTTCCTCCAAACCAATTTTTAGCAGTACTAACTAATGCACTGTATATATTGGAACAAGTAACCTATATTACAAAACTGTGTATGAGGCCACACATTATTGCAAAAGTAGAAACAAAAGGGAAAACAGAGAAAAGAAAAGAAGAAAAAGAAAAGGCCCACTGTGCTTGGGCCTCGAGTACACAGCGCCGGCCCAGCCCGCGCAGCTCTTCCCCCACCTCGCACTGCTCATGCCGCCCCGCTGTCGAACACCCCGCACCCGCACGCGCGCACGCTCCCGGCCCCCCTCGCTCGCCGCTCGACAGCGTGTCGCCGCGCGCGATGGGGATAAGAGCGACTCCCCGCACCCCCCTGGTGAACCCTAGTTGCCCCATTCGCCCCTCTTCCTCGATCCCCCACCTCACCCGACGCCGCCATGGACGGCCGTGGTTGAGTTGCGCGGCCACCGTCACTGCCCCGCCTCGCGGACCTGTCCACCGGGCTTGCCATCGTCGCCCACTTCGATCACGCCGACGGGAACAAGCCGGGAGCCACCACACCGCCTCCACGCTGTCTTCTTCCTCCTCGGATCCCCGGCGCCGTTCGCCGTCGATTCCGGCCACCCCACGCCTTCCCCGCGCACGCTTTGCACCTCTGCAGGATCGCTGTGAGCTCCCCTTCCTTCTCCCCCTCGTTGCGCTCTGTTTCCGCCATCGTAGGCCCCTCTCCCCGTCATGCCCGAGGTCGTCCCCGCACGAACTCGTCGCTGGCGGCCCTTCGGTGACCATTTGGTCATGTGCTACTGCCCGTTTGCTTCGCCGCCTCGCGTAGGCCTCGCCTACCCTTTTGCTTCGCCCGTAAACACGCCATAGCGCCGATTCCGTTACACGCCCGAGAGCTTCGCCGCCGCCGTGCTCACCATCGTCGCTACACTGCGTTCTCGGCCACACCACCACCGCCGACCGATGCGGTCCACTGCCAGCTCTCGAACGCGACCAAGAATGCCTGAAACGGTGCACCGTAGACGAATCCCAAGCTCGCCGGAGTTCGACGCCACGCTCGGGATCGCCGGCGCACTCCGGTGGCCGGTGTCGACGTGGCTGCCACTTGGCACCACGGGCCCCGCCTCCCTGCCGCTGACAAAGGGCCCACTGGGCCCCGTTGACCCCAGTCAACACGCTGACTGGGCGCAATGGCCACTGACATGCGGGCCCCACCCCATTAAACGTTTATTAAAAATAAATAAAACTGATAATTAATTAATTAGTTAATTAGTATACTAATCTCTCACAGACAGTAGGCCCCACCTGCTAATTAGGTTAATTAGATTAAACTAACTCTGTTTAGTTAGCTCTGTCACTGACATGTGGGTCCCACTGGACCCACCTGTCAGGTTTGACTCTGGTCAGCTGGGTTTGACCTGCTGACATCATGGTGATGTCATGCTGATGTCATCATTTACTATCCTGGATAATTCGAATTTAAATAAATAATTAAAACTTTAGAAAATCATATAAAATAATCTGGTAGAGGCGGGGGTGTCCCGATCTTTCGATGAGATGATAGCTATCGTTTTTGGTGGAGTAGACTTTGACGATCCGACTACGAACGTGCAAGGACGTCGCGCCTTAGCAATCGCTAAACCAACTCTGAGAGGTTATTGACCACGCTGGAGCATGATCAACATGACCACGAGGGTCTATTTCCTGCAAGCAAACGAAGAACAAGCAAGAAACTAAGATTTGCAATCTGGATATTGCGAATATAAGATGAAAGCTTTATTGATCAAGGTGGGGTTCTGTGACGTCTTGGTCTGGTCATTGAACACAAACGAAGTACGCGAAGTTGCAGCTATGGCAAACTTTTAATCTAAACAAAACCCCAATGTCTAAACGGTGCCCTAAGGGCTGTATATATGGAGGAAGAGGGGGGGATTTCGTGGCCCTTGAAGGAGGGGTCCGAAACCAACCCTATCTCTTGTTTCCCCACACATACAGACTCTAAAAATAGCCTATACTCAAGTATTTCGAAATTACATGGGCCTGGCCCAATAATAAGGTGACGCAGCACCTATAATAGCCTCTGGACGAAATTTATGAAGTGGCATCTTGTATATTTCGTCCAAGGCTTCCTGCACTCATTATGGTGGCTTCAAAGTCCTGAAATCATCACTTGTAACTCCATTCTTGTTCCCCTTGCGCATGCCATCATCTCCATGCTTGAACTTGCTCCAAGGTTCCTCTTTCTTGTCCAAGCTAGGCCCTTCATTTGTAAACAAAACAAATGTATCCAATTTAGGCAGCATCATATTCTCATGAACATTAGAATCATTACCAAGAAACGAAAGTACCTGATAATTTAATTGGCGTGCGCGAGCTCTAGTAATTGGTCCAGTATGTATAGCAGCAGGGGCTGTGGGTGTAACAATGGTATTGATGTCCTCATCATAATCTGTAACTCCGATGAAAATAATTTATATATGAAAGTTGCTCTGAATTTCGAGACGAATCCGAATACGTGGTCCGTTCATCTGTCAGATGCCCCTAGCTACGTGAACATGGAACTTTTAGACTGATTTTGCTAAATGAATAGTGCTCAACTTTAATTAAATAAATCCAAATAAATTCCTAAATTAACTAAATCATTTAGATAGGCAGTAGAACACCTTGGCATAGCATTTAGGCATGTCATGCATATTGTTTGCATTTTTGCCGTGTATTTATTGTTTCTTCCCCCCTCCTCTCTTGATAGACGCCGAGACCGACGCCGTTGCAGCTCAGTACGACTACGCTCCAGACGAGCAGCCCGTTGACGACCCCTCTTTCTTGCCAGAGCAACCAGGCAAGGCCCCCCTTGAGCATCCAGATATCGCCCATTCCATTTCTCCTGCTTGCATTAGATTTTGCTACTATTAATGTTTGCTCCTATTCTGATGCATAGCCTGCTTTTGTAACCTGTTTACTGTTACCTTACCTGCCTATGTTAAACTACTTAGTATAGGTTGGTAGTGAACCATCAGTGACCCCCACCACCTTACCCTTGTTGCCCATGCTTGATCATCGACGACTCGATCAATGTGATCGTCGACCAGAGACCGACACATCACTTCACCCCCTTAGTTGTACGACTCTGCATAGTTACTATCGAGTGCCGAGGGTGATACCTCGTAACGCACTCCTGATGAATACTCTGCAGTGTAGCTGTTCGATCATGGTCATCGAGGGTGATTCCTCCTTCTCCACTTCCGATATGACTCTGTCGTGCAACCACTCAGTGTGAACCTCGAGGGTGATGCCTCATACGTTCACCCTGATGATTTCATCGAGTGGAATCCACCGAGGGTGATTCCTCGGGGTTTCCCCCTTGATGTTATGACCACACGGTTACTTTGACCTTTGTTACAGGCTGGTCGACCCTGATGGTTACCCGTAGGGGATCTATGATGTCGGGTGTGCCGGAAGGGCACTGGAGTGTGATATTGTGGCGGAGCTTCAGAAACTCTGATTGTCTCCGCATGTTACTAAATCAGCCTATCGGATTTGGGTATTTGATCTGAGTGGGTCGACGTGCCCTATACGCACTACCACCACACAGGATTGTGGTTTATGGGGCCCTCTGCGATGTACGTTTCTCCCGAAAGCTCTTCAGACGTCATGTTTCACCGTGTGGGCTAATCGCCGGGAATGGGCTGGATACTTCACTGACGAGTTCAATGTCGCGCCTGCACCCCGGCCAGCCATGCAATGCGCAGGGTGCCCAGGGCGATGGCCCAAGACCTCTGGGTGCATAGGTTAGTCCGGCGTGCTGACCTCTCTACTGAGCCTAGGTAGGGCGCTGCTTCGTGTTGATCTCCCGAGGCCGGGCATTACCCAGCAAGTGTGTCCGGCCAGAGGTGATTAAGCGTGTTGGGTAACAGTAGTGCACCCCTGCAGGGATGAATAATCTATCAATAGCCGGTCCTACGGTAAAGGATGCTTAGTTTGTGTATCCCGATCTACTACTTGAACTGGATACTTGTTACTTAATTGATGCTTTGGGATCGCTTTCTTGCAGGGAGTCGAGGAAGGATCTCTAGGCTTTACTTCAACATGTTTGTTTAATAAAATGCTATTCTACTCTCTTCTATTGCTGCAAGATGGTGGCTTCGTGAAGATGTTTGAAGATGCTAGTCTTCGATAGGACTAGGCCTTCTCTCTATTCTAGCATTTCTGCAGTCCAGTCCACATATATAGCCTTTCCTCTTTGATAATGTTGCAAATTGAAAGTGCGTTATATCGACTAGAGGGGGGGAGAATAGGCGATTTTTACAAATTCGTCACTGAGGAATTTCAAGGTGAGGAAATTCCTAAGCAACGAACTACTTAGCAGCGGGATAAGTACTCAGATGCAAACATAACATGGCATAAGTACAGTCATCATGATGAAATGAAATAGGCACAGAGTACAGGTAGCGTGAAACACATGATAAGCAGGCTGAAGACAAACTGACTGAAGAAATTGAACTGAGGAAATTGAGAAAGTCTTTAGTCAAAGTCTTCAAACAGTAATGATCAAATACATAGCAAGTATGCGAGGAAATGAAAGGGTTGAGGAAATAGAACCAGTAGCTCGGTGAAGACAATGATTTGGTAGACCAGTTCCAACTGCTGTGACAGTTGTACGTCTGGTTAGAGTGGCTAGGTATTTAAACCTGAGGACACACAGTCCCGGACACACAGTCCTCACCGTATTCTCCTTGAGCTAAGGTCACACAGACCTCGCCCAATCACTCGTGGTAAGTCTTCAGGTGACTTCCAAACCTTCACATACTCGGTCACTCGGCAATCCACAATTTCCTCTTGGATGCTCTAGACCATGACGCCTAACCGTCTGGAGGATGCACAGTCCTCAAAGGTAACAAGCGTCGGTTCCACACAGGAACAATCTCTTCAGTGATGCTCAATCACTTTGGGTTTGTAGGTGTTTGGGTTTTTCCTCACTTGATGCTTTTCGCTCAAAGTCCTCGGAGGATGGGATGCTCTAAATGACAATTGTCAATCTATTTCTTGGAGCAGCCAACCAGCTAGTGGTTGAAGGGGGCGGCTATTTATAGCCTAGGGAGCAGCCCGACATGATAAGACATAAATGCCCTTCAATGATATGACCATTAGGTGGGTAGATATTTTGGGACAGCTGGCACGTAGCACAGCAACGGTCGGAAATTTGAGTATCAAATTCCTCAGGGCTATCATGATCCTCACTTGTAGGCAATTCGCACTGGCGAATTCCTAACTCCTCAGTCAGAACAAATTCCTCAGAGAACAGAAGAACTTCGTCTCTGTCACTGAAGAACTTGACTAAACTGTATGAGATTTCCAATGGCTTCACTCGAAAGGATTGGGTAGGTGTAGGATTTTGAGTTGAGCATCACTTGGAAACTTTTCCTTAGATTTACTTCGACCCCCTTTAACAGTACGGTGTTTCCTATGACTCAAGAAGATGAAAATGAAACTATGGAAACAAAAGTCTTCACGCTTCATGATCCTCGCATGAATATCAAGTCTTCAGGGTCACACCAATTTCTTCACTTTCAAAGTCTTCAAGAAAACCAAAGTCTTCAGTTGAAGACATTCATTTTTAGGGGTCGACATTCATCATAAATAACAAACTCCTCATAGACTTATAGACCTGTGTACACTCACAAACGCATTAGTCCCTTAACCTATAAGTCTTCAATACACCAAAATCACTAAGGGGCAATAGATGCACTTACAATCTCCCCCTTTTTGGTGATTGATGACAATATAGGTTAAGTTTTCAATGGGGATAAACATATGAAGTGTAAATACTGATATTGAGGAATTTGATTGCAAGATATAGAAGAACTCCCCCTGAAGATGTGCATAATTGAGGAATTTGCTTTGAAATAGCAAATGCACATTGTTGAGTAATATCATGGAGATCTCCTCCTATATCTCGAAATTCATACACGCATTTAACATATGATATGAAGAATTTGAAATGCATGATGAAATATGGTGTCTGATGAAATTTAGCATGCGTGCATTATGGTATTGAGGAAATAGCATGCAGAAAAACAAAGCAAAAGTATCAGACCACCATAGGACTTAAGTTTACAACTCATCAGAGCAAACACCTCAGAAAAGCAAGGGTTGTAACTTAACAAAAATATAGCCCATATATAAGACCCGCTTGAAGACTAACTCAAATTTCTCCCCCTTTGTCATCGAATGACCAAAAGGGACGAAAAATGAGGACTAACGCCCCTGAAGAATATCATCATGATGTCGATGGAGGAGCGCCAGCATTGTTGGGGTCGTCCGTTGAGGTAGGGCCTGCCGCAGTGTCGTTCAAGTCTTCAGCTTCATCCGTCTCGCGCGATGAAGAATATGAATTGGCAACAAGCTGAGGAACTTTGACTTTCTTGAATTTCTTCGAAGGTGGTTGAGACCAGTCAAAGTCCTATTGGAAGCCCATCTCCTTGAGTTCTTCAGCACTATGAAGATTAGACAGAATCGCCCAAGTGCGGTCAAAGACTTCATGCAAGTAGTAGTGATTCTTTTTCACAGTATTTTGAGTGACTGTCATGTTCTGAAGAATTGCACCAAACTGACGCTTGACCCACTTCTGATTTCGATCAACTTTCTGATGAAGACTAAGGAGAAGTTCATGATCAGTCATCACACGCGGAGCTGTGGCTTGAGGATGATGTTCTGAAGCTTTGGCGGCAGAATCTTGAGTTGCAGAGTCATCATTGGTGGAATAGGAAGTAGCTTTGCGAAATTGTCCATCCAATGGACGAGTACCTTCATCAATAACAGCAGCCTTGCCCTTCTCGTCAGCTGAGGAAATAGTCTGTTTGAGGACTTCGATAGGGGGCAAATAGCTGAGATGATTTTGAAAATCAGCCTTATAATGAATTGAAGACCTTGATCTGATGAACTTCATGATCCAGGGAGCATAAGGCTTCAACTCAAAAGGTGACAGAGCAGCATTGGCCAAAGTCCTTATGAAGAAATCATGGTAGTTGATAGGAATACCGTGAATGATATTGAACAGCAGATTCTTCATAATGCCAACAACTTCTTCATCATCAGAATTGTGGCCCTTGATTGGACTGAGGGTTTTGGTCAAGATGCAATAAACTGTCCTTGGCACATAGAGCAATTCCTTGACGAGGAATTTGGTCCTTGGAGCTTGGCCTGGCTTCAAAGGCTTCATCAGCACTTGCATCAGATGATCAGACAGTTCAGGTTCAACATAGAGAAGCCTTGCACCTTCAGTGGGAGGACTGACTGGGACGGCATGAAGCAATTCAGAGGCCGGTGCTTTGAAATGAGTATTATCGGTCATCCAGTCCAATACCCATGAATTGACATCATCAACATTTCCAGTAATGTGCAGCGTGGCGAAGAATTGAAGAATGAGTTCTTCATTCCAATCGCAGATGTCGGTGCAGAAATTGAGTAACCTAGCGTCATGAAGAACACTGAGGACTGGGGTGAAGCAGGGCAGCGATTCCATATCTACATGAGGAATTTGCTCATGTTCAAAGATCTTATCCTTATCAACCAACAATGAGGAGTAGAAGTTCATCTGGCTTGCAGTCCAGAAGCGCTTGCGACGAAGTCGAGCAGAGTCATAGGGATTGTAGTCAGTGAAGAATATGTGCTCATTGAAGAAATCCCCAGCATTAAACTTCTGCTTCTTGGAGTGAGGGTTCTGTGGCTTGGGCTGAAGATTAACAGTTGAGGAATTTACAGCCTCTTGAGGTATAGCCACTGGAGCCACAGGCTGAGGAATTTCAGCAGCAGCCTTGGCCTCCATTTCTTCAGACATATGTACATCAGCGCTAGTGACTGGAACTTCTTCAGGAATAGAATGAAGTGAAGCTTGACGTTCATCCGAGCCCGTATGAATTTCTTTAGTTGGCATAGGGGACTGAGGAACTTGATGTAGCGGGGTTGTCAGAGGTGAATTGGGCTGATGACTTTCCCAAAAGTCATCATTCAGAATAGGTGTTGTAGACCCAATATCCACATCCACATCCTCATCTTCATCAATTCCTTCGACGCCTGCCTCTTCAGCTGTGAACTGAGGCATGGGCGATGATACCAGTGGGGTTGAAGGGAAAGTATCCACTTCAATTTCTTCATCCATCTGCTCTGTCGAAGCAGCAGAAGGATCTTCTTCATCAGATTTACTTGGAATTTCATATTCCTCACCAAAGGGAATGATCTCCTTTGATGGCATGCTTGATATTGGAATAGCATCAATTGGGTTTTTAGATGAACTCGTCAAAGTCTTCACTTTCTTAGGAGCTGAAGACTCTGAGGAGGCAGTTGCTTTCCTTTTCTTCACAGCTGCTCGCTCCGCAGCCTTGGTTTTCTTCGCTTCTGATGCAGAAGGAAGGTTCATGCTTGTCATCGGTGCAGGAGGAGCAGAGGAAATTGGTTGAATTTCTTCAGGCACAACTGATGCAGTTGCCCTGGCTTGTTCAGATTCCTCAGGCACAGTAGCAGATGCTTCAACTGGCCTGGATTGCTCTTCAGGCGCAATATTGGAGGTTGCCCTGACATTTTCTTCAGAGACTGGAATTTCTTCATCAGCTCTGGCGCTTTCATTTTCTTCAGCAGACTGAACAGATGTTCCAGTCTGAGGAAATTTGGGTTGCGATGAAGCTGCAACACTTGGAGTTAATCCTTTTGCCATTCTGACGAATCTGACTTTGGCACCTAGCCAATCTGCATGGAATGCATGAAATTCATCACTGAGTGCTTTGATCTCAGCCTGCATAGTCACAAGTTCTTCAGGAGACATTTTCACAACATTGTTCTTCAGAAAATGCTCCTTCTTATACTGAGCCTTCTTCACCTGCCTGGCTTTTTCAAATTTCCATTTCTCTTCATTTATGAAGGCCGTCAACATGTGACTTTGACCAGGAGTGAGGTTTAATTCAGGCAAAGGTGTATTTGGATCCTTGTGCCATAGATCGATGAAATCAAGGATCTTCCTTGGATCCAGCATGAGGGGCACAGCACTGCCTTTGGCTCTAGCGGCCCTTTGTTGTCGATCTCTGATGATCTCAGCTAATTCTTCATCATCAGCTTCGTCTTCGCTTGACGGAACCTGAAAGGCGACTTGCTTCTTGTGAGGACTTGGCCTTGTGCCTCGTCCAGCAGTGGCCTTTTTCTTCAGCAAGGTCGGAGTTGTTGAAGACTGAGGTGGAGCTGAAGAACTTGCAGAGAATCCTGAAGCAATTGAGATTCCAGTAGTTCTTTGGCATGTGGCAAGATGCACAGGTGCTGAGGACTTTGCAGGAGCAGCTGAGGATTTTGCAACCGAGGGAGTTGGAGCTGCTTTTGAGGAATTTGCTTGAGGAACAGGCCGTGAGGGCTTTGAAGAGCTTGGCCGTGAGGGCATTGCAGCTGAGGAACTTGTCTTGACAGCTGATTTCTTCAGCATAGCCTTCTTAGGCTTGATAGCAGAGGCCTCAGCGGCGGCAGCAACAGAATCTTCATTGAATTTCTTTACTGCCTCTTTAGCCACTTTGGCCAGCTTGGCTTGACGCTTAGCCCACTCCTGAGGAAATTCCTCACCTCTTCTGATGCTAGTGGGATCAGCTTCTTGGCCAGGAGCCAATGGAGGTCTTGGACATGGAGGGTTAACAGCAAATTTCTTCATGTACTTGGGAGTGACATAGCGATATTCCCTCCATTCTCTTGCCCATCTCCTCTCAATCTTCTGAATGCGCACTTTGCGCTGATTTTTGTTCTCCTTGCCATGAGTTGCTTCATCAGGAGTACAATATTCATCATAGATGTCATCAGGGATCTCAAAAGCAGTATTTGTTTCTGGCCTCTTTCCTCCCTTCTGAGGTCTTTTACCATCAGCCATTTTCTTCACTTGAGGGTTTTGAACAATAAAATTTTCTGATGAGGTATGCAATTTTTCTTCAAGGAACGCTACAAATGAGTTAAGTTGATGAGAACCTAGAGATTCAGCAGCGGACATGTGTACCTGTGAACAGAATATAGGTGCGAAGAGTTTTGGAGAGGTCATATGCGTTCTCAGAAGATTTTCAAAAGTATCAAGTTGAGGAATTTGACCAGGGGTGTCTTGAGGAATTTCACTAAGCATTTTTGACTTAGGTTCCAGAGTTGTGTAGATTGAAAATCCACACAATTGAGGAATCTTGAAGAAAAACGTTGCTTAGAGAAACTGATCAAGGACAGAAGCAAGTTGGTGTTTAAGAACATGAAAGTTGAAGAATAAACACCTTTTGAAGATTTTGTGGAAATCATCAGAATCAACAAGGGCAGTAAAAATAAATTTTATTTACCCTTGACGAAGAACACGACGAACTGAGAGTGGCAGTGGAGATGTTCGTCCGTTCAGATCTTCCACGGCCTAACTTGGCGATGGAAAACAGCTACGTCGGCGGCGGAGTGAAGATTTCCGCGGCCAGCGTGAGTACGACGGCGACGAGGTCGAGGCAGTGAAGCTCTTCCTCACCGGTGACGATGGAGTGTAGCCGCGGCGCTAGGTCTGAGAGCTTGAGCGAGGGAGTAAGATCGAGCGGGGTAAATGAGCTCTGAGGAGGGTGAGGGGTATTTATAGCCGAGGTGAAAAAACCGCTCGTCCGAGGAAAATGGACGAACCTGCCCCTGACCCTTCTCATCCTAGCGACATGTGTCACCCACGTACTGTGAAGTGGAGATCATGTTAGATCATGGGTGAATAGATAAATCTTGTTGAGGGATATGGAACGGTTTGAGCGGCAAAAGCCGAAAATTCAGATAAGAATATTTTAATGTTTCGTTCGCAAATTCTTCAGCTGTCAAGGACATAGTGAAGACTTTGAACGGGTTTCAAATAGAATGCACATGAAGAATTTGTGAACGGACTGGATTGAGTTTAGCAGAGAGGGGGAACGGGTCCGATCATATTCACTTAGAAGAAAAACAACTTGAAGAATTAGCAATAAGTGAATGCTGTAGAGGACAGAAAACTCAAATATATATATAGTCAATGAAGAACACAGACGGAAAGGGTGAAGATTTTGCAAAGTTGAAGAATTTGAAAATTTGAAGAATTTGCACAATGATGAAAAACTCAAATTTTGAAGATTTTCAACTTTTTGTGGTGGCGTGACCCACCGTGTAAGAATGATGATTTCAGACACCGCGTACAATTGTCGTAGGGCTCTGAGAATCAAATTCTTCATTAATTTCTTCACACTTAGAGGGTTAGTCTTCATTGATTGAAGAAAAACGTTTCTTCGTGTGTTGCACATCTAAGTCATCAGTTTGCATAAGTGTTAGGATGTGTGTCCTTTTCAAAGGACATTCGAAGATTCTAAGATATTTAGCTCACACCGCAACTTGCTAAATCTCTTCTCATCCAAGGGCTTTGTGAAGATATCCGCTAGCTGTTCTTCAGACTTCACGGGATCAATAGAGATGTCACCCTTCAACACATGATCTCAAAGAAAATGATGATGAATCTCGATGTGCTTTGTCTTCGAGTGCTGAACTGGGTTATGAGCAATTTTGATGGCACTCTCGTTGTCGCAGTAGAGTGGCACATTCTTCACATTGATGCCATAGTCCTTGAGGGTTTGCTTCATCCATAGCAATTGAGCACAGCAAGAGCCAACAGCAATATACTCAGCTTCAGCAGTAGAGAGTGATACGCAGTTTTGCTTCTTCGAGGACCAACATACTAAGGATCGTCCGAGGAAATGGCGTGTGCCTGAAGTTGACTTACGGTCCACACGATCACCAGCATAGTCAGAGTCAGAATATCCAATGAGATCAAAAGCCGAGCCCTTGGGATACCATAATCCAAGTGTTGGAGTGTGAGCTAGATATCGAAGAATATGTTTCACAGCCTTAAGGTGTGATTCCTTCGGTGTAGCTTGAAAACGGGCACACATGCAAACACTAAGCATAATATCCGGCCTAGATGCACATAGGTACAATAAAGAGCCAATGATGGAGCGGTATACCTTTTGATCGAAGTCTATTCCATTCTCATCAGTGCATAGATGGCCATTTGTGGGCATAGGGATTTTGACGCCTTTGCATTCTTGCATACCGAATTTCCTCAGAACGTCCTTGAGGTATTTCTCTTGAGAAATGAAGATGCCATTGCGTTGTTGACGAATTTGAAGACCTAAGAAGAATTTCAATTCTCCCATCATGGACATTTGATATTCCTCACTCATCATGTAAGCAAATTCGTCACTGTAATGTTGGTTAGTACAGCCAAAGATAATATCATCAACATATATTTGGCACACGAATAATTCATCATCATAGGTTTTGGTGAAAAGAGTTGGGTCGAGTGAACCGGGTTTGAAGCCTTTCTTCATGAGGAATTCCTTCAAAGTATCATACCACGCCCGAGGGGCCTGCTTGAGGCCATAGAGGGCCTTATTGAGTCTGAAGACTTTGTCAGGATGCTTAGGATCTTCAAAACCTGGGGGTTGAGCAACATATACTTCTTCCTCAAGCTTACCATTGAGGAATGCACTTTTCACATCCATTTGATATAAGATGATATTATGATGGTTAGCATAAGCAAGCAATATGCGAATAGCCTCAAGTCTAGCAACAGGTGCAAAAGTTTCATCGAAATCAATTCCTTCAACCTGTGTGTAGCCTTGAGCTACAAGACGAGCCTTGTTCCTCACCACTAGGCCATTTTCATCTTGCTTGTTGCGGTAGATCCATTTGGTACCGATGATATTGTGCTTGCATGGGTCAGGTCGCTTGACAAGCTCCCACACATTGTTCAGCTTGAATTGGTGTAATTCCTCTTGCATTGCTTGAATCCATTCAGGCTCCAGAAATGCCTCATCAACTTTGGTGGGCTCTGTGATAGAGACGAAAGCAAAATGCCCACAAAAGTTAGACAAATGTGAATCTTTTGAGCGAGTCAGAGGACCTGGTGCGTTGATGTCGTTGATGATTCTCTCAATCTGTACTTCATTTGCAACGCGGGGATGAGCAGGTTGACGACTTTGATTTGGCTCAGCATTTTCTTCAGAGCCATTTTCTTCAGATGCGCCAGCATGCTGTTCTTCATGTTCTGGAATGATTTCTTCAGCAGATTCTTCAGTAGGAATGACATCCTCAGTAGCTTTGAACTTGATGGTTTCCTCAGGTGTCTTTTCATCTAGCACAGGAGGTAGGTGCTCTCTTTGCGAGCCATTAGTTTCATCGAACCGCACATCTACAGTTTCAACAACCTTGTTGTGATAGGTGTTGAAGACCCTGTAGGTGTGAGAGTCCTTTCCGTAACCAAGCATAAAACCTTCAGGTGCTTTCGGTGCAAATTTAGAATTGTGATGAGGATCTCTAATCCAGCATTTAGCACCGAAGACTTTGAAATAACTCACATTGGGTTTCTTGTCAGTGAGGAGTTCATATGAGGTCTTCTTGAAGAATTTGTGAAGATATACCCTGTTGATGATGTGGCATGCAGTATCAATTGCCTCAGGCCAGAAGTGACGAGGTGTCTTGTATTCATCAAGCATGGTGCGAGCCATCTCAACAAGAGTCCTGTTCTTGTGCTCCACAACGCCATTCTGCTGAGGAGTGTATGGGGCAGATAGCTCATGAGTAATACCAAGTTCATCGAGATAGTCATCAAGACCAGTATTCTTGAACTCGGTCCCATTGTCACTACGTATATGCTTGATCTTCACACCGAAATTCGTCGAAGCCCTTGAGGAAAATCGTCTGAAGACTTCCTGCACTTCAGTTTTGTAAGTAATGACATGCACCCATGTGTAACGAGAATAGTCATCAACAATGACAAAGCCATATAGATATGCTGCATTTGTTAGTGTGGCATAATGAGTAGGGCCAAAAAGATCCATATGAAGCAATTCAAAAGGACGAGAAGTAGTCATGATAGTCTTCGAGGGGTGCTTGGCTCTGGTCATTTTTTCAGCCCCACAAAGATGATCTTTGAGGAATTTGACACCCTCGATGCCAATGACGTGCTTTTTCTTCACGAGCGTGTGTAAGTTCCTCATGCCAGCATGACCCAGTCGTCGATGCCATAGCCAGCCTTCTGAAGCTTTAGCAAGTAGACAAGTGGCAGGCTGTGGTCCTGCAGAGAAATGAACAATATACAAGTCTCCTCTCCTAAAGCCTTCGAAGACTTTGGAATTGCCAGATTCCATGAGCACTAAGCAATGATATTTTCCAAAGACAACAACCATATCAAGATCACAAAGCATTGAGACAGACATGAGGTTGAATCCGAGGGACTCGACAAGCATGACTTTATCCATGTGTCGATCCTTTGAGATTGCAACCCTACCTAGACCCAATACCTTGCTTTTGCCTTTGTCAGCGTAGGTGATATGCTTCAAGTGTGATGGAGATAAAGGAGTGTTCATCAGTAAGCTCTTGTCATCGGTCATGTGATTTGTACATCCACTATCGAGGACCCACTCAGTAGCTTTGGGTAAATCATCCTGCAGATGAATTAGTGCATCTTACGAACTCATATACTTCAGAGTGAAGAATATGACATCAAATTCATCAGACATATTTCATCAATTAAAGCAACATATGTATATATAGCAATGTGAGGACGTGAGAAATGAATAAATCATTTCTTCATGATTAGCTTGCGTCCTTTCAAGCATTTCAGGTCTCCAGCAAATTCTTCAGACGATTTAGTTCGTCTGGAGACCTGACCCTGCATAAGAGATTAGTTCCTTTTCTTCACCACCCACATCTGGAGGGGTGGCAAAGAGTTCATCATTCTGCGAGCTCCATAAGAGAAAGGTGGCATAGACGCCAGACCACTTCGTTTCACATAAGAGGGGTTAGGGTAAGCATATGAATAAGCAGAGAAATTCTTCGAGGACTTATGAACATAATGATTTGAAGAATAATGCACATATTCATAGCCCTTAGGCTTTCCCTGCGAAACAGAAGTGTTAGCACGATGATGTTCATGTGAGGACTTGGATCCATGTGAGGAATTTGATCCATAAGAGGACTTGGATCCATATGAAGACTTTGGTTGATATGAAGAATTTGATCTGGGGTTCTTATTCTTCACAGGTGGTGTCATGAGGACATTCACCTGAAGACTTTCAAGGCACCTTTTGGGAACCCAGATTTTCTTCATAGGGGGACCATTCCTGCAGTTAGATCCAACATATCTAGCAAATACCTCACCATTCTGATTTTTGAACAGTTTATAGTTGGAGTCAAATGACTCATCAGATGAATATGAGGATTCACAAGTAAAGCTAGATAAAGTGGATGGATCTACGGGAGGTCCCTTCACAGCAACCCATGAGGTTTTGGGATACTGCTCCGGTTTCCAGTAGGTTCCATCAGCATTGAGTTTCCTCTCAAAGGCAATACCCTCTTTCCTAGGGTTCCTGTTCAAGATCTGCTTTTTGAGCACATCACAAAGAGTCTGATGCCCTTTGAGGCTTTTGTACATGCCTGTCACATACAATTCCTTCAACCCTGCATTTTCGTCAGTGATACTAGTGGTATCCTCAGATGAGGAATTTGTGACCACAGAGATAGTTGAAGAATTTGCAGCAATAGAAGCATTTGAACATTCAGGTGAAGAATTAGCAGTTTCACATTCAATGCATTTCAAGCATGGTGGAATAAATTCTTCCCGAGCGGAACTGATCTGTTGAGCAAGCAAAGAATCATTTTCCTTCTGAAGATCTTCATGACTCACCCTTAGCTTCTCAAGATCTTGCTTTATTTGAAGAAATTCAAAAGAAGGCTTCTCATGATCGGCTAAGAGAGTTTCATGACGACCTTGAAGGTTGTCAAACTTAGACTGTAGTTGCTGAAGATTATCAGTCAGTGTTTGAGTTCGATCCATTTCCTCACCTAACAGATCATCGCTTTTGTCTAGCATATTTTGAACCTTTTCCAAAGCCTTTTGTTGTTTAACAGCAATATTAGCAAGTTTGGAATAGCTGGGTTTGAGGTTTTC
Organism: Thinopyrum elongatum; assembly: GCA_011799875.1. NCBI lineage: Eukaryota > Viridiplantae > Streptophyta > Magnoliopsida > Poales > Poaceae > Thinopyrum > Thinopyrum elongatum. The sequence goes on from CM022302.1 coordinate 188,419,116, forward strand.
ATCAGATTCATCCTCACTTGATTCAGAGGAGGGATATTTGAATACCTTGGCACCTTTTGCCATGAAGCAATAGGTCGGAGCATAGTCATCGTTGCCGTCATCAGCAGTGTTGGGGAAGCCATTTTCCTCAGTGTTGAAGATGGACTTGCTAATATAAGCAGTAGAGAGGGCTAGGATCGCCACACCAGAGTCTGACTCCTCAGATGCCTCCTCTTCCTCATGTTCCTCAGATTCAGCTTCAGAGTCCATTTCCTTGCCAATGAATGCCCGAGCTTTCTTGGAGCTGCTCTTCTTGTGAGATGAAGACTTTGAAGATCTTGACGATGAGGACTTTGAAGATTTCTTCTTCTTCTTAGAGTCATCTGAACTATCATCCTTGTATTTCTTCTTCTTTGATTCCTTCTCCCACTGAGGACAATCAGTAATGTAGTGACCAGGTTTCTTGCATTTATGGCAAGTTCTCTTCTTGTAATCATGGGATGAGGAATCTGATTTCATGTCATCACCTCTTGAGGATTTTCCAACTCGGCCACGTCTAGAGAACTTCTGGAATTTCCTCACGAGCATTGCTAGCTCCTGACTCAGTTCTTCAGGATCACCAAGGCTGCTACCAGAATCTTCATCTTCAGATTCAGAGACTGCCTTGGCTTTCAGTGCATGAGATCTACCATAGCTCGGTCCGTAGAGATCTCTCTTCTCAGCTAGTTGGAATTCATGAGTATTTAGCCTCTCGAGGATATCAGCAGGATCAAGTGACTTGTAGTCTCCACATTCTTGAATCATCAGTGCCAGTGTATCGAATGAAGAATCGAGTGACCTCAGCAATTTCTTCACCACCTCATGGTCGGTGATGTCAGTGGCACCCAGTGCTTGAAGCTCGTTTGAGATGTCAGTGAGGCGATCAAAGGTTTGCTGAACATTTTCATTGTCGAGTCTTTTGAAGCGGTTGAAGAGATTGCGAAGAACGTCAACTCGAGAGTCACGTTGAGTTGAGACTCCTTCGTTGACCTTGGACAGCCTATCCCAGATAAGCTTAGCTGTCTCCAAAGCACTCACTCTGCCATACTGCCCTTTCCTCAGATGGCCACATATGATATTCTTCGCTTGAGAGTCGAGTTGCTTGAATCTCTTCACATCAGCAGTGTTTACGAAAGGAGTGACAGAGGGAACACCCTTTTCCACAACATACCAGAGATCGTTGTCAATTGCCTCAAGATGCATGCGCATCTTGTTCTTCCAGTAGGGGTAGTCCATCCCATCGAAGGTAGGACACCCAGCTGAGACCTTGATCATGCCTGCAGTCGACATAACTAAAACTCCAGGTGGTTAAACCAAAATCACACAGAACAAGGGAGTACCTTGCTCTGATACCAATTGAAAGTGCGTTATATCGACTAGAGGGGCGTGAATAGGCGATTTTTACAAATTCGTCACTTAGGAATTTCAAGGTGAGGAAATTCCTAAGCAACGAACTACTTAGCAGCGGGATAAGTACTCATATGCAAACATAACATGGCATAAGTACAGTCATCATGATGAAATGAAATAGGCACAGAGTACAGGTAGCGTGAAACACATGATAAGCAGGCTGAAGACAAACTGACTGAAGAAATTGAACTGAGGAAATTGAGAAAGTCTTCAGTCAAAGTCTTCAAACAGTAATGATCAAATACATAGCAAGTATGCGAGGAAATGAAAGGGTTGAGGAAATAGAACCAGTAGCTCGGTGAAGACAATGATTTGGTAGACCAGTTCCAACTGCTGTGACAGTTGTACGTCTGGTTAGAGCGGCTAGGTATTTAAACCTGAGGACACACAGTCCCGGACACACAGTCCTCATCGTATTCTCCTTGAGCTAAGGTCACACAGACCTCGCCCAATCACTCGTGGTAAGTCTTCAGGTGACTTCCAAACCTTCACATACTCGGTCACTCGGCAATCCACAATTTCCTCTTGGATGCTCTAGACCATGACGCCTAACCGTCTGGAGGATGCACAGTCCTCAAAGGTAACAAGCGTCGGTTCCACACAGGAACAATCTCTTCAGTGATGCTCAATCACTTTGGGTTTGTAGGTGTTTGGGTTTTTCCTCACTTGATGATTTTCGCTCAAAGTCCTCGGAGGATGGGATGCTCTAAATGACAAGTGTCAATCTATTTCTTGGAGCAGCCAACCAGCTAGTGGTTGAAGGGGGCGGCTATTTATAGCCTAGGGAGCAGCCCGACATGATAAGACATAAATGCCCTTCAATGATATGACCGTTAGGTGGGTAGATATTTTGGGACAGCTGGCACGTAGCACAGCAACGGTCGGAAATTTGAGTATCAAATTCCTCAGGGCTATCATGATCCTCACTTGTAGGCAATTCGCACTGGCGAATTCCTAACTCCTCAGTCAGAACAAATTCCTCAGAGAACAGAAGAACTTCGTCTCTGTCACTGAAGAACTTGACTAAACTGTATGAGATTTCCAATGGCTTCACTCGAAAGGATTGGGTAGGTGTAGGATTTTGAGTTGAGCATCACTTGGAAACTTTTCCTTAGATTTACCTCGACCCCCTTTAACAGTACGGTGTTTCCTATGACTCAAGAAGAATAAAATGAAACTATGGAAACAAAAGTCTTCACGCTTCATGATCCTCGCATGAATATCAAGTCTTCAGGGTCACACCAATTTCTTCACTTTCAAAGTCTTCAAGAAAACCAAAGTCTTCAGTTGAAGACATTCATTTTTAGGGGTCGACATTCATCGTAAATAACAAACTCCTCATAGACTTATAGACCTGTGTACACTCACAAACGCATTAGTCCCTTAACCTATAAGTCTTCAATACACCAAAATCACTAAGGGGCACTAGATGCATTTACACATATGTAGTGTAGATCCTTGCTTGCTGAGTACTTCGGATGAGTACTCACGGTTGCTTTGTTACCTCTTTCCCCCCATACCCCCTTTTGATGATACATCAGACGATGGAGCCCAGGAGCCAGATGGCACCGCAGGAGCTTACTACCAGGAGGGTCCAGACGTCACGTACTACTGGATCGAGCCAGCCGACCAGGAGTAGGATCGGAGGCTCCCAGGCAGGAGGCCTTCGCCTTTCGATCTAGAGTCGTTGTTTGTGCTAGCCTTCTTAAGGCAAACCTTGGCTAACTATGTCTGCACTCAGATATTATTTGTATGACTAACTTATGTATTCGGATCCTCATGATCCCTGGTCTGTAATATTTGTGGACCTCCGTTTAATTTTGTGGACCTCCCATGAGTCCCTGATCTTGATCGTATACGTTTGCGTGTATGATTAGTGTACGATTGAGTCGGGGGCGTCACATCAATAGGTGGCAAATAGCTGAGATGATTCTGAAAGTCAGCCTGATAATGAATTGAAGACCTTGATCTGATGAATTTCATGATCCAGGGAGCGTAAGGCTTCAACTCAAATGGTGACAGAGCAGCATTGGCCAAAGTCCTCATGAAGAAATCATGGTAGTTAATGGGAATGCCATGTATCATGTTGAACAGCAGATTCTTCATGATGCCAACAACCACTTCTTCATCGGAGTTGTGGCCCTTGATTGGACTGAGGGTTTTGGTCAATATGCGATAAATCGTCCTTGGCACATAGAGCAATTCCTTCATAAGGAAGGTGGCCCTTGGAGCTTGGCCAACCTTCAAAGGCTTCATCAGCACTTGCATTAAGTGATTTGAGAGTTCAGGTTCAGCATACATGAGTCTTGCGCCTTCAATCGGAGGACTAACTGGAATGGCATGAAGCAATTCAGAGGCCGGTGCTTTGTAATGAGTATTTTCGGTCATCCAGTCTAGCACCCATGAATTTACATCTTCAACATTTCCAATGATATGCAGTGTGGCGTAGAATTGAAGAATGAGTTCTTCGTTCCAGTCGCAGATGTCAGTGCAGAAGTTAAGCAGCCCAGCATCATGAAGAAAACTGAGGATAGGTTGGAAGCAAGGAAGCGACTCCATATCCACATGAGGAATTTGCTCGTGGTCAAATACCTTGTTCTTACCAAACAGGAGGGAAGAGTAATAGTTCATTTGACTTGCTGTCCAGAAGCGCTTGCGTCACAGTCTTGCAGAGTCATAGGGATTGTAATCCGTGAAGAAATGATGTTCAGCAAAGAAATCATCAGTGTTGAATTTCTTCTTCTTGGTATGAGGATTTTGTGGCTTGGGCTGAAGATTAATAGTTGAAGTCTTCACAGCCTCTTGCCGCACAACCTCTGGAGCCACAGACTGAGGAATTTCCATAGCAATTTCATCAGCAGTAGTCTTGGACTCCATTTCTTCAGCATTAGTAGCTGGAACTTCTTCTGGAATAGAATGAAGTGAAGATTGATGTCCTTCAGAGCCCGTATGAATTTCTTCAGTCTGCACAAGGGACTGAGGAATTTGTTGCAGAGGAGTGGTCAATGGAGAATTTGGATGATGTCTTTCCCAATAATCATCATTAAGAACTGGTGTAGTAGACCCAATGTCCACATCCTCATGTTCTTCATCAATTTCTTCAACGCCTGCCTCTTCAGCTGTGAACTGATGCATGGGCGATGATACCAGAGGGGTTGAAGGGATATCATCCACTTCAATTTCTTCATCCAACTGCTCTGAAGTAGTAGCAGAAGGATTTGCTTCATTACTGTCATCTGGAATGACATATTCCTCACCAAAGGGAACAATTTCCTTTGATGGCATGCTTGAGATAGGAACAGCATCAATGGGGTTGGTGTACGAGCTTTGCAAAGTCTTCACTTTCTTGGGAGCTGAAGACTCTGCAGTTTCTGATGCTTTCCTTTTCTTCATAGCTGCCTTTTCTGCAGCTTTGGTCTTTTTCGCTTCTGATGCAAAAGGAAGGTAGACATCTTTCATTTGTGATGACTTTGCAGGAGGAGCAGATGAAAGTGGTGCAGTTTCTTCCGGCACAACTGATGCAGTTGCCCTGGCTTGATCAGATTCTTCAGGCGCAGCTTCATATGCTTCAGCTGACCTGAGTTGTTCTTCAGGCGGAACATTGGAGGTTGCCCTGGCATTTTCTTCAGGAGCTGGAATTTCTTCAGCAACCCTGGAACTTTCAGTTTCTTCAACAGACTAATTTTCATCAGCTGTGCTAGCATTCTCTTCAGTAGGCTGAGCAGATGCATCAGCCTGAGGAATTTGTTGTTGCGTTGGAGCTGCAACATTTGGGTTGAACCCCTTGGCCATTCTGACAAATCTGACTTTGGCACCTAGCCAATCTGCATGATATGCGTCAAATTCATCGCTGAGAGCATTGATCTCCTTTTGCAGATTCACAAGTTCTTCAGGAGTCATATTCACAACATGCTTCTTCAGAAAGCGCTCCTTCTTGTATTGAGCTTTCTTGACTTGCCTGGCCTTCTCAAATTTCCATTTTTCTTCGGCTATGAAGGCCATTAACATGTGGCTCTGGCCAGGAGTGAGGTTCAATTCAGGCAATGGAGTATTTGGATCCTTGTGCCATAGATCGATGAAATCAAGGATCCTTTTAGGATCCAGCATGAGTGGCACAACACTTCCTTTGGCTCTAGCGGCCTTTTCTTGCCTGTCTTTGATGATCTCAGCAAGTTCTTCTTCATCAGCTTCATCGTCCTCAGACGGAACTTGGAAGGCAACTTGCTTCTTGTGAGGACTTGGCCTTGGGCCTCGTCCAGCAGTGGCCTTTTTCTTCAGCAAGATTGGACCAGTTGAAGATTGTGGCAGAGCTGAGGAACTTGCAGTTGCTCATGAGGCAATAGAGATTCCTGTAGTCCATTGGCACGTGGCAAGATGCACTGGTGTTGAGGACTTAGCAGCAGCAACTGAGGATTTAGTGGCAACTGAGGGAATTGGCACAGCTCTTGAAGAAGTTGCCTGAGGAATTTGCTTTGAGGGCTTTGAGGAACTTGGCCATGAGGGCATTGCTGTTGAGGAACTCGGCTTCACAGCAGATTTCATCGGCATGGCCTTTTTAGGCTTACTGGCAGAGGCCTCAGCAGCAGCAGCAGCAGAATCTTCATTGAATTTCTTCACTGCTTCTTTTGCCAATTTAGCCAATTTGGCTTGAAGCATAGCCCATTCTCTGGGAAATTCCTCACCGCGCCTGATACTTGAGGGATCAGCTTCTTGGCCTGGTGCCAATGGAGGTCTTGGACATGGAGGGTTAACGGCGAATTTCTTCATGTACTTAGGACTGACATAGCAATATTCCCTCCATTCCTTAGCCCATCTTCTCCCAATTCTCTGTATGCGCACTTTGCGCTGAGTCTTGGTCTCTTTGCCATGAGTTGCTTCATCAGGTGTGCAATATTCATCATATATGTCTTCAGGGATTTCAAAAGCAGTGTTTGTTTCAGGCCTCTTTCCTCCCTTCTGAGGTCTTTTACCATCAGCCATTTTCTTCACTTGAGGATTTTGAACAATTGATGCTTTTGAGGAAGTGTGCAACTTATCTTCGAGGAATGCTGCAAATGAGTTAAGTTGATGAGAACCTAGTGATTCAGTAGCAGACATTTTGTACCTGTGAACAGAGTATAGGTGCGAAGAATTTGGAGAGGTCATATGCGTTCTCAGAAATTTTTCAAAAGAAATCAAGTTTGAGGAATTTGACCAGGGGAGTCTTGAGGAATTTCACTAAGCGTTCTTGACTTAGGTTCTAGAGTTGTATAGATTAGAAAATCCACACAATTGAGGAATCTTGAAGAAAAACATAGCTTAGAGAAACAAACCAAGAACAGATGCAACTTGGTGTTTAAGGATGTGGAAGTTGAAGAATAAACACCTTTTTGAAGATTTTGTGAAATCATTAGAATCAAAGTAGGGTAGTAAAATCAGATTTTAATTACCCTGGACGAAGAACACGACAAACTGGAAGTGGAAGTGGAGAAGTTCGTCCGTTCAGATCTCCCACGCCCTAACTTGGCGGTGAGAGACAGCTACGGCGGCGGCGGAGTGAAGATTTCCGCGGCCGGCACGAGTACGATGGCGACGAGGTCGAGGCAGTGAAGCTCTTCCTCACCAGCGACGATGGAGAGTAGCGGCGGCGCTAGGTCAGAGAGCTCGAGCGAGGGGAGTGCGTTCGAGCGGAGTAAATGAGGTCTGAGGAGGGCGAGGGGTATTTATAGCCGAGGTGAAAAAACTGCCCGTCCAAAATTTTTGGACGAACATGCCCCTGACCCTTGCCATCCTAGTGACATGTGTCACCCACGTACTAGTGGTGGAGATCGTGGGCGATCGTGGGTGAATATTTTAATCCATCGTGGGATGCGGAACGGTTTGGGCGGCAAAAGCCGAAAATTCAGATATGAAAATTTTAATGTTCCGTTCGCAAATTCTTCAGCTGTCAAGGACACAGTGAAGACTTTGAACGGGTTTCAAATAGAACGCACATGAAGAATTTGTGAACAGACTGGGTTGAGTTTAGCATAGAGGGGGAAAGGGTCCGATCACATTCACTTAGAGGAAAAAGTCAACTTGAAGAATTAGCAATAAGTGAATGCTGTTGAGGACATGAAGAACCAATATATATATATATATATATATATATATATATATATATATATATATATATATATATATATATATATGTATATATATATATATAGTCAATGAAGAACACCAGTCAAATTTTGAAGACTTTGCAAGCTGAAGAATTTGAAAAATGAAGAAAAACTCAATTTTGAAGATTTTCAACTTTTGTGGTGGCGTGACCCACCGTATACGAATGATGATTTCAGACACCGCGTACAATTGTCGTAGGGCTCTGAGAATCAAATTCTTCATTAATTTCTTCACACTTAGAGGGTTAGTCTTCATTGATTGAAGAAAAATGTTACTTTGTGTGTTGCACATCTAAGTCATCAACTTTGCATAAGTGTTAGGATATGTGTCCTTTCAAAGAACATTCGAAGATTCTAACATATTTAGCTCACACCGCAACTTGCTAAATCTCTTCTCATCCAAGGTCTTGGTGAAGATATCCGCTAGCTGTTCTTCAGTCTTCACGTGATCAATAGATATGTTGCCCTTCAACACATGATCTCGAAGAAAATGATGACGAATCTGGATGTGCTTTGTCTTCGAGTGCTGAACTGGGTTATGAGCAATCTTGATGCCACTCTCATTGTCACAGTAGAGTGGCACATTCTTCATGTTGATGCCATAGTCCTTGAGGGTTTGCTTCATCCACAGCAATTGAGCATAGCAAGAACCAGCAGCAATGTACTCAGCTTCAGCAGTAGAGAGTGATACGCAGTTCTGCTTCTTCGAGGACCAACATACTAAAGATCGTCCAAGGAAATGGCATGTGCTTATGTTGACTTGTGATCCACTCGATCACCAGCATAGTCAGAGTCAGAATAACCAATGAGATCAAAAGCTGAGCCCTTGGGATACCATAATCCAAGTGTTGGAGTGTGAGCTAGATATCGAAGAATATGTTTCACAGCCTTATGGTGTGATTCCTTCGGTGTAGCTTGAAAACTGGCACACATGCAAACACTAAGCATAATATCTGGCCTAGATGCACATAGATACAGTAAAGAGCCAATCATGGAGCGGTATACCTTTTGATCGAAGTCTATACCATTTTCATCAGTGCATAGATGGCCATTTGTGGGCATAGGGATTTTGACGCCTTTGCAATCTTGCATACCGAATTTCCTCAGAACGTCCTTGAGGTATTTCTCTTGAGAAATGAAGATGCCATTGCGTTGTTGACGAATTTGAAGACCTAAGAAGAATTTCAATTCTCCCATCATGGACATTTGATATTCCTCACTCATCATAAATGCAAATTCGTCACTGTAACGTTGGTTAGTACAGCCAAAGATAATATCATCATCATATATTTGGCACACGAATAATTCATCATCATATGTTTTGGTGAAAAGAGTTGGGTTGAGTGAACCGGGTTTGAAGCCTTTCTTCATGAGGAATTCCTTCAGAGTATCATACCACGCCCGAGGGGCCTGCTTGAGGCCATAGAGGGCCTTATTGAGTCTGAAGACTTGATCAGGATGCTTAGGATCTTCAAAACCTAGGGGTTGAGCAACATATACTTCTTCCTCAAGCTTACCATTGAGGAATGCACTTTTCACATCCATTTGATATAAGATGATATTATGATGGTTAGCATAGGCAAGCAATATGCGAATAGCCTCAAGTTTAGTAATAGGTGCAAAAGTTTAATTGAAATCAATTCCTTCAACCTGTGTGTAGCCTTGAGCTACAAGACGAGCCTTGTTCCTCACCACTAGGCCATTTTCATCTTGCTTGTTGCGGTAGATCCATTTGGTGCCGATGATATTGTGCTTGCGTGGGTCTGGTCGCTTGACAAGCTCCCACACCTTGTTCAGCTCGAATTGATGTAATTCCTCTTGCATCACTTGAATCCATTCAGGCTCCAGAAATGCCTCATCTACTTTGGTGGGCTCTGTGATAGAGACGAAAGCAAAATGCCCACAAAAGTTAGACAAATGTGAAGCTTTTGAGCGAGTGAGAGGACCTGGTGCATTGATGTCGTTGATGATTCTCTCAATCTGCACTTCATTTGCAACGCGAGGATGAGCAGGTTGACGACTTTGATTTGGCTTAGCATTTTCTTCAGAGCCATTTTCTTCAGATGCACCAGCATGATTTTCTTCATGATCTGGAATGACTTCTTCAGCAGATTCTTTAGTAGGTATGACATCCTCAGTAGCCTTTAGCTTGATGGATTCCTCAGGAGACATTTCATCTAGCACAGGAGGTAGGTGCTCTCTTTGCGAGCCATTAGTTTCATCAAACCGCACATCCACAGTTTCAACAACCTTGTGGTGATAGGTGTTGAAGACTCTGTAGGTATGCGAGTCCTTTCCGTAACCAAGCATAAAACCTTCATGTGCTTTCGGTGCAAATTTGGAATTGTGATGAGGATCTCTAATCCAGCATTTTGCACCGAAGACTTTGAAATAACTCACATTGGGTTTCTTGTCAGTGAGGAGTTCATATGAGGTCTTCTTGAAGAATTTGTGAAGATATACCCTGTTGATGATGTGGCATGCAGTATCAATTGCCTCAGGCCAGAAGCGACGAGGTGCCTTGTATTCATCAAGCATGGTGCGAGCCATCTCAACAAGAGTCCTGTTCTTGCGCTCCACAATGCCATTTTACTGAGGAGTGTATGGGGTAGATAACTCATGAGTAATACCAAGTTCATCAAGATAGTCATCAAGACCAGTATTCTTGAACTCGGTCACATTGTCACTCTGAATATGCTTGATCTCCACACCGAAATTCGTATAAGCTCTTGAAGAAAATCGTCTGAAGACTTCCTGCACTTCAGTTTTGTAAGTAATGACATGCACCCATGTGTAATGAGAATAATCATCAACAATGACAAAGCCATTTGTTAGTGTGGCATAATGAGTAGGGCCAAAGAGGTCCATATGAAGCAATTCAAAAGGACGAGAGGTGGTCATGTGATTAGTACATCCACTGTCGAGGACCCACTCAGTAGCTTTGGGTAAATCATCCTGCAGATGAATTAGTGCATCTTACGAACACATATCTTCAGAGTGAAGAATATGACATCAATTTCATCAGACAGAATTTCATCAATTAATGCAACATATGTATATATAGTAGTATGAGGACGTGAGAAATGAATGAATCATTTCTTCATGATTAGCTTGCGTCCTTTCAAGCATTTCAGGTCTCCAGAAAATTCTTCAGACGATTTAGTTCGTCTGGAGACCTGACCCTGCATAAGAGGTTAGTTCTTTTTCTTCACCACCCACATCTGGAGGGGTGGCAAAGAGTTCATCATTCTGCGAGCTCCATAAGAGAAAGGTGGCATTGAAGCCAAAGCGCTTCGTTTCACAGGAGAGGGATTATTATAGGCATATGAGTAAGCAGAGAAATTCTTCGAGGACTTATGAACATAATGATTTGAAGAATAATGCACATAATCAGAACTCTTAGATTTTCCCTGCGAAACAGAAGTGTTAGCATGATGATGATCATATGAGGACTTGGATCCACATGAGGAATTTGATCCATAAGAGGACTTGGATCCATATGAAGACTTCGGTCCATATGAAGAATTTGATCTGGGGTTCCTATTCTTCACAGGTGGTTTCATGAGGACATTCACCTGAAGACTTTCAAGGCACCTTTTGGGAACCCAGATTTTCTTCATAGGGGGACCGTTCCTGCAGTTAGTTCCAACATATCTAGCAAAAACTTCACCATTCTGATTTTTGAACAGTTTATAGTTTGAGTCAAATGACTCATCAGATGAATATGAGGATTCACAAGTAAAGCCAGATAAAGTGGATGGATCTACGGGAGGTCCCTTCGCAGCAACCCACAAGGTTTTGGGATACTGCTCAGGTTTCCAGTAGGTTCCATCAGCATTGAGTTTCCTCTCAAAGGCAATACCCTCTTTCCTAGGGTTCCTGTTCAAGATCTGCTTTTTGAGCACATCACAAAGAGTCTGATGCCCTTTGAGGCTTTTGTACATGCCTGTCACATACAATTCCTTCAACCCTGCATTTTCGTCAATGATACTAGTGGTATCCTCAGATGAGGAATTTGTGACCACAGAGATAGTTGAAGAATTTGCAACAATAGAAGCATTTGAACTTTCAGGTGAAGAATTAGCAGTTTCACGTTCAATGCATTTCAAGCATGGTGGAATAAATTTTTCCTGAGCGGAACTGATCTGTTGAGCAAGTAATGAATCATTTTCCTTCTGAAGATCTTCTTGACTCGCCCTTAGCTTCTCAAGATCTTGCTTTCTTTGAAGAAATTCATAAGAAAGCTTCTCATGATCGGCTAAGAGATCTTCATGACGACTTTGAAGGTTGTCAAACTTAGACTGTAGTTATTGAAGATTATCAGTCAGTGTTTGAGTTCGATCCATTTCCTCACCTAACAGGTCATCGCTTTTGTCTAGCATATTTTGAACCTTTTCCAAAGCCTTTTGTTGTTTAACAGCAATATTAGCAAGTTTGGAATAGCTGGGTTTGAGGTTATCATCAGATTCATCCTCACTTGATTCAGAGGAGGGATATTTGAATACCTTGGCACCTTTTGCCATGAAGCAATAGGTGGGAGCATAGTCATTGTTGCCGTCATCAGCAGTGTTGGGGAAGCCATTTTCCTCAGTGTTGAAGATGGACTTGCTGATGTAAGCAGTAGCGAGGGCTAGGTTCGCCACACCAGAGTCTGACTCCTCAGATGCCTCCTCTTCCTCATGTTCCTCAGATTCAGCTTCAGAGTCCATTTCCTTGCCAATGAATGCCCGAGCCTTCTTGGAACTGCTCTTCTTGTGAGATGAAGACTTTGAAGATTTTAATAATGAGGACTTTGAAGATTTCTTATTCTTCTTTGAGTCATCTGAACTATCATCCTTGTATTTCTTCTTCTTTGATTCCTTTGCCCACTGAGGACAATCAGTTATGTAGTGACCAGGTTTCTTGCATTTGTGGCAACTCCTCTTCTTGTAATCACAGGATGAGGAATCTCATCTTGTGTCATCACCTTTTGAAGATTTTACAAATCGACCATGCCTTGAGAAATTCTGGAATTTCTTCACGAGCATTGCTAGCTCCTGGCTTAATTCTTCAGGGTCACCAAGGCTGCTATCAGAATCTTCTCCTTTAGATGAGGAAACTGCCTTGGCCTTCAGTGTGCGTGATCTTCCATAGCTTGGCCCGTAGAGATCTCTCTTTTTAGCTTGTTGGAATTCATGAGTGTTCAACCTCTCAAGGATATCAGCAGGATCTAGTGACTTGTAGTCTCCACGTTCTTGAATCATCAGTGCCAGTGTATCAAATGAAGAATCGAGTGACCTCAGCAATTTCTTCACCACCTCATCGTCGGTGATGTCAGTGGCACCCAGTGCTTGAAGCTCGTTTGAAATGTCAGTGAGGCAATCAAAGGTTTGCTGGACATTCTCATTGTCGAGTCTTTTGAAGCGGTTTAAGAGATTGCGAAGAACGTCAACTCGAGAATCACGTTGAGTTGAGATTCCTTCGTTGACCTTGGATAGCCTGTCCCAGATAAGCTTTGCAGACTCCAAAGCACTCACTCTGCCGTACTGTCCTTTGCTCAGATGGCCACATATGATATTCTTCGCTTGAGAGTCGAGTTGCTTGAATCTCTTCACATCAGCAGCGTTCACGGAAGGAGTGACAGAGGGAACACCATTTTCCACAACGTACCAGAGATTGTTGTCAATTGCCTCAAGATGCATGCGCATCTTATTCTTCCAGTAGGGGTAGTCCGTCCCATCAAAGGTAGGACACCCAGCCGAGACCTTGATCATGCCTGCAGTCGACATAACTAAAACTCCAGGTGGTTAAACCAAAATCACATAGAACAAGGGAGTACCTTGCTCTGATACCAATTAAAAGTGTGTTATATCGACTAGAGGTGGGTGAATAGGCGATTTTTATGAATTCGTCGCTGAGGAAATACTACTTGAGGAATTTCCTAAGCAACGAACTACAAGCAGCGGAATAAGTACTCAGGTACATGGATAACAAAGTAGTAGCATAGTCATCATGATGAAATGAAACAAAACAGAGCATAGGTAGCGTGTAAACAGGATAAGCAGGCTGAAGACAAAGTGACTGAAGAAATAGGAATGAGGAAATTGAGAAAGTCTTCAGTCAAAGTCTTCAAACAGTAACGATCAAGTACACAGCAAGTATGCGAGGAAATGAAAGGGTTGAGGAAATAGAACCAGTAGCTTGGTGAAGACAGTGATTTGGTAGACCAGTTCCAACTGCTGTGACAGTTGTACGTCCGGTTGGAGCGGCTAGGTATTTAAACCTGAGGACACGTAGTCCCGGACACACAGTCCTCACCGTATTCTCCTTGAGCTAAGGTCACACAGACCTCGCCCAATCACTCATGGTAAGTCTTCACATGTGACTTCCAAACCTTCACAGACTTGGTCACTCGGCAATCCACAATTCCTCTTGGATGCTCTAGACCATGACGCCTAACCGTCTGGAGGATGCACAATCCTCAAAGGTAACAAGCGTCGGTTCCACACAGGAACAATTTCTTCAGTGATGCTCAATCACTTTGGGTTTTAGGTGTTGGGTTTGGGTTTTTCCTCACTTGATGATTTTCGCTCAAAGTCCTCGGAGGATGGGATGCTCTAAATGACAAGTGTTAGTTTCTCTCGGAGTAGCCAACCAGCTAGTGGTTGTAGGGGGCGGCTATTTATAGCCGGGGAGCAACCCGACATGATAAGACATAAATGCCCTTCAATGATATGACCGTTAGGTGGATAGGATATTTTGGACAGCTGGCGCATAGCACAGCAACGGTCGGAAATTTGAGCTCTCAAATTCCTCAGGGCTATCATGTTCCTCACTTGTAGGCAATCTGCACTGGCGAATTCCTAACTCCTCAGTCAGAACAAATTCCTCAGAGAGCAGAAGAACTTCGTCTCTGTCACTGAAGAACTTGACTGAACTGTATGAGATTTCCAATGGCTTCACTCGAAAGGATTGGTAGGTGTAGGATTTGAGTTGAGCATCACTTGGAAACTTTTCCTTAGTTTTACCTCGCCCCCCTTTAACAGTACGGTGTTTCCTATGACTCAAGAAAGGGAAAACAAAACTATGAAAACAAAAGTCTTCACGCTTCATAATCCTCGCATCAATATCAAGTCTTCAAGGTCACACCAATTTCCTCATTTTCAAAGTCTTCAAGAAAACCAAAGTCTTCAACCGAAGACATTCATTTTTAGGGGTCGACTTTCTTCGTAAATATCAAACTCCTCATAGACTTACAGAACTTGTGTACACTCATAAACACATTAGTCCCTTAACCTATAAGTCTTCAATACACCAAAATCACTAAGGGGCACTATGAAGCAAGTACCATTTTTGCAAGTCCAATTGGTATGAAACTTTTACAGCATCTTCATATGTCCAAAACATTCTGCCTTGCCAAATTTAATCACAATCCATTGAACCATGAGAGTGCACCATCCTAATCTAGTTTATGGACCAAAATTGTAGTTGCAAAGCAGCTATATTAATTTGTGGTCCATTTCCCTCCAAACTTCACAGGATCATAGTCCTTCTTGTCCTAAACCTGCCAGACATCCACTTTGGCTCCATGCACTTCCATGTTCATCACAGTGACATGGTTTAATCTGATACAACAAACTTCCAGTGAAGCCTCCCATCTCTCCTTGGCTCCTTTGGCTGATCTATCTCTTCCCACAGTATCCAGGATGGAGAGACAACACGCTAGACATCTTGTGATAGCCTCTAGTGTCCCATGTTTGCCATGCTAGGTGGTGACCGCGTGTGTTTTTGCCTATGCACGAGCTCTGGCAGCGTTGGCCACGCTCTGGGTGACGGAATGCGTCGGCCTCTCTGTTTCCGACGATGTCTGCGTGTCCCTGGGTGCCGAGGTGACCTCTCCTTCCCTCCCGTCCATGTCTAGCCCCTGTTCACCACCGGCAGCGTCCTCACCAACGCTAGGCGCCGCACGTTCACGGACGAACAATGCGTCGACAGCCTCTGTTGCGCCTCGGCCTCTTCCTCCTCGTGCACGTGGCGTCGCTCTCTGCTCCAGTACCTCCCCTCTACACTCTCCCATCCCCTCCCTCACTCCCATGACGCTACCGGCCATCGCCGGAGCCGGTCACGAGCTCGCGTCGGCATCCGGTCACGGGCACCTTGCCCTGGCTAAATAAGCCATGCCCGAGCCCCTCCGACCCATCCATCAGCTTCACCGCACTTCACTAGTCCCGCCCAGCCACTCCGGTGAGCTCGAGGAGTTCTCGAGCCCTCCCATGGCCGCCTCGGCCATCTTCGATTCGGGCGACCCCGAGCCCCTCCCTCCATCCCACCACCACCAGAGATCACCACCACCACCCCGGAGCCACGCCAGCACCTCTCCTCCTCCTCCGGTGGTCCATTGCCTCGATCCAATCTTCGTCCGTCGCCGCCGTGGCTACTCCACTCGACTCCCAGCTCCCCGGCGGCTGCGTCACCCAGGGACGGGACCGTCTCGTCCTCCTGAACACACTGGTAGGCCAGGCATCGCCAATGATGGCCCGTGTCACCGGCAATCGCCGTCGGGAGCCGCCCCTCTCCTCTGCCTGGCGCGCGCGAGAAGAAGATGAAGATGACGACCCCCACCTCTGCCTGCGGGCCCCGCCTGTCGGCCTCTGCACGTTGACCAGGTGGCCCCGCCGACGTGGATTAGTGAAGGCGCATTCCGCAAACTACGTCTTTGCTTACTGAAAGCGTATTCTCGTGAGTGTTCTGTTAAAAATACGTTTTCACTACAGCAAAGACGCATTTCTGAAAAGGCGCTTTCTCTTTTTCCAGCCACCGGCCGAACCCTCTATATTGTGAACATTCAACGGTTAAGAGCAAAAAAGCACAGATTCTGTTAGTTTTTCTGCCTAACGAACGAACGGCCACAACTTTTTGCTCACAACTCCGATTCAGGTGATTCCAAAGCCCACGTTTTCATCTCGTCGAGCCCGTTCCATTGGTATCATTTTAATGATGTTATCACATTCTGAAAATGACCATTACGCCTGTGCCCTTATTCAGCCCCCTCCGAGAGAGAAAATTTTCGATGATTCTTTCCGCGAGCTTCTCGCACTTCTCCCTGGTGATTCCATCTATCCCAGGCAAGCCACACCCTCCATTTGCATGATTGCAATGCAATGCCATGGTTTATTTATTTAAACTTGCTTAAAATTTGCATTAGCTACATATGACTTGTTCATGGCATCTCTCGGAGTGATATTTTGATCTTGTTGTTGCCATGATGTTGTTCGGATTACTAGGACTAATGCTTGCAGATTGAGGATGACATGTGGCCATTGGATTATTAGTGGCTATTATTATTACTTTCATCATGATAGTAGTTGATATTATGCTTTGGAGTATTACTTTGGATAAGATGCTATCGCGTTGATCTATGGTTAGCTATCTTGCTCTTGTTATTGGATTAGTAGCATCATGGTTCTTGGATTCATCATGATCTTAGTTAATATGCTATCCTCGGAGTATTATAATATGACTATATTATGCTTTGGATCATTTGTTGCATATCGCTATAACTTGGATTACAGGTGGATATATGATATCGGAGTGTCAAGTATCACAGTTCTACTTTGGGGATAAATTCCGTCATTTCATTGGTCAGGTGCCACCGAACCGGGCTTTTCCAGTGCAACCACATTTTCCTTTATGGGAAGGCCCTAATGCGGTATTTGTCATGCCTCTCGCCGGTACCTCCAATGAGGGAAGGTTATGTGCATGCGCTACCCTGATTAGGTAGGCGCCATAAGCCTTGTGTGCCCGTAGTGTGTAGGGCCCTTTGTCCCTGTTTGGGACCGTTTTTGTTTTGCCACGATGGTGGCCGTTGGATGTCCAGAGTGGCATTGGGGCCACCCATGACTGAGCCCAAAGGGGAGTTGGTCGGAGTGGCCAGGAGAGTGTCATTGCAGTAGATTGGTTTTGTCGGAACACCGTTGGTCCACCCGAATGGGAGTTCGAGGCCATGGGTTTTGTGGTGTGGGTACAGTGTGCTAACCTCTGCAGAGTGTATTTGATCTATCGATAGCCGCGTCCTCGGTCATGGGCACAGTTCGTACTAGGTCGCACCGTTTGATCAACACTCACATGACGGAATGACTTATAGATGATTTATTTGTTGATTATGTGAGCAGTAACAGTTTGGCAGGATGCTGATGATGATGTTGGGATGATCATTCAGTTGGTGTTGTGACCATGTGGTGGTCACATGGAGGTATTGATCATGAGGTGATCGAGGTGACATATTGCTTGGCCGGATAGCCGAGAGTTAGATGGTTCTTGAGATGGTGGTTCAGCAGTAATCTTAGTAGTACCATATCATGCTTAATAATTATTTCCACATCATAATAGTTGTTAATAACTTAACCTATTGATGCTATGTTATTGTCTTGCCTTGATGCTTTTGGTTGTTGTGATCTTGGAAGTACATTCAATGTACTGACCTGGCGTGTCATGCCAGATTGCAGGTGATGCCGTGATTGATTGCTAGTCGAGGTTACCGATCGTGCGAGCTAGACCGTGTCCCAGCCAGAGTCCCTACGGAGTGGAGTTCATCACCATCGTCATTGTTCCGCTGCAATGAGTTGTTCCACTGCTAGCATAGAGCTACCTTAGCCGGCATAGTGTCGCCGTGCTGATGTGATATTTTGTAACATCAGACCTTTGTACCCTTATCCTTTGTAATAAGAGTTGATTTGTTCTATGTCAAGAAGTGCCGTATTCCAAAAGACTTGATCTCTGGGCTGGAATGCGGGGTGTTCCGGTTCCTCTAAGCCGGGGTGCCACATTAACTGAGGGAAATACTTATCTCTACTAGGGAAAAATCAATGCAAGCTCAAGAAGTAGCACTATCCAGCATGCATCTAGTGTATTAAGTTCATGGAAAAATGGAGTAATGCATTAGGCAAGATGACATGATGTAGACAAGATAAACTCACGTATGAATAAACCCCATCTTGGCACTCTTAATAGCAATGATACACGCGTGTCATGTCTCTTTCTGTCACTGAGATTGAGCAACGCAAGATCGAACCCATCACAAAGCACCTCTTCCCATGGCAAGAAAAATCAATCTAGTTGGCCAACCCAAACCAATAATTCGGAGAAGAAATACAAGGCTATAACAATCATGCATAAAAGAGTTCAGAGAAAACTCAAATAATATTCATGGATATATCTGATCATGGACTCACAATTCATCGGATCCCAACAAACACACCGCAAAAAAGTCATTACATCAAATAGATCTCCAAGAGCATCAAGGGGAACATTGTATTGAAGATCAAAAATAGATAAGAAGCCATCTAGCTACTAACTACGGACCCGTAGGTCTGTGGTAAACTACTCACGCATCATCGGAGGGGCAACAAGGATGATGAAGAACCCCTCCGTGATCGTTGCCCCCTCTGGCAGAGTGCTGGAAAAGGCCTCTAGATTGGATCTCATGGTTCTGGAACTTGCGGCGGTGGAAAAAGTATTTCCTCGACTCCCCTAGGGTTTTTGGGATTTTTAGAGTATTTATAGAGGCAGAGGTAGGTCAAGACGGTTCCCGTGGGCCCCACTACCCACCAGGGCACGCTAGAGGCCCCTGGCGCCCTGGTGCCTACTAGGCCCCATGATCCTCTTCTCATGGCCTCCAGAAGCTTCCAGGGTCTCTTCTTGCCAGACAAAAATCTCCAAAAAGTTTTGTGACATTTGGACTTCGTTTGGTGTTGATATTCTGCAAAGTAAAAAACAAGCAAAAAACAACAACTAGTAAATGTATATAAAATTGCTACTAAATGTATATAAAACAACAACTACTGGGCACGAAGTTAATAGGTTAGTCCCAAAATATGATATAAAGTTGCTAGTAAATGTATATAAAACATCCAAGATTGATCATATAACAGCATGGAACAATCAAAAGTTATAGATACGTTGGAGACGTATCAGAGTCCTTCTCTGGAGAGGATCCATTGCAGGACAAGATCGCCAACTTCAAGCGTATGGGGGCATATGTTGTGGCTGTGGAAGCGACGTTGCGCCTGCTGATATCGTGCTGCTCGAATGGCAGCCTCGCGGCGTGCCTCCTCGAGGAGGAGCAGATCAGCTTCCCGCAGGCCATCCTGCCGAGCCTCGTCGAAGGCAAGGACTCGTGGGGACCCATTGATACGTCTCCATCGTATCTATAATTTTTTATTGTTTCCTGCCAATATTACACAACTTTCACATATTTTTGGCAACATTTTATATAATTTATTGGACTAACATATTGATCCAGTGTCCAGTGCCAGTTCCTGTTTGTTGCATGCTTTTTGTTTTGCAGAATATCCATATCATACGAAGTCCAAACATGATAAAAATTTACGAAGAATTATTTTGGAATATATGTGATTTTTGGGAGGTGGGATCAATGCAAACGGAGGCCCACGGCCACCACTACCCACCAGGGCGCGCCTGGCACCCCCTGGTGCACCCAGGTGTCTTGTGGGCTCCCTGTAAGTTAGTTGGGGCTCTTCTTCCGGCGCAAGAAAGATAATTTATGGAAAAAAATTGTGTAAAAATTTCAGTGCAATCGGAGTTACGGATCTCCAGGAATTTAAGAAACAGTGAAGGGCCAGAAAACAGGAATGCGAAACAGAAGAGAACAGAGAGACAGATCCAATCTCAGAGGGGATCTCGCCCCTTCGCCACCATGGAGGCCACGGACCAGAGGGGAACTCTCCTCCCATATAGGGGGGAGGCCAAGGAAGAAGAAGAAGGAGGGGGGCTCTCCCCCTCTCTCTCGGCGGCGCCGGAAAGCCGTCGGGGCAATCATCATGTGACGGTGATCTACCCCAACAACTCCGTCATCTTCACCAACATCTTCATCACCTTCCCCCATCTATCTATAGCGGTCCACTCTCCCGCAACCCGCTATACCCTCTACTTGAACATGGTGCTTTATGCTTCATATTATTATCCAATGATATGTTTCCATCATATGATGCTTGAGTAGATTTTTGTTGTCGTATCGGTATCGGTGGTCGATAGAACTTGAGGGAATATTTGTTCTACCTTTATCTCCTTGCTGGGTTCGACACTATTATTTATCGAAAAAGGCTACAAACGGTCCCCTATACTTGTGGGTTATCAAGACCTTTTTTCTGGCGCCGTTGCCGGGGAGCAATAGCTTGGGGTGAATATTCTCGTGTGTGCTTGTTTGCTTTATCACTAAGTAGTTTTTATTTTCTATTCTAAGTTGTTCTCTATCTTTAGTTATGGATATGGAGCACGAAATACCAAAAAAAAGTTGTACTTGCTACTCATGGAGATGGGGAACCTCCTAAAGCCCTCGATGCTCGTTATGTGAAAAATATTAAACACTACTTTGATAATCCTGAGAAAACCCCATTCAACTTGATAATGGGAGACACGTTGGAACAACGTGAATACTTTAGGGATTATCGCTTGACTCAAAAGGGAAACTGTTATGGGATCAAATTGAAATGATGCAATGGTATGCTTGGAATTTATGCTCGAGATATGATTATACTTGTTGCTCTAGGATGAAGGTTTGACACCTTCCCTTTTCATGTGAATTTAATGATAATGAAACCTTGGCTTCTTATGTTAATGGTAGATATGATTACTATGATGTGGAACGAATAGAAGAATTTTTTACTTTTAAGGGTGCTTATGAAACTGAATCTATGTTTGAAAAGTATGAAGATTATGACAATGTTGTTTATAGACCTGAAAATTTTGCTATAGTCAAATATTGCTATGAGAATTATAAATACAATTTTGATATTAATGTATTTAAATAGAAAGTCTCCGCTGTCCAAGAAGAGACTAATATTTTGCAGGAAACTATGGAGGAAGGAATTGATGAAACTATGAGCTCATTAGATGAAAAAGATGATGAGGAGAGCGAAGAACAAAAGGAGGAAGAGCAGATTAGCTACCCGTGCACACCTTCTAATGAGAGTAACACTCCAACTCATACATTGTTTAATGTCCCTTCATTCTTACCGAAGGATGAATGCGATGATAATTGCTATGGTCCCATTGATTCGTTTGAAATATCACTTTTTGATGAACTTGATGCTTGCTATGCTTGTGGCCATGATGCCAATATGAATTATGCTTATGGAGATGAACTTGCTATAGTTCCTTATGTTAAGAATGAAATTGTTGTTATTGCACCCACACATGATAGTCCTATTATCTTTTTGAATTCTCCAAACTACACTATATCGAAGAAGTTTGCTCTTATTAAGGATTATATTGATGGGTTGCCTTTTACCGTTGCACATGATAATTTTGATGAATATAATATGCATGTGCTTGCTGCTCCTACTTGAAATTATTATGAGAGAGGAACTACATCTCCGCCTCTCTATGTTTCCAACACGATAAAATTGCAAGAAACTGCTTACGCTATGTATTGGCCTTTATTTGATGTGCATGAATTGTTCTTTTATGACATGCCAATGCATAGGAAGAGAGTTAGACTTCGTCATTGCATGATATATATTACTTTGTGCTCACTACTAAATTACAAATCATTGCTAATTAAATTTGGCTTTGATATACCTTGGGATCCGGGTGGATTGATTACTTGAGCACTTTATGCCTAGCTTAATAGCTTTAAAGGAAGCGCTGCCAGGGAGACAACCCAAAAGTTTTAGAGAGTCATTTACTTCTGTTGTGTGCTTTTATAAAGTTTTTTAAAAACAAAAAATATAGAGGGGAACTTAAAACTTTACAAAAGGAAAAGTGAAAGTGAGAAGGACGAACACCGTTGTAGTGGGGGATATCCTTGAACTTTGTTCATGCCCATGGAAACTTTGTGAATCTCGATTATGGAAAATTTTCAACAAAAATAATTATCCCCTTGTAAAAATCCATTGTATTATAAAAATAATGTGCCAAGATTTGCCTTTAGGATGATTAGATTGCTTGTTGGTATGTGCGGTGCAAAAACAGAAACTTTGGCTGTAGTGCGTGAATTTATATTTTTTACTGGAATGTCAAAAGTTTCTGAAATTTTTACACAGTACTTATATGCAAAAAAAATATTTTTTCCTAAATTTTCAGAATTTTTGGAGTTACATAAGTATGGTCAAAGTTCAGATTGCTACACACTATTCTGTTTATGACAGATTCTGTTTTTGATGCATTGTTTTGCTTGTTTTGATGGAACTATGGACTTTATCGGTGGTATAAGCCATGGAGAAGTTAGGATACAGTAGGGATAATGCAAAAATAAAATATGAATGGGATTGCAATAGCACTTAAAGTAGTAATTTGCTTTATTATACTAACGGATCTCACGGAGGTTTTTGTTAAGTTTTGTGTGGGTGAAGTGTTCAAGATCGAGGAGGTCTCGATATGTGGAGAAGGAGGAGAGACAAGAGTTCAAGATTGGGGATGCCCAAGGCACCCCAAGTAAATATTCAAGGAGACTCAAGCGTCTAAGTTTGGAGATGCCCCAGAAGGCATCCCATCTTTCTTCAACAAGTATCGGTATGTTTCGGTTTTCGTTTCGTTCACGTGATATGCGTAAATCTTGGAGCGTCTTTTGTGTTTCTTCCTTTTCTCTTATGCACCATCCTGGTATGAGATAGTCCTTGGTTGATTTATAGAATGCTCATTGCACTTCACTTATATCATTTGAGTATGGCTTTATAGAATGCTTCATGTACTTCACTTATATCATTTGAAGTTTGGATTGACTGTTACTCTTCCCATAGAAAACTGTTGTTTGTAGAATGCTCTTTTGCTTCACTTATATTTATTAGAGCATGGTATTTTTTAGAAATAATTAAACTCTCTTTCTTCATTTATATCCATTTAGAGAGTCAACAGGAATTGGTCATTTGCTTGGTTAGTCATGAAATCCTACATAAAACTTGTGGATAACTGAATATGATGTGTTTGATTCCTTGCAATAGTTTTGCGATATAGAGATGATAATATGTGGGAGGTACTAGTAAACGGTTGTGGTTAGTAGGAATATTGGTGTGAAGGTTTGTGATTCCCGAACCATGCACCTATAGTCTCTCATTATGCTATGAAGTTGGAGCATGATTTATTATTGATTGTCTTCCTAATGAGTGGCGGTCGGGGACGAGCGATGGTCTTTTCCTACCAATCTATCCCCCTAGGGGCAAGCATAGTAGTACTTTGCTTCGAGGGCTAATAAACTTTTGCAATAAGTATATGAGTTCATTATGACTGATGTAAGTCCATGGATTATACGCACTCCCACCTTTCCGCAATTTTCTCGCCTCTATGGTACCGTGCATTGCCATTTCTCACCTCGAGATGTGGTGCAAACTTCGCAGGTGCATCCAAACCCCATGACATGATACGCTCTATCACACATAAGCCTTGATATATCTTCCTCAAAATAGCCACCATACCTACCTATTATGGCATTTTCCATAGCCATTCCGAGATATATTGCCATGCAACTTCCATCGCTTCCGTTTTGATGACTTGAGCATTCACTGTCATATTACTTTGCATGATCGTAAGATAGCTAGCATGATATTTCCATGGCTTTCCCATTTTTTGATGTCCTCGCTACGCTAGATCATTGCACGTCCTGGTATACTGCCATAGGCATTCATATAGAGTCATACTTTGTTCTAGGTATCAAGTTGTAAGTAAATAGAAGTGTGATGATCATCATTATTCATTATTAGAGCATGTCCCAGTGAGGAAAGGATGATGAAAACTATGATTCCCCTACAAGTCAGGATGAGGCTCTGGACAAATTAAAAAAAGAAAAAAGTGAGGCCAAAAAGAGCCCAAGAAAAAAGAAAAAGAAAAAAATGAGAAAAAGAGAGAAGGGGCATGCTAATTCCACACTTGTGCTTCAAAGTAGCACTATGTTTTTCATGTAGAGAGTCTCCTATGTTGTCACTTTCATACACTAGTGGGAATTTTTCATCATAGAGTTAGATGCACACCCACTTAGTTTTCAGTTTGAGCTTT
Source organism: Thinopyrum elongatum (assembly GCA_011799875.1). NCBI lineage: Eukaryota > Viridiplantae > Streptophyta > Magnoliopsida > Poales > Poaceae > Thinopyrum > Thinopyrum elongatum. Next base: position 188,443,673 of record CM022302.1, read on the forward strand.
CATACACTTATAGCTCTTAGTGCATCCGTTGCATGGCAATCCCTACTCCTCGCATCGGTATCAATTGATGGGCATCTCCATAGCACGTTGATTAGCCACGTCGATGTGAGACTTTCTTACCTTTTTGTCTTCTCTATGTTTACTCCTATCATCATACTCTATTCCACACATAGTGCTATGTCCATGGCTTGCGCTCATGTATTGCATGAGGGTTGAAAAAGCTGAAGCGCGTTAAAAAGTATGAACCAATTGCTAGGCTTGTCATCGGGGTTGTGCATAATAAATACTTTGTGTTAAGAAGACGGAGCATGACAAGACTATATGATTTTGTAGGGATAACATTCTTTAGCATTGATATTTTGAAAGACATGATTGTTTGTTGGGATGCCTGAGTATTGATGTCTTTATGTCAAATTATAGACTATTGCTTTAAATCACTCATGTCTTAATATTCATGCCATGATTAGATATATGATCAAGATTATGCTAGTTAGCATTCCACATCAAAAATTGTCTTTTTTATCATTTACCTACTCGAGGACGAGCATGAATTAAGCTTGGGGATGCTGATACATCTCTGATACGTCTCCGTCGTATCTATAGGTTTTGATTGTTTCATGCCAATATTATACAACTTTCACATATTTTTGGCAATATTTTATATGATTTATTGGACTAACCTATTGATCCAGTGCCCAGTGCCAGTTCCTGTTTGTTGCATTTTTTTTGTTTCGTAGAATATCCATATCAAACGAAGTCCAAACGCGATAAAAATTTACGGAGAATTATTTTGGAATATTTGTGATATTTGGGAGGTGGAATCATCACAAACGGGGGCCCACAGCCACCACAAGACACCTGGGCGCGCCAGGCAGCCCAAGCGCGTGGTTGTGGGTTGTGCCCTCCTCGTAAGTCGGTTGAAGCTCTACTTCGGGCGCAAGGAAGCTTATATCCGGAAAAAAAATCATGTTAAAATCTCAGCGCAATCGAAGTTACGGATCTCCGGGAATATAAGAAACGGTTTTCGGCCAGAAAACAGGAACGGGAAACAGAAGAGAACAAAGAGGGAGATCCAATCTCGGAGGGGATCCCGCCCCTCTGCCGCCATGGAGACCATGTACCAGAGGGGGAAATCTCCTCCCATCTAGGGGGTAGGCCAAGGAATAATAAGAAGTATGGGGCTCTCTCCCGGTGGCGCCGGAACGCCGCCGGGGCAATCATCGTGTGACGGCGATCTACACCAACAACTTCGCTACCGTCAACACCAACTCTCTTCCCCTCTATGCAACGGTGTAACACCTCTTCTCCCCACTGTAATCTCTACTTAAACATGGTGCTCAATGCTATATATTATTTCCCAATGATCTATGGCTATCTTATGATGTTTGAGTAGATCCGTTTTGTCCTATGGGTTGATAGATGATCATGATGTGTTTGAGTTGTATATTTTATTTTGGTGCTGTCCTACGGTGCCCTCCGTGTCACGCAAATGGAGGGATCCCTGCTGTAGGGTGTTGCAATACGTTCTTGGTTCGCTTATGGTGGGTGACGTGTGTGACAGAAGCATAGACCCGAGTTTGGGGGTCATTGCGTATGGGATAAAGAGGACTTGATACTTAATGCTATGGTTGGGTTTTACGACCTTAATGACCTTTAGTAGTTGCGGATGCTTGCTAGAGCTCCAATCATAAGTGCATATGATCCAAGTAGAGAAAGTATGTTAGCTCATGCCTCTCCCTCATATAAAATTGCAACAATGATCACCGGTTTAGTTATCGATCACCTAGGGACAAATGACTTTCTTCTTGACAAAAGCTATCTACTTTTATTGTCTTGCATTTTACTCGTAGTTTTATTCTTGCAAAGTACTTCTAGTTTTATTCTTGCAAACTTATCCTTTTTACACCTACCAAATAGTTTTATACTTGTTCTAGGTAAAGCAAACGTCAAGTGTGCGTAGAGTTGTATCGGTGGTCGATAGAACTTGAGGGAATATTTGTTCTACCTTTAGCTCCTCGTTGGGTTCGACACTCTTATTTATCGAAAAAGGCTACAAATGATCCCCTACACTTGTGGGTTATCAGTCTCCATCGTATCTATAATTTTTTATTGTTTCATGCCAATATTATACAACTTTCACATATTTTGGCAACATTTTATATGATTTATTAGACTAACATATTGATCCAGTGCCTGTTCCTGTTTGTTGCATGTTTTTTGTTTTGTAGAATATTCATATCAAATGAAGTCCAATCATGATAAAAATTTATGGAGAATTATTTTTGGAATATATGTGATTTTTGGGAGGTGGAATCAACACAAACGGAGGCCCACGACCTCCACTACCCACCAGGGCGCGCCTGGCACCCCCTGGCGCGCCCAGGTGTCTTTTGGGTTCCCCATAAGTTGGTTGGGGCTCTTCTTCGGGCACAAGAAAGATATTTTATGTAAAAAAATCGTGTAAGAATTTCAGCGCAATCGGAGTTACGGATCTCCGGGAATTTAAGAAACGGTGAAGGGCCAGAAAATAGGAACGCAAAACAGAAGAGAACAGAGAGACAACTCGGAGGGGCTCTCGCCCCTCCGCCGCCATGGAGGCCATGGACCAGAGGGGGAACTCTCCTCCCATCTAGGGGGGAGGCCAAGGAAGAAGAAGAAGAATGAGGGGGGCTCTCTCCCCCTCTCTCTCTCGGTGGCGCCGAAACGCCGCCGAGGCAATCATCGTGTGACGGTGATCTACCCCAACAACTTTGTCATCTTCTTCAACATCTTCATCACCTTCCCCCATCTATCTATAGCAGTCCACTCTCCCGCAACCCACCGTACCCTCTACTTGAACATGGTGCTTTATGCTTCATATTATTATCCAATGATATGTTGCCATCCTATGATGCTTGAGTAGATTTTTGTTGTCCTATCGGTACTTGGTGAATTGCTATGATTGGTTTAATTTCCTTGTGGTTATGTTGCTGTCCTTTGGTGCCCATCATATGAGCGCGTGTGTGGATCACACAATAGGGTTAGTTGTATGTTGATAGGACTATGCATTGGAGGGCAAGAGTGACGGAAGCTTCTTCCTAACATAGAAATTGATGCATACGAGATTAAAGGGGGACCAATATATATCTTAATGCTATGGTTGGGTTTTACCTTAATGAACATTAGTAGTTGCGGATGCTTGCTAGTAGTTCCAATCATAAGTGCATAGAATTCAATGTAAGGGATGACATGCTAGCAGTGGCCTCTCCCACATAAAAACTTGCTATCGGTCTAGTAACGTAGTCAATTGCTTAGGGACAATTCCGCAAATCCTACCACTACTAATCCACACTCGCTATACTAATTTAATTGTATTTTAATTAGAACATCACCTACTTTTTATTTTTACATTCTTTATTACCTTGCAAACTTATCCCTTGATACCTACAAAGCACCTCTAGTTTTATTCTTGTTCTAGGTAAAGCAAACGTTAATTGTGCGTAGAGTTGTATTGGTGGTCGATATAACTTGAGGGGATATTTGTTCTACCTTTAGCTCCTCATTGGGTTCGACACTCTTATTTATCAAAAAAGGCTACAAACGATCCCCTATACTTGTGGGTTATCACCCGTGCTTGAGCTCGGTGGGGAGGACCACTTCAGCCCCGTAGATGAGGAAGAATGGTGTTTCGCTGGTAGGCTTGGTGGCGGCCATGCGGATTGACCAAAGCACGGAAGGGAGCTCGTCGAGCCAGCCCCTGCCGCAGGCCATGAGCTTTTTCCTAAAGCTCCTTGTCTTGAGGCCCTTGAGGACCTCAACATTAGCACGCTCGACCTGGCCATTGCTCCTTGGGTGCACTACTGAGGCATAGTAGATCTGCGTGCCGATGCTGGCATTGTACGACTTGGAGAGGCCGCTGGTGAATTGCGTGCCGTTGTCAGTGATTATGCGGTTGGGGATATCAAAGCGGCAGACAAGGCCCTTGATGAACTTGATCGCCAATCCTGCCGGGATGGTGCGGACGGGCTCCACCTCAGCTCACTTGGTGAACTTGTCGATGGCAACATAGAGGAAGCGGTAGCCGCCAGTCGCGCGGGGTAAGCGGCCCAGGATGTCCAGCCCCCAGACCGTGAAGGGCCATGAAAGGGGGATGGTTTGGAGCCCCTACGCTGGTTGGTGGATCTGCTTGGTGTGGAATTGCATGACTGGACTAGCTCCTCGGCATCGCGAAGCACAGTGGGCTAGTAGAAACCGCTGTGAAATACCTTGCCGGCTAGTGTGCGCGATGAAGAGTGGTGGCCGCAGTCGCCTCCGTGTATGTCGGCCAGTAGCTCACGCCCTTGCTCTACTGGGATGCAGCACAGTGCGAATCCATTAGGGCACTGGCGGTTGAGGTCATAGTCCTTCAAGCACTAGGGCCTAACCTGGCGCGCTACGTGCTTTGCCTCTGTGTTGTCCACGGGGAGGGCACCGCTCAAGTAGGCCTTGATCTCCATAGCCCAGCTCTCGGTCTGTGGCTCGAGCGCCATTAGTAAGTGAGCGCCTGAGGATGGGCCTCAATCGGGTGCACCTGAGGTGGGCGCGGGTGGGAGTTCCTCATGAGGCCTTATGACGACGGCCTCGGGAGGTGCTACAGATGGCCTCAAGAGGCGCTCCTCGAAGACGCCTGGGGCTTGAGGCTCGTGCCAGGAAGCCCGCTTGGCGATGTCGTCCGCCTCCTTGTTATCACCACGAGGGATGTGTTGGAGCTCCATGTGAAAGTGCAACTAATCCCCGGGTGGTTTTGGTAATTCATAACAACATATAGCTCATTGAACTAATATCCATTCAAGTTTAATATTTCAGAAAGTTCAATGAATGGCATGGCATGGACTAGAGATGTGGACCCCTCAAAATGCTAAGGACACATATTGGCAAAAGCTCAAGACTATTCATTTTACTTTTAGTGATCCAAGATCACATTGAGTCCATAGGAAAGCCGATACTATTAAAAGGGGATGAGGTGTTGCTTAATGTCCTTCTTGCTCAAAGTGCTTAATGATATTGCTCCAAAACCCTCAACCACTTTCTCATCTCAAATATGTCCAAAACCCGAAGTCAAACTCGGCCCCACCGAATCGTTCTATCCGGAGCCACCGGGTTCATATGACATAGCCACTGCCAGAAACCCTAACATTTCGGTCACACCGATAACGATCTCGGTCCCAGCGAGATGGCCTTGCAAACTCTCTATTGCCTGTTGCAATTGTTTCGGTCTCACCGAAATTGCGATTGCTCACACCGAGTTGGCTTGACATTTTCTCTGTTGCCTTATTGCTTCACTTCGGACTCACCGAGTTGATGCAATCGGTGCCACCGAGTTGATGTTTGCCCTAAGCCCTAGCACATATGTCGTGGGAAAACACGCTCACCTATGGGGCCATCGGCCCCTTGTGGTTCGGCAGGGGGAAGGACGCATTGCACAAAGAGCGGAGGGTGCGGAGCAGCATGACAGCGATCACCCGGGCAGTTTTTACCCAGGTTCAGGCCACCGCGAGGTGTCAAACCCTACTCCTGCTTTGGTGGATTGATGAGAGGACCGTGGTGGAGACGCAGCGCTCTAGCCCGGCAAGGTCGCCTCGGGGCGAGAGCAGCTACGCGCATATGAGTGTACAAGGGTCCGAATCATCCGAATCCTTTCTAAGGTTGCCATGGCCCTCCTTCTATAGATCAAGGGGTCACCACAATGGCAAATCAGTCATTGCGTACAGATCAGATAGCAAATAGTGCTATCATACCTAACTCTGCAGACAGGACAAAGTGCATTAAATGCACCGCTTAGTGTCACATCGTAGCGTAGCCCGGCAAGCCTTGCCGTCCCATTCGGCCACTTTCTCGTCTGCCTACGTGACACGTCCCTGGACGGGTGTCATTTGGAGGTGATTTCCACTGGAAACGGCTGCCACGTGCCAAATAACAACCACTTAGTCACTTGGGGGCTCGACACCTCACCGATCGATGACTTGCATTGCCGTGAGGTGGAGCGGTGGAGCCTTGGCGGGGTAATCCGCCCTCGGCGTCCCCGGCAAGCCTGCCGGGGCAATCTTGGGACTTGTCTTCAAGGCAACCTCGTCCCCGCCAGGCTTGCCTGCCCGGCAAGGGAGGTTTTTCCTTAGTGGTATCTTGCTCCTTTGGTTGATCCTGGTCTTCTTGATCCGCCCTTCGATTTCTCAAAGAGGTGATCTCTTCTGCTTGGTCTTGTCTTGGATGCTGCAACCTTGTTAACGAGCATGTGTATAGTCTGGTCAACACACCTAGGGTTTGTTGCACCGACAGGAGCCCTCGAGCCTGGCCTGAACGCGCTGCCAAGCGTCGTCGGGATAGGCCCTGTCCAGTACACAGGCGGGGAGACTGCGGTAGCTCACCCTTTGAGATCTTCTTCGCTTCTTCATTAATCTGAGCTTGGGTTAGTTTCCGGTTTTCCCACGCGTCGTGCAAGACGTTGTGGGGGAGATCATGAGCCATGATCCATGGGCTACCCACGTCCCATGTTCACGGGGTGGTAACTGTCATGCCACTATCTTTCCCACATGCAGCACTTCCGCCATGTGTACCGCATGCGTTGCGCGGGGTTGGTGGCGGACGCGGAGGGCGTGGAAATGCGTGCCATGGCAGAAACCCAGATGCCATGGATTGGTGCTGAGGGTCGGCCTTGATTCCATGAGTCGTTGGTGGCGTGGGGAAACCGGATCGGAGGAGTAGGGCGGCTGCCTTTAGGGAGAGGAGCCAGCCCCCCTGCCCCGATCGCCTATAAAAAAGAACGCAAGGCAGGGTGCTTCTCCATGCATCTCACCCCTTCCTTCTCCTTAGCAGCTCTCGTTCACCATGGTGAGGGGCCGGGGGCGTGGCGGTTCTCCTGCGGTGGCGACGAGGTCTTCCACTTGACAGCGCCTCCCTCCTCCTATTGAAGACGCGGGGGCGCAGCCCGCTGATAACCCACAAGTATAGGGGATCGCAATAGTTTTCGAGGGTAGAGTATTCAACCCAAATTTATTGATTCAACACAAGGGGAGCCAAAGAATATTTGCAAGTATTAGCAGCTGAGTTGTCAATTCAACCACACCTGGAGATTAATTATCTGCAGCAAAGTGATCAGTAGCAAAGTAGTATGGTAGTTTTGATAGTAGTAGCAACAGCAATAGTAACGGTAACAGTAATAGCAATGATTTTGTAGCAAGTGCAAGAGTAACAATAGCAGTGGTAACTTAGCAAGAACAATATGAGAGAAATTCATAGGCATTGGATCGGTGAATTCGTTGGATGATATTCATCATATAACAGTCATAACCTAGGGTGATACGGCACTAGCTCTAGTTCATAAATATAATGTAGGCATGTATTCCGTAAATAGTCATACGTGCTTATGGAAAGAACTTGCATGATATCTTTTCTCCTACCCTCCCGTGGCAGCGGGGTCCTATTGGAAACTAAGGGATATTAAGGCCTCCTTTTAATAGAGAACCGGAACAAAGCATTAACACATAGTGAATACATGAACTCCTCGAACTACGGTCATCATCGGGAAGTGTCCCGACTATTGTCACTCGGGGGTTGCCGGATCATAACACGTAGTAGGTGACTATAACTTGCAAGATCGGATCTAGAACATAGATATAATGGTGATAACATAAACGGTTCAGATCTGAAATCATGGCACCCGGGCCCAAAGTGACAAGCATTAAGCATGGCAAAGTCGTAACAACATCAATCTCAGAACATAATGGATACTAGGGATCAAGCCCTAACAAAACTAACTCGATTACATGATGAATCTCATCCAACTCCTCACCGACCAATGAGCCTACGAAGGAATTACTCACTCCCGAAGGGGAACATCATGGAATTGGCGATGGAGAAGGGTTGGTGATGACGAAGATCAAAGATCCCCCTCTTCAGAGCCCCAAACGGACTCCAGATCTGGCCTTCCGATGAAGAACAGGAGGTGGCGGCGGCTCCGTCTCGTGAAATGCAATAATTCTTTCTCCCTGATTTTTCTCTCCAAATATGTGATTTTATAGTATCAGGGTTGAAGTTTGCGGGGCCACCAGGTGGGGACAACCCACCTGGGCGCGCCTGGTGGGGGGCGCACCTTGGTGGGTTGTGCCCACCCAGGTGCCCCCCTCCTGTGGTTCTTGGCTCCAGAAATTTTCTTTTATTATATAAAAAATCCTCACGAAGTTTCGTTCCAATCCGAGAACTTTTATTTCTGCTCAAAAACAACACCATAGTAGTTCTGCTGAAAACAGCGCCAGTCCGGGTTAGTTTCATTCAAATCGTGCAAATTAGAGTCCAAAACAAGAGGAAAGCGTTTGGAAAAGTAGATACGACAGAGACATATCAACTCCCCCAAGCTTAAACCTTTGCTTGTCCTCAAGCAATTCAGTTGATAAACTGAAAGTGAAAAAGAAAAACTTTTACGAACTCTTTTGCTCTTGTTTACATAAATAAGCTTAAGTAGCACCCAGGTTTTCAGCAAAGATTATAACTAACCATGTCGACAATAACTCTTAAAAATTATATTAACTCATAACAATGGCATAATCAACTAGCGAGCAATAATAAGATATCTCAAACAACAGACAATGATATAATATGACAATAGTGGTATCTCGCTAGCCCTTTCTGAGACCGCAAAACATAAATGCAGACCACCTCCAAAGTCCGAGCAGCGACTAAACATTGTAATTCATGGTAGAAAAGATCCAGTCATGATGCACCCAATATTAGCTACACACAATGCATGAGGATGACAATAGTGCTCTTAGGTTCTGGCACTTATTTGAGAAGGTGATGACACAACATAAAAGTAAATAGATAGTCCCTTCGCAGAGGGAAGCAGTGATTTGCAGAGGTGCCAGAGCTCAAGTTTTAAAACAGAGGTAAATGAAATTTTGAGAAATGCACCCTTCTTATTTACTTCGCGACCATTAGTTATCGGCATCTTCCATGCTAAACACATTAGTGGTGGTTCCCAAGCGATAAAAGTAAAGGTTTACTCCCCCTCCACCAACAATCACACTCCACAGCTTGTCCGAAACAATGGGTGCCGTCCATACCAACAACATTCCTGGGGGAGTTTTGTTTAATTATTTGCAATTTGAATTTGGGGCTGGGAATCCCTATTACCGCCCCTCTCATGCAAGGACGAGTGAATAAACACTCATCATGAGGATAACCCGCTTAGCATGGAAGATACTGACTACCTCCTATCGCTCTATGAACAATCCAGGCACACACAAAAAAGGATATTTATTTGAAGTTTTTAGAGGTGGCACATGCAAATTTACTTAGGACGGCAGGGTAATACCGCATATAGGTAGGTATGACGGACTCATCTGGAATAACTTGGGTTTCAGGGTTTTGATGCACAAGCAGAATTCCCACTTAGTACAGGCGAAGGCTAGCAATTAGGTTGAGAAGCGGCCAGCTAGAGAGCGAAAACGGTCATGAACATGCATTATGCATAAGTAACATTGGATACTAGCATGAGTAGGATATGAACACCATGAACATAAATATCATAGAGGCTATGTTGGTTTTGATTCAACTACATGCATGAACATGTGCCAAGTCAAGCCACTCGAACATTCAGAGGAGGATACCATATCATCATACTACATCACAATTATTTTAACGCAATGTTGACATCCAAGATAAATCATTATCCACTCCTAGCTACTTAAGCATGACATGAGAAACTATAATCTCTAAGGGTCATTGCAAACATGTTTGATCATAATGAGCTGAATCATGGATACTAGGTTAAACATATTTACAAAAACAGAACAAGTTGAGTTCATACCCGTTTCTCTCTGCCACAGCCAGTTCATCAAATATCGTCATTATTGCCTTTCACTTACACGACCGAACGATATGAAAATAATAATAGTGCAAGAGTGCCGTGGACTAAGCTGGAATCTGCAAACATTTTATTCAAATAGAAGAAAACAAGGTAATATGGGCTCTCTGTTAGATCACCAACAATGCATATGAGAGCCACTCGACATTTTCATCATGGTCTTCTCGGTATGACTCAATAAAAAGAAATTCAGAGAAACACACTGAAATATTTTTGGAGTTTTTGGTTTTCTGAAAAAGAGCAAATTTAAGAAAGGAAAAACAAAAACGAGAAAAACTATTTACACGGGAGAGCTCCCAACAAGCAACAGAGGAACAAGGAAATCTTTTTGGGTTTTCCTTTTAAATACTACAGCTAGTTATACTAGAGAGAAGTAGGAAATATTTTTGTATTTTCTCAAAGTTTTTTAAACACACAAGAAGAAGGCGAGAAAATGAATCTAGCATGGATAATACAATGAAAAAGTGTGGACACCGACAACTGGAATGAAATGTGTGAACATGAAAGTAATGTCGGTGGAAATACGTACTCCCCCAAGCTTAGGCTTTTGGCCTAACTTGGTAATCACCACTCGAAGAAGCCATGGGGCCCTATGTTGAAGTGCTGGGGAGTGGGCACCTGAGGGTCCCTTTCCTGAGGCTCCGCCTGTGCCGCAGCCAGGTTGTTTCGGTAGGCGACAATGTCCTCAGGCATAATCCTGTATCCGCCCCTGGCAATAGGATCAAACAAAGCAGGTGCAGGCAACGGAATAATATCATGAGTGTCCTCACTAAAAACAAGATTGTAAGGAAAATTACTAGTAGTGTTCTCACCATCAATAAATTGGTGGTGTGCCATAGCTGAGCGATCTAGATAAACCTTGGGTAAAGGATAATCATGCTGGTGTATCTTAATGTTAAAGTGACTTGCCAAGCGAGTAGCATAAATACCACCATGTATCTTACCCTTGGATCTGTTAATGTGTAGGCGATGTGCCACAATAGCTCCCAAGCTATAAGTGTTGTCACCGTAAAGTGCACGACGTAAAACAGCAAAGTCAGGCGCGCTGAGTGCACCTACCTTCTCTCTAGCAAGCAAACACTTCGCAATGAATAGAGCAAAATAATGCACAGCCGGAAAGTGTAAGCTAGTGGCAGTGACAGCTGATACCCCTCTCTCATCCCCCACAGTCAGAGTGCGGTAAAAACTATCAAACTCTGCGGGCCTAGGCTCTACTAAATCCCCGTCAGAAGGGTTCATGCATATGTCACAAAACTCAGAAAGTGGTATCTGATGGGGTTCAGCATATAAGTCAAACTGCACCTCAGGAGGATTATTCCTACTCAAGAAATGAAAACTTTGCACAAAGGAATTTGTGAGGAGATGATACTGTTCACATTCAGCTGCGATGAAGTCGGTGAGGCCGGCATTAGCAGCATACTGTGCAAACTCTTGACGGATTTCGGCTCCCTCCATGAATGGGTTATGCGGCCACTCGCACGGCCGTACCTCCGCCATTCTCCGGGTTTGGAGATCACTGTCAGACGACTCCCCAATAACTCCCTTAGAGTTCTTCTTGGAAGCAAACTTCCTAAAAATACTCATCTTTTCCTATGAGCAAAATTCTGAAATTTTTAGTCCACAAAATTTTTCTCAACAAAACTTTACAAGATTGATAGCAACTACTCATAGGGATGCATAGAGGCCATATCAAGCATTCAAACTACTTAGAACTCTAAGAATTCAACATGCAAGCTCATCTACAGCAGCACCAAGAGTCACTAATTATTCTAAATATAAACCACTAAAGCAAAAACTAATTGGACCAATGAAGGAGGCACATACCAAGCAACAATCCCCCGAAACAGTTTCAGAAATGGAGCTTCAAGCAAAGAGATCGAAATCCGTGGGTTTGAGAGCAAGAACATGAGAGAGAGAGCAATGGTGATTTTTTTTCTGGAGGTAGGTGATGATATGGAGTGAAGGGATAAGTGAGAGGGCCCACGTGGGGACCACAACCCACCAGGGCGCGCCTGGGGGTGCTGGCGCGCCCAGGTGGGTTGTGCCCACCTGGAGCACCTCCCTCTGATGTTATTTGCACCAAAAATTCTTAAATATTCAGGAAAAAATCATATTAAATTTTCAAAGCATTCTGAGAACTTTTATTTTTGGGTCATTTTTATTGCACGGAAAACTCAGAAAGCAGGCAAGGCATGGCATTTTATTTTATTTTATTTAACTAATAAAAAAAGTAGGGACAGAAGGTAGTGCTCACTAAATTCATCAACTTCATACCTCTCAAAAATGATTTATTAATAAGGTTGATCAAGTCTTATTAACAACCACTTCCGATTAGCATGAAACGGAAGAACTTTCGTAAAACACTAAGTTACCTCAATGGGGATGTGGATGTCCCCAACAATAAGCATTTCATATTTCTTTTTGGCAGTAGGTAGAGGTAGTTGAAAACTTCCAATAGTGATCGTCAGAGATTTTTCAATAACATTAATACCATTCACTTGGAATTGTTTCTTCGGGAAGTGCACCGTATGTTCATTACCATTGATATGAAAAGTGACCTTGCTTTTATTGCAATCAATAACAGCCCCTGCAGTACTCAAGAAGGGTCTACCAAGGATAATCGACATGTTGTCGTCCTCGGGCATCTCAAGTATAACAAAGTCAGTTAAGATAGTAACATTAGCAACAACAACGGGCACATCCTCACAAATACCGATAGGTATGGCAGTTGATTTATCAGCCATTTGCAAAGATAATTCACTAGGTGTGAGTTTATTCAAATCAAGTCTTTTATATAAAGAGAAAGGCATAACACTAACACCAGCTCCTAAATCACATAAAGCAGTTTTCACATAATTTCTTTTGATGGAGCAAGGTATAGTTGGTATTCTCGGATCTCCAAGTTTTTTAGGTACTCCATCCTTAAAAGTATAATTAGCAAGCATGGTGGAAATTTCAGCTTCCGGTATTTTTCTCTTATTGGTGATGATGTCTTTCATGTACTTTGCATAAGGAGGCATTTTCAAGATATTAGTCAAGCGAGTACGCAAAAAGACTGGCCTCAACATTTTAGCAAAGCGTTCAAATTCTTCATCATCTTTCTTTTTGGTTGACTTAGGCAGAAAGGGCATAGGTTTTTGAACCCACGGTTCTCTTTCCTTACCGTGTTTTCTAGCAACAAAGTCTCTTTTATCATATCTTTTATTCCTGGTTTGTGGGTTATCAAGATCAGCTGCTGGTTCTATCTCAACATCATTATCTGGTTCTTTATTATTTATTTGAGTATCTTCATGAACCTCATCATTGTCTTTTTCATTTTCAGAAGGTGGGTGTTCACTACCAGATTGAGTTTCAGCATCAGAGATAGAGACTTCATTATCATTATCAGGAGGTTTTTCAACTTCGGGTTCACTAGAGGCATGCAAAGTCCTACCATTTTTCTTCTTCTTTTTCTTTTCAGAAGGACTAGGTACATCAGTGTCAACTCTTTGAGAGTCTTGTTCAATTATTTTTGGGTGTTCCTCAGGATAAAGTGGTTCCTGAGTCATTCTACGTCCTCTAGTCATTACTCTAACAGCATGATCATTGATATTATTATTCATTTCATCAAGCAACTCTCTTTGAGATTTAGCAACTTGTTCTAATTGAGTTTGAACCATAGAAGCATGCTTTCCTACACCTCTAACATCATTTGAGATTCTAAATAACAAGTCACTCAAGCGAGCAATCATATCAGAATTGTATTTCAATTGTTTCATAACATTTGCATTGAAGTGATCTTGTTTTCTAATATAATTATCAAACTCATAAAGGCATTGACTAGGATGTTTATTATAAGGAATATCACCTTCATTGAACTTTAGTAAAGAATTTACCTCTACCACCTTAGGTGGTGGTGGTATTTCAAGCCCATGTATTTCTTCGATAGGGGGTAAATTTTTAACATCCTTTGCTTTAATACCTTTTTCCTTCATGGATTTCTTTGCCTCTTGCATATCTTCAGGACTAAGATATAAGATACCCCTCTTCTTCGGAGTAGGTTTGAGTGGTGGTTCGGGAAGAGTCCAATCATCATAATTTTTCAATATGTTATTCAATAATTCTTCAGCTTGTTCAATAGTTCGCTCCCTGAAAACACAACCAACACAACTATCTAGGAAGTCCCTAGAAGCATCGGTTAGTCCATTATACAAGATATCAAGTATTTCATTTTTCTTAAGAGGATGATCAGGCAAAGCATTAAGCAATTGGAGAAGCCTCCCCCAAGCTTGTGGGAGACTCTCTTCTTCAATTTGCGCAAAGTTAAATATTTCCTGTAAGGCAGCTTGTTTCTTATGAGCAGGAAAATATTTTTCAGAGAAGTAATAAATCATATCCTGGGGACTACGCACACAACCAGGAGCAAGAGTATTATACCAAGTCTTAGCATCACCCTTTAATGAGAACGGAAATAATTTGAGAATATAATAATAGCGAATCTTCTCATCATGAGCAAAAAGGGTGGCTATGTCATTCAACTTAGTAAGATGTGCCACAACAGTTTCAGTTTCATAACCATGGAAAGGATCAGATTCAACCAAAGTAATCAACTCTGGGTCGACAGAGAACTTATAATCCTTATCATCAACAAAGATAAGTGAAGTAGCAAACTTAGGATCATATTTCATTCTAGCATTCAAAGTCTTTTCTTTATACTTGCATAATAATTTTTCCAGATCATCTCTATCCTTACAAGCAAGAATGTCTCTAGTTGTCTCCTCATCCATAACATAACCTTCCAGTACCTTTGGCAATTCATATGTAGGAGAACTAGGTCTAATAGGTGTTTCAAGATTTTCAGTTTCAAGCTCTTCATCAGTTTCAACAATTTCATCAATTTCAGCATTCTCAAAAGCCTTAGTTCTAGCAAGTTGTTCATCAAGAAATTCACCTAGTGGCACATTATCATCAAGCAAGGTACTAGCATCATCATGAGTAGCATTCATAGCAGAAGTAGCATCATCAATAACTTGCGACATAATAGAACTGATAGCATGTGGTGGTGTTGCAAGTCTACTTATAACAGAAGGTGAATCTAAAGCGGAGCTGGATGGCGGTTCCTTACCTCCCCTCGTCTTAGAGGGAAAAATCTTAGTCTTAGCATCCTTCAGATTCTTCATAGTGATAATTTGATAATAATCCCAAGTGACTCAACAAATATAGCTATGCTCCCCGGCAACACCGCCAGAAAATGGTCTTGATAACCCACAAGTATAGGGGATCGCAACAGTTTTTGAGGGTAGAGTATTCAACCCAAATTTATTGATTCAACACAAGGGGAGCCAAAGAATATTTGCAAGTATTAGCAGCTGAGTTGTCAATTCAACCACACCTGGAGATTAATTATCTACAGCAAAGTGATCAGTAGCAAAGTAGTATGGTAGTTTTGATAGTAGTAGCAACAGCAATAGTAACGGTAACAGTAATAGCAATGATTTTGTAGCAATTGCAAGAGTAACAATAGCAGTGGTAACTTAGCAAGGACAATATGAGAGAAATTCGTAGGCATTGGATCGGTGAATTCGGTGGATGATATTCATCGTATAACAGTCATAACCTAGGGCGATACGGCACTAGCCCCAGTTCATAAATATAATGTAGGCATGTATTCCGTAAATAGTCATGCGTGCTTATGGAAAGAACTTGCATGACATCTTTTGTCCTACCCTCCCGTGGCAGTGGGGTCCTATTGGAAACTAAGGGATATTAAGGCCTCCTTTTAATAGAGAACCGGAACAAAGCATTAACACATAGTGAATACATGAACTCCTCAAACTACGGTCATCACCGGGAAGTGTCCCGACTATTGTCACTCCGAGGTTGCTGGATCATAACACGTAGTAGGTGACTATAACTTGCAAGATCCAATCTAGAACATAGATATAATGGTGATAACATAAACGGTTCAGATCTGAAATCATGACACCCGGGCCCAAAGTGACAAGCATTAAGCATGGCAAAGTCATAGCAACATCAATCTCAGAACATAATGGATACTAGGGATCAAGCCCTAACAAAACTAACTCGATTACATGATGAATCTCATCCAACTCCTCACCGACCAGCGAGCCTACAAAGGAATTACTCACTCCCTGAGGGGAGCATCATGGAATTGGCGATGGAGAAGGGTTGGTGATGACGAAGATCGAAGATCCCCCTCTCCGGAGCCCCAAACGGACTCCAGATCTGGCCTCCAGATGAAGAACAGGAGGTGGTGGCGGCTCCGTCTCATGAAACATGATAATTCTTTCTCCCTGATTTTTTCTCCAAATATGTGATTTTATAGTATCAGGGTTGAAGTCTGCAGGGCCACCAGGTCGGGACAAGCCACCTGGGCGCTCCTGGAGGGGGGCGCCCTGGTGGGTTGTGCCCACCCAGGTGCCCCCTCCCGTGGTTCTTGGCTCCAAAGATTTTCTTTTATTATATAAAAAATCCTCACGAAGTTTCGTTCCAATCCGAGAACTTTTATTTCTGCACAAAAACAACACCATAGTAGTTCTGCTGAAAACAGCGTCAGTCCGGGTTAGTTTCATTCAAATCATGCAAATTAGAGTCCAAAACAAGAGGAAAAGCGTTAGGAAAAGTAGATACGACGGAGACGTATCACCCGCCGCAGGAGGAGGTTGGAGGGGGCAAGGTCGCGGCCGCCGTGGTGCCCAGGGTAGAGGAGGACGGGGTGGTGCTCTGATTGCACCTCCGCCGGCCGCTCATCCCCCAATGGAAGGCCATGTCGGAGATCAACCATTGTAGTTCATCATCAGGTTGTATAAGCCCCCGCGCGGCTGCCTCCGGCTCCCTACTCCATTTGCGAGGGTGATGGAGCTTGAACAACCGCGCGCACTGAAGCTGCACATGAGGGGTTGCTGTAATGGCAGCATGCGGGTGGATGTGGATTTCCCCGCCCCTCATGTCATGCTCTTCTGACGCGGCTGGAAGACTTTTGCCCGCGCCCACAGCTTGTCGGAGGGGCACGTCCTCCATTTTAAATTAATGGATGCCGAGCTGCTCTCTGTCAAGGTCTTCGGATGCTCGGGAGCTTGCTTAGGGTGCTGCGCGGAGAGCTCGACCGACGACAAAAGCTCCTCCTCGAGCGATAGCGACGAGGAGGACAGTGGCGGCGATGAAGACGGCGCCGATGGGGAGGACGACAGCTCCGACTCCGGATGAATGCCAGCCGCACCATCACCGTTAGGTGGCGGCACCATCATCTGCACCTGCATCTCACCCTCAGCAAGACAATTTTCCAGGGAGGTGGATGCAGAGGTGGGGATGATGTCTTCGGCTCCTCCAGCAGCCTTCCAGCTGGGCCACGATAGGCTTCCTCACGGGCCGCAGCTTCATTCGCCCTGCCGCGTCCTGCTGGCCTTGGTGGCGGTGGTCAGGGGGACCCTTCTGCCGCTCTCTTCGCCATCTCCTTCGCCCGTGCCCTCCCAAACTTGTCGGGCTCCCTGTCATGGGGCCCGACGGGGTCAGGCTGGGCTTTTGCCCATGCACCCCTTTTGCCCTCTTCTCTTCCCACCGTAGTGCCTAGGAGGAGAGGGACAAGAAAGGGTTTACGGGGCACTTATCTTTTTTCAGTTAAAAATGTGTAGGCATCAGCCAAACTTTAGTCTAAATAATGTAAACTTGTTTATCCATGTTTGTGTTCTGTAAGATATATACTTGCTTATCAGCATATTTAATGAAAAAGACAAGCTTTGCTGGGTACTTATGCATGTATCATATCCATGCAGAGGTGAAATGCCTCTATACATTCGAGTAAACAATTTTCCCCGGCAGGCTATCCTGCCGGTGCCCTCAGTTTGTTGCCGCGGGGCTAGGCCTGGTGGGCACAAAACCATAAGAAGGGACCAGCCCCCAGCCGAACCTTTTCCGTCAAAGGCCATTGCGACCACCCTGACCGGAGCAGCATTCGAGTCAAAGGGTAGGAGCACCTATGTTTCAAAGGTGGCAGGGTTTTCATATGCGCAAGTTTTCAAATTACAGAATAGGTATGGATAAGAAGGAACTTATCTGTTTGGTCTGCCGAGGATCGTCACGTAGACTCGTCTTCATATCTTCTTTTCAGGATCAAGTCCACGGCAAGAACCTTGCAACTTAGTGCAGATGAAAACAACGCCACATGCGACCTTATCTACATGATCATGCTATGCTCATGATATGCTTATTCATGCATGCAAGTTTTGGGGGGGGCCCAGCGCTTTGTTTATTTCTCTGTTGCTCAGGATCTGTGCCTGGCTTTGTACAAAGGGTTACATGCAACTTCGGCAAAGCTTGTACAAAAGGGTGGCTGCCGGGCAGGGCCCGATAGCCGCGCCTTATGGGTAGAACTTATGGAGATGCTCAATGTTCCATGAGTTTTGCAATTGAATGCCATCTCCGGTCTCCAGATGGACTGCGCCAGGTCTGGTGACTCGTACTACCCGATAAGGGCCTTCCCACTTCGGCGTCAACTTGTTTGCACCCTTGGCGGACTGAACACGCCTAAGGACAAGGTCGCCATCCTCAAAGCTCCGGGCATGAACCCTGCGGCTGTGATAGCGACGCAGGGCTTGCTGGTAGCATGCAGCACGCGTAGCAGCCCGGAGACGGTTCTCCTCAAGTAGCACAGCGTCGTCACGCCGGTGTTGTTCCTGCGCTACTTCATCATAGGCAAGCACTCGAGGAGACCCGAATATGAGTTCCGTGGGGATAACTGCTTCTGCCCCATAGACTAGGGAGAAGGGAGTCTGCCAGGTAGCTCGATTTGGTGTCGTACGGAGGGACCAAAGAACCACCGGCAGCTCGTCGATCCATCGCCTGCCACACTTCTGCAGCCTGTCAAAGGTTCTTGTCTTGAGACCTCGCAACACTTCAGCATTCGCCCTCTCAGCTTGCCCGTTGCTTATGGGATGGGCCATAGAGGCAAATGAGCCCTTGCTTCCGAGGGCATGAACGTATTGCATGAAGGCACGGCTTGTGAACTGGGTGCCATTGTCGGTGATGATTCGGGCAGGTACCCCGAAGCGGCACACCAATCCTTTCAAGAACTTGATAGCTGACTGTGCGGTTACCTTTCTCACGGGCTCTACTTCCGGCCACTTTGTAAACTTGTCGATTGCGACGAACAAGAATTCAAAGCCCTCGGTACCACGGGGGAAGGGGCCCAAGATGTCGAGCCCCCAGACCGAAAATGGCCATGACAAAGGGATTGTTTGGAGAGCTTGAGCAGGCTGATGGATATTCTTGGAGTGGAACTGGTAGGCTTCACACTTGACGACTAGCTCAATTGCGTCTTGGAGAGCTGTGGGCCAGTAGAAACCTTGCCGGAAAGCTTTCCCGACCAAGGCCCTTGATCCGATGTGGGAGCCATACATACCCTTGTGTATCTCTGCCAGCAGTTCCTTTCCTTCTTCCCGGTAAATGCACTTCAATTTCACACCGTTGGGCCTTCTTCTGTACAGCATGTCATCAACGAACTGATACATACTGGCCCTTCGG
Source organism: Thinopyrum elongatum (assembly GCA_011799875.1). NCBI lineage: Eukaryota > Viridiplantae > Streptophyta > Magnoliopsida > Poales > Poaceae > Thinopyrum > Thinopyrum elongatum. Next base: position 188,463,069 of record CM022302.1, read on the forward strand.
GCTACTCTTTCAGCTTCTTCTTGTTCTTCGGGAAGTTCTCCTGTTTGGAGGAAATGAACAATGTGCCACGCCCAAGTTGGAGCCTGGGGCTCGGCAACAAGGACTAGCGGCACCTCCTCATCGGTGGGAACGCATGCCTCGACCGCGAAGACTGGTAGTTCGGCGGGAGGGTGCAGATCGCTGATCGAAGGGGAGTTGTTCCCGCCAAGCTCTTTGCCGGGGGCTTCGGGAAGCTCTGCCAGGAGAGGCTTGCCAGAGTTCAATTTCCTCCTCTTGCTGGCCATTGTTGCTGGGGATACGGAGGGTTGAGTCAGATGGAGAACAAAACCCCCTGGTTCCACAGGGAGTTTTTGCGCAACACACTTTGACAGATGATCAGCAATATTGTTTTCTGCATGGGGCACGTGTTCTGTTTGTAATCCGTCAAAGCGCTCCTCCAACTTCCTCACTTCCTCGACGTATGCCTCCATCAATGGGCTTTGATAATCTTTGTTGACTTGCCTCACCACAAGTTGTGAGTCTCCATGGATGATCAGCTTCTTGATTCCCAGTTCCGTTGCAATTCTGAGCCCGGCAAGGAGCCCTTCATACTCTGCAGTATTGTTGGTAGCCTTCTCCCGGGGGAAATGCATTTGAACGACGTACTTAAGGTGCTCCCCAGTGGGAGCAACGAGAAGCACGCCAGCTCCCGCACCTTGTAGGGAGAAGGCACCATCAAAATACATAATCCATTCTTGGGGCGCTTCCTTGCCGGGGATGACTGACTCCAGTACTTCTTCATCAGGGGTTGGCGTCCACTCCATAATGAACTCTGCTAGTGCTCTGCTCTGAATAGTTGATGTGCTTTTAAACTTCAAACCAAAGCTGGATAACTCCAAAGCCCATTCCATGATTCTGCCGGTGGCTTCGGGGTTTCGGAGTATGCGTTGCAAGGGGAAGCGGGTGACAACCATGATCTCGTGGGCTTGGAAGTAGTGGCGCAGTTTCCTTGAGGCCATGATGAGGCCAAAAATCAACTTTTGCACGCCAGAGTACCTCGACCTAGCCCCCTACAGCAGGGAGCTGACGAAGTACACTGGGCGCTGCACCACCTTCTTCCTTGCCGTGATCTTGGAACTGTCTCCGCTGCCTTGCTCTTCCTTGTCTTGAACTACATCTGACTTTGCCGGGACGGGTTCACTTTCCTCACCAGAGGGGACGGCGGTGGCGGCTGCTGCTTCATCTACCTCCCGCTATGCCACCAGCGCTGCACTAACCACTTGATTGGTCGCTGCTAAATATAGCAGCAACGACTCTTGTGGTTTAGGAGCGACTAAGGTGGGAACAGAGGAAAGGTAGGTCTTCAAATCTTGTAGCACAGCGTCTGCCTCCAGGGTCCACTCCACGGGCCCTGCCTTCTTCAAGATTTTGAAGAATGGCAAAGCGCGTTCGGCGGACTTGGAAATGAACCTGCTCAGCACGGCAACACATCCAGTCAAATGCCTCACGTCTTTAACTGTCTTGGGTGCTTGTATCTGCTCGATAGCCTTGATCTTGTTGGGGTTGGCCTCTATCCCCCGATGTGACACGAAGAAGCCAAGTAGCTTGCCGGAAGGAACACCAAACACACACTTCTCCGGGTTCAGCTTCAAGTTGATCCCGCGCAGATTTGCAAAGGTCTCCTCCAAATTTTGAATGAGAGTCATTATGTCCTTGGTTTTGACCACTATATCATCCATGTAGGCTTCAATATTTCTGTGCAGCTGGGACTCAAAGCCAATCTGTACTGCTCTTGCAAAAGTGGATCCAGCGCTCTTCAACCCGAAGGGCATCCGTACAAAACAGTACGTGCCACATGGGGTTACAAATGCTGTCTTCTCTTCGTCTTCCTTGGACATGAAGATCTGGTGGTATCTAGAGTAGGCATCCAAGAAGGAAAGCAGGTCACACCCGGAGGTGGAATCCACAATTTGGTCGATGCGCAGCAAGGGGAATGGGTCCTTCAGGCATGCTTTGTTCAGATCTGTGAAATCTATGCAAAGCCTCCATTTCACATTTGCCTTGCACACCATCACTAGATTTGCAATACTCCTCTGACCAAACCAGCTGCCTCGAGTTTCTTGATCTCCTCGGCAATAAACTGATGCTGCTCCAAAGCTTGCTTCCGGACCTTCTGCTTGATGGGCCGGGCATGTGGGCAGACAGCAAGGTGGTGCTCGATTACCTCCCTGGGAACACCGGGGATGTCAGATGGTTGCCAAGCAAACACATCGACATTCGCCCGCAGGAAGGCAACGAGCGCGCTTTCCTATTTGTTGTCGAGGGTGGCACTGATGGTAAACGTACCATCAGCGCCAGCCAGCCCTGCTGGGACCTTTTTCACAGCGGGTGCAGCAGCCTTGGATCTCTTGCTATTGGAACTCTCCGGCAAGTCATCAACAGGCGCAGCGCACTCCGAAGAGGTACGCTTCCCGGATTCCTTGCTGGCATACTTGCTAGCTTTCTTCTTTTTCTTGATTTCCTTGGTGGGATCAGTGGTTTCCACGGCCTCTGTAGCGACTGCTTCCCGGTACATCTTGTCCACGGATATGATTGCGTCTTTCTTGTCTGATGGAATGGAAATGACGCCCATTGGCCCTGGCATCTTCATAGTGTTGTAGGCATAGTGGGATGCCGCCATGAATTTGGCCAGGGCGGGGTGACCAATGATTCCATTGTACGGCAGGGGGAGGTCGACCACATCAAACATGATCTTCTCAGTCTGGTAGTTTAACTCCCCCCCGAACATGACCGACAGTGTGATCTTCCCCTTAGGACGACTCCTGCCGGGGTTGATCCCTTGGAACATACCAGTAACCTTGAGCTCTTCATCTGCTATCTGGAGTTTGCTGATGACCTTCGGAGAAATCAAATTCAACCCGGCCCCGCCGTCAACCAACATCTTTGTGACCTTGAGGTTGCAAATCATTGGTGAAACCAACAACGGCAAACACCCTACCGCGGTAGTGCAGTCAGGGTGATCCTCCTCATCAAAGATGATGGGTGTGCGGGACCACTTGAGTAGCTTCCGAGAATCTGCCACTGGCTCCACGGCATTGACCTCACGCACCCACTTTTTAAGTTGGCGGTGAAAGGAGTGCAAAGATGCACCCCTGTCAATGCATAGGGCTTCAGTGGCTTTCTGGAACTCCTGCTCGCTGGTTTCCTCTTCATCTCCTTTGTCATTCTCGCCCTCGCAATCCTTCCTCTCACAGCCTTTGGCGGGTTTCCCCTGATACTGAGGAGCCTTGCCGGGGCGACCTGCTTTGCCGCCTCGGCCCTTCCCGCCAGCGCCATCTTGGTCTTTCTCCTTATCACGCTTCTCGTACTCAGCCCTCTGCTTCTTGACGAGTTGCTCAACCTGATGACACTCCTGAAGATCGTGGCCCTTGGTCTGATGGATCTTGCAGTATGGCCCATCACCCTTCCCGACCTTCTCGGCAGCCGTAGCTTCCCGGCAATCAGTGCACACGGCAGCTTCCTTGCCGGGGACCTCGGTCTTGGCCTTCTTGCCGGTACTAGGTGCACTCGATCCTTCAACGGTCATCACCGCTTTATCCTTGTGCTTCTTCTTCTTCTTCTTCTGGTTGGTGGCGTCGTCGTCGTCCTCTGAGTCGATGTCGACGCCATCTTCTTCACCAGGGTGTCATCTCCCCTCTTCTACTCGGGCACACTTATCCACCAGAGTGTATAGCTCATTCGTAGTCTTGGGCAACCGAACGTTCATTTTAGAACATATCCGACGGTTGCGCACGTTGGACTGGAACGCGGCTATCACAGTTGCCGGGTGGATGTCTGGTATATTCCTGTGCACCCGGCTGAACCTCTGCATGTACTTCCGCAGACTCTCTCCTTCCTTCTGCGGAAGGAGCTGCAAGTCGCTGGGCCGCCCTAGTTCTTGATGGCCGCCCGTGAAGGCGCCAACAAACTCATGGCACAGGTCAGCCCAGGTCGAGATGGAATTCTCTGGCAAGTGCATCAGCCAAGACCTCACATTTGGCTTGAGTGCCAAAGGAAAGTAGTTGGTGAACACCTTCTCGTCTCTTCCCCCGGCAGCTTGAACAGCGATGGTGTAGATGCTCAAGAACTCTACTGGGTTAAATCTTCCATCGTACGTCTCTGGTATTTCTGGCTTGAACGTGTGAGCAGATGGCCAACGGACTTGCCGCAGCTCGCGAGTGAAGGCGGGGCACCCAACCTCGAAAGGTAGGTACCCACCTTCACTGGGCGTGGGCTCGTCGATGTCGGGGCCATTGCGCCTATCAGACTGGCGTTGGGTTTTGCGGCGTCGTTCGATGGTGACGCGCGCGTCTTCCCTCCGCCTGTCTTCCAGGACTCGCCACTGGTCTTGTCGTGCTCGAGGATCGGACGAAGCCATCGATACATCGTCGGGTTCTTGGTCGCGTGGCTCTGGCTGCGGCCCCTGCACTGGCTGCCGCGGAGGGGATTGCATCGTGGGGGTGGCCCCTTCGGTACGGCTAGCGGTACGGGCCGTTGTCACCGCCTGCGGAGGCCGTGGCGGGCCCGCTCACTGTGATCCTCCCGCCTCGGTGAAACCAATCAGGCTCTGAATGGTGGCTCTCCACTCATCCATCTGATCGGCCGCCGGCAGAAATCTCATTAGGAGTTAGGCCAGCGCCATGGCCTCCGAAGCAGTGCTCGGCATAGATGACGACATAGACTGCAACGTTGCCTGGCTTCTGACAGTGCCGGTAGTGGCAGCATCATGCTCTCATCGCCGTGAGCCAATCGCTAGGGTGGCGTGGTGACGAGATGGATGTGCTTGGGGATCGGCGGCTCTGTTCGGCGCATCGGCTTGGCCAGCCCGTCCCGGGGGTGGCGCGTGCCTTGCGGCCGCACCTGTAGTGGGGGCGGCCGGAGGGTTGCGGTTCGCTCTAGGGCGAGCGCACCGCTGTGGCTACGTCCTTCGATGGGGTGGAGAGGCGCGGACGGGGTGATCTCGCCTCTCGCACCTTGTGGAGCGTGGCCATTGGGATGTTGTTGGCGCTGTCCTTCTCCGGTGCCTCCTGCTCCCGTTTCGGCCATAGGGGAGGTGGTGACGACGCCGTCGCCTACACCGGCCACGTCCCCGTGCGTCCCCGTAGCCCCCATGGCATCGGCGGCCGCATGCGAAGGGGCCTTCGAGGTGGATGGGTGAGCTGCGGCACCGGGTTTCTTCTTGGGCGCCATGGATGATGAAGCCATCGATGAAGAGAATGATGATGAAGCTGACGCGCTGCTTGTACTCTCGAGTTCAAGCAAGTGCTTCCCCCTACCTGGCGCACCAAAGATGTCGTGGGAAAACACGGCCACCTATGGGGCCATCGACCCCTTGTGGTTCGGCAGGGGGAAGGACGCATTGCACAAAGAGCAGAGGGCGCGGAGAAGCACGACAGCGATCACACGGGCAGTTTTTACCCAGGTTCGGGCCGCCGCGAGGCGTAAAACCCTACTCCTGCTTTGGTGGATTGATGAGAGGACCGTGGTGGAGACACAGTGCTCTAGCCCGGCAAGGTTGCCTCAGGGCAAGAGCAGCTACGCGTGTATGAGTGTACAAGGGTCTGAATCGTCTGAATCCTTTCTAAGGTTGCCATGGCCCTCCTTTTATAGATCAAGGGGTCACCACAATGGCAAATCAGTCATTGCGTACTGATTAGATAGCAAACAGTGCTATCATACCTAACTCTGCAGACAGGACAGAGTGCATTAAATGCACCGCTTAGTGTCACATCATAGCGTAGCCGTGCAAGCCTTGCCGTGCCGTTCGGCCACCTTCTCGCCTGCCTGTGTGACACATCCCTGGACGGGTGTCATGTGGAGGTGATTTCCTCTGGAAATGGCTGCCACGTGCCAAATAACAGCCACTTAGTCACTTGGGGGCTCGACACCTCACCGATCGATGACTTGCGTTGCCGTGAGGTGGAGTGATGGAGCCTTGGCGGGGTAATCCACCCTCAGCGTCCCCGGCAAGCCTGCCGGGGCAATCTTGGGACTTGTCTTCTGGGCAACCTCGTCCCCGCCAGGCTCGCCCGCCCGGCAAGGGAGGTTTTTCCTTAGTGGTATCTTGCTCCTTTGGTTGATCTTGGTCTTCTTGATCCGCCCTTCGATTTCTCAAAGAGTTGATCTCTTCTGCTTGGTCTTGTCTTGGATGCTGCAACCTTGTTCTCGAGCCTGTGTATAGTCTGGTCAACACACCTGGGGTTTGTTGCACTGACAGCATCGGTCCCACAGAGTTATTCCAGTCGGTCCCACCGAGATTCCTAATGTTCACATTTTGAACTAAATCGGTCTCACCGAGTTCTTCTATTCTGTCTGAGCGAGTTGGGTCAAATGTGTGTAACGGTTGGATTTTGTGTGGAGGCTATATATACCCTTCCACCCCCTTCTCCATATGTGAGAGAGCCATCAGAATGTGCCTACACTTCCAGCATACATTTTCTGAGAGAGAACCACCTACTCATGTGTTGAGATCAAGATATACCAATCCTACCACAAGAATCTTGATTTCTAGCCTTCCCCAAGTTGCTTTCCACTCAATCATCTTTCCACCATATCCAAATCTGTGAGAGAGAGTTGAGTGTTGGGGAGACTATCATTTGAAGCACAAGAGCAAGGACTTCATCATCAACACAACATCTATTACCTTTTGAAGAGTGGTATCTCCAAGATTGGTTAGGTGTCGCTTGGGAGCCTCCGAGAAGATTATGGAGTTGAACCAAGAAGTTTGTAAGGGCCAGGAGATCGCCTACTTCATGAAGATCTACCCGAGTGAGGCAAGTCCTTCATGGGCGATGGCCACGGTGGGATATACAAGGTTGCTTCTTCGTGGACCCTTCGTGGGTGGAGCCCTCTGTGGACTCGCACAACCGTTACCCTTCGTGGGTTGAAGTCTCCATCAACGTGGATGTACAATAGCACCACCTATCGGAACCACACCAAAAATCTCCGTGTCATCATTGCGTTTGCACTCTCCAAACCCTTCCCTTTACCTTCATATGCAATGTTTTACTTTCCGCTGCTACACTCTTAGAATTGCATGTGTAGGCTGATTGCTTGACTTGTGCTAATTGCTAAAATCTGCCCACAACTAAACTTGGGAAAAGGATAGATTTTTATTTGGTCAAGTAGTCTAATCACCCCCCCCCTCTAGACCTACTTTCGATCCTATAAGTGGTATCAGAGCTTTGGTCTCCATTTGCCTTGATTTCCATAGCTTTGGTGATCATAGCCTTGGTTTCACAACCTAGGAGAGTATGACGTCTAGCGAGGGAAATTACCACTGTAGAGGTCCTTACTTTGATGGTACTAATTTTGCTAGTTGGAAGCATAAGATGAAAATGCATATTCTTGGTCATAACCCCGCCGTTTGGGCTATTGTGTGAAATGGCTTGCAAGGTGATTTCTTCGAGGATGGAAAAGAACCGGATCGTGAAGCATCCGCAGAAGAAATGAAGATGTTGCAATACAATGCTCAAGCTTGCGATATTCTCTTCAATGGATTGTGCCCCGAAGAATTCAACAAAATCAGCTGCCTTGAGAATGCAAAGGAAATTTGGGATACTTTGGTTGATATGCACGAAGGTACCGAGTCCGTCAAGGAATCCAAATTGGATGTGCTTCAAAGTCAACTTGACAAGTTCAAGATGAAGGATGGTGAAGGAGTCGCTGAGATGTACTCTAGGCTTGCTCTCATCACAAATGAGATAGCCGGCTTAGGAAGCAAAGAGATGACCGACAAATTCATCATCAAGAAGATCCTAAGAGCCTTGGATGGAAAATATGATACCGTGTGCACATTGATCCAAATGATGCCCAATTACAAAGATCTCAAGCCCACGGAAGTCATTGGTAGAATTGTTGCTCATGAGATGTCACTCAAGGATAAGGAAGAGCTCCACAACAAGTCAAGTGGTGCTTACAAAGCTTCAAGTGATGCTCCCACAACATGAAGTGAGAAGCAAGTCTCCAATGAAGAACTGAGCTTAATGGTGAAGAACTTCAACAAATTCTACAAGAATAGAAGCAAAGAGAGAAGCTCCAAGTCAAGATCGTAGAATGACAAAAGATCTTCTAGTCGTGATTGTAATTGCTACAATTGTGGAAGACCCGGACACTACTCCAATGAGTGTATGGCTCCCTACAAGAAAAGAGAAGATTCGCCAAAAAGGAGAAGTAGAAGAGATGTATCACCTCCAAGAAAGAGAAGGAGTAGAGATGATCGTTATGAACGAAGATCCTCTCATAGAAGCAAGGATTCGGAAAGGAAGGACAAGTCATCAAAGAGCTACACAAGACGAAGACATCAAGCTCACGTTGGTGAATAGATATCCGGTTCCGACTCCGACATCTACTCCGAGAGAAGCTATCACTCCGACTCCGAATATACTTGATACGTCTCCAACGTATCTATAATTTTTGATTGTTCCATGCTATTATATTATCTGTTTGGATGTTTTATAGGCATTAATATGCTATTTTATATTATTTGTGGGACTAACCTATTAACCTAGAGCCCAGTGCCAGTTTCTGTTTTTTCCTTGTTTTTTAGCTTCGTGGAAAAGGAATACCAAACGAAGTCCAAACGGAATAAAACCTTCGTGATGATTTTTCTTGGACCAGAAGACACCCAGGAGACTTGGAGATGAAGTCGGAGGAGCCATGAGGCGGCCACAAGGGTGGAGGGCACGCCCAGGGGGGTAGGGCGCGCCCCCTGCCTTGTGGGCCCCCCGTGACTCCCCTGACCTAATTCTTTTGCCTATATATTCACAACTGTTCCCAAACCACCAGAAGCATCCACGAAAACACTTTTCCACTGCCGCAACCTTTTGTGCCCATGATATCCCATCTAGGGACCTTTTCCGGCACCCTGACGGAGGGGGATTCGATCACGGAGGGCTTCTACATCAACTCTATAGCCCTTCCGATGAAGCATGAGTAGTTTACCTCAGACCTACGGGTCTATAGCTAGTAGCTAGATGGCTTCTTCTCTCTCTTTGATTCTCAATACCACGTTCTCCTCGTTGTTCTTGGAGATCTATCCGATGTAATCTTCTTTTGTGGTGTGTTTGTCGAGATCCGATGAATTATGGATTTATGATCAGCTTATGTATGAATATTATTTGAATCTTCTCTGAATTCTTATATGCATGATTTGATATCTTTGTAATTCTCTTCGAATTATCGGTTTGGTTTGGCCAACTAGATTGGTTTTTCTTGCAATGGGAGAAGTGCTTAGCTTTGGGTTCAATCTCGCGATGTCCTTTCCCAGTGACAGTAGGGGCAGCAAGGCACGTATTGTATTGTTGCCATCGAGGATAAAAAGATGGGGTTTACATCATATTGCTTGAGTTTATTCCTCTACATCATGTCATCTTACTTAATGCGTTACTCTGTTCTTCATGAACTTAATACTCTAGATGCAGGCAGGAGTCGGTCGATGTGTGGAGTAATAGTAGTAGATGCAGAATCGTTTCGGTCTACTTGACACGGACATGATGCCTATATTTCATAATCATTGCCTTAGATATCGTCATAACTTTGCGCTTTTCTATCAATTGCTCGACAGTAATTTGTTCACCCACCGTATTATTTGCTATCTTGAGAGAAGCCTCTAGTGAAACCTATGGCCCCGGGTCTATTTTCCATCATATAAGTTTCCGATCTACTATTTTCCATCATATGAGTTTTTGATCTACTATTTTCCATCATATTAGTTTCCAATCTACTATTTTGCAATCTTTTATTTTCAGATCTATAAACCAAAAAACCCAAAAATATTTACTTTATCTTTTGTTTAGTTTTATCTATCTCTATCAGATCTCACTTTTGCAAGTAACCGTGAGGGGATTGACAACCCCTTTATCGCGTTGGGTGCAAGTTGTTTGATTGTTTGTGTAGGTGCTAGGTGATTTGTGCGTTGTCTCCTACTGGATTGATACCTTGGTTCTCTAACTGAGGGAAATACTTATCTCTACTTTGCTGCATCAAACTTTCCTCTTCAAGGGAAAAACCAACGCAAGCTCAAGAAGTAGCTGGAAGAATTTCTGGCGCCGTTGCCGGGGAGATCTACGCCAAGTCAAGACATTCCAAGTACCCATCATAAAACTCTCATCTCTTGCATTACATTATTTGCCATTTGCCTCTCGTTTTCCTCTCCCCCACTTCTAAAATGATTTTTGAAAAGATTTGCCTTTTTTATTTGCCTCTCTTCCATTCTTCTTCTTCGTTTGCTTTTTGCCTGCCCGTGTGTTGGTGTGTCTGTTTGCCTTAATGGCCCAACCAAAGAATGTTGATCCTCACTTTAGGAGGTTGGAAGAAATTGAAAATAATGTTAGGAGTTTCATGTCTTTACAATTTGAGCATAATAGTTTCTTTAGAAACGAGCTTATGGAGCAGAAAAGTTTTATGGAGTACATGAATAAAGAGCTTGATGATATGTCTAAGGAATTTTATGGTTTGAAATCTCAGTTTGCTCATCTTGAAAATTTAGTAAGCCAAATTCCTGATAAACAAGCTACCTTGGTAAATAAGATGGCCGCTAAACCGGAGGCTTTAAATAATGATGAAGAACTTAAAGTGATTGATGTGACTCCTATTGAATCTTTGTTTTCCAAAATAAATCTTGATAAAGATGGGACTGGAGATGAGTCAACTTTAGTTAAAAGGCGTCCCAATGATTCGGAGTTTTTAGATCTTGATGCAAAAATTGATAAAAGTGGGATTGGAGAGGTCAAAACTTTAAGTAGCAACGAACCCACTCTTTTGGATTTCAAGGAATTTAATTATGATAATTGTTCTTTAATAGATTGTATTTCCTTGTTGCAATCCATGTTGAAATCTCCTCATGCTTATAATCAAAACAAAGCTTTTACTAAACATATCGTTGATGCTATGATGCAATCTTTTGAAGAAAAGCTTGAATTGGAAGTTTCTATCCCTAGAAAACTTTATGATGAGTGGGAACCTACTATTAAGATTAAGATTAAAGATTATGGGTGCCATGCTTTGTGTGATTTGGGTGCTAGTGTTTTCACGATTCCAAAAACTTTATGTGATGTGTTAGGTTTCCGTGAATTTGATGATTGTTCCTTCAATTTGCATCTTGTGGATTCCACTATTAAGAAACCTATGGGAAGGATTAATGATGTTCTTATTATTGAAAATAGGAATTATGTGCCCGTAGATTTCATTGTTCTTGATATAGATTGCAATCCTACATGTCCTATTATTCTTGGTAGACATTTCCTTAGAACGATTGGTGCAATTATTGATATGAAAGAAGGAAACATTAGATTTCAATTTCCGTTAAGGAAGGGCATGGAACACTTTCCAAGAAAGAAGATTAAATTTCCATATGAAACTATTATGAGAGCTACTTATGGATTGCATACCAAAGATGACAATACCTAGATCTATTTGTGTTTTTATGCCTAGCTAAGGGCGTTAAACAATAGCACTTGTTGGGAGGCAACCCAATTTTATTTTTATTGTTGCTTTTTGTTCCTGTTTTGCTTTTAATAATTCATATAGCCTCTGGTTAGATGTGGTTTTGTGTTTTAATTAGTGTTTGTGCCAAGTAAGACCTTTAGGATGGCTTACGGTGATAGTTGATTTGATCTTGCTGAAAAATAGAAACTTTTGAGTCCAGTCACAGAATTTTAATAATTCACTGGAGCGTTGAAAAACCCTGAATTTTTTACAAGAGATTTATATACAAATTGGCTATGTTTTCCTAAATTTTAATAATTTTTGGAGTTACATAAGTATTATAATAATTCGGATCTTCGCAGACTGTTCTGTCTTTGACAGATTCTGTTTTCTTTGTGTTGTTTGCTGATTTTGATGAATTTATGGGTAGTATCGGGGGTATGAACCATGAAGAAGTTGGAATACAGTAGATATTACACCAATATAAATAAATAATAAGTTCACAACAGTACCAAAAGTGGTGATTTATTTTCTTATACTAACGGAGCTTATGAGATTTTCTGTTGAGTTTTGTGTTGTGAAGTTTTCAAGTTTTGGGTAAGGATTTGATGGACTATGGAATAAGCAGTGGCAAGAGCCTAAGCTTGGGGATTCCCAAGGCACCCCAAGGTAATATTGAAGGACAACCAAGAGCCTAAGCTTGGGGATGCCTTCCGGGGCATCCCCTCTTTCGTCTTCGTCTATCGGTAACTTTACTTGAGGCTATATTTTTATTCACCACATGATATGTGTTTTGCTTGGAGCGTCTTGTATTATATGAGTCTTTACTTTTTAGTTTGCCACAATAATCCTTGCTGTACACACCTTTTGATAGGGACACGCATGAATCATGATTTATTAGAATACTCTATGTGCTTCACTTATATCTTTTGAGCTAGGCAATTTTGCTCTAGTGCTTCACTTATATCTTTTTAGAGCACGGCGGTGGCTTTATTTTATAGAAATTATTGAACTCTCATGCTTCACTTATATTATTTTGAGAGTCTCTAAACAGCATGGTAATTTGCTTTGGTTATGAATTTAGTCCTAATATGATAGACATCCAAGAGGGATATAATAAAAACTTTCATATAAAGTGCATTGAATACTATGTGAAGTTTGATTCCTTATGACTGTTTTGAGATATAAAGATGGTGATATTAGAGTCATGTTAGTGAGTAATTGTGGATTGTAGAAATACTTGTGTTAAAGTTTGTGATTCCCGTAGCATGCACGTATGGTGAACCGTTATGTGATGAAGTCGGAGCATGATTTATTTATTGATTGTCTTCCTTATGAGTGGCGGTCGGGGACGAGCGATGGTCTTTTCCTACCAATCTATCCCCCTAGGAGCATGCACGTAATACTTTGTTTCGATGACTAATAGATTTTTGCAATAAGTATGTGAGTTCTTTATGACTAATGTTGAGTCCATGGATTATACGCACTCTCACCCTTCCACCATTGCTAGCCTCTTTAGTGCCGCGCAACTTTCGCCGGTACCATACACCCACCATATACCTTCCTCACAACATCCACCATACCTACCTATTATGGCATTTCCATAGCCATTCCAAGATATATTGCCATGCAACTTTCCACCGTTCCGTTTATTATGACACGCTTCATCATTGTCATATTGCTTTGCATGATCATGTAGTTGACATCGTATTTGTGGCAAAGCCACCGTTCATAATTCTTTCATACATGTCACTCTTGATTCATTGCACATCCCGGTACATCGCCGCAGGCATTCATATAGAGTCATATTTTGTTCTAAGTATCGAGTTGTAAGTAAATAAAAGTGTGATGATCTTCATTATTAGAGCATTGTCTCATGTGAGGAAAGGATGATGGAGACTATGATTCCCCCACAAGTCAGGATGAGACCCCGGACGAAAAATAATAATAAAAAAAGAGGCCAAAGAAGCCAAACAAAAAAAATGAGAAAAAAATGAGAGAAGGGGCAAAGCTACTATCCTTTTTCCACACTTGTGCTTCAAAGTAGCACCATGATCTTCATGATAGAGAGTCTCCCATTTTGTCACTTTCATATACTAGTGATAAATTTTCATTATAGAACTTGGCTTGTATATTCCAATGATGGGCTTCCTCAAATTGCCCTAGGTCTTCGTGAGCAAGCGAGTTGGATGCACACCCACTTAGTTTTCTTTTGAGCTTTCATACACTTATAGCTCTAGTGCATCCGTTGCATGGCAATCCCTACTCACTCACATTGATATCTATTGATGGGCATCTCCATAGCCCGTTAATACGCCTAGTTGATGTGAGACTATCTCCTTCTTTTTTATCTTCTCCACAACCACCATATTCTATTCCACCTATAGTGCTATGTCCATGGCTCACGCTCATGTATTGCGTGAAAGTTGAAAACTTTTGAGAACACTAAAAGTATGAAACAATTGCTTGGCTTGTCATCGGGGTTGTGCATGATTTGAATATTTTGTGTGATGAAGATGGAGCATAGCCAGACTATATGATTTTGTAGGGATAAGCTTTCTTTGGCCATGTTATTTTGAGAAGACATAATTGCCTTGTTAGTATGCTTGAAGTATTATTGTTTTTATGTCAATATTAAACTTTTGTTTTGAATCTTATGGATCTGAACATTCATGCCACAATAAAGAAAATTACATGGATAAATATGTCAGGTAGCATTCCACATCAAAAATTCTGTTTTTATCATTTACCTACTTGAGGACGAGCAGGAATTAAGCTTGGGGATGCTTGATACGTCTCCAACGTATCTATAATTTTTTATTGTTCCGTGCTATTATATTATCTATTTTGGATGTTTTATATGCATTAATATGCTATTTTATATTATTTTTGGGACTAACCTATTAACCTTGAGCCCAGTGCCAGTTTCTTTTTTTTCCTTGTTTTTTAGCTTCGTGGAAAAGGAATACGAAACGGAGTCCAAACGGAATAAAACCTTCGCGATGATATTTCTTGTACCAGAAGACACCCAGGAGACTTGGAGATGAAGTTGGAGGAGCCACGAGGCGGCCACAAGGGTGGAGGGCGCGCCCCCCTGCCTTGTTGCCCCCCCCCCCGTGACTCCCCTGACCTAATTCTTTTGCCTATATATTCACATATGTTCCTAAACCACCGGAAGCATCCACGAAAACACTTTTCCACCGCCGCAACCTTCTGTGCCCGTGAGATCCCATCTAGGGACCTTTTCCGGCACCCTTCCGGAGGGGGATTCGATCACGGAGGGCTTCTACATCAACTCTATTGCCTTTCCGATGAAGCATGAGTAGTTTACCTCAGACCTACGGGTCCATAGCTAGTAGCTAGATGGCTTCTTCTGTCTCTTTGATTCTCAATACCACGTTCTCCTCGTTGTTCTTGGAGATCTATCCGATGTAATCTTCTTTTGCAGTGTGTTTGTCGAGATTCGATGAATTATGGATTTATGATCAGCTTATCTATGAATATTATTTGAATCTTCACTGAATTCTTATATGCATGATTTCATATCTTTGTAATTCTCTTCGAATTATCGGTTTGGTTTGGCCAACTAGATTGGTTTTTCTTGCAATGGGAGAAGTGCTTAGCTTCCCTTTACCTTCATATGCAATGTTTTACTTTCCGCTGCTACAATCTTAGAATTGCATGTGTAGGTTGATTGCTTGACTTGTGCTAATTTCTAAAATTTGCCCACAACTAAACTTGGGAAAAGGTTAGATTTTTATTTGGTCAAGTAGTCTAATCACCCCCCTCTAGACCTACTTTTGATCCTATAAGTGGTATCAGAGCTTTGGTCTCCATTTGCCTTGATTTCCATAGCTTTGGTGATCATAGCCTTGGTTTCACAACCTAGGAGAGTATGACGTCTAGCGAGGGAAATTACCACTGTAGAGGTCCTTACTTTGATGGTACTAATTTTGCTAGTTGGAAGCATAAGATGAAAATGCATATTCTTGGTCATAACCCCGCCGTTTGGGCTATTGTGCGAATTAGCTTGCAAGGTGATTTCTTCGAGGATGGAAAAGAACCGGATCATGAAGCATCCGCGGAAGAAATGAAGATGTTGCAATACAATGCTCAAGCTTGCGATATTCTCTTCAATGGATTGTGCCCCGAAGAATTCAAAAAAATCAGCCGCCTTGAGAATGCAAAGGAAATTTGGGATACTTTGGTTGATATGCACGAAGGTACCAAGTCCGTCAAGGAATCCAAATTGGATGTGCTTCAAAGTCAACTTGACAAGTTAAAGATGAAGGATGGTGAAGGAGTCGCTGAGATGTACTCTAGGCTTGCTCTCATCACAAATGAGATTGCCGGCTTAGGAAGCAAAGAGATGACCGACAAATTCATCATCAAGAAGATCCTAAGAGCCTTGGATGGAAAATATGATACCGTGTGCACATTGATCCAAATGATGCCCAATTACAAAGATCTCAAGCCCACAGAAGTCATTGGTAGAATTGTTGCTCATGAGATGTCACTCAAGGATAAGGAAGAGCTCCACAACAAGTCAAGTGGTGCTTACAAAGCTTCAAGTGATGCTCCCACAACATGAAGTGAGAAGCAAGTCTCCAATGAAGAACTGAGCTTAATGGTGAAGAACTTCAACAAATTCTACAAGAATAGAAGCAAAGAGAGAAGCTCCAAGTCAAGATCGTAGAATGACAAAAGATCTTCTAGTCGTGATCGTAATTGCTACAATTGTGGAAGACCCGGACACTACTCCAATGAGTGTATGTCTCCCTACAAGAAAAGAGAAGATTCGCCAAAAA
This sequence comes from Thinopyrum elongatum, assembly GCA_011799875.1. NCBI lineage: Eukaryota > Viridiplantae > Streptophyta > Magnoliopsida > Poales > Poaceae > Thinopyrum > Thinopyrum elongatum. Next base: position 188,479,322 of record CM022302.1, read on the forward strand.
GGAGAAGTAGAAGAGATGTATCACCTCCAAGAAAGAGAAGGAGTAGAGATGATCGTTATGAACGAAGATCCTCTCATAGAAGCAAGGATTCGGAAAGGAAGGACAAGTCATCAAAGAGCTACACAAGACGAAGACATCAAGCTCACGTTGGTGAATAGATATCCGGTTCCGACTCCGACATCTACTCCGAGAGAAGCTATCACTCCGACTCCGAATATACTTGATACGTCTCCAACGTATCTATAATTTTTTATTGTTCCATGCTATTATATTATCTGTTTGGATGTTTTATATGCATTAATATGCTATTTTATATTATTTTTGGGACTAACCTATTAACCTAGAGCCCAGTGCCAGTTTCTTTTTTTTCCTTGTTTTTTAGCTTCGTGGAAAAGGAATACCAAACGAAGTCCAAACGGAATAAAACCTTCGCGATGATTTTTCTTGGACCAGAAGACACCCAGGAGACTTGGAGATGAAGTCGGAGGAGCCACGAGGCGGCCCCAAGGGTGGAGGGCGCGCCTAGGGGGGTAGGGCGCGCCCCCTGCCTTGTGGGCCCCCCGTGACTCCCCTGACCTAATTCTTTCGCCTATATATTCACAACTGTTCCCAAACCACCAGAAGCATCCACGAAAACACTTTTCCACCGCCGCAACCTTTTGTGCCCGTGAGATCCCATCTAGGGACCTTTTCCGGCACCCTGCCGGAGGGGGATTCGATCACGGAGGGCTTCTACATCAACTCTATAGCCCTTTCGATGAAGCGTGAGTAGTTTACCTCAGACCTACGGGTCCATAGCTAGTAGCTAGATGGCTTCTTCTCTCTCTTTGATTCTCAATACCACGTTCTCCTCGTTGTTCTTGGAGATCTATCCGATGTAATCTTCTTTTGAGGTGTGTTTGTCGAGATCCGATGAATTGTGGATTTATGATCAGCTTATCTATGAATATTATTTGAATCTTCTCTGAATTCTTATATGCATGATTTGATATCTTTGTAATTCTCTTCGAATTATCGGCTTGGTTTGGCCAACTAGATTGGTTTTTCTTGCAATGGGAGAAGTGCTTAGCTTTGGGTTCAATCTCGCGGTGTCCTTTCCCAGTGACAGTAGGGGCAGCAAGGCACGTATTGTATTGTTGCCATCGAGGATAAAAAGATGGGGTTTACATCATATTGCTTGAGTTTATTCCTCTACTTCAGGTCATCTTACTTAATGCATTACTCTGTTCTTCATGAACTTAATACTCTAGATGCAGGCAGGAGTCGGTTGATGTGTGGAGTAATAGTAGTAGATGCAGAATCGTTTCGGTCTACTTGACACAGACGTGATGCCTATATTTCATAATCATTGCCTTAGATATCGTCATAACTTTACGCTTTTCTATCAATTGCTCGATAGTAATTTGTTCACCCACCGTATTATTTGCTATCTTGAGAGAAGCCTCTAGTGAAACCTATGGCCCCCGGGTCTATTTTCCATCATATAAGTTTCCGATCTACTATTTTCCATCATACAAGTTTCCGATCTACTATTTTCCATCATATTAGTTTCCGATCTACTATTTTGCAATCTTTTATTTTCATATCTATAAACCAAAAAACCCAAAAATATTTACTTTATCTTTTGTTTAGTTTTATCTATCTCTATCAGATCTCACTTTTGCAAGTAACCGTGAAGGGATTGACAACCCCTTTATCGCGTTGGGTGTAAGTTGTTTGATTGTTTGTGCAGGTGCTAGGTGATTTGTGCGTTGTCTCCTACTGGATTGATACCTTGGTTCTCTAACTGAGGGAAATACTTATCTCTACTTTGCTGCATCACCCTTTCCTCTTCAAGGGAAAAACCGACGCAAGCTCAAGAAGTAGCAATACTCAAGATGAAGGTGTTGCCGGTCTTGCACTTGTGTCATCCAACTCCTATGACATATTTGACTCACCAAATGAAGGACTTGGAAGATGCTTCATGGCTAAAGGCTCTAAGGTATCACACCCCGAGTATGTTGATTTCAATAGTGATGAAGATGATTTGCTAGGTGATGATGATTTACTTGTTGACAACACTAGTAATGAAAACTATGATGAATTTGCTTGTAATCATGCTAATCAAGATGAAACGAATGACAATGATAAAAAGGAGATTGAGCATCTAACTAAAGAACTAAACACTCTTAAGTTAGCTCATGAAACAACTCTAGAGGATCATAGAGAGCTCCAAAGGACTCATGAGAAGCTACGCTTCGAGAAGCTAAAATTAGAGCAAGAACATGAGTTCCTAAAAGCTATCAATGATGATCTTCGAAAGAAGAGTTCTTCTTACATTGCCAAGCGTTTACTCTTGTCTACTTACATGCCACAAATAAAATCTAGCAATAAGAGCAAGAAAGATTCTTCCTCTAGTAGTAACAATAACCATGTTAAATCCAATATTGTTGCTTCTAGTAGTTCTCTTGATTCCACTAATGATTCTCTTAGCCAAGTTACACTTGAGCAAGAAAATAGCTTATTAAAGGGAATTATAGAGAAAGGTGTTTACAAGAGCCTTGCCGAAAGTAAGCAATTTGAGGAAATTGTATGCAAGCAAGGAAGGCACCGGAAGAATCAAGGTGTTGGTTTTGAACGAAAGTTCAATGCCAATGGTGTTGAGTGGGAAGAAGATCAATACCCCAAGACGAAGTTTGTTCCTCAACAAGAGAAGTATGATCCCACTTCTTTCAAAGGAACACAAGCTAGAGATGATCTTCCACCACAAGACAACAAGCTAAAGGGCAAGGACAAGCTTCAAGAAGAGATTGATTCATTTGAAGAAGCTCCTAAGGCCATGGTCAAGTGGGTTCCCAAGACTACGTCAAGTTCTACTTTATCAAGTATGACTACAACTCCAAGGATTCCCATCAATTTGATGTGGATCCAAAAGAAGAAGAACTAGAGTGTTCTTGAGGGTGACTCCGCCAACATACTTCACTCATATTCATTTTGGCAAGGACATGTGCAATCAAATTCCATATCTTGCACTAGTTCATGGAGTCACAAACCCTCTTGTTGGTAAGACAAGGGACAAGGTAACCTAATGCTTTCATGGACATCATCATATTTGTGTTTCACTCTATGTCTATGGATATCCTTGCATGTTCCTTGAGGGACTAACCCATGTAGGTATTGAAAGTGCAACACACTCCAATGGATTGCTCCAAAAGATCTACATCAACATTGAGCATCCACATCTTCACTATCTACATGAATTCATCATCGACAAAACCCAAGGTTAGTTCATCCCTCTTAGGGGGGATATCACATCTAGGGGGAGCTTTGCTCTAAAAATTGAGCTAAAGCAACTCTAATGGTGTGAACACAACAATGCTTTATGTTAAAGTGGCAATCCCACTTGTGCTTAAACGATGAGTATGACCTATGATCAAATGTTCTCATTTGACTCCTAAGTCAATATACTCATATATAGATGACCTAGTCATCGCAAATTGCTTGATAGATGCTAGAGTGTTTGTGCATGCTTTGTCACATGTTTCATTTGCTATCTTATTGTGTGAGCATGTTGGTTGCATAATTTTCTCCATTCGAGGACATCCATTTGTTGTTTTGATTGTTTGTTTTTTATTTGCCAAATGGATGGACAAGAAGGCCTAAGAACTCCCTCTAGCTATCTATGCTTTTTCTCATCTCAAATTCTATTCATGCTACATCACAAAATTTGAACAAGTCTTTTTCGGACCCTCCAGGTGAGGAGCACTCGAAGCCATCGATCCATCAAGGGCTGACTTCCAAAACCTCTTAGTGAATTTCGGTCAGACCAACTCATTCATATTCGGTCCCACCGAAACCACTAGGTTGATCTAGGTTTTCACCTCGGTGCCACCGATTAGAACAATTCGGTCTCACTGAGTTGCAGCAACTGCAAGCAGTTTTGCATCTCGGTGCCACCGAACCGTTCCACTTGGCGCCACCGACAGCTAATGGGTATATATACCACGGCCCGACGTTTGGAAATTCCTTCAAACACTCGTGCCCGTGCCTCCCCATTGCTGCCGCTCTTGGTCTCCAGATCATCGCCGTATCCACCTGTGCGTCGTCGTCGCAGGTCTCCGCCACCGTCAACGGGAATCACCTCCGCCGTTGCTGCCGTAGCGAGCCATCACCAAGTTAGGGTATGGTTCGGCCCCTTTGTGCAATTTTCTTTCTCTGATTCAATGCACAAAGTAAATGCATGTATTCTTGCCATGATTGAAAGCTTCCTATCCACACAAAAAATCCTCTAGATTAGTTTTGATGCAAAATCTTAGGGTTAGGTTTCCGCCGAACTCATCTCGGACCGACCAAATTGAAGTTTTTGGTCCCACCGATTGGCTTAGACCATTGCACTAAGTACAACTCGGTCTGACCGAAATGTACTGATCGGTGAGACCGAAAGCAATTTCTCAGTGAAACCCTAGCATCTCGGAGTCACCGAACTGCAACTCGGTCTGACCGAAACTGCATGTTTAGGCTCTGTTAAGTGCTTTGGTGTCACCGAGATTATCAAATCGATAGCCCCAAAATGCTTTCTGCAGAAAACTAAAATTAAGATTTTGATTCATTTTTTTCAAAAACCGGTTGTCTTTTGTGATGCGCATCCCACTCTGCCTACATCCATCTATTCATAGGGTCTGTTGTAGAGATTTCTAAGTCCAGTGATAGTCAGAACAGGTCAGAGGAGCAAGTCAACCTCAGTGAGGGCACTAGTCTCAATAGCAGCTATGATGAGGGTAGCAGAAGCACCCCTAGCAACTTGCCAAAGGCTGCTACCAGACAGAGGAGGAAGAAAAATTCTGACAGTGAAGATGAGGATTTTGTGGTTGAGGAAGAAGTAACTTCCAAGAAGAAAGTGGTCAAGAAAGAGTATGTTGGTGCTGCTGCCACCACCAAGCCAGGCCTTCACAAGAAAGCTCCTGCCAAGAGAACTCCAATGTCCAAAGCCAGAGCTTCAACTCAGGAAACTATGCAGTTCACACTTGAGCCCAAAGAGGAAGATGATGCTGATGGTGGAAAGAAGAAAAGGAAGGAAAGGGTCAAGAAGACTATTGCCAGAGTTATTGGAAGACCTTCCATGATGAGAGATTCTGATGAGGATGAAGAGGAGGAGGAGGAAGAAGCTGTTGCACCACCTGCCAAGTCTCAAAAGCTGATGGCTGATGCTATCAAGACTGGTGCTGCTCCTTCCAAGCCCAAGACAAAACCTCCACCTGTTGCACCCAAGTCAACTGCTCCAAAGAGATCCACAAGGAATATCCTAGCTGCAGAGAAGAACAAGGGCCCAGTGCCTGAGATTCAAGAGGATGATGAGCCACTAGTGCTCAGGAAATTGAAGCCTAAGATTCCAGATCATAATGATGATCATCCTGTGGCTGAAAATATGAAGTTGAGAAAAGATGCAGGTTTGAGACAATGGAGGAAGACAGATCCATATGCCACAAGGAGGAGGACTGCTGTGGACTATCGATTCCATACCATAGAACAACAGGATTTCTATGAGACTCTGCTCCTGGATAAGAAGCCCGTAGTTTGTGATACGAAATGGGTTGATTGGGAATACATTGATGATAATGAAGACTATTTTCCCCATGTTCATGAGAGCTTCAGGCTGAATGGAGTTGATGCATTTGTTGGACAAGAACTGACAAAATGGAATGATGAGATGATTATGCAGTTCTACTCCACTGCCCACTTTTACCCTGATGGGAAGATTGTCTGGATGACTGAGGGCACCAGATACCAGTCATCAATTTCTGAATGGGATGAGCTCATCAAAGCTCCCAAGGAAGAATAAAATGATCTTGATGTGTATAGCAAACCTTGGAAGGATCACAACTCAATGCCTAACATGTACAAGCCTATACCTGATGCAGCCCTAGAGACACACAAGTTTGGATCTATCTACTACCTGCTTGCTGGATTGAACACAATGAACACCATCTTGAGGCATACTTTGTTGCCCAAGCCAGGAGATCACAGGATGATACGTGGTCATTCTATCAACTTGCTACATTTGTTTGATGTTCCCCAGAAATTCAAACTCATGAGCTTGATAGTAGAGACAGTCAAGAGGACCGCAGCCGACCAAAAGAGGTCTTGTAGATATGCCCCACACATTCAAATGTTGATCAACTCCAAGGTTTGAACTGGGACATATCTGCTTGACAAAGAGCATCTACCTCTTAGGCCTGATTTTGAGGACAATGAAGTTGTCATGGATGCATCACATCCTACATCTGCAGAGGCCCGGGAGAAGATCAAGAAAGCAAAGGCTGCAAAAGCAGCAAAGGCAGCAAGTGCTCCAGATGCTTCAATAGTGAATCTCAAGACCAAGCAAGATCAGCTCACTTATCTGCTTGAGGCTACCGTGAGGATTGAGAAGAGCTTGGCCACCTTGACTCAGAATCAAGAAATCTTAGAGAGGATAATTGAGAGTAAGATGTATGACCTAGATGTGAAGGTCACAGACATTCAAACCATAGTGGAGAAGCTGAGGGACGATGCTGAGGACAATGATGACAGACCCACTACTGACAGGTTCCAGACAGTGCCAAGGGCATAGAGGTCTTCTGCTGAGCCAGTAGCAGATTTGAGGCCTGCTCATTCTGCTCCTGCCACCACATCTACAGTTGCTCCTCCAGTATCTACTCCACCAGCTCCACAGACTTCAACAGAAGCATTTGCAGATGCACTCCTCTCCACACCGTCTACGCACACCGGAGCTACAAGCCAGAAGACCCCTTCAGGAGCTCCCGGGGATCGTGCCTAGAGTGTCGTATAGCACTATACGTTTTCAAACTTTTTGGTAACTTGTTGCCAAAGGGGGAGAAAGTGTATAGATCATGGGCTTCGAGAGAGAGAGAGAGTCTTTTGCTTTTGTTGGTTTTTATTGCCTTGCTACCTTGCTACTTTGGTTGGTTGTTGCTACTACTTGTGTTATGCTCGTGAGATACTTATGTGATCATGTGTTTGATCATATTATGCTTAATGTGTGCTTGCATGATTATCACTATGGATGTTTGTGTATGATCAATCCCTTTTGTCCTTGGTGATGAGTGCATGTTATCCTATTCTTATCATTTTGTGTGCTCCACCAAGATGTATGTGACATGGAAGAGTGACCCATGATCCTAATCGATTGTGCATTTGCATTCAAATAAAATTTTTAAATAATGCACAAATTTAGGGGGAGCTCTTGCTTATCACATACTTCTCAAAGCGACGATGTATTTCATTCATATTATCATTTGTCGAAGCTTTGATCTATATGTTTTCATCAATTACCAAAAAGGGGGAGATTGAAAGTGCAACTAATCCCCGAGTGGTTTTGGTAATTCATAACAACATATAGCTCATTAAACTAATATCCATTCAAGTTTAATATTTCAGAAAGTTCAATGAATGGCATGGCATGGACTAGAGATGTGGACCCCTCAAAATGCTAAGGACACATATTGGCAAAAGCTAAAGACTCTTCATTTTACTTTTAGTGATCCAAGATCACATTGAGTCCATAGGAAAGCCAATACTATTAAAAGGGGATGAGGTGTTGCTTAATGGCCTGCTTGCTCAAAGTGCTTAGTGATATTGCTCCAAAACCCTCAAGCACTTTCTCATCTCAAATATGTCCAAAACCCAAAGTCAAACTCGGCCCCACCGAATCATTCTATCCGGAGCCACTGAGTTCATATGACATAGCCACTGCCAGAAACCCTAACAGTTTAGTCACACCGATACGAATCTCGGTCTCATCGAGAGTGCAAACTCTCTGCTGCATGTTGCAATTGTTTCGGTCTCACCGAAATTGCGATCGGTCACACCGAGTTGGCTTGACATTTTCTCTGTTGCCTTATTGCTTCACTTCGGTCTCACCGAGTTGATGCAATCGGTGCCACCGAGTTGATGTTTGCCCTAAGCCCTAGCACATCGGTCCCACCGAGTTGTTCCAGTCGGTCCCACCAAGATTCCTAACGTTCACATTTTGAACTAAATCGGTCTCACCGAGTTCTTCTATTCGGTCTGACCGAGTTGGGTCAAATGTGTGTAACGGTTGGATTTTGTGTGGAGGCTATATATACCCCTCCACCCCCTTCTCCATATGTGAGAGAGCCATCAGAACGTGCCTACACTTCCAGCATACATTTTCTGAGAGAGAACCACCCACTCATGTGTTGAGATCAAGATATACCAATCCTACCACAAGAATCTTGATTTCTAGCCTTCCCCAAGTTGCTTTCCACTCAATCATCTTTCCACCATATCCAAATATGTGAGAGAGAGTTGAGTGTTGGGGAGACTATCATTTGAAGTACAAGAGCAAGGAGTTCATCATCAACACAACATCTATTACCTTTTGGAGAGTGGTGTCTCCTAGATTGGTTAGGTGTCGCTTGGGAGCCTCCGACAAGATTGTGGAGTTGAACCAAGAAGTTTGTAAGGGCAAAGAGATCACATACTTCGTGAAGATCTACCTGAGTGAAGCAAGTCCTTTGTGGGCGATGGCCATGGTGGGATAGACAAGGTTGCTTCTTCGTGGACCCTTCGTGGGTGGAGCCCTCCGTGGACTCGCACAACCGTTACCCTTCGTGGGTTGAAGTCTCCATCAACATGGATGTACAATAGCACCACCTATCGGAACCACACCAAAAATCTCCGTGTCATCATTGCGTTTGCACACTCCAAACCCTTCCCTTTACCTTCATATGCAATGTTTTACTTTCCGCTGCTACACTCTTAGAATTGCATGTGTAGGTTGATTGCTTGACTTGTGCTAATTGCTAAAATCTGCCCACAACTAAAATTGGGAAAAGGTTAGATTTTTATTTGGTCAAGTAGTCTAATCACCCCCCCCTCTAGACCTACTTTCGATCCTACACCATGCCTAGGAAGCGCTTCTCGAGCTTGCGCACTTCCTCCAGGTAGGCGGCCATGTGCTCGTCCTTTGGCTTGTAGCTTTAGTTGGAGAAGTTGACGAGGAGCTGCGAGTCTCCCTTGGTGGTGATGCGCCTAATGCCGAGGGCATGAGCAGCTTTGAGGCCAGCGATGAGGCCCTCGTACTCGGTGATGTTATTGGAGACCTTGTTGCTGGGCTTGAATCAGAGTTGCACAGCGTAGTACAGCTTGTCCCTTGTTTGCGAAGTGAGCATGACGCCAGCCCCCGCGCCCTATCATGAGAACGCGTCGTTGAAGTGCAGGGTCCAGCTGACAGGAGCACCATTGCCAGGCAACATGGATACTTCCTCGTGAGGCTCCTCCTAGTGCGGGTCCATCCACTCCACCGTGAAGTCCGCTAGGGTCGCGCCCTTAATCGTCCTTGTGGTATGGAACTCCAGCTTGAAAGGCTGCAGCTTGATGTTCCATTCGGCGACGCGGTCGGTGGCGTTGGGGCTGCGCAGTACTTGCTCCAGCGGGTAAGACGTGACCACCTTGACGGGATGGCCCTGGAAGTAGTGGTGCAGCTTCCTTGAGGTGAGGAGGAGCGAGAGGAGGAACTTTTGCTGCATTGGGTAGCACTCGCGGGCGTCCCGCAGCACCGTGCTGACGAAGTATACAGGGTGCTCGACGAGGCGTGTTGGTGCAGGGCCCTCAGCGCAGGGCGCGGTAGGCTCACGAGGCCGCTCCTCAGGATCCTCCATAGGAGGGGCCTCGGGAGGGGCCTCCGGAGGGGGGCCCTCAGGAGGCGGCGGGGCTGCCTCAGCAGGCACGAGCGCGGCCTCGGGAGGCGCGGGCACTGCAGTCTTCTCCTTGGTGTGGGCTTGCTCTTCCCGCTCTGCGACCATGGCCATGGTGACCGCCTGGGGGTTGGCTGCCAAGTACAGGAGCAGAGGCTCACGAGGGCGCGGGGCGACCAGGACTAGGATGTGTGCATGCCGCATCCTTGAGGGCCATGGGGAACCAGTTTGCCATGACCTTGTCGTCCCCCTGGGCGGCCTGGATGCTCAACGAGTAGAGCGACAAGAACTCCACGGGGTTGGCAGTGCCTTCTTAGCGGGGAGACAACTTCGGCTTGAAATTCGCGGGCTACACCATGCGCCAGAGCTAGCGCGTGAAGGCCATGCAGCCCCCGACGATGGAGATGACGCCGCCTGTGAGGGCCATGTGGTTCTGGCGCCTGGTGGTCGCGACCTCATGGATGGTGCGCATCTGGCGCTTGAGCTGCCTTTCGAGGAGCACCAGCGCGTCTGGGCACGCGCGCTGGATGATCTGGCAGCTTGGGTTGTCATCATGCGGCGCGGAGGAGCCATGGGAGGGCTTAGGCGAGCGCTCCCGATGGTGATGTGGTGCGCCGTCATTGCGCGGAGGAGGTGGAGGAGGTGCATCCTACCGCGCCCACGCGTCATGTGATGGCGGAGGCGACAAGGAGCGAGATGGCGCCGGGGCGTCGCTGGCAACGTTGATCAGCTCGGTGATGTGGGCGATCCAGGCGTTGTAGCTGTCATCGGTGGGGCGGTAGCGCAGCAGCTCCTGCGCCATGAGGAGTGCAGCCTGCAAAGCCGACGGGTCGCTGCGGGCAAGCGAAGTCACCATGGCCATGCGTGCAGGCGGTCGGCACTTCTGCTGCTGCTGGTGCTGCCCAACCAAAGGATGCTCGGAGGAGGTCTCTGCCTCCGGCTCCGCTCCTATGTTGGCGGCGTGAGCGCAGCGGACGCGAGGGACAACGACGGGCTCCATCTGGACGCGGTTGGCAAAACGCTGGGTGTGGCGAGCTCGGTCGTCTGCCATGGCAGAGTTGAAGCTTGAGGCACAAAAACCAAGCCCCTTACCTGGCGCGCCAAATGTCGGAGGATTGATTCTGAGCCACGGGAAATCCTCCAAAAACCCTGGTTCAAGCTCTGGGGGGCGGCTTTGCGTCTATGAGGCTACAGGCTAGGCATGGCGAGGACACAGTGAGCTACCCAGGTTCGGGACACATTGCGGTGTAATACCCTTCTCCTGCCTGGTTGTATTTGCTTATGGACAGTGCTCTTGGAGCTACAAGGTGAGTCGGAGCTCTTTGGATGCTAGTAATGGCGCTAGGGTTTGGGCAGGAGCTGATCGACCGATCCTTTGCTACGGTGACCACACTGTCCCTTATATAGATGCCTTGGGCCTCTTCCCCAAAAAATATGAGCAGGAAAGGGCTACCACAGGGTGGCAATTTGAAAGGGGATAGGCGCCAGTGCTTCTCCTGACGAAAGGTGGTCTTCGCCTGCAAAAGGTGTTATCCATGATGTGCCAGGGGATCCATGATGACCTCCGTCCTACCGCGCACCATCTTAGTCTTCTATCACCAAAGGGTAAACATTTGGGACTTGCTTTGGGGGAAGGTAGGCACAACAGCTCCCTTAGCACAAAAGGGGAAAGTGTCCTGGCAGCGCAGGCTGGCGCCTGCTTTGTCGACATCACCCATGTGATGGGCAGCACCCGCCCTGCATGGCTCCTTGGGAAGCCTCGAGAGGGGGCGCCTTGCGAGAGGGGGCCTCTCGAGGCTGCCTGTGGCTGCGGTAGTTTCGGTGAAGTCCTTCGTAGAAGAGAGCCCCTCGCAGGGCAGGGCCCTCACGAGGTTGCTGGCTTCGTGGCGCCCGCTAGTGGGCTGCCTCATGAGTTGGGCCACGGGGCCTTCCCTGGGTTGTAGGCAGGTGGCTCATGGTACCCTGGTTTCCACAAATTACGAAAACAAGGATCTCAAGGTTTATATAATCGACATGACAGGTCATTACAGACACATTTAGATGCTAAATGTCTGTGATGACTGTATCATGGCGCTTAAATGAAGCTTGAGATATGCAACTTCCCACCCAGTCACCCATCCTTAGACTGCTCCAGCCCCAATGCGCTTAACTTGTGTGTTCTATTCGACTCGACTAGCGGATGGGAGGTTGCCCCTTGCTGATAAGAGTTGCCTCCAGGCCTTTAAGGCGTTTCCCGCTGGTCACCGTGTGGGACCTACTCCCTACTATCACACATGTTTGTGCTTTTAGAAACTATGTGCAATCTTTACATACCGGACCACTTCCATTCAAACTTACATTTTTTAACATAAAACTAGCCAGAAGAAGCAAAAGCTTTGCCTTTTCATTAATTAAGAACAAGATAGTTCCGCAGCTGATGCGCGGGGGCGTTCTCCTGCTCTTGCGCGGCAGCGCTTTGACACTCTTGCTCTGCTCCGCTCCATGGGGGGCGACGAACACATGTGTAGACATTGGCCCGCTCAAGCACTAGGTTGCGATGATACCATCATGCTCGGCAGCGCGCTGCCGCTCTTGCTCCGCTGTGCATGGCCATTCCGGCTCTTCGGCCTGATCCAGCTCATTCTCTTCGTCGAGGAGGTTGATGACGACGGCGACGCTTCACCGGATTGGCATGCTTGGAATGGTATACTACAATATGGCCGGTGTGTTGCCGCGTAGCCTTCTATGCCCACTGACACTGGCAGCGGGAAGCCGATGGGAGGAGTGGCGGGAAACCGATGGGAGGAGTGGTGGGAAACCAACTGGGGGAGTGGCGGGGAAACGGTAGCGTGTTTGGATATATAAGACCATTAATATGGAAAACTTAGGAAAGAAGGAAGCGCGAGTTAGCACGACGCGTGCGCACAGTGCTTACCCACGGGTGCCAGACGGTTGACCAGAACGGCTTTAAATATTCAGGCTTCGTTTGGCCTTTTTTATACATTATAATTGAGTTTTCTAGGCATTAATTTAATGTGCATAATTCAAATTTGAACTACAAATACATGCTCCAGTGCACCAAAATGGCTAGAAAAATCATACATGTGTCCTTGGATGCATGTTTAGGTCCCATGCAAGGAATGGGAATGTATTGCAACCGTCTCAGCGTCCTGGCTCGGCCTGAAACATTGAGAATCTCAGTTTTTAAATCCTCGTAAATCCAAAACTCACCCGAAAATCATGAAACTTGGCATGGTGTCACAACATGGCACATATATGTCGCGGTAAAAATATTGTCCAATTTGAGGCAAGCTTTACTACAAGCCTCTTACAAACCAGAGCTTCTCTCAAGAAGCCTCGTGGTTCTGATAGGGAGCGTGTCCTCCTTGTGGGTGAAACGATAATCGGTGCCTATTCTCGCCTTGTATTTTTTTCTACAGGCAACATAGAACAACAGGAGATTCATCTGAAATTTGAAATTATTCAGGGTTCGTTTGGCCTTTTTATATATTAATTAAGTTTTCTAGGCATTTAATGTCCATAATTCAAATCTGAACTACAAATACATGCTCCAGTGCACCAAAATGGCTAGAAAGATCGTACATGTATCCTTGGGTGCATGTTTAGGTCCCATGCAAGGAATGGGAATGAATTACAACCATCTCGGCGTCCTGGCTCGGCCTCAATCATTGAGAATCTCTGTTTTTAAATCCCCGTAAATCCAAAACTTACCAGAAAATCATGAAACTTGGCATGGTGTCACGACATGGCACATATATGTCATAGTAAAAAAATTGTCCAATTTGGGGCAAGCTATTTACAAGCCTCTTACAAATCGGAGCTTCTCGCAAGAAGCCTCGTGGTTCCAATAGGGAACGTGTCCCCCTTGTGGGCGAAACGATAATCGCTGCCTCTTCTCGACTTGTATTTTTTTCTACAGGCAACACAGAACAACAGGAGATTCGTGCTGAAATTTTAAATTATTCAGGGTTCGTTTGGCCTTTTTTATACATTAGTTGAGTTTTCTAGGCATTTAATGTCCATTATTCAAATCTGAACTACAAGCACATGCTCCAGTGCACCAAAATGGGTTGAAATATCGTACATGTGTCCTTCGGTGCATGTTTAGGTCTCATGCAAGGAATGGGAATGAATTACAAACGTCTGGCCGTCCTCGCTTGGCCTCAAACATTGAGAATCTTGCTTTTTAAATCCCCTTAAATCCAAAAATCACCCAAAATTCATGAAACTTGGCATGGTGTCATGACATGGCACATATATGCCGTGGTAAAAAAAATCTCCAATTTGGGGCAAGTTTTGGTATAAGCCTCTTACAAATCGGAGCTTCTCGCAAGAAGCCTCGTGGTTCTGATAGGGAACGTGTCCCCCTTGTGGGCGAAACGACAATCGCTGCCTCTTCTCGCCTTGTATTTTTCTACAGGCAACATAGACCAACAGGAGACTAGTGCTGAAACATGAAATCATTCAGGGTCCGTTTGGCCTTTTTTATACATTAGTTGAGTTTTCTAGGCATTTAATGTCCATAATTCAATTTTGAACTACAAGCACATGCTCCAGTGCACCAAAATGGGTTCAAAAATCGTACATGTGTCCTTGGGTGCATGTTTAGGTCCCATTCAAGGAATGGGAATGAATTACAAATGTCTCAGCGTCCTGGCTCAGCCTCAAACATTGAGAATCTTGGTTTTTAAATCCTTGTAAATCCAAAACTCACCCAAAATTCATGAAACTTGCCATGGTTTCATGACATGGCACATATATGCTGTGGTAATAAAATCGTCCAATTTGAGACAAGGCGCACACATTAATAGCCAACGTAGCCTTTTGGAACAAATAGCTGACACATTACTATCGCAAACGGTTGTACTTTTTGAACCATGGTTGTTCCTGTAACCATTTACGTGTGGCCATGCGTCCCTCTTTTTATTGGAGAGTACTACTTCGGTCCTGGTTTATTGGTCCTCTTTGTACTTTGTGCCAAAACTTAACCATAGTCGGTGGCGTGCGTGCAGCTATTTGATTAGACAGGACGAGCGCGAGAAGTCCGCCGTGCAGTCTTGACGGGATGCGTGCGAGCACTCCACCGCGCAGGCTCGACGGAACGCGTGTGACTAGTCCACCACGCAGGCTCGACGGGATGCGTGTGAGCTATCCGCCGCGCAGGCTCGACAGGACACGTGCGAGCAGTCCGCCGCACATGCTCATCGGGAAGTGATACGTCTCCAACGTATCTATAATTTTTTATTGTTCCATGCTATTATATTATCTGTTTTGGATGTTTTATATGCATTAATATGCTATTTATATTATTTTTGGGACTAACCTATTAACCTAGAGCCTAGTGCCAGTTTCTGTTTTTTCCTTGTTTTTGAGTTTTACAGAAAAGGAATATCAAACGGAGTCCAAATGAGCTGAAAATATACGGTGATTTTTTATGGACCAGAAGAGACCCACGGAGCATTGGAGTTGGGCTAGAAGAGTCCCGAGGCCACCACAAGCCTAGGGGGCGCCCCCCCCCCCCAGGGTGCGCCCCCTGGCTTGTGGGCCTCCTCGGGAACCCCCCTGACTTGTTTCCGATGCCAAAAATTCCTATAAATATAGAAACCTCCGAAAAGAAACCTAGATCGGAAGTTCCGCCGATGCCAGCCTCTATAGCCATGAAAAACCAATCAGGAGCCTGTTCTGGCACCCGTTCGAAGGGGGAAACCATCACCGGTGGCCATCTTCATCATCCCGGCGGTCTCCATGATGAGGAGGGAGTAGTTCACCCTCGGGGCTGAGGGTATGTACTAGTAGCTATGTGTTTGGTCTCTCTCTCTCTCTCATGTTCTTGATTTGGCACGATCTTGATGTACCACGAGCTTTGTTACTATAGTTGGATTATATGGTGTTTCTCCCCCTCTATCTTCTTGTGATGAATTGAGTCTTGTTCTTTGAGTTTTCGTTATGTTGGATTGAGTATTAGATTTGAGAACACTTGATGTATGTCTTGCGATGGGATATCTGTGGTGACAATGGGATGTTCTATTGATTCACTTGATGTATGTTTTGGTACTCAACTCACGGATTCTCGAGGTGACATTGGGGTAATCTATGCATAGGGGTTGATGCACATTTTCGTCCTACGTTCTCCGATAGAAACTTTGGAGTGATTCTTTGTTGCACGTTGAGGGATTGTTATATGATCCAATTATGTTATCATTGTTGAGAGAATTTGCACTAGTGAAAGTATGAACCCTAGGCCTTGTTTTCAAGCATTGCAATACCGTTTTTTCTCACTTTTGTTACTAGTTACCTTGCTGTTTTTATATTTTCAGATTACAAAAATCTATATCTACCATCCATATTACACTTGTATCACCATCTCTTCGCCGAACTAGTGCACCTATACAATTTACCATTGTATTGGGTGTGTTGGGGACACAAGAGACTCTTTGTTATTTGGTTGCAGTGTTGTTTGAGAGAGACCATCTTCATCCTACGCCTCCCACGGATTGATAAACCTTAGGTCATCCACTTGAGGGAAATTTGCTACTGTCCTACAAAACTCTGCGCTTGGAGGCCCAACACGAGTCTACAAGAAGAAGGTTGCGTAGTAGACATCAAGCTCTTTTCTAGCGCCGTTGCCGGGGAGGTGAGTGCTTGAAGGTATATCTTTAGATCTTGCAATTGAATCTTTTAGTTTCATGTTTTATCACTAGTTTAGTCTATAAAAGAAAACTACAAAAAAATGGAATTGAGGTTGCCTCATATGCTTCATCTTTTTAATATGTTTCGTGAAAATGATGGAAAGGAAAATTGTGCTCAGTTGTTAGAAGAAGAAGTTAATAAAATGTTTGGCATACAATCTTTGAATGATGAGCATGATTGCAATGTTGTTAGTATGAATTCCTTGAATATCCATGATGTTAATGATATGCAAAGCCATAAGCTTGGGGATGCTATGTTTGATGAAGATGATATTTTTTGTCCCCCAAGTTTTGATGAGAAATTTTACTATGATGAAAGCATGCCTCCTATTTATGATGATTATATTGATGAAAGTGGGTTTGGAAGAGTGTCAACTCTAGTTAATGATCCCACTATTTTGGAGGGTGTTGAATCTTTTCACAATATTGATAAAAGTGGATTTGGAGAGGTCATGACTTTATTTAGTGATGAATCCACTATTTTGGAAGAGGTTCCAATTGATTATGAGAACAAAGTTTCTATCTATGATGATTATTATGATGACATGTATGCTATAAAGAATAATGATAACCATGAAACTTGTCATCATGATTTTAATTTTCAATTGGATTATGCCTCACATGATAGTTATTTTGTTGAGTTTGCTCCCACTACTATTCATGAGAATAAATTTGCTTATGTGGAGAGTAATAAAAATTCTATGCTTGTGAATCATGAAAAGAATGCTTTATGTGATAGCTATATTGTTGAATTCATTCATGATGCTACTGAAAATTACTATGAGAGAGAAACATATGCTTGTAGGTATTGCAATAATATCAAGTTTCCTCTCTATGTGTTGAAAGTTTTGAAGTTATGCTTGTTTTGCCTTCCTATGCTAGTTGATTCTTGTTCCCATAATTTGTTTGCTCACAAAATCCATATGCATAGGAAGTGGGTTAGACTTAAATGTGCTAGTCATATTCTTCATGATGCTCCCGTTATGTTTCAATTCTTATCTTTTATGTGAGCATCATTGATATCATCATGCCTAGCTAAAAAGGCATTAAAGAAAAGCGCTTGTTGGGAGACAACCCAATATTTATGCCTACTATTTTTGTGTGTTAACATGATTAAGCTAGTGTATTAATCATGTTTTATAGCTTTTGTTTCAATAAAGTGCCAAGTAAAGCCTTTGGGATAGTGTGGTTGATAGTTGATTTGATTCTGTGCAAAAACAGAAACTTTTACGTCCAGTAACAGAATTGTTAAAATTCAATGGAACGTGCAAAAACTCTTATTTTTTTACAGAGGATTGATATATATTGTCTATGATTTCCTAATTTTCAGAATTTTTGGAGTTACAGAAGTACGATTTCAATTCAGATCTTCACAGACTGTTCTGATTTTGACAGATTCTGTTTTCATTGTGTTGTTTGCTTATTTTGATGAATCTATGAGTAGTATCGGAGGGTATGAACCATGGAGAAGTTGTAATACAGTAGATATTACACCAATATAAATAAATAATGAGTTCACAACAGTACCTAAAGTGGTGATTTATTTTATTATACTAACGGATCTTATGAGTTTTCTGTTGAGTTTTGTGTTGTGAAGTTTTCAAGTTTTGGGTAAAGATTTGATGGACTATGGAATAAGGAGTGGCAAGAGCCTAAGCTTGGGGATGCACAAGGCACCCCAAGGTAATATTCAAGGACAACCAAGCATCTAAGCTTGGGGATGCCCCGGATGGCATCCCCTCTTTCGTCTTCAATCCATCGGTTAATTTACTTGAGGCTATATTTTTATTCACCACATGATATGTGTTTTGCTTGGAGCGTCTTGTATGATATGAGTCTTTGCTTTTTTAGTTTGCCACACTCATACTTGCTGGACACACCTTTTGAGAGGGACACGCATTAATCGTGAATTTATTAGAATACCCTATGTGCTTCATTTATATCTTTTGAGCTAGGTAGTTGCTCTAGTGCTTCACTTGTATCTTTTTAGAGCACGGCGGTGGTTTTATTTCGAAGAAATTGATGAACTATCATGCTTCACTTATATTATTTTGAGAGTCTCTAAACAGCATGGTAATTTTCTTAGGTTATGAATTTAGTACTAATATGATGGGCATCCAAGAGGGATATAATAAAAACTTTCATGAAGAGCATTGAATATGTGAGAAGTTTGATTCCTTTCATTTGTTTTGATATATAAAGATGGTGATATTAGAGTCATGCTAGTGAGTAATTGTGGATTGGTAGAAATACTTGTGTTAAAGTTTGTGATTCCCGAAGCATGCATGTATGGTGAACCGTTATGTGATGAAGTCGCAACATGATTTATTTTTTGATCATCTTCCTTATGAGTGGCGGCCGGGGACGAGCGATGGTCTTTTCCTACCAATCTATCCCCCTAGGAGCATGCGTGTAGTACTTTGTTTCGATAGCTAATAGACTTTTGCAATAAGTATGTGAGTTCTTTATGACTAATGTTGAGTCCATGGATTATACGCACTCTCACCCTTCCACCTTTGCTAGCCTCTCTAATACCGCGCAACTTTTGCCTGTGCATTAAACCCACCATATACCTTCCTCAAAACAGCCACCATACCTACCTATTATGGCATTTCCATAGCCATGCCAAGATATATTGCCATGCAACTTCCACCGTTCCGTTTATTATGACACATACCATCATTGTCATATTGCTTTGCATGATCATGTAGTTTGCATAGTATTTGTGGCATGGCCACCGTTCATACTTTTTATACATGTCACTCTTGATCATTGCACATCCCGGTACACTGCCGGAGGCATTCACATAGAGTCATATCTTGTTCTAGTATCGAGTTGTAATTCTTGAGTTGTAAGTAAATAAAAGTGTGATGATCATCATTATTAGAGCATTGTCCCATGTGAGGAAAGGATGATGGAAGCTATGATTCCCTCACAAGTTGGGATGAGTCTCCGGACTTTATAAAAAATAAAAGAGGCTAAAGAAGCCCAAATAAAAAAATAGAGGCCAAAGAAGCCCAAACAAAAAAAATGAGAAAAAAATGAGAGAAAAGAGAGAAGGGACAATGTTACTATCCTTTTTCCACACTTGTGCTTCAAAGTAGCACCATGTTCTTCATGATAGAGAGTCTCCGATTTTGTCACTTTCATATACTAGTGGGAATTTTTCATTATAGAACTTGGCTTGTATATTCCAATGATGGGCTTACTCAAATTGCCCTAGGTCTTCGTGAGCAAGCGAGTTGGATGCACACCCACTTAGTTTTCTTTTGAGCTTTCATACACTTATAGCTCTAGTGCATCCGTTGCATGGCAATCCCTACTCACTCACATTGATATCTATTGATGGGCATCTCCATAGCCCGTTAATACACCTAGTTGATGTGAGACTATCTCCTTCTTTTTTGTCTTCTCCACAACCACCATATTCTATTCTACCTATAGTGCTATGTCCATGGCTCACGCTCATGTATTGCGTGAAAGTTGAAAAAGTTTCAGGACATCAAAAGTATGAAACAATTGCTTGGCTTGTCATCGGTGTTGTGCATGATTTAATACTTTGTGTGATGAAGATGGAGCATAGCCAGACTATATGATTTTGTAGGGATAACTTTCTTTGTCCGTGTTATTTTGAGAAGACACGATTGCTTTATTAGTATGCTTGAAGTATTATTGTTTTTATGTCAATATTAAACTTTTGTTTTGAATCTTATGGATCTGAATATTCATGCCACAATAAAGAAAATTACATGGATAAATATGTTAGGTAGCATTCCACATCAAAAATTCTGTTTTTATCATTTACCTACTCGAGGATGAGCAGGAATTAAGCTTGGGGATGCTTGATACGTCTCCAACGTATCTATAATTTTTTATTGTTACATGCTATTGTATTATCTATTTTGGATGTTTTATATCCATTAATATGCTATTTTATATTATTTTTGGGACTAACCTATTAACCTAGAGCCCAGTGCCAGTTTATGTTTTTTCCTTGTTTTTGAGTTTTACAGAAAAGGAATATCAAACTGAGTCCAAATGAGCTGAAAATTTACGGTGATTTTTTATGGACCAGAAGAGACCCACGGAGCATCGGAGTTGGGCCAGAAGAGTCCCGAGGCCACCACAAGCCTAGGGGCGCCCCCCTAGGGCCCCCCTGGCTTGTGGGCTCCTCGGGAACCCCCCCCCGACTTGTTTCCGACGCCAAAAATTCATATAAATATAGAAACCTTCGAAAAGAAACCTAGATTGGAAGTTCCGCCGCCGTAAGCCTCTATAGCCACGAAAAACCAATCGGGAGCCCGTTCCGGCACCCTGCCGGAGGGGGAAACCATCACCGGTGGCCATCTTCATCATCTCGACGGCCTCCATGATGCGGAGGGAGTAGTTCACCCTCGGGGCTGAGGGTATGTACTAGTAGCTATTTGTTTGATCTCTCTCTCTCGTGTTCTTGATTTGGCATGATCTTGATGTACCGCGAGCTTTGTTACTATAGTTGGATTATATGGTGTTTCTCCCCCTCTATCTTCTTGTGATGAATTGAGTCTTGCTTTTTGAGGTTTCGTTATGTTGGATTGAGTATTGGATTTGAGAACACTTGATGTATGTCTCGCGATGGGATATCTGTGGTGACAATGGGATGTTCTATTGATTCACTTGACGTATGTTTTGGTACTCAACTCGCGGATTCCTGAGGTGACATTGGGGTAATCTATGCATAGGGGTTGATGCACATTTTCGTCCTACGTTCTCCGATAGAAACTTTGGAGTGATTCTTTGTTGCACGTTGAGGGATTGTTATATGATCCAATTATGTTATCATTGTTGACAGAATTTGCACTAGTGAAAGTATGAACCATAGGCCTTGTTTTCAAGCATTGCAATACCATTTTTTCTCACTTTTGTTACTAGTTACCTTGCTGTTTTTATATTTTCAGATTACAAAAATCTATATCTACCATCCATATACACTTGTATCACCATCTCTTCGTCGAACTAGTGCACCTATACAATTTACCATTGTATTGGGTGTGTTGAGGACACAAGAGACTCTTTGTTATTTGGTTGCAGGGTTGTTTGAGAGAGACCATCTTCATCCTATGCCTCCCACGGATTGATAAACCTTAGGTCATCCACTTGAGGGAAATTTGCTACTGTCCTACAAAACTCTGCTCTTGGAGGCCCAACACGAGTCTACAAGAAGAAGGTTGCGTAGTAGACATCAGGAAGCGAGCTCTTTGACGTCCATCCACCCGCCGCCCGCCTCACTCAAAACATCTCCATTAATGGTGGCCGAGCCGCTGTTTAACATGCGGTTAAAGCAGCTGGACGAAGGGTGTTTGCTTGTGATCCCATGGCCCTGCTCAACGTTAGCATTTGCTTTGTTCGTGCCTCGCTGAGAACATGATTTTAGCCTGTTTTCAACTCGTATTCCAGATAATTTAAACTACCACATGCGGCAACGGATATTACGACGACAAATTTACAATGGCAATGGATAATACGATGACAAATTTACAATGGCGTGGATAATAATTGTCTTATATATTCTGGATAATTTAAAATGCCACATGCAGCAACGCCCAAAAGACACAGGGGCAAGAGAAGAATAAAATCGCAGACAATGATCTGGGTCGCTGCTGTCTCTACTCCTCGATGCATCGTTGGGCAAGAGTTCCTCCGACTCCTTCTTCACATATGACTTTGCTTGACAGCAGCCATAGATTCCTCCACCTGCAGCTCGCGCTCTATGCGGAGCTTCTTCAAGTCATCCATAAGTTCCTCGACAACGGCTTTCAGCGTCATCCCCGAGGCACGGCTCTCCTCATGCAGCTTCTTCCAACCGGCGTCCTCCTCCTCCTTCTTGGAGAGCTCCTTGTGGAGCTTTGCATTGTCACCCATGAGTCGCATGACGAGGCCGGTCGCCTTCTCAACTGAGGCATTGCTAATCTTGAGCAGCTTCACCAAGTCATCGACCAATTCCTGCTGCTTAATTAGGCCAGCAAAAATGCCGTTGTTGCTGGCCAAGGACTTCAGCACCGCTAGCTCATCGTGTTTGACGACGTGACGAGTGCGCTTGTGAGAGCCCTCGCCTGCCCATGAGAGCTCGTTTGAGGGCTCGGCGGCGCGCCAGGACATCTCTGCTGTGGTTGTCGCGTTGTGGCGGAACCTCTCTAGTGCTTCTGCAGCCTTGGTCTTTGCTCCCTGATTATATGTTGACCCAGAACTCCTCCTACCGGACATGGCAGATGCAAGGAATGACTTGATAGGAAAGACCTGTGTTTTCTTGGTGACGGGGAGAGGAATGTGCAGTCAATTTCTAATGGGTAGTTTTTATCACTATTCAAGAATTCACCTGATTAATCAGTTAATGGGCCGGTTAATCACTACTCATAGCGTGGCCGAATCGAATAACACCTATTCGTTGCGTTAACTTGTCAGGCCGATTAATTGGCCAGTTAGACCAATTAATCAATTGTCAGGCCGATTAATCCGTGCTGGCCCATTAACGGGTGGGCAAACAAATCCCAAATTTTTAGGCCCGTAACCCCTTCCAGCCCCATCGCGCTCCTTAATATCTAGGATAAATAAATGTACCTCCTCTTTATGCGTTTTATATGTGTACGACAACATGTTTTGGTATACTACATAGCTGGGAGCATGAGAGTATGGTATAGTACATAAAAAAATCTAGATATATGTTGGCAAGTTCCTATTCAATCTACCGATTAATGGTTGATGGATTAATCCAGTTAATAGGCCGATTCATTGATTAATCGCTACTCCTAAACTGACCGAGCAGCTACCAGTTAATGATTTCTTGAACATTGGTTTTTATAGCCCAATGCTAAGTGGGAACACGTTTAGGTTTGATCAGTGTGAACATATTTGCAATTACTTATTGTGTGGTAATCTGCAATGTAACGGGAAACAAGCTCAAAATTTATTGATGGTTTTGGGCTCGTAGCCCGAAATGGTTCCCGGATGGCATACGTGGGCCCGCATTCTCGGATGTGTACGTGTCTGCCCACTATCACACACGATCCAAATATCACCATCATGTCAGATGGATGGGCCGTCGCGCTTCCCATGGGGTGCCAGAAGGTTGACCAGAATTGCAATATGCAGGTGTGGTTGCTCGCCATTGAGGCGGCCGCGGCGCGCTCTGCTCACGCCCCCCCCCCCCACACACGCTCTGCTCATCATTGAGGCGGCTGCGGCGCGCTCAGCTCGCATCCATCCACGTGCTTTGCTCGCCATTGAGGCGGCCGCGGCGCGCTCTGCTCTGGCGTTCCTGCGCACACTCTTCTTGCCGTTGAGGCAAATTTACAATGGCAACGGTTAATAATTGTCTTACATATTCAGGATAATTTAAAATGCAACATGCGGCAATGCCCAAAACACACACGACCTACATATGATTAGTGACTTAAACTGTCGATATGCGACATTTCCATACAATTATAATAAAATATTGGCTAAAAGGCTGAGCTGGCAGCCTTCTGACGATGGTTTTCTCGGACTCCATGATCAGCATAGCACCCTTGCAGCCGTTCATTCCGAGTGTCCGGACCCGCGGCCATGATACCCGTCTCCGCTTGCGGAGCTACTCACGCTGGGAGGCTCTTGGGGCTGTTGGGCCTCTTCTAGTAGATCTTGACAGCGTGCAATCGCGCGCATGACACCCCTGTGGAACCACTCCATCTCCATGCCTCTATACTGGTAGCAAATTCCGTCCATCACCTGCATCCTCAAGATATCATGTTGGTGATGTTCTACTCCATCGGGGACGTCAACTCCGCCAAGGATGCGCTCGAGCCTGGCTGCCACATCATCGAGATCGAGGTTGACACAGTCGCCGGCAGCAATGATGAGGTGGCAGATAGGCTATATCATAACTGAATCACGGAGGACCTCTGCCCATTCTTGGTGGGGCATCAGGCTCTCGATGAGTACTAATTCCTACTCGTCCTCGAGTAGGTAAATGATAAAAACAAATTTTTTATGTGGAATGCTGCTTAACATGTTCATCACATATTCTTTTCTTTTGTAGCATGGACATTTGGACTTTTATATGGTTCAAAGCAATAGTCTAGTTTTGACATGAAGATTTCAATACTCAAGCATATCAACAAGCAACCATGTCTTTCAAAATATCAACACTAAAGCAAGTTATCCCTAGCCCATTATGCTCAATCATTGATCCATTCATGAAACACACTCGCATATTAGCTACACCCAATGCTCAAGTATGATCATAGTGCCCCTTAGTTGGTGCTTTGTAAGAGAAGATGGAGACTCAAATAAAAATAAAAATTGCATAAAGTAAATAGAAAGGCCCTTCTTAGAGGGAAGTAGGGATTTGTAGAGGTGCCAGAGCTCAAAGCGAAAGAAATAGAGATAAAACATTTTGGGTGGCATGCTTTTCCTGTCAACGAAAACGATCGAGTAGTTCCCAATACTTTCCATGCTAAATATATCATAGGCGGTTCCCAAATAGAAAATAAAGTTTATTCCTTTTTCCACCATACTTTCACATTCCACGGCTAGCCGTATCCACGGGTGCCGTCCATACCAACACTTTCCAAGGAATTTATTATTTGACAACATAAAGTAAATTCATTTTTCATTTTGGGACTGGGCATCCCTAATACCTTTGTCGTACTCTCGTGCAATGACAAGTGAATAAACACTCATCTTGAGAATAACACATCTAACATGGAAAAATATCAGCCACCCCCTATCGTTTCATGAGCGGTACAAGCACACAAAAAGCAAATTTATTTTGAAAATTAGAGATGACACATACAAATTTGCTTAGAATGGCACGGAAATACCGCATATAGGTAGGTATAGTGGACTCATATGGCAAAAATGGGTTTAAGGATTTTGGATGCACAAGTAGTATTCCTACTTAGTACAAGTGAAGGCTAGCAAAAAGATTGAGAAGCATCCAACCAAGAAACGAAAAATCTCATAAGCGAGCATTAAGCATAACTAACACCGAATAATGCACCACAAGTAGGATGTAATTTCATTGCATAACTATTGACTTTCATGCTTGCATAGGGAATCACAAACCTTAACACCAATATTCTTACTAAAGCACAATTACTCATCAACATGACTCACATATCACTATCATCATATCGCAAAACTATTACAAAGAATCAAGTTTAATTTGTCCAATGATCTTCATGAAAGTTTTTATTATATCCCTCTTGAATATCTATCACTTTGGGACTAGTTTCATATGTTGCTTTTGGTAGCTCAAACAAATCTAAGTGAAGAACATGAGCATAAATTTTTTTCGTCTCTCAAAATAATATAAATGAAGCATGAGAGAATTTCTTCAAAAATTACTAACTCTCAAATAAATCTAAGTGAAGCATGAGAGCATTTCTTCAAAAATATTAAAGTACACCGTGCTCAAAAGATATAAGTGAAGCAATAGAGCAATTCCATAGCTCAAAAATTTTAAGTGAAGCACATAGAGCAATTCTAACAAATCATAGCATAATTTTGGCTCTCTCAAATAGGTGTGTTCAGCAAGGATACTTGACACAAAACAAAAAAGCAAAACAAGCAAAGACTCATATAATACAAGACGCTCCAAGCAAAACTCATTATATGTGACGAATAAAAATATAGCTCCAAGTAAAATACCGATGGTTGTTAGAAGAAAGAGGGGATGCCACTCGGGGCATCCCAAGCTTAGTTGCTTGTTTCTCCTTGAATATTACGTTGGGGTGCCATGGGCGTCCCCAATCTTAGGCTCTTCTTACTCCTTATTCCCTCATCCATCGTCATCTCACCCAAAACTTGAAAACTTCAATCACACAAAACTTAACAAAACCTTCGTGAGATCCGTTAGTATAAGAAAACCAATCTTTACTTTAAGTACTGTAGAAAACCCATTCAAATTTTGTTATTGCATTATATCTACTGTATTCTAACTTTGCCATGGCTTATACCTGATGACCCACAAGTATAGGGGATCAATCGTAGTCCTTTCGATAAGTAAGAGTGTCGAACCCATCGAGGAGCAGAAGGAAATGACAAGCGGTTTTTAGCAAGGTAATGTCTGCAAGCACTGAAATTATAAGTAACGAGTAGTTTGGTAGCAAGATAATTTGTAACGAGCAAGTAAAGGTAATGGTAACAAAAGTGCAGCAAGGTAGCCCAATCCTTTTGAGGCAAAGGATAGGCCAAAACGGTCTCTTATGATAAGCAAAGCGTTCTTGAGCTTAATACCTGACTCTTTACCTTCGTCGAGTTCCCAATATTCAGAGTTGCGTTTAATTCTTTCTAAAAGATCCCACCAGAAGTCAATAGTCTTCTTCATAAAGGAACCGGTACAAGAAGTATCAAGCATGGATCGATCATCATGAGAAAGCCGAGCATAAAAATTCTGAATAATAATTTCTCTTGAGAGCTCATGATTGGGGCATGAATATAACATTGACTTAAGCCTCCCCCAAACTAGAGCGATACTTTCTCCTTCACGAGGCCAAAAATTATATATATAATTCCGATCACGATGAACTAGATGCATAGGATAATTTTTTTGGTGAAATTCCAATTTCAATCGATTCCAATTCCAAGATCCAATATCATCGCATAGCCTATACCATGCTAATGCTTTTTCCTTCAAAGATAAAGGGAAAACCTTCTTCTTAGCTTCATCTCCGGGTAAACCTGCAAGCTTAAATAATCCACAAATTTCATCCACATATATCAAGTGCGTATCAGGATGTTCAGTTCCATCTCCTGCATAAGGATTAGCTAGCAGTTGTTCTATCATACCTGAAGGAATTTCATAACCAATATTTTAAGTAGGTGTAGTAGGTTGAGGGGTAACTAATTGTGGTTCCGGTCGAGGTGAAGATACCCCGAACAAACCCCTCAAAGCATTGTTTTCCATAGTAACAAGTGACAATAAATTTCAGCACGTAGTAATAATTTTTCCTTACCGATTTCCACTTACCAAGAGCGCTTCACTCCCCGACAACGGCGCCAGAAAAGAGCCTTGATGACCCACAAGTATAGGGGATAAATCATAGTCCTTTCGATAAGTAAGAGTGTCGAACCCAACGAGGAGTAGAAGGAAATGACAAGCGGTTTTCAGCAAGGTAATGTCTGCAAGCACTGAAATTATAAGTAACGTGTAGTTTGGTAGCAAGATAATTTGTAACGAGCAAGTAACGGTAATCATAACAAAAGTGCAGCAAGGTAGCCCAATCCTTTTCAGGCAAAGGACAGGCCAAAACCGTCTCTTATGATAAGCAAAGCGTTCTTGAGGGTACACGGAATTTCATCTAGTCACTTTCATCATGTTGGTTTGATTTGTGTTCACTACTTTGATAATTTGATATGTGGGGGGACCGGTGCTTAGGTGATGTTCTTACTTGAACAAACCTCATACTTATGATTAACCCCCTCGCAAGCATCCGCAACTACGAGAAAAGTATTAAGAATAAATCTAACCATAGCATTAAACTTTTGGATCCAAATCAGTCCCTTACGGAATAGCGCATAAACTAGGGTTTCAGCTTCTGTCACTCTCGCAACCCATCATCTAATAACTACTCCACAATGCATTCCCTTAGGCCCAAATATGGTGAAGTGTCATGTAGTCGACGTTCACATGACACCACTAAGGGAATCACAACATACATATCATCAAAATATTGAACACATATCAAGTTCACATGATTACTTGCAACAAGATTTCTCCCGTGACCTCAAGAACAAAAGTAACCACTCACAAATGATAATCATGCTCAAGATCATAGGGGTATTAAATAGCATAATGGATCTGAACATATAATCTTCCACCAAATAAACCATATAGTAATCAACTACAAGATGTAATCAACACTACTAGTCACCCACAAGTACCAATCTATAGTTCCGGTACAAAGATTGAATACAAGAGATGAACTAGGGTTTGAGAGGAGATGGTGCTATCGAAGATGTTGATGGAGGTTGCCCTCCCCAAGACGGGAGAGTTGTTGGTGATGATGATGACGATGATTTCCCCCTCCGGGAGGGAAGTTCCCCCGACGGAATTGCTCCGTCGGAGGGCAAAAGTGCTCCTGCCCAAGTTCCGCCTCGAGACGGCGGCGCTTCATCCCGAAAATCCTCTCCTTATTTTTTCTAGGTCAAAATAACTTATATACCAGAAGAGGGGCACCGGAGGTGGGCCAAGGAGGGCACAACCCGCCAGGGCGTGCCCAGGTGGGTTGTGCCCACCTGGTGGGCCCCCTCTGGTAGTTATTTGCTCCAATAATTCTTATTTATTCCATAAAAATTCCTCATGAAGTTTCAGCTCATTTAGAGTTGTGCAGAATAGGTAGTCTGATGTAGCTTTTTCAGCTCCAGATTTCCAGCTGCCGGAATTCTCCCTCTTTGTGTGAACCTTGCATATTATGAGAGAAAATGCATTAGAATTACTCCAAAAAGCATTATTATGCATAAAAACATCATAAATAATAGTAGGAAAATAGGATGCAAAATGGACGTATCAACTCCCCCAAGCTTAGACCTCACTTGTACTCAAGCGAAAACCAAAATCGAAAAACATGTCCACATGCTTAGAGGGAGAGGTGTCGATAAAAACAAAATACGGACATAGAAGCATCATGTATATTATTATAACAGCAACAAACTTTAATATAAAACTTTATCATATAACTTTTATCATATAACTTCTCATGAACAAGTAACAATTCATCACAACATCGAAGTATAAAGCATAAACTCTATTGAAAACCAACAAACTCTATTCTCAGTCAACTTTTAAAACTTTGCAACTACAATTCATCATCTTTTCAGGAAGGGTCACGTATCGGAGCCCTTTTTGGCAAGTCCACATACTCAACCATCATATAGTCTTCTATGATTGCTAACACTCACCGCATACACATGAGCAAAACATTTCAACCGGACACATAGAAAGATAGGGGCTTATAGTTTCGCCTCCCAACATACTCACCTCGAGGGTGATGTCAACAATAATAACTCATGCTACTCATATCCAACTGGATATATGTGCCTAGATCTTTCCTCACCACATGATGCTTGCCAAAAGAGAAAATAAAAAGGAATAGAGAGGAAAACTTTGACTCTTGCATAAAAGTAAATACATAAAAGTAAAACATAGGCCCTTCACAGAGGGAAGCAGAGGTTGCCATGCGCATTTTGTTTGTATACTCAATCCCTTAATGCAAAAGAACATCACATTATATTGCCCCTTATGATAGCAACCTTTATTATGCAGTCTGTCGCTTTTATTCTTTGCCATCACAAGTTCGTACAACGCTCAACTTTCTCTTACACTAAATGGTCCAACACTTTTAGAAGCAATTTTTATTGCCTTTTTGCACCGATGACAACTTACTTGAAGGATCTTACTCAATCCATAGGTAGGTATGGTGGACTCTCAAAATAAGATTTGGGTTTAAAGGTTTTTGGATGCACAAGTAGTATCTCCACTTAGTGCGGAATTTTTGGCTAGAAAAGATGGGGGCAAGCACCACATGTTAAAGGATCTATGACAACATAACTTCTATGTGAATATGAACAAACATGAATCATTACATTGTCTTCCTTGTCCAACGTCAACAATTTTGGCATATAATATTTTGATGGGGGCTCACAATCACAAAAGATGTCCAAGATAGTATATTTGCTTGTGAATCTTCTCTTCCCTTATTAATTCTTTCATGAATTGCATTATTGACCAATGCTATGTTTGTAAATCTCCAATAAAATTTTCTACTTATACTCTTCCTTATGTGATGTCATTACTTACCATAAGATTAGCATATGATCTTTTTCATTTATTTCTTTTCTTTTTATTGAACATGAAAGTAAAGAAAACAAAACTCAAACTAAACTTTATTATATATCTCGCACACGATTACAAAGATAGATCACTAAGCAAACACTCGAAAAGAAAGGATCGAACTAAACTTTTATTCATCTAAAGCAAAAGATAACTATGGATCGAACTAAGATAAGTAAAGGCAAAAGATAGTGGAGGTGATACGATACCGGGGCACCTCCCCCAAGCTTGGCACAAGCCAAGGGGAGTGCCCATATCCGATTACTCAATTTTCCTTTGTTGATGAAGAAGGAGGTGGTGGTGATGAAGCAGTGGATTTGTCTTTCTTCCTTAGCTTATGCTTGAGGACGGAATTTTCCTCCTTTAAATCACCGATCTCCTACTCGAGCTCTACTATCCTTTTGCATAATTCTTGCTTGTTTTCCTGCAAGAGACGAAAAGGGATAAACTGGACCTTAGGTTTCTTTGCTTTGCTGGGGAGACTTGATTTCTTGAATTCCACGTGCATATCCCCACGTTGAGGCAATGGAACTTCAGCTTCGTTTGAGCTTGTCTCCTCCTCCCTTTTAGGGTCATAGTCTTCTTCTTCCTCCGAAGTCCAGCTATAGTGTTCCACATCCCCATAGACCTTGGGGTTTGCGATATAATCAGCAACATAGCTCTCACCCTCCGAGTCTTGGGATGACATATTTTCAGATCTGTCAAGAAAACAGTGAGAAAAGAAAACAAAAGATTTCTCCGCGATACGGTGGTCAATTGGTTCGGGGGGTATATAAACATTTTTTATCTTGGGAAACAAGCAAACGGACGAAAAACGGAGTCCGGAAGGTACCCAAGGTGGGCACAACCCACCTGGGCGCGCCTGGCAAGCCAGGCGTGCCCTGGTGTCTTGTGCCCACCAGGTATGCCTTCCTGGTTGTTTTTTATTTTCCTAATTTCTGTTATATTCCCAAACGGACAGAAAGTATTTTTGCGGATTTTTCGGAGTCCGTTTACTTACCGTATCACGTACCTCCTTTTTTCACGATTCTGGAGTGTTCCGGAAGGTTTCCTTTATGTGTTCTTTCGGTGTCATGGTTTGGATAATGTTGCTTTCAACATTAATGGGCGTACCTGAGATATAATGTTTTATTCTTTGCCCATTGACAACCTTCGGGTTAGTACCTTCGGCATTATTTATCTTGATGGCTCCAGATCGATAAACCTCCTCAATAACATAAGGTCCTTCCCATTTGGAGAGGAGTTTTCCTGCAAATAATCTGAAACGAGAGTTGTACAAAAGAACATATTCTCCAACTTTGAATTCACGCTTTTGGATTCTTTTGTCATGCCATCTTTTAACTTTTTCTTTAAATAACTTGGCATTTTCATAGGCTTGGGTTCTCCATTCATCTAGTGAGCTAATATCAAATAACCTCTTTTCACAGGCAAGTTTGAAATCATAGTTGAGTTCTTTAATTGCCCAATATGCTCTATGTTCTAACTCAAGAGGCAAATGACAAGCTTTTCCATAAACCATTTTATACGGAGACATACCCATAGGATTTTTATATGCTATTCTATAAGCCCAAAGTGCATCATCTAACTTCTTAGACCAATTCTTTCGGGACCTATTGACAGTTTTTTGTAATATTAATTTTATTTCTCTATTGCTAAGTTCAACTTGACCACTAGACTGAGGATGATAAGGTGATGCAATTCTATGGTTAACATCATATTTAGCAAGCATTTTACGGAAAGCACCATGAATAAAATGTGAACCACCATCAGTCATTAAATATCTAGGGACTCCAAACCTTGGGAAAATGACTTCCTTAAGCATTTTAATAGAGGTGTTGTGATCAGCACTACTAGTTGGAATAGCTTCTACCTACTTAGTAACATAATCAACAGCAACCAAAATATGTGTATACCCATTAGAGGAAGGAAAAGGTCCCATGTAATCAAATCCCCAAACATCAAATGGTTCAATAGCAAGAGAATAATTCATAGGCATTTCCTGACGCTTACCAATATTACCAATTCTTTGACATTCCTCACAGGATAAAACAAACTTACGGGCATCCTTGAAGAGAGTAGGCCAATAAAAACCAGATTGCAATACCTTGTGAGCAGTTCTATCTCCCGCATGATGTCCTCCATAAGCTTCGGAGTGACACTTCCGTAGGATTTGTCCCTGTTCATGCTCAGCTACACAACGTCTAATAATACTATCTACTCCTTCTTTATAAAGATGTGGGTCATCCCAAAAGTAATGTCTTAAATCATAGAAGAATTTTTTCTTTTGTTGGTATGTGAAGCTAGGTGGTATATATTTAGCAACAATATAATTGGCATAGTCAGCATACCAAGGAGTGTTATGAGAAACATTTATTGCAGCTAATTGTTCATCAGGAAAACTATCATTAATAGGTTGTGGGTCATCAAGAATATTTTCTAACCTAGACAAGTTATCAGCCATGGGGTTCTCAACTCCCTTTCTATCAGTGATATGTAAATCAAATTCTTGTAGCAAAAGAACCCACCTAATGAGTCTAGGTTTAGCATCCTTCTTTTCCATAAGATATTTTATAGCAGCTTGATCGGTGTGAACAGTCACTTTAGAATCAACAATGTAAGATCTAAATTCGTCACAAGCAAACACAACTGCTAAAACTTCTTTTTCAGTAGTAGCATAATTTCGTTGAGCACTGTTCAGAGTTTTACTAGCATAATGAATAACATTTAATTTCTTATCGACTCTTTGTCCTAGAACAGCAACAACAGCATAATCACTAGTATCACACATAATTTCAAAAGGCAAGTTCCAATCAGGTAGTTGAACAATAGGTGCAGAAATCAAGGCTTTCTTAAGTGTTTCAAAGGCTTCTACACAATCATCATCAAAAACAAATGGAACATCCTTTTGTAAAAGATTTGTAAGAGGCCTAGAAATTTTAGAGAAGTCTTTAATAAACCTCCTATAGAAACCAGCATGACCGAGGAAACTACGAATACCTTCGATATCTTTAGGGCATGGCATTTTCTCAGTTGCATCAACTTTAGCTTTATCCACCTCAATACCTCGTTCAGAAATTTTATGTCCCAAGACAATACCTTCATTAACCATAAAGTGGCACTTCTCCCAATTCAAGACGAGATTAGTTTGCTCACATCTCTGCAAAACTCGATCAAGGTTGCTCAAGCAATCATCAAAAGAAGTTCCGTAAACGGAAAAATCATTCATGAAAACCTCAACAATCTTTTCACAAAAGTCAGAGAATATAGCAGTCATACATCTTTGAAAGGTAGCAGGTGCATTGCATAGACCAAAAGGCATACATCTATAAGCATAAGTTCCGAAAGGGCAAGTAAAGTGGTTTTCTCTTGATCAGGTTGTGAGACAGGTATTTGAGAAAAACCAGAATATCCATCAAGAAAGCAAGAATGTGTGTGCTTTGATAGTCTTTCTAACATTTGATCAATAAAAGGCAGATGGTAATGACCTTTTCTAGTAGCTTTATTTAGTTTTCTAAAATCAATTACCATTCTTTAGCCAGTGACAATTCTTTGTGGAATGAGCTCATTCTTATCATTAGGAACAACGGTAATACCTCCCTTTTTAGGGACACAATGAACGGGACTTACCCATCTACTATCAGCTATGGGATAGATTATACCTGCTTCCAGAAGCTTCAGTATTTCTGTTCTTACCACTTCTTTCATTTTAGGATTTAAACGGCTTTGGTGATCAACAACGGGTTTAGCATCAGGCTCCATATTAATTTTATGCTGACAGAGAGTGGGACTAATGCCCTTTAAATCATCAAGAGTATATCCAATGGCAGCTTGGTGCTTCTTCAGAACCTTCAATAATCTTTCTTCTTCATGTTCTGAAAGGTTAGCACTAATAATAACAGGATAAATCTTTTTCTCATCAAGATAAGCATATTTCAAAGTGTCTGGCAATTGTTTTAATTCAAACACAGGATCACCTTTAGGTGGAGGAGGACCTCCTAGAGTTTTAATAGGCAAATTGTGTTTAAGCAAAGGACATTGTTCAAAGAAAATCTTATCTATTTCATTTCTTTCATGCAGATGCATATCATTTTCGTGGTCTAGCAAATATTGTTCTAGTGGATCGGTTGGAGGCACAACAATAGAAGCAAGACCAATTATTTCATCCTTACTGGACAACTCTTTATTATGATGTTTTCTACTGAACTTGGAAAAATTAAACTCATGAGACTCATCACCAAAACTAACACCGACAGTTTGCTTCTCGCAATCTATTTTAGCATTAATGGTGTTCAAGAAAGGTCTACCAAAGATAATGGGACAAAAGTCATCTTGTGGGGAACCAAGAACAAGAAAATCAGTAGGGTATTTTATTTTCCCACACAAGACTTCAACATCTCTAACAATCCCAAGTGGTGTGATGGTGTCCCTATTAGCAAGTTTAATAGTAACATCTATGTCTTCTATTTCAGCGGGTGCTATATCATTCATAATTTCTTGATATAAGGTAAAAGGAATGGCACTCACGCTAGCACCTATGTCACATAAACCATGATAACAGTGATCTCCTATTTTAACTGAGACAACAAGCATGCCAACAACGGGTCTATGTTTATCTTTTTCCTCGGGTTTGGCAATTCTAGCAGCTTCATCACAGAAGTAAATAACATGCCCATCTATATTTTCAACCAAGAGATCTTTAACCATAGCAACACTAGGTTCTACTTTGATTTGTTCAGTAGGTTTGGAAGTTCTAATATAACTTTTGTTGACCACAGTTGAGACTTTAGCATGTTCCTTTATCCTAACAGGGAAAGATGGTTTTTCAATATAAGCAGTAGGCACAACTGGATCAACATTGTAAATAATAGTTTCATCTTTAGCTATTACTGGTTCTTTAATTTCTTCTTTGATAGGTGGGTGATATTTAAACCACTTCTCCTTAGGGAGGTTAACATGAGTACCAAATGATTCACAAAAGGAGGCTACTATCTCAGAGTCAAGTCCATATTTAGTGCTAAACTTTTGAAAAGCATCGGTATTCATAAAAGATTTAACACAATCATACTTGAGCTTAATACCTGACTCTTTACCTTCATCGAGTTCCCAATCTTCAGAGTTGCATTTAATTCTTCTAAAAGATCCCACCGGAAATCAATAGTCTTCTTCATAAAGGAACCAGTACAAGAAGTATCAAGCATGGATCGATCATCATGAGAAAGCAGAGCATAAAAATTCTGAATAATAATTTCTCTTGAGAGCTCATGATTGGGGCATGAATATAACATTGACTTAAGCCTCCCCCAAGCTAGAGCGATACTTTCTCCTTCACGAGGCCAAAAATTATATATATAATTCTGATCACGATGAACTAGATGCATAGGACAATTTTTTTGGTGAAATTCCAATTTCAATCGATTCCAATTCCAAGATCCAATATCATCGCATAGCCTATACCATGCTAATGCGTTTCCCTTCAAAGATAAAGGGAAAACCTTCTTCTTAGCTTCATCTCCGGGTAAACCTGCAAGCTTAAATAATCCACAAATTTCATCCACATATATCAAGTGCATATCAGGATGTTCAGTTCCATCTCCTGCATAAGGATTAGCTAGTAGTTGTTCTATCATACCTGAAGGAATTTCATAACCAATATTTTCAGTAGGTGTAGTAGGTTGAGGGGTAACTAATTGTGGTTCCGGTCGAGGTGAAGATACCCTGAACAAACCCCTCAAAGGATTGTTTTCCATAGTAACAAGTGACAATAAATTTCAGCACGTAGTAATAATTTTTCCTTACCAATTTCCACTTACCAAGAGCGCTTCACTCCCCGGCAATGGCGCCAGAAAAGAGCCTTGATGACCCACAAGTATAGGGGATAAATTGTAGTCCTTTCAATAAGTAAGAGTGTCAAACCCAACGAGGAGCAGAAGGAAATGACAAGCGGTTTTCAGCAAGGTAATGTCTGCAAGCACTGAAATTATAAGTAACATGTAGTTTGGTAGCAAGATAATTTGTAACGAGCAAGTAACGGTAATGGTAAAAAAAGTGCAGCAAGGTAGCCCAATCCTTTTGAGGCAAAGGACAGGGCAAAACGGTCTCTTATGATAAGCAAAGCGTTCTTGAGGGTACACGGGAATTTCATCTAGTCACTTTCATCATGTTGGTTTGATTTGTGTTCGCTACTTTGATAATTTGATATGTGGGTGGACCGGTGCTTAGGTGTTGTTCTTACTTGAAAAAACCTCCTACTTATGATTAACCCCCTCGCAAGCATCCGCAACTACGAGAAAAGTATTAAGAATAAATCTAACCATAGCATTAAACTTTTGGATCCAAATCAGTCCCTTACGGAATAGCGCATAAACTAGGGTTTAAGCTTCTGTCACTCTCGCAACCCATCATCTAATAAATACTCCACAATGCATTCCCTTAGGCCCAAATATGGTGAAGTGTCATGTAGTCGACGTTCACATGACACCACTAAGGGAATCACAACATACATATCATCAAAATATTGAACACATTTCAAGTTCACATGATTACTTGCAACAAGATTTCTCTCGTGACCTCAAGAACAAAAGTAACTACTCACAAATGATAATCATGCTCAAGATCCTAGGGGTATTAAATAGCATAATGGATCTGAACATATAATCTTCCACCAAATAAACCATATAGTAATCAACTACAAGATGTAATCAACACTACTAGTCACCACAAGTACCAATCTATAGTTCCGGTACAAAGATTGAACACAAGAGATGAACTAGGGTTTGAGAGGAGATGGTGCTATCGAAGATGTTGATGGAGATTGCCCTCCCCAAGATGGGAGAGTTGTTGGTGATGATGATGACGATGATTTCCCCCTCCGGGAGGGAAGTTCCCCCGGCGGAATCGCTTCGCCGGAGGGCAAAAGTGCTCCTGCCCAAGTTCCGCCTCGAAACGGCGGCGCTTCGTCCCGAAAGTCCTCTCCTTATTTTTTTTCTAGGTCAAAATGACTTATATACCAGAAGAGGGGCACCGGAGGTGGGCCGAGGAGGGCACAACCCACCAGGGCGCGCCTGGGCTCCCTGGCACGCCCAGGTGGGTTGTGCCCATCTGGTGGGCCCCCTCTGGTAGTTATTTGCTCCAATAATTCTTATTTATTCCATAAAAATTCCTCGTGAAGTTTCAGCTCATTTGGAGTTGTGCAGAATAGGTAGCCTGACGTAGCTTTTTCAGGTCTAGATTTCCAGCTGCCGGAATTCTCCCTCTTTGTGTGAACCTTGCATATTATGAGAGAAAAGGCATTAGAATTACTCCAAAAAGCATTATTATGCATAAAAACATCATAAATAACAGTAGGAAAACATGATGCAAACTGGACGTATCAACTCCCCCAAGCTTAGACCTCGCTTGTCCTCAAGCGAAAACCGAAATAGAAAAACATGTCCAGATGCTTAGAGAGAGAGGTGTGGATAAAAACAAAATACGAACATAGAAGCATCATGTATATTATTATAACAGCAACAAACTTTAATATAAAACTTTATCATAGAACTTTTATCATATAACTTCTCATGAACAAGTAACACATCACAACATCGAAGTATAAAACATAAACTCTATTGAAAACCAAGAAACTCGGTTCTCAGTCAACTTTGCAACTACAATTCATCATCTTTTCAGGAAGGGTCACGTATCGGAGCCCTTTTTGGCAAGTCCACATACTCAACCATCATATAGTCTTCTATGATTGCTAACACTCACCGCATACACATGAGCAAAACGTTTCAACCGGACACATAGAAAGATAGGGGCTTATAGTTTCGCCTCCCAACATACTCACCTCGAGGGTGATGTCAACAATAATAACTCATGCTACTCATATCCAACTGGATATATGTGCCTAGATCTTTCCTTACCACATGATGCTTGCCAAAAGAGAAAATAAAAAGGAATAGAGAGGAAAACTTTGACTCTTGCATAAAAGTAAATACATAAAAGTAAAAGATAGGCCCTTCGCAGAGGGAAGCAGAGGTTGCCATGCGCTTTTTGTTTGTATGCTCAATCCCTTAATGCAAAAGAACATCACGTTATATTGCCCCTTATGATAGCAACCTTTATTATGCAGTCTGTCGCTTTTATTCTTTGCCATGACAAGTTCGTACAACGCTTAATTTTCTCTTACACTAAATGATCCAACACTTTTAGAAGCAATTTTTATTGCCTTTTTGCACCGATGACAACTTACTTGAAGGATCTTACTCAATCCATAGGTAGGTATGGTGGACTCTCAAAATAAGATTTGGGTTTAAAGGTTTTTGGATGCATAAGTAGTATCTCTACTTATTGCGAATTTTTGGCTAGCAAATATGGGGGCAAGCACCACATGTTAAAGGATCTATGACAATATAACTTCTATGTGAATATGAACAAACATGAATCATTACGTTGTCTTCCTTGTCCAACATCAACAATTTTGGCATATAATATTTTGATGGGGGCTCACAATCATTAGTGTTTGTGCCAAGTAAGACCTTTAGGATGGCTTACGGTGATAGTTGATTTGATCTTGCTAAAAAACAGAAACTTTTATGTCCAGTCACAGAATTTTACTAATTGACTGGATTGTTGAAAAACCCTGAATGTTTTACACGAGATTTATATACAAATTGCCTCCGTTTTCCTAAGTTTTCATGATTTTTCGAGTTACGTTAGTATTAGAACAATTCGGATCTTCGCAGACTGTTCTATTTTTGACATATTCTGTTTTCTTTGTGTTGTTTGCTTATTTTGATGAATCTATGGGTAGTATTGGGGGGTATGAACCATGGAAAAGTTAGAATACAGTAGATATTACACCAATATAAATAAAGAATGAGTTCACAACAGTACCAAAAGTAGTGATTTATTTTCTTATACTAACGGAGCTTATGAGATTTTCTGTTGAATTTTGTGTTGTGAAGTTTTCAAGTTTTGGGTAAGGATTTGATGGACTATGGAATAAAGAGTGGCAAGAGCCAAAGCTTGGGGATGCCCAAGGCACCCAAGGTAATATTCAAGGACAACCAAGAGCCTAAGCTTGGGGATGCCCCGGAAGGCATCCCCTCTTTCGTCTTCGTCTATCAGTAACTTTACTTGAGGCTATATTTTTATTCACCACATGATATGTGTTTTGCTTGGAGCGTCTTGTATTATATGAGTCTTTACTTTTTATTTTGCCACAATCATCCTTGTTGTACACACCTTTTGAGAGGGACACGCATGAATCGTGATTTATTAGAATACTCTATGTGCTTCACTTATATCTTTTGAGCTAGGCAATTTTGCTCTAGTGCTTCACTTATATCTTTTTAGAGCACGGCGGTGGCTTTATTTTATAGAAATTATTGAACTCTCATGCTTCACTTATATTATTTTGAGAGTCTCTAAACAGCATGGTAATTTGCTTTGGTTATGAATTTAGTCCTAATATGATAGACATCCAAGAGGAATATAATAAAAACTTTCTTATAAAGTGCATTGAATACTATGTGAAGTTTGATTCCTTATGATTGTTTTGAGATATAAAGATGGTGATATTAGAGTCATGCTAGTGAGTAATTGTGGATTGTAGAAATACTTGTGTTAAAGTTCATGATTCCCGTAGCATACACGTATGGTGAACCGTTATGTGATGAAGTCGGAGCATGATTTATTTATTGATTGTCTTCCTTATGAGTGGCGGTAGGGGACGAGCGATGGCCTTTTCCTACCAATCTACCCCCCTAGGAGCATGCGCGTAGTACTTTGTTTCGATGACTAATAGATTTTTGCAATAAGTATGTGAGTTCTTTATGACTAATGTTGAGTCCATTTATTATACGCATTCTCATCCTTCCACCATTGCTAGCCTCTCTAGTGCCACGCAACTTTCGCCGGTACCATACACCCACCATATACCTTCCTCAAAACAGCCACCATACAGCCACCATACCTACCTATTATGGCATTTCCATAGCCATTCCGAGATATATTGCCATGCAACTTTCCACCGTTCCGTTTTTTATGACACGCTTCATCATTGTCATATTGCTTTGCATGATCATGTAGTTGACATCGTATTTGTGGCAAAGCCACCATTCATAATTCTTTCATACATGTCACTCTTGATTCATTGCACATCCCGGTACACCGCCGGAGGCATTCATATAGAGTCATATTTTGTTCTAAGTATCGAGTTGTAATTCTTGAGTTGTAAGTAAATAAAAGTGTGATGATCTTCATTATTAGAGCATTGTCCCATGTGAGGAAAGGATGATGGAGACTATGATTACCCCACAAGTCGGGATGAGACTCCGGACGAAAAATAATAAGAAAAAAAGAGGCCAAAGAAGCCAAAAAAATGAGAGAAAAAGAGAGAAGGGGCAATGCTACTATCCTTTTTCCACACTTGTGCTTCAAAGTAGCACCATGATCTTCATGACAGAGAGTCTCCTATTTTGTCACTTTCATATACTAGTGGGAAATTTTCATTATAGAACTTGGCTTGTATATTCCAATGATGGGCTTACTCAAATTGCCCTAGGTCTTCGTGAGCAAGCGAGTTGGATGCACACCCACTTAGTTTTATTTTGAGCTTTCATACACTTATAGCTCTAGTGCATCCGTTGCATGGCAATCCCTACTCACTCACATTGATATCTATTGATGGGCATCTCCATAGCCCGTTAATACACCTAGTTGATATGAGACTATCTCCTTCTTTTTTGTCTTCTCCACAACCACCATATTCTATTCCACCTATAGTGCTATGTCCATGGCTCACGCTAATGTATTGCGTGAAAGTTGAAAAACTTTGAGAACACTAAAAGTATGAAACAATTGCTTGGCTTGTCATCGGGGTTGTGCATGATTTGAATATTTTTTGTGATGAAGATGGAGCATAGCCAGACTATATGATTTTGTAGGGATAAGCTTTCTTTGGCCATGTTATTTTGAGAAGACATAATTGCCTTGTTAGTATGCTTGAAGTATTATTGTTTTTATGTTAATATTAAGCTTTTGTTTTGAATCTTATGGATCTGAACATTCATGCCACAATAAAGAAAATTACATGGATAAATATGTTAGGTAGCATTCCACATCAAAAATTCTGTTTTTATCATTTACCTACTCGAGGACGAGCAGGAATTAAGCTTGGGGATGCTTGATACGTCTCCAACGTATCTATAATTTTTTATTGTTCCATGATATTATATTATCTGTTTTGGATGTTTTATATGCATTAATATGCTATTTTATATTATTTTTGGGACTAACCTATTAACCTAGAGCCCAGTGCCAGTTTCTGTTTTTTCCTTGTTTTTTAGCTTCGTGGAAAAGGAATACCAAACGGAGTCCAAACGGAATAAAACCTTCGCGATGATTTTTCTTGGACCAGAAGACACCCAGGAGAATTGGAGATGAAGTCAGAGGAGCCACGAGGCGGCCACAAGGGTGGAGGGCGCGTCCAGGGGGGTAGGGCGCGCCCCCTGTGTTTGTCGAGATCCGATGAATTTTGGATTTATGATCAGCTTATCTATGAATATTATTTGAATCTTCTCTGAATTCTTATATGCATGATTTGATATCTTTGTAATTCTCTTTGAATTATCGGTTTGGTTTGGCCAACTAGATTGCTTTTTCTTGCAATGGGAGAAGTGCTTAGCTTTGGGTTCAATCTTGCAGTGTCCTTTCCCAGTGACAGTAGGGGCAGCAAGGCACGTATTGTATTGTTGCCATCGAGGATAAAAAGATGGGGTTTACATCATATTGCTTGAGTTTATTCCTCTACATCATGTCATCTTACTTAATGCGTTACTCTATTCTTCATGAACTTAATACTATAGATGCAGGCAGGAGACGGTCAATGTGTGGAGTAATAGTAGTAGATGCAGAATCATTTCGGTCTACTTGACACGGACGTGATGCCTATATTTCATAATCATTGCCTTAGATATCGTCATAACTTTGCACTTTTCTATCAATTGCTCGACAGTAATTTGTTCACCCACCGTATTATTTGCTATCTTGAGAGAAGCCTCTAGTGAAACCTACGGCCCCCGGGTCTATTTTCCATCATATAAGTTTCTGATCTACTATTTTCCATCATATTAGTTTCTGATCTACTATTTTGCAATCTTTTATTTTCAAATCTATAAACCAAAAAACCCAAAAATATTTACTTTATCTTTTGTTTAGTTTTATCTATCTCTATCAGATCTCACTTTTGCAAGTAACCGTGAAGGGATTGACAGCCCCTTTATCGCATTGGGTGCAAGTTGTTTGATTGTTTGTGCAAGTGCAAGGTGATTTGTGCGTTGTCTCCTACTGGATTGATACCTTGGTTCTCTAACTGAGGGAAATACTTATCTCTACTTTGTTGCATCACCCTTTCCTCTTCAAGGGAAAAACCAACGCAAGCTCAAGAAGTAGCAAACACTCCTAGGAATGAGATTGAAAAATTCATTCTTGCAAAAAGGGTTTCTCAAAACTTCAACAATGTCGGGGTGAATACTAATCATCTTAAGATCTTCTTTGTTATTATTAGAAGTTGCACCCTTGGTCTTAGTGATTTGAGTAATCTTGCTAATTTTAACGGGAGTTTTTTCAATAGTTTTAGTAGAAGCAAAAGCCAAGCTTAAATTACTAACAATTTCTTCCAACTTATCAATTCGAGAAGGACTTTCTTCAATTCTTTCGTGAATTATGGTTCCCTTTTCTTTTAGCAACTTAAAAACCTCTCCCGCTTTTGACGCAATTTTTCTAGCAAGATTATGCATCTTTTTATCCAAGTTTTCAATATGTTCTTC
Organism: Thinopyrum elongatum; assembly: GCA_011799875.1. Classification (NCBI taxonomy): domain Eukaryota; kingdom Viridiplantae; phylum Streptophyta; class Magnoliopsida; order Poales; family Poaceae; genus Thinopyrum; species Thinopyrum elongatum. Next base: position 188,522,370 of record CM022302.1, read on the forward strand.
GGTAAGCATTTTCTTTTCAATAGCATCTAGCCTTTCCATAACATGCTCGAGAGTTAAAGTTGTTTCATTAATCATAAGAGGTGGTGAACCCACTAGATTTCCCATAGCATTAAAAGCATCTAGAGAAGGACACATCAAGAAATTCCCATCGGTAATCATATCAAGGACGAATCTATACCAAGTAGTGATGCCCACATAAAAACTGGGAAGAAGAACAACGGTAGATTCCTTACGAATAGATCTATTATGAGCATTGCAAATCCTATACCAGGCATCTTTTAAATTCTCCCCTCCCCTTTGTTTGAAGTTAAGAACCTCGTTCTAGGGTGCACGCAATAGAGGAAGAACTATCCATAACAACAAAAAGTGACAAACAAAATTGCACACAAAAACAGTTCTGACGAGAAAAAGGTGAACGAAAAAGAGGCGAGTAAAATGGCAAATTTTGTGAAGTGGGGGAGATAAAAATGAGAGGAAAATGGCAAATAATGTAAATTGCAAGGAGATGAGATTTGTGATTAGGAACCTGATAGATGTTGATGATGTCTCCCCGGCAACGGCGCCAAAAATTCCTTTTGATGTTGCTTGAACTACGTCGGTATTTCCCTAAAGAGGAAGGGATGATGCAGCATAGCTACGGTAGGTATTTCCCTCAGTTATGAAACCAAGGTGTCAATCCAGTAGGAGAACCAAGCAACACTATGTAAACGGTACCTGCACACAAAGAACAAATACTTGCAACCCGACGCGTAAGAGGGGTTCTCAATCCCTCCACGGTAAAAAGATAGGTAATTTTGTGGTAGATTGGATAAATAGATCTCATAATAAAACAAAATAAAATAAATAAAGAAAAAGTGCAGCAAGGTATTTTTGGGTTTTTGGAAATATAGGTCTGAAAATAAAAGTGGCAAATAATAGATCGGAAAGAAAATATGAAGAAGAATAGACCCGGGGGCTGTAGATTTCACTAGTGGCTTCTCTCGAGAAAAATAGCATACGGCGGGTAAACAAATTACTGTTGGGAAATTGATAGAACTTCAAATAATTATGACGATATCCAGGCAATGATCATTATATAGGCATCACGTCCAAGATTAGTAGACCGACTCCTGCCTGCATCTACTACTATTACTCCACACATCGACCGCTATCCAGCATGCATCTAGTGTATTAAGTTCATGGAGAAACGGAGTAATGCAATAAGAACGATGACATGATGTAGACAAGATCTATTCATGTAGGAATAGACCCCATCTTGTTATCCTTAATGGCAATGATCAATACGTGTCTTGCTGCCCCTTCTATCACTGGGAAAGAATATCGCACGACCGAACCCATCACAAAGCACCTCTTCCCATGGCAAGACAAATCAATCTAGTCGGCCTAACTAAACCAAAGATTCGAAGAAGAAATACGAGGCTATAAGTAATCATGCATATAAGAGATCAAAAGAAGACTGAAATAACTTTCATGGATAAAATAGATCTGATCATAAACTCAAAGTTCATCGGATCCCAACAAACACACCGCAAAAAGAGTCACATCAAATAAATCTCCAAGAGACCATTATATTGAGAATCAAAAGAGAGATAGGAAGCAATCTATCTACTGACTACGGACCCGTAGGTCTACAATGAACTACTCACGCATCATCGGAGAGGCACCAATGAGGATGATGAACCCCTCCGTGATGGTGTCTAGATTGGATCTGGTGGTTCTGGAACTTGCGGTGCCTGGAATTGTGTTTCGTCGACTCCCCTAGGGTTTTTGGATTTTGGGGGTATTTATAGAGCAAAGAGGCGGCGCGGGAGGCGGCCGAGGTGGGCACAACCAACCAGGGCGCGCCTGGGCCCCCAGGCGCGCCCAGGTGGGTTGTGCTCCCCTCGGAGCCCCCCTCTGGTACTTCTTTCGCCCAACAGGTGTCTTCTGGTCCAGAAAAAATCTCCAAAAAGTTTCGTTGTGTTTGGACTCCGTTTGGTATTGATTTTCTGCGAAGTAAAAAACAAGCAAAAAACAGCAGCTGGCACTGCACACTATATCAATAGGTTAGTCCCAAAAAATGATATAAAGTTGCTATAAAATGATTGTAAAACATCCAAGAATGATAATATAACAACATGGAACAAGCAAAAATTATAGATACATTGGAGACGTATCAAGCACCGGTGACGGTGACTCTTCGGGTGGGTCATCGATCATGCCGCCTAGCAGCTCTGGATCTTTGCATGGTGGATGGCAAACTGCTCATCACACTTCCTCTACAATATGTCCATTATGCGCGCAACGAACGACACGATGGTATCGCTACCGATGGGCCATGGTGCCTGCACCGACCGACGAAGCTCTTGCTCTCCGACCAGCTCCAGCTCATTCTCCTTGCCAAAGATGTAATCCATGAAGGGGTCAATGTTGAAGCTTTGGTTGCCTGGCATGCTTGTAATAACTAATGATTGATGAGTGTGGACTAGATCCGCGCACAGTGTCGCTACTGTGCGTTGCCGCCTGGGTCATATGGAGCTAGCCACTAGTTGGTGGTGGGAAACCAATGAGGGAAGAGGCGGGAAGCATTGGCGTGGATTGCAGGACATGTGTATAACGCCATTAATTTCTGTACTGGGCATCTGTGTTGGTAGGTACGAGCTGGTATATGCATCCGCCGGCTTGTGGATGGCTATTCCCTACTATGTTCAACTATTATATGCAATAATTATGCATGTTCTTGCTCGCCGTTGAGGCGGCCGCGGCGCGCTCTGCTCACGTCCCTCCGCGCGCTCTACTTCCTGTTTAGGCGTCGAGGCACGCTCGGGTCGCGTCCCTCCGTGCGCTCTGCTCGCCATTTAGGCACCGAGGCACGCTTGGCTCGCGTCCCTCCACCCGCTCTGCTCTCGCGTCCCTCCGCGCGTGCTCTGCCAGTGGTTGGGGCCGATGCACGATCACATTGGGGGGCCCATATGCACGCGGTTGCACCACGCGCGTCGCCATGATGCAGTTACGTGCGGCACGATGGTCCCAGGAAGGCCACCACTCCACCCCTCCAGTTGTAGCCAAGCTTGGTGGGTTGAACATCGATGGTCGATTAGCTGCTTGGCAGTGACATGGAGCTAGACAGCTTCACTTCCCGGGGCTCCTGAGGCGGAGCTAGAGAGCGGCAAGGTGGAGCTTGAGAAGAAGCTTCAGTTATTTGATCTCAGCCGGACACGGGGAACGGGCGCCGGAGATCATAGATTGTGTTAATTAATTGTACCTTCAGAGCCGGATGAGCATCGCTTTTAGTTGAAGAATGCTTGAAATGTAATGAAATCAGTGCTCATCCGGCTCTGGAGGTATAATTAATTAACCTAAACTATGATCTCCGGCGCCCGTTCCCGTCGCGTAACTCCATCCTGTCGTCGGCCGATGGGGGTATGCCGGTATGTGTGGGTAACTAGCTAGCAAGTGGACCAGTAGCAAGTCGCCGCTGCCGGCCATTGCTGTGGTTATTTATAGCCAGCAGCTGGCTAGGGTATTGGGGATTTTACAATTCACCTAGTGGCTGGTCCTTGCGCGGGAAGCCTTCGCTGGAGCACGGGAAGACTAAGTGGAGCACACAACCGTATGCGGTGTCATGTGTTATCAGATACGTGTTAACATAAGGAAAGTATGTGTAACTTACTAATCATCGCACATGAGTACTCGCACCATGCATCGTGTGTGATACTCCTAGCCATCGCAAGCAACTCGTTTGCATTTTCAAAGTTTTTCTACACACATAATTGCACACGAAATAACTGTAGTAACCGTTTGTGTTGTTTTTTCTCATCGCAAACAGTTCATCCAAGTGGCCTGTTTGCCACGTATCACACACTTCTTGTTTACATGAATCGTTTGTGTTCTTTTGGCTCATCGCAAATAGTTCATCTATGTGAACTGTATGTTGTCTATTGCACACACCTTGATCTGGCTGAACGTTTCTCTTGTTTTGGCTCATCGCATACAATTCATCCGAGTGAACTGTATGTCGTCTATCGTACACACCTTGATCTGGCTGACTGTTTCTGTTGCATTCCCTAATCGCAAACAGTTCATCCAAGTGAACTGTATGCCATATATAGCACACACCTTGATATGGCTAGTTGTTTATGTTGTTCTGGCTCATAGCAAACAGTTCATATGGATCAACCGTATGCCACATATCGCACACGCAACTCTAGTCTAAATCGTGTTTGATGACTCCACCATCGCAAACAGTTCGTATCATTTTTGACGGGTTTCTTACACCAACATTTGCAATTTATGCATCGCACACAGTTTCGTCGAAGTGTCTCTGATTGTAGTGTCGTGTTAGCACAATCCTGTAGTAGTGTTTTGTGGTGGTATCCTGAGGACGACATTTATTAAGTCTTCACTAGTAGGCTTCTAAAATAAATAAATTTGGTTGTCCTTCTAGAATAAGCTGGGTAGAGGGCAGCTTATTCTAAAAGCCCAAAAAAGCCAGCAAAAGAACTGGCGCTAAGATCATTTGTAAGGAAAACACATCATCCCACTCCCTCCCCCTCTTGAATTAATAGTTTCTCGAATTGGGGCATGTTCTAATAATCATGTTTCTATGCAAATAAAATAGTAAAATATAGTATTATTGTATTTCTACAACATTAGAGTTGGCTTAACACGCAGCGTTAAACCTGTACTTCAAACTACTATTTTCCTTTGAGGGGAATAAACAAACGAGAAAGCCCATGGCAACCACTGAACTTTTTTCCTGCTAGAAACCAACTCCTTTTATATTATATATTTTACTTAGGACATTATATTTTATCCATGCATACAACATATATTTCTGTACAAACCAGCTCCTTTTATGCCTACTTTTTGTGTACCGCAAGCCTGATAGAGCCCAGAAGAACTAATCAAAAGCTTTGCATGTCGTGTAACCATTTGTTCTGTACATAATGCATGCGCACACATTTGTGTTTTCAAGAGTGCACCGATAGCGTACCATATTTTAATAGAAGGGGGCAAAATATGTACATCTAATATTGATCACATGGTCAAACGAGAGGGAGGTTGCAACTCTGTGCAAGCTGGATCGGATCTTCTGCTTAGTTTCCTGGGAGGCTCTCTTCCCGGTCTACACCCTACATGTCGCTTCCATGATGGTTTCTGATCATTGTCCAATGTTGCTTGTTGGGGAGAAGAAAACCAGGGTTAATCACATCTTCCGTTTTGAATCTTTTTAGCTGAAGTTGCCTATTTTGGAACAGGTGGTCTCTTCAACATGGGAGAGGCCAGTCAAGGGCAATGACACGATGCAAAAGTTGCTTATCAAGCTCTCCTGTACCGCTAAGGCCATCAGGCGATGGAGTAATGATAGGGTGGATAACACCAGGGTTCAGATGGCTATTGCAACATAGATCATCTTCCGTCTGGACGTGGCACGGGAGGAAAGACAGCTTACGAGCGAGGAGATTATTTTCAGAAGGAGCTCAAGGCAAGGCTGTTGGGACTCGCAACTATCGAGCATGCACGGATGAGGCAACATTCACAGCAGGTTTGGATTCACGAAGGCGACGACAACACGAGGTTTTTCCACATCAAGTCCAGATCCAGGCGGCGGTGAAATTTCGTTCACATCCTTCGCAGCGATCAGCAAGTCCTCACCACTAAAAAGGACAAGCACCAGGAAGTCTTCAGGCATTTCAGCTTCTTGTTGGGCGAGCAGACGCAGGGTGACACATCTTGGATTGGGAGGGGTTGGGAATAACCGAGCATGATCTTACTGATTTGGAAGTACCTTTCTCTATGGAGGAGATCAAGGTAGCAGTTTTCTCAATCCATGGCAAGAAGGCGCCAAGCCCAGATGGTTTCACAGGAGAATTCTTCAAGCAGTTTTGGGAGACTATCAGTGCAGATGTCATTGTAGCGATGCAGCAGGTATATGAGCTGAGAGGGCACCACCTTGGGTTATTAAACACGACCAACATTGCCTTACTCCCCAACAAAGTCTATGTCGTGCAGGTTTTTGAGTTCAGGGCGATCAGCCTGATACACAGCTTTGCCAAAATCCTCACGAAGATTTTAGCCAATAGGCTTGTGACTCACTTGGACTTGTTGGTCTCCCGCAACCAGAGCACTTTTATGAAACGCAGATGTATCCAGGACGACATCGTGTACACTCAAGACCTCACCGAGATTTTGCATCACTCCATGATGACCCACAAGTATAGGGGATCGATCGTAGTCCTTTCGATAAGTAAGAGTGTCGAACCCAACGAGGAGCAGAAGGAAATGGCAAGCGATTTTCAGCAAGGTAATTTCTGCAAGCACTAAATTGTCGGTAACAGGTAGTTTGATAACAAGATAATTTATAACGAGCAAGTAACGGTAATGGTAGCAAAAGTGCAGCAAGGTAGACCAATCCTTTTTGTAGCAAAGGATAGGCAACAACAAACTCTTATAGTAAGTAAGGCGTTCTTGAGGGTACACGGGAATTTCATCTAGTAATTTTCATCATGTTGGTTTGATTCGCGTTTGCTACTTCGATAATTTGATATGTGGGTGGACCAGTGCTTGGGTGCTGTTCTTACTTGAACAAGCCTCCCACTGATGATTAACCTTCCCCTCGCAAGCTGTCGGTGTACTAAGTATTGGGCCACTAGTACCCCGTACTTGTGCACGGGCAGTTGTAGCCATACTCGCGGCAAGGCTTATCGGGGAACAGTTCGAGGTTGACTCAAGCCACCAAAGAAATCATCAAGTCAGAGATCTGAGGATCAGCAGATAAGAAGAGCTGGAATCCGAAGGCCAGCTTCCCCGGCAAGATCTTGCCGGGGTGGCCTGCGGAGCCCGGCAAGGATCGGCGCCCGGCAAGGCTTGGCGCCCGGCAAGGTTTTGTTGCTGTGCCACCGCTCTAGCACAGCGACAAACCCGACATTCTGGGTCCTTCTTTGGATGCGTGGCGATGCGCCAGTGGAGGAGAGCTTAAGCGGTGCTGATGGGATGGCCCCTTTTTCCATCCCCAAGAAAGTAAGGACACCTAAACGGACACCTTACGGTGCATTAAATGCGTTCGTCCTAGTCCGTCAGGGGTTAGGTATGATGACCCTGTAGCTACTTTACACCTCAATGTATGTACATTTTGCCACTGTGGTGACCCCTTTGAGCGTATAAAAGGAGGCCCAAGGCAACTGCTACAGAGGAGGAGGATCTTCTGGCCCATTCTGCATGCGTAGCTGCTCTTGAACGTACTGTTCACTGTGAGCGCTCCTGGAGCCTGGGCTCAAGAACACTAATAATAACACAAGGCAGGAGTAGGGTTTTACGCTGATCAACGGCCCGAACCTGGGTAAAATCGCCCCGCGTCGATCGTTGGTTCTGCTCTTTGCACATACCTCTCCCCCTGCCGAATCGTAAAGGGGTCTCTTGGGATCCCATAGGTGTCGCACGCCGACATCTTTGGCGCGCCAGGTAGGGGGATTGTAGGTTGTGTGAACCTGATCTAGTGATCGGCGCTTTACTTTCTTCATCATCTTCATCATCATGCCACCCAAGAAGAAGAGCGCTGCGACGGCGCAACCGTCCACGTCCGTTTTGCCTGCGCCTTCGCATACGGGCGACGACGTGGATACAGAAGGAAGAGGACTAGAGCCTCCACGGCGTTCCGATGATCCAAGCCAAGCGAGCGGCGTCGTTCACAGTGGCAGCGGCAACCCACACGCCGCTGGATCCAGAGACAGAGCTGTGTTGCCTACGGGTGGCACAATGAATTCCAGAGATCGGAGGATGCCTGCTGGAGCTCCCGCGCGGGCGCAAGCGTCACGGCCTACCCAGGTCGTGCACGACGAGCGACGTCATGGCGCTGGTGGTTCAGGGCGTCCCCATGAAAAGATTTCCGCGCATCGATCCCAAGATGCGTGGGCCCAGCATGCACACCGAGCTACCGGCGGAGGTGGCGCGCGGTCGCGTGACCGTGACGGTGCTCCTTCTAACATGGCTAGGAGTCAGAGCACCTCACGTACCTCGCACCTGTCGCCGCCGCCTATGCCAGCGGAAGCCTTGGCACGTGCGCAGCTGCTCCTTGATTTCCCTCCTGCCCCGGAGAAGATGGAGGAGTGGCGAGCTACTATCCAAAGCCTTATCGGCTTCGCCAACAAAGATGGGCCGCAAGAGGCAGGGCCCTCACAACGAAGGCCCATCGATCCGGCGCGAGCCGATGTGGAGAATACCGGAGGTGGTGCAACCACGGTGCACTCCCCTCCGCGGCACCAGCGGCGGCCGACAACCCAGCAGGTCGACCGCCATGAAGAAGTTTCCACGGCGTCGTCCGATCCACGGATGCGCCGCGATCAGCGTCAAGTTCTCCAGGAACGAGGCAAGGAGGACGCTCGAACTACCATCGAGCGACGATGGGAAGCGCGCTATCAGTCTGATAAGCGCGCAGGGCCGGCTGTCGACGAGCCTGCGCCAGGGGACGTAGGAGACTTGCCTTATGAGGTGGGGACTCCAGCGTTTACCCGTGAGCTGCGGCAAGTCCAGTGGCCCAATTCCCGAACCTTCAAGCCGGAGGTCCCAGAGAAATATGACGGTAAGACCCATCCCTCGGAGTTCCTGAGCATCTACACCATCGCGGTGCAGGCTGCCGGGGGCCGAGATGACAAGATACTTGCCAACTACTTCTCGTTGGTGCTCAAGCCCAACGTCAGGTCGTGGTTGATGCATCTGCCGGAGAATTCTATTTCTTCTTGGTCAGATCTGTGCCATCAGTTTGTTGGCGCCTTTGTTGGAGGCCACCAAGCTCCTGGCCAAGAGAGTGATTTGCATATCATCCCTCAGAAGGAGGGCGAATCCCTGCGCAAGTTTATGCAGAGGTTTAGCCGGGTGCAGTACAATATTCCTGATGTTCACCCTGCTGCTGTCATTAGCGCGTTTCATCAGAACGTGCGTAACCGCAGAATGCGGGAAGAGCTGGCAATGAACAAAGTCAGGAGTATTGCGAAGCTTTACGCTCTGGCCGATAAATGCGCTCGAGCTGAAGAGGGGAGGAAACTCCCTGGCGAGGCTGTTGGCGCGGCGGGCGAATCCGAAGATGAAGATGCCGCGACCCCGTCAAGGAAAGGCCGGCGGCGGAACAGGAAACGCGGAGGCAAGGCCGTGCTTGCTGTCGAGGAATCCGACAACCCCGACGCCGCCAAGAAGGCCAAGGTTGGCGACCCCGGCAAGGATCTTGCCGGGTGCCCTTCCTGTCAGGCCTTGGCGGCTGCCGACAAGTCGGAAAGCTCCGGCAAGCAGTATTGCAAGATCCATCGCACCAAGGGCCACGATCTCCAAAACTGCCGGCAAGTTGAATAGCTTGCCGAGAAACAGAGGGCCGAGTATGAAAGGCGAGATAAGGAGAAGGCCCAAGATGGTGCTGACGGATCCGGCAAGAAGCGCGGTGGCCGAGGGGGGCACCGCGGCAAGGCCAAGCAACAGAGGGATAGGCCCGCTCGGGGCTGAGACAAAGAAGAGGATGATGATGAAGAAGACGATGAGTCCAGTGAGCAAGAATTCCAGAAAGCTACAGAGGCCATGTGTATCGATGGGGGTGCCTCGCTGCATTCTTCCCACCGTCAACTCAAACAGTGGGTACGGGAAGTCAATGCAGCGGAGCCATCGCCAGATGCATGTAGGCCCCTGAAGTGATCCAACACGCCTATCATTTTCGACGCCGAGGATCACCCTGATCGCACAACTGCGGTCGGATGCTTGCCATTGTTGGTCTCACCAACAATTCGCAACCTCAAGGTGACGAAAATGCTAGTTGACGGTGGGGCCGGGCTAAACCTAATCTCACCGGATGTGCTCAAGAAGCTCCAAATTCCTGATGAGGACCTCGAAGAAACGGGTACGTTTCAAGGGGTCAATCGGGGAAGAACCCAGCCCAAGGGCAAGATTACGCTGCCGGTGACATTTGGTAGCGAGCTCAACTACAGGACCGAGAAGGTAGTGTTTGATGTCGCCAAGATCCCCATATCATACAATGGGATCCTTGGTCGGCCAGCGCTGGCTAAGTTTATGGCGGCATCACACTACGCATACAATGTTTTGAAGATGCCTGGGCCATTGAGCGTCATCACTATCCATTCCGATAAGAAGGATGCGCTCATCTGTGCCGACCAACTTTACCGGGAAGCAGTTGCAGCACCTGCCATCAAGGCATCTGCTCCTGCCGCTGGAACTCTCGGGGGGAAGAAGAAGACCGGCAAGAATCTTGGCGCGAACTCCGGCAAGTGCACCTCCTCGGAGTGCTGCGCTTCCGTCGAGGATGCACCAGAGAGTTCCACCGGCAAGAACAAGAAATCCAAGGCTGCTCCACCGGAGAACAAGAAGGTGCCCGTCAAGGAGGGCGGAACGGGGGGAACTTTCACCATAAGTTCCACCCTGGATGACAAATAGGAAAGCGCGCTCATTGCCTTCCTGCGGGCGAATGTCGACGTGTTTGCATGGCAACCGTCTGACATCCCCGGTGTTCCCAGGGAGGTAATTGAGCACCACCTTGCTGTCTGTCCTCATGCGTGGCCCGTCAAGCAGAGGGTCAGGAAGCAAGCCTTGGAGTGGCAAGAATTCATTGCCGAGGAAATCAGAAAGCTGGAGGCGGCAGGATTGGTCAAAGGAGTGCTTCATCCAACCTGGTTGGCCAATCCAGTTGTGGTGCGCAAGGCAAATGGGAAATGGAGGCTTTGTATCGATTATATGGATATCAATAAAGCCTGTCCAAAAGATCCCTTTCCCTTGCCGTGCATCGACCAGATTGTGGACTCCACCGCTGGTTGTGATCTCCTGTCCTTCCTTGATGCCTATTCAGGGTATCATCAGATTTTCATGGCGAAAGAAGACGAAGAGAAGACCGCATTTATCACCCCATGTGGTACCTATTGTTTTATACGAATGCCTTTCAGGTTGAAAAGTGCTGGTTCTACATTTGCGAGAGCAGTCCAAATTGGTTTTGAGCCTCAACTCCATAGAAATATGGAGGCGTACATGGATGATATAGTGGTCAAAACCAAGGACAAAGCAATGCTCATACAAGATTTAGAAGAAACATTTGCAAATCTGCGAAAGATCAACTTAAAGCTCAATCCTGAGAAGTGCGTGTTCGGTGTTCCTTCCGGCAAGCTCCTCGGATTCTTTGTATCTTGCCGGGGAATCGAAGCAAACCCCGACAAGATCAAAGCTATTGAGCAAATTGAAGCGCCGAGACGCGTCAAGGATGTGCGTCGTCTTGCCGGCTGTGTTGCTGCTCTAAGCAGGTTTATTTCCAAATCTGCTGAGCACGCCCTGCCCTTTTTCAAAAATTTGAAGAAGGCAGGTCCAATGAAATGGACTCCAGAGGCGGAGGCTGCGCTGCAAGATTTGAAGAAATACCTTTCCTCTCCGCCGACGCTAGTCGCACCTAAACCACAAGAGCCGTTGCTGCTGTATCTGGCAGCGAAAAATCAAGTGGTTAGTGCTGCGCTAGTGGCGCAGAGAGAGGCTGATGAGGAAGCGACACCAGCGGCAGGACCATCAGATGACGCGGCAGGATCTTCCCCAGCAAGGATTGATCCCGGCAAGACAAGATCTGTGCAGTCAGAAGGACCATTGCAGAAGAAAAAGGTGGTGCAGCGCCCAGTTTATTTTGTTAGCTCTCTTTTACAAGGAGCTAGGTCAAGATATTCTGGCGTGTAGAAGTTGCTTTTCGGCCTTCTTATGGCCTCGAGGAAGCTGCGCCATTATTTTCAAGCACATGAAATTACTGTCGTCACTCGCTTTTCGTTGCAACGGATTTTGCAAAATCCAGAAGCAACCGGCAGGATCGTGGAGTGGGCGTTGAAGTTGTCGAGCTTTGGCCTCAAGTTTGAAAGCACTTCAACAATTCAGAGCAGGGCCTTGGCGGAGTTCGTTGCGGAATGGACCCCAACGCCGGACGAAGAGGTTCAAGAAACAACTCTCCCCGGCAAGGAAATTGACCAGCAATGGGTTATGTACTTTGATGGGGCTTTCTCGCTGCAAGGCGCCGGTGCTGGCGTGCTGCTTGTCGCACCCACCGGAGAGCACCTCAAGTACGTAGTCCAAATGCATTTTCCCCGGGAGAGTTCGACCAACAACACAGCAGAATACGAGGGTTTGCTTGCCGGTCTTAGGATCGCAGCAGACCTTGGTATCAAAAAGCTCGTCATCAAAGGCGATTCACAGCTTGTCGTCAGGCAAGTTAACAAGAGTTATTAGAGTCCATTGATGCAAGCCTACGTGGATGATGTGAGAAAAATGGAAGAGCACTTTGACGGTCTGCAAATGGAGCACGTTCCTCATGCCGAGAACAGTATTGCAGACGACCTGTCAAAGCGTGCTGCCCTCAAGTTGCCTGTGGAACCAGGAACTTTTGTGCTCCAATTGACTCAACCATCCGTGGCGCCATCAATGCGGCAAGAAAAGAGAAGAAAGTTGAACTCTGGTCAGTACTTCCCGGCAGAGCTCCCGAGAGCCGCCGGCAAGGAAGTTGCCGGGATCGACGACATGCCTGCCGGGGAACAACAGGCTCCAGCAGGGGCTCAGGCCCTTGCTGTCGAGACAAACGTTCCACCGGCGGAGGAGATGCCTTTAGTCCTAGCCGTCGAGCCTCAGGCTCCAGCATGGGCGCATCACATTGTCCATTTCCTTCAAACAGGAGAACTCCCGGAGGAACAGGAAGAAGCGGAAAGAGTAGCCCGTCGGTCTGTTATGTACAAGTTCGTCGATGACGTCCTGTACAGAAAGAGACCAAACGGTGTGAAATTAAAGTGCATTCCTCGGGAGGATGGACTAGAGCTGTTGGCAGAGATACATGGAGGCATATGTGGTTCTCACATAGGATCAAGAGCACTTGCCGGGAAAGCATTCCGGCAAGGTTTCTTTTGGCCCACCGCTCTCCAGGATGCAACTGCACTAGTAACCAAGTGTGAAGCGTGCCAGTTTCATTCGAAGAAATCGCATCAACCAGCTCAAGCTCTTCAGACAATCCCTCTCTCCTGGCCATTTTTGGTCTGGGGGCTCGACATACTGGGCCCTTTCCCCCGTGCTACCGGGGGCTTTGAGTACTTGTACGTTGCTATCGACAAGTTCACAAAGTGGCCAGAGGTGGAAGCAGTGAGGAAGGTGACAGCACAATCGGCCGTCAAGTTCTTTAAGGGGATAGTTTGCCGTTTCGGTGTGCCCAACAGGATCATCACCGACAACGGCACGCAATTCACAAGTCGCACCTTCATGCAGTACGTCCAAGACCTTGGCGGCAAAATTTGTTTTGCCTCTTGCTCATCCGAGAAGCAACGGCCAAGCGGAGAGGGCCAATGCTGAAGTGATGCGCGGTCTTAGGACCAGAACCTTTGACAGGCTGAAAAAGTGTGGAAAACGCTAGATTGATGAGTTGCCGGCGGTTCTTTGGTCAATCAGAACGACACCAAATCGAGCCACCGGCCAGACGCCCTTCGCTCTGGTCTATGGAGCGGAAGCAATTCTCCCCACGGAACTCACGTACGTATCACCTCGAGTGCTCGCTTATGATGAGCTTGAGCAAGAGCAACTGCGCCAAGATGACGCTATGCTCCTTGAGGAGAATCGTCTTCAGGCTGCTGTGCGAGCTGCACGCTACCAGCAAGCTTTGCGCCGCTACCATAGCCGCAAAGTTCATGCCCAAAGCCTTGAGGAAGGCGACCTTGTTCTTCGGCGGATTCAGTCCGCCAAGAATTCAAACAAGTTGACACCGAAGTGGGAAGGCCCTTATCGGGTAGTACGAGTCACCAGGCCCGGCGTTGTCCGCTTGGAGACCGAAGATGGCGTTCCAGTGAGCAATTCCTGGAATATCGAACATCTTCGCAAGTTCTACCCGTAAGGCGTGGTTGCCGGGGGCCCCCGGCAACCACCCTTTTGTACAAGTCTTGCCGGCGAGGCATATGATCCTTTGTACAAAGCCAGGCGCAGACCCTGAGCACAGATGAATAAATTTAAGTGTTGTGCATTCCCTTGTTGATTTCCATGTTCATATTTATATATGCATGTTTGTCTAAGATGTTGTATGACACTTGCTCTCGGTAAGTTCTAACGAACCGCCAAGGTTTCATATCTTTATTTTCTCTTCTTTCTTTTTCTTAAAAGACAGAAGGATTCCTCGCGTGCACATTTGCCGGGGGGAAGGGAGATATGAGTACCAGTTGGTGACGTTCGGAATCAACGCTTGCCGAAGGAAGGACAGTGACAGAAAGCTAAGTTCTAAAAACTTAGAACAAGTTTCCTTTATTGCAAAGTTATTTCCTTGGATGATTCCGACTCTTGTATGGAAAATCTGCACGCGAAGGAACCCTTGTTGTAATCAGTTGCGCCCTTATTTTGTTTCGAGTCCGCTCAACGATTTAAGTGGCTGCACTGAGAATGCCAAGGAGTCTTGCCGGCCGCTGCGTCTCCAGCAGGCTGCTGAAGTCCCGCACCCAGAGCTCGCGGCAGGTTGCGCGCCGGCAAGTTTTTCAGTAAGCGTAGGGTGAACTCCATACACAAGGGAATCAGACAAGGAAAATAGCAAACATGTACCCAAACAGAGGCAAGTTATATTACATTAATGAGTTGCCGCAATTCTAACTTGAGACTTAATTGTCTTTGACATGGAATGACGACGGCAAGAAAAGGTGGAGCACTTAATCTCTGCGCTGGCCTTCGATCCTTTTGATGGAATCCACCTTCTCAAGAATAGGCGCGATAAGTTCTTCAAGCGCCTCGACATTTGCGTCCTTTGGCAGATGGCCGAGCGCGTTGGAGAGGTCGATGCCGGGATTGCTGTGCACCACCTTGATAAGCACCTTGCGGAGGACGGCCCGGCAAAGCCGGCGGGTCTCGTTGGCCAATTGGGTCGCCCGGCTAGACTGAAGCAGCCTCAAGGCGTCGATGATGCTTTCAAAGAACATCGTCAACCTGGCGCTTGAAGATATCCTTTCCTCGGAAGAATACCTGAAGTTTGACAGGCCCATGGTTGACAGTTCTGTCGTAAGCTTCTCCGTAGCGTCGATGAGACGTCCAGTCCAGATCTCCACCCCCTTTTCGTAATCGATTTGGGCGGCGGCAGCGCTCTTGAGCAGGTTCCTCTCTCCCTGGAGATCTTTGAGTAGAGCCTTCTCGCGGGCCCTGCCGGCCTCGAGAGACTTCTCCAACGTGGTCAGCTTCAATTCCAGAATGGCAATGGCTTCATTTGCTGAGGAGAGCTGCTTGGTCTTGTTAGACATAGCAACTTGCATCTCCGCCAGGGTGTGGAGGGTTTTTTCCCTATCACCTTTGAGCGTCGAGAGCTCCTTGCCGTGCTCTTCGAGATCTACTTCCAGCTTCTTTACTTTGTCGCTCAGCTTGTTCTTGGTGGCCTCTGCAGCTTCGGTAGCATCGACGGCCTCCTTGAGCTTGCCGGCGTGACTTACAGTCAGAGCTTCGAGCGCCTCTTTGTGTTTCTGCTCCAGCTCCTGGGTCTGCCGCGCGACAAGCTTCTCGATATCTTCATCTTTGCTGTGAAGCTTGGTGGCGAGTGCCTGCTCACGTGCGGTGAGATCTTCCTCGTGAGCATCAAGAGCAATGCGGTGCCCCGTCAGGAGGGCATCTTCGGCAGTGATTCTTTGAGTAGCTTCATCCTGCGCCTTCTCCATGTCAGATTGCTTCAGGAGGATTTCTGTCCACTGTTGGCTCACTTGTTCTCGGCCAGCAGTCAACTCTTGGAGGGCCTCAGCGTACCAGACTTGCATTTGTTTGACGCGCCTCTGGAAATCTGCTTCGGCCGCCTCGAAAACTGCCATTCTGGAATCCGCTTTCTCTTTCCGGGCGCGGTGGAGAGCTTGGAGCTTGCGGAAATTCTCTCCCATGGCCTGAAGGAGCTGATCCTCTTCAGATTTGCCGCTGCTAGCGCTGGGATCGTCAACAACCTCGAGCCCGGCAGCAGCGATGATTTCTTCATCAAAGACTTCTCTTTCAGCTGGTGCCCCAATGCTTGCCGTCCCCGACAAGTTGACAAACAAGTTCTCGCCAACCTTGAGATATTTGCTGGATGAGGGGCCTTCAGATGTTGATGGTTGGTCTTCAGCAACCGCCTCACCAGTGGCAGGGGGCTCCGTGGCCGGTGCAGCGCCTGGCGCTCCTGCGGCAGGAATGCCGTCAGTACGGTCATCAGCCTCCCTGCCGCCCCCTTCAGTAGACTCCTTGGCAGGTTCCTCCTGTGCAGTCTTGGAAGCCTCCTCGCCAAGAGCACCACCGGCCTTGATAGTGGCATCTTTGGCGGCCTCGCTGGCAGCGATCCTGTCTGCTTCGGCAGCGGCGTCCCTGGCGGTCTCCTCGATGACAATGTCAATGTCCATGTGTTCCATCACAGGGAACTCTGAAGGACGAAGGAGGGAAACAGAATAAGATCAAGATTGAAGTTCGAAGGGACCAAAGACAGAGAGAGAAGGGAAAGAATAGCAAGCGTTCTGAGGCAATCAGTTACCTGCGTCGAGCTGTTGAGAGGTGGCCTCGCCCCTCCCGGCAACTTCGGTTGCCGGGGGAGGGTTGCCGGTGTCCATGCTTGCCGGCTCCTCCTCAATTAAGATGGGCTCGTCGATAGGATCTCTTGCCGGGGACGTGCTTGTGGGCGGCGTGGTCGATGGAGGTGGCACGACGGGGGCATCTTCCAACAACGCCCCTTGTTTCCGTTCTTCTCCTGCGAGCCCAAAGATATCAGCGGCAAGAATAGAAACCTCAGCGCCCGCCAGTGGAAAAAGAACAGTGAACTTACGCTGGGGGCTGTGCTGGGGGCTGCATTGAGGACTGAGCTCCGGGCTGACGATGACAGTTTCTGGCACGCTCGTGGAGCCTGTCGGGGGCCCGTCGCCCGTGGAAGTCTTTGTCCTCTTCGCCATCCTCTCCATCAAGGTTTCTGCATCACTGCAGAGACAATACGAGCAAGTCAGTAAGATTGATCCAAGATTGGAAAATAAAGGCTGTGGCAAAGCACTCACTCTTCCTATTCTCGCTCCGGACTAAAGCCGGAGATGTCGAATTCGGCCTCCGTTGCGATGTCTGAGTGGGGAGGCGGAGGAGGGGTCCTAGGTCGCTTGGCTGTGGCAGGCGCCGGGGGTTGGCGTGTTTTCGCCGCCTCAGCTTCCGGTGCGGTAGTGCGAGACACCCCTGCCGCCTCACCAGTGGCCGCTGGTGTGGGTCTCGCGCGCCGCGCAGGCTGCTGATGAACCCCTTGCCGCGGTGCAGTCTTGTCGGCTGCTTTCCTGCCGGGAGCCTCACCGCTCGAGGAAGGCTGGCTTGCCGAGATGCCAGATACAGCCTTTTGAAGAACACGCTTTGTCTTCTTCGGGGCTGGGAGCTCTTCTTGCGGTTCTTCTTCAGCCGTGTCCTCGTCGAACGAGCTCTCAGTGGCTGTGCTGCTCTGTTCCCCGGCAGCTTTGTCCTTCCCGGCAGGTTTTACTTCCACCACTACCTCTGCATCGCTGGTTTCCCATTCTGTGAAGCCAGCGCTGCCAGCCTCCGCGGCAAGATTTGCCTCCTCCAACCTTGTGGCGATGTATGCTACTTCTTGGTCGGTGGTGGCTCGGATGAAGTCTGCCTCTTCCCGGACGGCTTTCTCCGTCAAGTTATCAAAAAACTTTTGTGCTTCCTCCTCGGTTGGCTCGGCCCAAGTCGCGTCAAGACCATGGGCGTTGAACATCAGCATGAAGGCGATGATTGACCCCAAAGCAGAGTTGTTGCACAAAGGGACAATCCTTGCCGGCAACCGATGCTTGTCATTGCGCTGGAACAGCTTTTGACGAAGAGCGCCAAGTTGCATAGCAGTCAGATTATTATTCAACCCGGGGCGCAATCTCATGATGTGTGCTGGGTTTCGGTATTCCCAAGCTGGCCTTCCCCTATTCTGCAAGGGGGCCATGCGGCGGCAGAGAAAGTCGAAGCCAATCATCTCCATTGTTAGCTCGGCAGCTTTCAGGCGAAGAATCCTGGTGGTGGCGATTGTGAGCTTTTCGTCGTCAGCGGCAAGACTGCTCCAGCCACTGCCACGGACCGCTTTTTGTTGCCGGGGCATACAAAACGGATGGGGATCTGCTTCCTTGATCCAGCACCATTCAGCCCGCCATTCGTCCCACTTTTCGCGGTAAACTCCTTCTGGGTATATTTCCTTATTCCAAGCCCTTGGAATCCAAGCGATAGAACCAGAGAGGGCCTCTCCTTTTTGGATACGAGGGAAAAAGTAGTGGCGGAAAAGGGTAGTGTTGGGAACCACTCCGGCAAAGTTTTCACAAAGGTGGGCAAAGATGGACATGCACAGTATCGCATTCGGCGTGAAATCGAGAAGATGAAAGCCGTATGTGTACATGATGTCGTTGAAGAAGTCAGAAAATGGGGGGCAGAGCCCGCAATAGAAATATGCGACGAAAAAGGGGTATCTGTCCGACCCACTTTTGGAGCAAGAACCTGGAATCACGCGTGTGGCGGGGTGAGCCTGTGTCTCCTTCACCCACATGCACTGGTACCGTCTCTTCAAAGCTTCTACATTGAGCGACGGGGCGAAGACGACATACTTCTTCCGCATCTTCACCAGTTCGCTCTCTGGGACATTAGCTTTCGCCTCCTTGCTCTTGCCTTTGCTGGCCCTGGGCGGCATGGCGGCTGCGAGGGCAGAAGCCGGGGATGAAGCGAGCATGGAGGCGGCGGGTGGAAGAGGGAAAGCTTTGCTCTGAGCTCGAGAGGAGGAAGGCGATGGCGACGGCCAGATTGAGAAGAAGAGGGGGGTAAATAGGCTTGTGCCTCTGCGGCTTCTCCTTTTTATGGGGAAGGAGCAGGGCTGCCTCTTTTACTCCCCAATGTGAATGCGCCTCTACAGGCGCGCTGCAGTTGCAGCTTTTGAGGCACGCTTCCCATGTCGTGCGTTCGGCGCGCGTAGTGGGGGTCACAGTAAACGGGATATTTACGAGCAGTTAATCCCCTGCCACGTGTGCCCGTGCACTGTTTGGGCCTAGCCCAACAACGCCTTGCACTCATGTATGGCCTAGGCCCGGGGGCTCCTGTCGGTGTACTAAGTATTGGGCCACTAGTACCCCGTACTTGCGCACGGGCAGTTGTAGCCATACTCGCGGCAAGGCTTGTCGGGGAACAGTTCGAGGTTGACTCAAGCCACCAAAGAAATCATCAAGTCAGAGATCTGAGGATCAGCAGATAAGAAAAGATGGAATCCAAAGGCCAGCTTCCCCGACAAGATCTTGCCGGGGTGGCCTGCGGAGCCCGGCAAGGATCGGTGCCCGGCAAGGCTTGGCGCCCGGGAAGCTTCGGCGCCCGGCAAGGTTTTGTTGTTGTGCCACCGCTCTAGCACAGCGACAAACCCGACATTCTAGGTCCTTCTTTGGATGCGTGGCGACGCGCCAGTGGAGGAGAGCTTAAGCGGTGCTGATGGGATGGCCCCTTTTTCCATCCCCAAGAAAGTAAGGACACCTTATGGTGCATTAAATGCGTTCGTCCTAGTCCGTCAGGGGTTAGGTATGATGACCCTGTAGCTACTTTACACCTTAATGTATGTACATTTTGCCACTGTGGTGACCCCTTTGAGCGTATAAAAGGAGGCCCAAGGCAACTGCTACAGAGGAGGAGGATCTTCTGGCCCATTCTGCATGCGTAGCTGCTCTTGAACGTACTGTTCACTGTGAGCGCTCCTGGAGCCTGGGCTCAAGAACAGTAATAATAACACAAGGCAGGAGTAGGGTTTTACGCTGATCAGCGGCCCGAACCTGGGTAAAATCGCCCCACGTCGATCGTTGGTTCTGCTCTTTGCGCATACCTCTCCCCCCGCCGAATCATAAAGGGGTCTCTTGGGATCCCATAGGTGTCGCACGCCGACACAAGCATCTGCAACTATGAAAGAAAAATTAAGATAAAATCTAACCATAGCATTAAACGTATGGATCCAAATCAGCCCCTTACGGAATAGCGCATAAACTAGGATTTAAGCTTCTGCCACTCTAGCAACCCATCATCTAATAACGACTCCACAATGCATTCCCTTAGGCCCAAAGATGGTTAAGTGTCATGTAGTCAACGTTCACATAACACCACTAAGGGAATCACAACATACATATCATCAAAATATCGAACGAATATCAAATTCACATGATTACTTGCAACATGACTTCTCCCGTGTCCTCAAGAACAAAAGTAACTACTCACACAACATATTCATGCTCAAAATCAGAGGAGTAATAAATATCATAATGGATTTGAACATATAATCTTCCACCAAATAAACCGGCTAGCATCAACTACAAGATGTAATCAACACTACTAGTCACCCACAAGTACCAATCTGAGGTTCCGGTACAAAGATTGAACACAAGAGATGAACTAGGGTTTTGAGATGAGATGGTGCTATGGAAGATGTTGATGAAGATGGGCCTGCCAAAGATGAGAGGGTTGTTGGTGATGACAATGGCTTTGATTTCCCCCTCCCGGAGGGAAGTTCCCCCGGCGGAATCGCTCCACTAGAGGGCAAAAGTGCTCCTGCCCAAGTTCCGCCTCGAGATGGCGGTGCTCTATCCCAAAAGTCCTCCCTTTATTTTTTCTAGGTCAAAAGACCTTATGTACCAGAAGATGGGCATCGGAGGTGGGCCTGGGCCCCCACTACCCACCAGGGCGCGCCTGGAGGGGGTGGCACGCCCTAGTGCCTAGTGGGCACCTGGGTGGACCCCTCTGGTATTTCTTTTCTCCAATATTTTTTATATATTTCAAAATAATTCTTCGTAAAATTTCAGCTCATTTGGAGATGTGCAGAATAGGTATCTCTGACATAGCTTTTTCAGGTCCAGAATTCTAGCTGCCGGTATTCTCCCTCTTTGTGTAAACCTTGCATATTATGAGAGAAAAGGCATTAGAATTGCTCCACAAAGTGTTATAATGAATAAAAACACTATAAATAATAGTAGGAAAACATGATGCAAAATGGACGTATCAACTCCCCCAAGCTTAGACCTCGCTTCTCCTCAAGCGAAAGCCGACATCGAAAATCATGTCCACATGTTTAGACAGAGAGGTATCGACAAAAACAAAATACGGACATAGTAGCATCATGATCATTATTATAACAGCAATAAGTTTTATCATAAAAATTCTGATGAGCAAGTAACAATTCATCACAACATCGAAGTATGAAGCATAAACTTTATTGAAAACTAACAAACTATGTTCTCAGTCAAATTTGCAATTGCAATTCATCATATTTTTAGGAAGGGTCTCGTATCGGAGCCTTTGGGCAAGTCCACATACTCAACCATCATTTAGTCTTTTATGATTGCTAACACTCACAACATATATATGGATCAAAAAAATTCAACCGGACACATAGAAAGATAGGGGCTTATAGTTTTGCCTCCCAACTTATTCACCTCAAGGGTGATGCACTACAAAAAAAGACACATCCGTGACATTATGGGCCGAACAAAAAAAATTGTCATGCTTATGACACTTCTATGACGATAATTGTGACAAAAGCACGTATCATCATAGATGTGGTGGGCTCCTACTTCTATGACAAAAAATCATGACAAAAATGGGCTTTTCGTCCTGAGCGGGCCGGGGACGCACCTGCATGACATTCTTTGGGCCGTCCATGACATAAAAAATCGTGGTAGAAATGAGGGCGAGGAAATTTTTGCGGAGTTCCTGATTACGGTGGGTTGGTCGAGGCCGAGCGATGCACTGTGGTTTGCGCTTTTCTCTCATACTCGCACGTGGTGCGAGCCGTGTCGCTATAACTGAACCCGACCGATGGCGTGCTGCTATGTACTGAAGCCGATCGATCGATCCCTTCGCTGCTAACTGAACCCGAACGACTCCTTCACTGCTAACTGAACCCAACCGATCGTTGTTGCTGCTTACTGAAGCCGATCGGAACCCCCGTGCAAGACGTAGCTAGCCAGTTGGGTTGCCTCTGGATGAACAGTGCCCGTTGCTGCCGTGCGCGCGATACATAGAACGAGTTGAGACGTGGTGAGTCGAGCCGGTTGGGTTGGCTGTGGATGAACAATTCCCGGTGGGGGTTGGATGAACAGGACCCCGGCCGTGTGTAGGCGGTTGCCGCTGGATGAACAGGACCCCGTGGTAGTACATGGTTGCCGCTGGACGAACAGGACCCCGTGGTAGTATGCCGTTGCCGCTGGATGAACAGGACCCCGAGGAGGCCGCCACACACCCAGCCGGTTAGGGTGGATGAACAGGACCCCGTGGAGGCTAGATGAACAGTAGCCCGTGGAGTCCCGTTTTGCGGTATGCCACACACCCCTCCGATGAACAGGACCCCATTTCGACCGTAGTCGGTTAAGAGAAGTCTGTTTCCTCTGTTTTGTGGTACGCCAGACCCCTCCCGATGAACAGGACCCCATTTCGACCATACGCGATTGGAGAGAAGTCTATTTCTTCCGTTTTGCGGTACGCAAGACCCCTTTCGATGAACAGGACCCCATTTCGACCGTAGGCGGTCGAAGAGAACTCCGTTTCCTCCGTTTTGCGGGATGCGAGACCCCGAGTCAATGAACGGGACCCAGTTTGGGCTGTTCCATCCAAGTCAGTTGGCTCCTAATGAATAGGACGCATTCCGACCCAGTCGCTTGCCTCCCGATGAACACGACGCGGTTTCCTCTGTTCCGACTCAGCCGGTTGGCTACCGATGAACAGGACACCATAGCTGTATGCGTTCGAGACCCCGCCCGTATGTACGTACGTAGCTGTATTTACTTTCTTGTAGCATGGTTGTACGTACGTGTACACGATTTATATAGGACTGCCTCAACTGCTACGTCACACGTGCCGCTCCTTGCTCGGCCACGGTTCATCCTTGCAGAGAGACCGATCGACCCGTATGTACGTACACGTTCCACCCGCAAAAAAATGTACGTACACGTTCGTGACCAGAGAGACAACCCTACGTACAGCTCGACCGGGTAGGTCCCAGCTGTCAGGGAGGATAAGGAGGCACTTCCTTGTGTGCGAAGATATAGCTGATGGGTCCCAGCTATCAGGGGAAGGAATCATTTTTTTGCCCGTAATAAGGACGCACTTCCTTGCGTGCGAAGATGTAGCTGGTGGGCCCAACTGTCAGGGGGAGAAAACATTATTTTTTAGGGTAAAAAGGATGCAGTTGCATGCATGCGTCCATGGGCGTGGTGCGTCCCCACTGTCAGCCTCTTCATGTACAGTCATCTTCCGATGACTCTCGTTTGTTGACCACATTGACCACACCGTGTCGAGCGCACCAAGGTCAGTGGACGACGGCGAGGCCCCAGACTGGAATGACCCGAGATGGGGAAGACGCAGCAGTGGAGTCGCAGACGGAGAGGAGTGGGAAACTTGACTGGTTCAGGTGCGGGGTGGGCCTACACTCGGCAGAGAATAACAGGAGGTGCGGAGGAGTGGAGGGATGGCTTGGCCATCGGTGGGGTAGCGTTTCACTGCGAGGCGCGCGAAACAGCACCGCTGGACGCCGGAGGCTGGAGTAGGCGGTCCCGGCAGCGCTGGAGGAAAAAGACGAGAGATTGAAGAAGAATGCCGGCCGTTGGATGTAAATCCAACGCCTTGCTTAGGCTTCGACCTTTGTATTTTTTTCGAAAGTGCTTAGGCTTCGACCTACTGGCCCACATGTCAGCCAGTCCATTTGTTTTTTTAGTCCATTTGGTGGGTTGGGTGAAACAATGATGTAGAGTCTATGCAGCCTATTTATATATTATGTTAGAATTTAAAGCCCATTTGCATTTTTTTCGAAATCCACGGACTTGCTGGGCTGGGTGAAAATATCATGTTGGGTTGGACGGAGAAATGTTATAAAAACATAAAGCACGTCTATTACTGATTGGTCAGTAAAATCTTTGCAAGCTTATGTACTCAATCACCAGGAGTTAACTTGCCAAGTTATATATAAACAATTATTATTATTATTATTTTGTAAGACCTTTCAATTTACGAAAATAAAATATCATTTTAATTTGATGAGTTAATAGGACATGGGGTATTATTATTTTTAGGCTAGACGTGGGACAGTTGAGTTGGTTCTAGGGAAAACTACTGGGAGAAAACTCAGATTACATTGAAAAAGAAAGTGGGAGAAAATTCAGATATAGGATTAATAAAAACAAAAAATAAAGGAAGTGGGAAGGTCTATACAATGGTTGGACGAACGACAGGTTTAATGGAACCTTATGTTGTTTCAATTATATATATATATATATATATATATATATATATGTAATAAAATAAGATATAAATATAAATATAAGTATATATATACAATTATAGAAGGGAAAACATAGGTTCAGTTTTCCATTCTTATAGAAAAATAGAACTGAGCTGTGCGTTGTCTTGAAAAAACAAACATAACTTGGGCTGCTGATGTTATAGACAAGCTAGGCTGGGAGGCCCAGAGGCCGCTTGATACCTGCTGGATCCCAAAAAAAAAGTTGAAACCTGCTGGATCAACTGTGTGGCTGCATGTCGTGGGTTGCGCGTGTTAAACAACAAAACCTAGGCCATGGACCTGGTGGGCCTGGACTGTCAGCCTCTTGACAAACAGTCATCTTCCGATTCCTCCCATTTTGTTGACCATGTTGGGAACGACAGACGGTGGTGCCACGGCGAGAGCACCAAGGCAGAGGACGACGTCGAGACCTCGGACCGGAACTAACCGGAGCCGGGGAAGACGCAGGCGAAGGGGAGTACGAGGGTTGACTTGTTCGGGTGCAGGGTGGGCCGATGGAGCTGCCGCCGCCGGAGAATGTGTGGGAGTAGAGGGATGGCATGGCCAGCACCATAGGCTAGGATGGGTCACCGAGGCGTGTGCGGCAGCGCCGCCAGCCGCTGTAGGAAGAGGACGAAAGATTGAACAAAATAAAGAAATACAAATGGATAGGTGGTTGGTCCCAGATGTCTGTGTACGAGACCTGCTGGGTCCACCTGAGAAGGGGAATATGTTGGGGGAAGGAGATTCAAAGCACAGCAGCCCAGTGAACTAGTTACATACATAAGCAAATAGCCACTAAAAAAAGCAAACAGGTTAATGGGTTCTTAGACAAAATATTTCGGACAAAACAGATAAGTATGACACATAGGCCAATGCATGAAACACTCAGATGATAAAGGTGCTTAAATAGATAAAGTACATCATCTAGACCTTCCTGGCATGCTTGATCATGACGCTGCGGTTGTCCGTGTACTCGTCAGTTACGGGAAGCAGACACGCCCTCATGTCCAAGATCCGCCTGTATGTCGTAGCATGCGTATGCGTCCTTGGCCGCGTAGGTTATGTAGGCTAGATTCAGAGGTACCTCCCGCGTGTTCAGGTTCTTGGTATGGACGTCTTCTTTCATGTTGGCGTAGCAAGGGTCGATGATGGTCGCGGCAAGGTCAACCACGGAGTCCTTCTCCTGCCCATTGCCGATGATCTTGTATTGCTTCTGGATGTCGACATGCTTGTTGCACCAGATGGCCGAATCGTAAAGCACAGTCGCGTTCTTCCTGCTCTCCACAGTAGCGATGGTGCAGTCGGCGGTGCCGATGAAACAGGCGAATGCTCTAGAACCTCTGATGGCCCTACAGCAGTGGTAGACGAGAATCTCGTCCTGCACGCATACCTGGGCGACGGCGATCCACTGGTCCCTGCCAGGAGACGAATGGATGGGCACAAGGCCTAGTCCCGCGACCTTGTGCTTTCCCCTCCTGTAGGTACTGCTTGAACTTGGCGAGGCAGAGCTTCACCGAGTCCGGATCATTGGTGTACATCACATTCAACTTGGTGTTATCATGGGTCTGAACGGCGAACTCAAAGGTGAACTCCTTGCTGAAGTCCATATCCAGCAGGCTCACCCCTCAGATCGCCATTGGAGTCTCTTCAAGTGAACGAGTGGGTAGGTGGCGGCAGCAGTTCGTTTTTCATCTCTTCGGGAACTGCATTCAATAGTAAACTGAGTGTGTAGAGGTGACAACAGTTACTACCCCTCCCTCGCCCGTTGCATGCCCGGCAGAACATGCACCCTCGGCGCATTCAAACGCCTCCATTAAACCCGCGTGGAAGCCGAGAAACCTATTCCGGCCACACGTCGGTTCACGAGCGGGTCTGTATTGGTACTGTAATAACAAGTGTTAGTGGTCACTTTACTTAAATTTTATTAGCTTTAATTAAAATTTATTCTTAAAACAAGCAAAGCATTGGCTTGTTCTATCAGTGCCACAGGATCAACATGCACATCAATTAGAATTATTATTCTCAGGACGCACACGATCAGCACATTTGCCGCACTTTCACACAGACAATACTACCAAGTTTGAACAGCTTGTTATGGTTGCTGTCCTCTGCATCACCATGCCGTGTTTCCCAGCTTGCAAGATTCAGAACCAACCAATAAGATTCAAATAATAAGTACAACAAAGATGCCTACACATCTCATTGATTCCCAGCTTGCAAGATTCAGAACCAACCCATTAGAGCCTTTGGATAAAGTGAATCTCAGGATTAAATCCATCTTGGCTAACCGTGTCATACAACCCAAGAACTTGGCGAATGCTCTTGACCATCACAACATCTGTAGTTGAGTATTCATGTTTACACAAATAAGAAAGAGCATGATTACTATAATAGTGGCACTAGTTGAAGCAAACTTTATTTCCAAAACGAGAAAAGATTGCGATAGAATAGCTTTATTTTAAAAATACAATGTTAGCACAGTATGACAAAGCACAATCATTTTGATAAAGGACAGTACTGACCTTTGTCAGATGACTTTGCGAGATCAAGTTATTCTTCATGTCCCCGTATCTTGCCATGAAGGCGATTCGTTGATATCCATTAACACCTCAGTGTGGCAGTAGAAGGAGGAGCGTCGACTCATTTCAATCACTTTTTTTGTGCAGTTCAACTAAAATGATGGCGCCCGCCAGTAAGAGAGGGGGCCCACGCCACCTCAACAGTAGGCATGATGGACTCAACTAGTTCAGAGCAGCTATGTGATTGATGCAGTGCACATGGACTTGATTCTGCCGGATAGGTCTTTTGCAAGTTATCTACATTGGAAATGAAATGGTAGCTTAGACAGTAGCTCTATTTTAAATGTATTATTACTTCATTTTATCAGTGGCAGTGCCAAAATAGTAGCACAAGATCACTAGCTGGATGCAGAGTCAAAATCAAACAAAAAGCAACATACCCGGTCATGGGAACTATAACTGAGAGAGGGGCCCTACGCCGCCACGACTCGATGTGGTCAACCTGCAGATCCACTCAATGATTCAATTCATGCGACTTTTTCTGCAGTTCACCTGAAATGAAGCAAAGATTGCATCATGCAGCTAGTAAGAAGTACTTGCTCTCATGAGCTGGCAGGTTCTTCTTTAGTAGTCGCACTAAAATTGAGCAACATTAAGGTTGGCTGTCCTGCTCATGCAAGGTGCAACTATAATTTGCTTATACTTTTGTGCAGTTCCACTAAAATAAAGTGCCATTGTGGTGACAGTGACAGCTCATCTTGCAAAGGCTAATAAAATGTTGCAAGAGATTACCAGCTGAGTTTGATGGAGATGTTTGAAACTCCAATCACCATTTTGTGCAGTTCCACCAAAATTGAGAGACGTTGCCCTCATGACATTTTAGTTGAACTGCACAAGACACTCATTCCAAAAAAGTGTTTTGTGCAATTCACCAAAATGTCACAATAGCAACAAGGTGAAATGGATATCCCTATCCACACAAAAAGATAGAAAGAAAACAGTTACTGGTCAATAACAAGATACGAAACATACACAAAATGAAAAGAAGCATCTTGATTATGTTCATGGCAATCACACAAGGACAGTACAAATTTTAAAATGGCAGCATTGCTTCATGTTACCGGAAGCATTACGATCAACAATGACATTCGTCAAATATGGGATTACTTTAATGGTGGCATTGCTTGTTTACCAGAAATAGTAGATCAACAACAGCTAAAGAGTTGGTTTAAGGGCATGGGATAGTGGGGACACCAGGACACTCAGCAGCGTAAAGAAGCAACTTACTTATCACACTGGGAAAAATAGCAGGAGTACCATTTGTAACATAGTTTAATTGCATCATATTACTGGAGGCATTAGATTAACAATAACATTGGTTA
The DNA here is from genome assembly GCA_011799875.1 of Thinopyrum elongatum. Classification (NCBI taxonomy): domain Eukaryota; kingdom Viridiplantae; phylum Streptophyta; class Magnoliopsida; order Poales; family Poaceae; genus Thinopyrum; species Thinopyrum elongatum. The sequence goes on from CM022302.1 coordinate 188,550,518, forward strand.
GACATGTCCTTACGGTAACAGTGTGATTGCTTCATTTTACATGCGCCCTTACATTAACAACAGCAAAAAGTTGGTATAAGGACATGCGACAGTGGACACATCAGCACAATGTACCTACAAGGAGGCATAAAGTGGTGATGCCGAGTTTGTTCATACTCTGTGAGGGTAGCAAATCTAATCCTGGAGACCTTTTACTATGTGAGGGCAGCAAATCTAATCCTGGACATACACTGTTGACTTGTCCACCAGCCGCCACTTTCTATCCTTTTTTCAAGCAATAATAGATATGTTCCTTATCTAGTTTGTACTGCCTTTTCCCTTTATTTCCCTTTTCAAACAAGAGACTGGTTGGGTATCCAGTCTCTACTACTTTCCCCCTGTTATTTCCTCTTTGAATCAAGTCCTAGATTCATGCTACAAGTTTTCCCCCTTTCTTCGATGTTTGAACCAAGTCCTAGATTTGACTGCATGAAGTAGCTTTACCTCTAATAATACTAAAAATTTAGGTGGCTTTGGAAGAGCTGATGGAAGAAAAACATCCACATGCAGACACGTGGGGAGCTGGGGCAGTAGAGCAAGGCCGCTTTCGAAGGAACTTATACCTGAGGGTCGTCGAGATGTGGATAGGTGGCCGGCGGTAGGTCGGATCTGCCCACAATATGGCAGGGAGGAAGAAGGGGTCAGAGGACCTCCCTAGCCGGTGTTGTGTCAGAGAGAACGGCATGGGCAGAGGATCGGGACCCGCCAGCAGTTGTGGGTTTCCTCCCTCATCGCCGATGACCGCGTGAATGATGCACCTAGTCCCCTACACACACCGGCCGAAGGGATCAGGCCGGATCTGTGACCAACGATGAGCAGAGAGAAAATGTCGCTACCGCTATCTTGTTTAGATCTGGAGAGGATGAGAGAATGAAGAGAGCAACCCTAGTAAGGCCCTCCCCAATGCTCCACCTTGTACAGGTGCTAAGGCTGCCATGTAGGCAAAAAATCTGATGTGGCAAGGTAATAAAGAGGAGAGAGGTGAGTTTGGTGGCCCCAGGAAGAACCAATGTCAATCACGTGAACCTAGGCAAAAACAATTAAATGAAAGAAACCCACCAATGCATGAAATAGTTTAGCTACTAAAGCATTTAGAACCAACAAAGTGAAGCACCTATGCATTGTGGACATTAGTTGCTAAACTTTTTAATATGCTTAGCACCTTATCTAAGCACCAATGCATTGGAAGTGGCCGAAAGCAAGCGCTCAGGCCCCTGCCTATATATATAGTGGAGTGATTATCTTTTTCTCTCCACAACAAGCGTTTCAATTTGTGTACGTGGCATTAAAGAAAAGAAACTCTCTATTTAACGTGACTAACTGGACTACTCCTACTTACTAGTAGTATTGTTCACTTGTGCTCCCCGGCCCTCCATTCATTGAACAACCCCACGGGTGAATAAATATATAGTACTATTTATATAGAATGAACAAGCTCGATATATTTTGGCTTTGAGATATCGATGGTACAGTTTGACCACATTGCATTAATGGACTCAGTACTTTGAAGTAACCTATACGTATAAACACATGCACGGCTTACATTCCGAATCGCTAGCTAGAGCTTGAACTGTATTTGTTTACATGTACCACCTTTTTCTTTTGGTTTTCTGCTCCATGGCGCAATTCATCGATACAAAATTATACTACGAGTATTTAAAAGTTGAGGGCGGGGCTTTTCTCGGGCAGTACGCGCGGCAGTTTTCGCGTAACCGGTTTGACAGAGAGGCGAGGAGGGTGAGGGAGTAGCGGATTCAACTTATTGCTGGAAAGGTAGTGCTGTGCGATTTGATGGCTCGTTACTGCTGGAAAGATGAGGTCTTGTGATATGACTACTCACTATAGTCATTATTACTGCGGCGCTATGACCGGGGTGATGCCCCCCTTCCGTTCCCCACTCTAATCTAGTGCATGACACATCGACCCGGATGCTGGCTCTCCCACATGTCGGCGAAGTAAGAAGGAGCAAAGAATCATGCGGTATATATAGTACTATGTAGTATATACTACTACTCACGTCGGAGGAGTGCGAAACACGGCAGCCCAGTGAACCAGCAGGCGATAGGCCATAGAAAACAATGTAGTGATATGGCCATAAAAAACAATGTACTATAGTCCAGTCTCTAGCATGTACAGTACTCCTCCTCTTCCTCCTCCTCTCGGTTCATTGCCATCATACTTTCCCCATTCCTGTGTTTTCAATATCCTGCGAATCAAAGAGGCCCTTAGACTGGTTTAGGTCCGGTCATTTTTTATAAATGTGTTATGTCCAAAATTTAATGAACGTGCTCCGGTTTCTATGAAAATAATCCGGTTTGCATGTAGTAATTAATTAATTAATTTATTTATTCTTCTGCAGGGGGTTTGCATGTAATTCGTCAGGTATGAAATGTAAAGTACACCATCATGGTTGCATATGCTTCGAGTCGTGCATGCACTATGACCCTGATGCTCTATGTCCCACATGTCGGCGAAAGGAAGCACATGGAAATAGCCTAGGAGTACATATAGGAGGAAAAATGCGTGAAAAAATATGTACTATGAAGCGTAGCTGAGGTTCAAAAAGGAGACCTAAAGTGATGACAGGTATAGGTCGCACGCACCCACCTATTGGTACTCAGTACTAGACGTACGAGTACTCAGTACTCCTATTCTATCAACACGAGTCCCATCTGACAACAGCGTCCATGCTACAACTAGCTCTTCTCCCTTGTTTCTCTCTTCTAATTCTAACTTAGCCGATGCACGGTGGGTGGGGTGGGGATTTGCCGATAGTCAGTTTGCTCAACTGCGGCCCCACCTGACAGTGAAAGTGCTAAGACAACAAGTGTTCCCTAGCTTGAGCGGTGTGCCGGACAGACCGTGTGGGGGTGCGACGCAAACGCAGCAGTCTTTACCTTTATAACTTGTACATAGAAAATACCAAGCCAATGCGTGATGAGCGGCAGGCCGGAACGACAGTGTGGGGTGCGACGCGAACAACACAGGCATGTTGTACTTGTTCCACTTTCTCGTTTTGAACTCGTGACATGTAGTAACGCTCAGTTTTGAATATATAAGTTTGGTTGTCGCGCCAATATATATAGTACTCCCTCCATGTAGGTTGGGTCACTAAAGTAAAAATTTGACACAAAACGCGATGGTGACCAGTCTACCTCCGTCCTGGTTTATTGCTCCCCATTGTAATCTGTGCCAAATTTTGACCATAAATTTGACTAACAAAAGGTTCATGCATGTCACGAAAATTAAATCATTGAAAACTATGTTCAAATACAAATCAAACGATATAATTTTTGTTGACATGCACTAACATTTTGTCAGTTAAATCTTTGGTCAAAATTTAGCACAAACTACAAAAGGGACTAATAAACCAGGACCTAGGTGTTACACCAGGACGAAGACAGTGATACTACATATAATTAACGCCAAATAAGAGCAAGGGATCACACATGTCATTTACGACTGGAATAAAAATGCCATACACTAATAAAACATTAAGGCCACGAGGCAATGCAGTGCTGGTTACAGGAGGCAAGAAGAAAGATGCATCCATCGACGACCTCCTCCTCCTCGACTTAGGGCGCCGGCCCACCGAACAGCGGCTAAGTAGCAGTGGCTTTCATGGCCAGGTCAACGTGCTTCTGAACAATGGCGTCCAAAGATTCCAGCCAGTCGAAGAAGGCCAACGTGTTTTTGTCCTCCCTGGCCTTGTAGTGGCCTATGTAGAAGATTTCCTCGTAGACGTGGATGTGTAGGTCAACGGTTTCTTGCATGGCGAGGTGCTGCACGGCAAGCGCAGCCTCGAGGTGCACATTCTTCATCGCGACCTCCAGTAGCTGCAGGGCCACCAGGGCTTGAAAGAGTTCATCACCATTGAGGCCGGTGAGGGTAGCAGGCAACGAGAAGCCTGGGCGCGCGGGCTGGAGTAGTACGGCAAGGTCGTCCGCGCGCTTCTTGACGGCGGTGAACTTGTGGATGGAGCGAACCATCATCTCGTCCATGCGAGAGGCGAAGCCGGCGTCGGCGAGGGCTACGACGCCGGCGGTCGCCAGCACCGTATGGAAATGCTGCGTAGTGCGGGGCCGCAGGCCGGCGTCTTGAATGATCTGGCACAGCCGACAGCTGCTCGCGTCCATCGCCTCCATAGTGCTTGTGGCTTCTGGTCACTTGGTCTTGGGTCTTGGATTGGAGTGAGCAGTGGTGCGTACAATTTGGTAGATGGATTGGAATGGTGGGGCGGCTTCAAAGAGTGCAAACTGCGTTGCATGCACATCGTGCTGGCTCCATTCTGCTTCTCCAATTAATTTCCTCTGCATGCTAATTGAGGATGCATCATTGACCGTTCAACGTCTCGGGAACTGCTACCCTCTCCCTCCTTGGCATTCAAGCCATATCAATGTAAATGCGGGTCAAGAAGAGACTAGTCATTACTACATTGTGCACCGCGACCAAGGCGGAGGGGAAAATGAGAGAACTTAATATTTACTGTAGTACTACCATTGCATGCAATGAACTGACCGCAGCATGCCGTGCTAGGTAGTCTCAAGGCATTAAAAACATACACAGCCATGTCTCTTATTGGTTGATTCCTTTCTTCATGTCAACAAACAAGAAACGAGGTCGAGTTAATCCACCATGCCTAAGTGTTTTGGGATTATAAGATTTTCATAAGCGTCGACACAATAACCGTAAGACCTGCATCCGACGGTGGTACCTATTGGACGCAAATAGCAATAGAAAAGAAATGCCACAAAACTGCGACACCACACCCCTCCCCTACACATAAGACTGGCACGCGAGCGTACGCAACTCCCACATTCGGGTTGCGCTTGGCTCTTCGCATCTTAGAGAAGTCAAACAATGATGTCATTTACGACTGGAATAAAAATGCCATACACTAATAAAACAGTATGGCCATGAGGCGATGCAGTGCTGATTACGGGAGGCAAGAAGAAAGATGCATCCATCGATAACGTCCTCCTCCTCGACTCAGGGTGCCGGCCCACCGAATGGCGGCTAAGTAGCAGCGGCTTTCGTGGCCAGGTCAACATGCTTCCGAACAATGGCGTCCAAAGATTCCAGCCGGTGGAAGAAGGCCAATGTCTTTCTGTCCTTGCTGGCCTTGTAGTGGCCTATGTAGACAATTTCTTCGTAGACGTGGATGTGCAGGTCGACGGTTTCTTGCATGGCCAGGTGATGTGCAGCGAGCGCGGCCTCGAGGTGCACATTCTTCATCGCGACCTCCAGCAGCTACAGGGCCACCAGTGCTTCAAAGAGTTCGTCACCTTGGAGGCCGATGAGGGTGGCACACAACGAGGAGCCTGGGCGCGCGGGCTAGAGGAGTACGGCAAGGTCGTCCGCGTGCTTCTTGATGGCGGTGAACTTGCGGATGGAGCGGACCATCATCTCGCCCATGCGAGAGGCGAAGCCGGCGGCGACGAAGGCTATGACGCTGGCGGTCGACAGCACCGTCTGCAAATGTTGCACGATGCAGGGCCACAGGCCGGCGTCTTGGATGATCTGGCACAGCCGACTGCCGCTCGCATCCATCGACGCCATGGGTGCGTGTGGCTTCTGGTCACTTGGTCTTGGATTGGAGTGAGCAATGTTGCGCAGAGACTAGGAGTAGATGGATTGGAGTGGTGTGGCGCCTTTATATGAGAGTCCAAACTGCGTTGCATTCACATCGTGCTGGCTCCATTATGCTTCTCCAATTACTTCCCTCTGCATGGTAATTGAATGAGGAGGCATCATTAACCATTCAATGTTTCGGGAACCGCTACCCTCTCCCTCGTTGGCATTCAAGCCGTATCAACATAGTACTCAATATTGTGCACCGTGACCAAGGCGAAGAGGAAAACGAGAGAACTTAATATTTACTCCCTCCGTTCCTAAATATTTACGGTGTAGATTCACTCATTTTGCTCCGTATGTACTCATTTACGGTGTAGTCACTTGTTGAAATCTCTAGAAAGACAAATATTTAGGAACGGAGGGAGTATTTACTAATTAGTACCATTGCATGCAATGAACTAACCGCTGCATGCCGTGCCAGGTACATCTCAAGGCATTAAAAACATACACGGCCCGCGTCTCTTATTGGTTGATTCCTATTCATGTCTAGAAACAAGAAACATGGTCGGGTTTGTTTTGGGATTATTTGATTTTCGTAAGATGACTATAACTAGCAATCGCCACAATAACCGTAAGATCTGCATCCGACGGTGGCACCTATTGGACGCAAACAGCAATAGAAAAGAATTGCCACAAAACTGCCACACCACACCCCACTCCTACACATAAGACTGCCACGCGAGCGTTCGCAACTGCCATGTTTGGGTTGTGCTTGGCTCTTCGCCTCTTCGAGAAGTCGAACAATGATGTTACTACTTCTACAGTATCAAATCAACTGCTGCATGTCCGTCCACCGCGTGGGGGCCCCCATCATCTGCGAGCCACCGCGTGCATGGGCGAGGGAGAGGGCGTACTAGTAATCAAGCTTCTCCTTGTTGTACGAGTTGACGCGACACATCATAGCACGGGCCCCACATGCTTGCCTCTAAACTTGGCTAAAAGACCCGTAGTGTACAATATTTGCTGCAACCTCTAACATTTACCCCACCACAAATTAAAATATATATTCCTCTCTTGACCAGATCAGCGTGCAAACTACAATCACCAGGATGACAGGTAGGGCCAGAAGATTATTTTAATAAAAAAATTGCTTCGAGACGGCCTCTAGCATGAAGCCGACTCCAATGATTTTAAGCTTAGAGTCACGGTACACGCTATCCTAGACTATGGCCCTGTTTGGATATTCTAACTTAGCTAGAGGTTAGAGTTAGTTTCTAGCTCATGACTAACCCTGAACTAACTCTAGCCAAAGAGGTGTTTGGATGACAGGGTTAGATTGACAATAAATGCACTTGATGGAGAGAAAAGTGATTTTTCAGTGGGCCCCACGAGAACTAGCTCCAATTAGCACCTCTTGGCTGGCGGGATAGAGAGAGAAAAGTGATTTTTCAGTGGGCCCCATGAGAACTAGCTCCAATTAGCACATCTTGGGTGGGATAGTTTTTTGGGTGGGTTAGATGCAACTAGCTCCAATCTAACCCCCATGTTTGGATACTTTAGGGCTATTTGAGCCCCGACTAGCTCAAACTAACTAATCCAAACAGGGCTTATGTTACTATACTACCTCCCCTACACATGAAACTGCCACACGAGCGTTCGGGTTATGCTTGGCTCTTTGCCTCTTCGGGAAGTCAAACAATGATGGCACTACTACAGTGGAGTATTGTGACGCCCCCGACTCAATCGTGCACTAATCATACACGCAAATATGCATGATCAAGCACAGGGACTCACGGGAAGATATCACAACACAACTCTAACACAAATTAAATGGAGATCCACAATATTACAGACCAGGGATCCGAAGATCCGAATACATAAGTCAGTCATACGAATATTATCTGACTACAGACATAGTTAGACAAGTTTTGCCTTAAGAAGGCTAGCACAAACAACGTATCTAGATCAAAAGGCGTTGGCCTCCTGCCTGGGAACCTCCGATCCTACTCCTGGTCGGCTGGCTCGATCTAGTAATACGTGCCCTCTGGACCCTCCTGGTAGTAAGCTCCTGTGGTGGCATCTGGCTCCGGGGCTCCATCGTCTGATGTATCATCAAGGTGGGGTATGGGGAAAAGAGAAAGTAAAGCAACCGTGAGTACTCATCCGAAGTACTCAGCAAGCAAGGATCTATACTACATATGCAACATTATCAATGGAGAAAGGCTGTATATGTGGACTGGGCTGCAGAAATGCCAGAATAGAGAGAAGGCCTAGTCCTATCGAAGACTAGCATCTTCAAACATCTTCACGAAGCCATCATCTTGCAGCAGTAGAAGAGAGTAGAATAGCATTTTATTTAGCAAACATGTTGAAGCAAGCCTAGAGATCCTTCCTCGTCTCCCAGCGAGAAAGCGATCCCGAAGCTTCAATTAAGTAACAAGTATCCAGTTCAAATAGCAGATCGGGATACACAAACTGAGCGTCCTTTACCGTAGGACCGGCTATCGATAGATTATTCATCCCTGCAGGGGTGCACTACTGTTACCCAACACGCTCGATCAACTCTGGCCGGACACACTTGCTGGGTAATGCCCGTCCTCGGAAGATCAACATGAAGCAGCGCCCTACCTAGGCTCGGCAGAGAGGTCAGCACGCCGGACTAACCTATGCACCCAGAGGTCTTGGGCCATTGCCCTGGGCACCCTGCGCGTTGCGTGGCTGGCCGGGGTGCAGGCGCGACACTGAACTCGTCAGTGAAGTATCCAGCCCAGTCCCGGCGATCAGCCCGCACGGTGAATCGTAACGTCTGACGAGCTTTCGGGAGAAATGTACATCGCAGAGGGCCCCATAACCATTATCCCGCGTGGTGGTAGTGCGTATAGGGCACGTCGACCCACTCAGATCACACACCCAAATCCAATAGGCTCATTTAGTATCACGCGGAGACAATCAGAGTCTCTGATGCTCCGCCACAATATCACACTCGAGTGCCCTTCCGGCACACTCGACATCATAGATCCCCAGCGGGTACCCACCAGGGTGGACCCGCCTGTAACAAAGGTCAAAGTAACCATGTGGTCATAACATCAAGGGGGAAACCCGAGGAATCACCCTCAGCGGATTCCACTCGACGAAATCATCAGGGTGAACGGATGAGGCATCACCCTCGAGGTTCACACTGAGGGGTTGCACGACAGAGTCGTATCGGAAGTAGAGAAGGAGGAATCACCCTCGATGACCATGACCGAACAGCTACACTGCAGAGTATTCATCAGGAGTGCATTACGAGGTATCACCCTCGGCACTCGATAGTAACTAAGCAGAGTCGTACAACTAAGGGGGTGTGAGGTGAGGTGTCGGTCTCTGGTCGACGATCGCGTTGATCGAGTCACCGACGATCAAGCAGGGGCAACAAGGTTAAGGTGGTGGGGTCACTGATGGTTCATTACCAACCTATATTAAACAGTTTATCATAGGCAGGTAAGGTAACAATGAACAGGTTACAAAAGCTGGCTATGCATCAGAATAGGAGCACACATTAACAGTATCAAAATCTAATGCAAGCAGGAGAATAGAATGGGCGATATCTGGATGCTCAAGGGGGGGCTTGCCTGGTTGCTCTAGCAAGAGATAGGGATCGTCAACGGGATGCTCATCGGTAGTGTAGTCGTATCCAGGTGCAGCGTCGTCGGTCTTGGCGTCTATCGAGAGAGAAGAGGGGGAGAGAAACAATAAATTCACGGCAAAAATGCAAACAATATGCATGACATGCCTAAATGATATGCAGAGGTGTTCTACTGCCTAACTAAACGAGTTAGTTAATTTAGGAATTTATTCGGATTCATTTAATTAAAGTTGGGCACTATTCATTTATCGAAATTGGTCTAAAAGTTCAATGTTCATATAGCTAGTGGCATCTGACAGGAATACGGAGGGCGTATTCGGATTCGTATCGGAATTCTGAGCAAGTTTCATATATAATTTATTTTCATCGGAGTTACGGATTATTTAATATGATTTTCTAAAGTTTTAATTAATTTCTGGAATTTAATTATTTATTTAAATTAAACATTATCCGAAACAGGGTATGCTGATGTCAGCATGACGTCAGCAGTCAACCTGACAAGTGGGGTCCACCTGTCATAGACTGTTTAGTCTAATTAGGGATTAGCTAATTAATTACTGTTTAATTAAACTAACTACTTAATTAGATTAACCTAATCAGAGTTAATTAGCTTAATTAATTAATTATTAATTTTATTAATTCATTTTATTTTCATTTCTTTTTTTTAAATGTTTTATGGGCGTGGGCCCGTTCTGTCAGCGGCACAGGGGCTTCGGCCCCACTGGGCAGTGGCCCAGGAGGCCACAGCGGGCGCAGGCGAACGGGCGCGCGGGCGCAGGGGCGCGGCGACGGGCAGGCGCGAGCGAGCGCTGGGCGCAGCGACCGCGGGCGAGCGCGTGCGTGCCGGCGCGGGGCGGCGCGAGCAGCGGCAGCGCATGGGGCAGTGCGGGCGAGCGGGGCGCGCACGGGGCGAGGGAGGCCGAGAGCGGCGGGCGTGCGCTGGCGCGGCGCGGGGCGTGCGAGCGCGCGCGGCAAGCGAGGCGAGGCGCGCAGCGCAGGGGCGGGCGCGGTCCGGGGTGGGAGCGAGGGAGGGAGAGGAGGCCGGAGCCTCACCGGCGTTCGTGGGAAGAGGGGGCGGCGAGGCTCGGTGGAGCCGTCGAGGGGGAGGACGAGGGAGACGGCGACGCGGACGGGGAGGCGGTCAGGCGAGGCGGCGGCGGCGGCGACGTGCGGCGACGGGCGCGGGGTCGAGCGCGGCGAGGTGAGCGCGGGGGCTCGGCCCGATCCAGAAATGGATCGGGGAGGGGTGGAGCGAGGGGGGGAATGGGTGTCGGTGGGGGGGTTAGGGTTTCGGGAGTGGCCGGGTTAGGCCATATAGGGGGAAGGGGTGGGCCGGCCAGCTGGGCTATGGCCCAGTTGGGCCAGGGGGGTTTCTCTGTTTATTTTTTGTCTTGTTTTCTCTTTGTCTTTTTCTTTTACTTATCCTTATTTCCTGTTTTGTAATTAGTTAGGCCTCAAAATGATTTTGTAAAATATGGCATTTGCTCCAATAATTACTAGGCATTGTCTACCATTGTCAAAAATTGGTTTGGAGACAAATGGGGTTCACACAAATTTTATAATAAATAAAATGTATTAATCCTCGCTGTTTTGGTAATGTTAGAGCCACCTAATTAATTTATTAATTGTTGGTTACAATTTTAGAATAGTCTCTGCAATATCTGTTATTTATTGAACATTTTAGTTTCTATGTTGAAGAACTTTTATTTTCCACTTTCATTTAAATTTGAATTTTGACTTAGGAGTTGAAATGCAATATGATGCTAATGATGATCATGCACTGTTGAACCTGCTGACTTGTCATTATCAAAAGTGATTACTGTGGCTAATGACATGGGGTGTTACAATTCTCCTCATCTATCAAGAATTCTCGTCCCGAGAATTAAGAGGAAGACTGAAAGAAAGAGGGGTATTCTTCACGAAGACGATCCTCGCGTTCCCAAGTGGCTTCATCTTCAGAATGATTCGACCACTGAACCTTGAGGAATTTGATTGACTTCTGACGAGTCCGACGTTCAGCTTGGTCAAGAATACGGATGGGATATTCTGGATAAGACAGATCTTCCCGTAATTCAAGCATTTCGTGATCCATAGCTCGAATAGGATCCTTGAAGCAGCGACGGAGTTGGGATACATGAAAGACATCATGCACTTGTGAAAGGTTTGGCGGCAATTGCAACTGATATGCCACTTCTCCTCGACGGGCAAGAATACGGAATGGGCCAATGTAGTGTGGAGCTAACTTGCCTTTGATTCCGAACCGATGAGTGCCTTTCAATGGAGTGACGCGAAGGTAAGCTTGCTCGCCAGGTTGATAGACTATTTCCTGGTGCTTTCGGTCATAGTTGCTCTTCTGAAGAGACTGAGCAGTTTTCAGATGTTCACGGACAATGCAGACTTGTTCTTCTGCTTGTTGGATAATGTCCGGTCCGACGAGTGAGCGTTCCCCAGTTTCTGACCAATTCAGAGGGGTTCGACACTTACGTCCGTATAGAACTTCAAACGGTGCCATCTTCAAACTAGCTTGATAGCTATTGTTGTAAGAGAATTCGGCATACGGGAGAGATTCCTCCCATTTCTTACCGAAGGAGATGACGCAAGCTCGAAGCATATCTTCGAGCACTTGATTAACTTGTTCAACTTGACCCTGAGACTGAGGGTGAAAAGCGGTGCTGAAAGACAGATGTGTTCCCATAGCTTCTTGGAAACTATTCCAAAATCTAGAGGTGAAGAGGCTGCCACGATCAGAACTGATCTCCAACGAAACACCGTGGAGTGACACAATTTGGGAAACATACAAGTCTGCTAACTGGCTAGCAGTGATTGTCTCCTTAACTGGAAGAAAGTGAGCAACCTTTGAGAATCGGTCAATGACGACAAAAATAGCATCATGACCCTTCTGAGATCTGGGAAAACCAGTAATGAAATCCATTTGGACATTGTCCCATTTCCATTCAGGAATTTCAAGGGGTTGCAGAGTTCCAGCATGCCTTTGACGTTCTGCTTTAATGCGGCGGCAAACGTCACACTCAGAAACATAATGAGCAATGTCTCGCTTCATATTAGGCCACCAGTATCTCTGACAAATGTCACGCTACATCTTTGTGCTACCAGGATGAATTGACAGAGGGGTGTCATGAGCTTCTTTCATAACGTGTTCCCTCTCATCCTTGAACTTGGGTACGAAGAGACGGTGTTGGAAGAATAGGATCCCATCATCATCAAGATGGAATTCCAACAGTTTTCCTTTTTCGAGGTATCGCTTGATCCTTTCAACTTCAGAGTCATACCGTTGCATAGTCTTAATGCTGTGCTCTAAATCTGGTTCGACGACCAGGGTATGGAGGTAACCCTGTGGAACAATATGGAGGTTCAATTTGCGAAGCTCTTCATAAAGAACAGGTTGTGCTTCCTGAACCATAAGATTGTTGCAATAAGCCTTACGACTCAAAGCATCGGCCATTACATTAGCCTTGCCAGGGGTATATGAGATATTCATATCATAATCGGCAATTGTTTCGAGCCATCTTTGTTGACGAAGGTTCAGATCTGGTTGAGTATATAAATACTTCAAACTTTGATGATCCGTGTATATCTTGCAACGATTACCGAGAAGGTAATGTCGCCATATCTTCAGGGCATAAATAACCGCAGAAAGTTCAAGGTCATGCACTGGATAATTTTCTTCATGAGGACGCAATTGTCGAGAGGCATAAGCAATCACCTTACGCTCTTGAATTAGGACACAACCTAATCCTTGACGAGATGCATCACAGTATATCATGAAATCTTTTTGGGAATCCGGGGGTGCTAAGACTGGGGCAGATGTTAACTTATCTTTTAGTGTCTGAAAGCTTTCTTGACATTTTTCTGTCCACTCAAATTTAACACCTTTGTGAAGCAGATTCATCAATGGCTTTGCAATTTTGGAAAAGTTCTCAATGAATCGACAGCAATAACTAGCGAGTCCGAGAAAACTTCTGACTTGCTTGACATTCTTCGGGGGAGTCCAATCAAGAATAGCTTGAACTCATTTGGGGTTAACAGCAATGCCATCCTTGGAAATCACATGACCAAGATAGGTCACTTCAGATAACCAGAATTCACACTTGGAGAATTTAGCATACAACTGATGTTCTCGTAGCTTCTCCAATACAAGCCGAAGATGTTCGGCGTGTTCTTCTTCATTCTTGGAATATATAAGGATATCATCCAAATAAACCACGACGAATTTGTCGAGGTAATCCATGAATATATAATTCATCAGACGGGAGAATGTAGCTGGAGCATTCGTTAGGCCAAATGACATGACGGTGTATTCATAGGAGCCATAACGAGTAACAAAGGCAGTCTTCGGGATATCCTCTTCACGAACACGGATCTGATCATAACCCAACCTCAAGTCGAGTTTCGAGAAGACAGAGGATCCAGCAAGCTGATCATAAAGATCATTGATTCGAGGTAGTGGGTATTTATTCTGGATTGTGGCTTGGTTAATGGGCCGATAATCCTGAACCAATCGGTTAGTTCCATCCTTCTTCTTAACAAAGAGTGAAGGTGCTCCCCAAGCAGAGGAACTGGGGCGGATGAAACCTTTCCTAAGTGACTTGTCAATTTCTTCCTTAAGCTCAAGAAGGTGGTGCGGAGGCATCTTATAAGGACGCTTGGCAATAGGGACAGTGCCAGGCTTCAAGTCAATGACAAACTCGACAGCTCTAGCCGGGGGTATTCCTGGAAGTTCTTCTGGAAAGACGTCCGAAAAATCTCGAACGACAGGAATGTTCTCGATCCCTTCCAGAGGTGAGGCGTTCAAAGCATTCAGAACATATATCTGAGCTTCAGCGTCCCGTGTAATGCGGGCGGTATAGTTCACTATCTCATCGGAGGGGTGAAGAAGTTAGATAACTTTAGTGGCACAATTGATCGAAGCAATGTGAGCTTTCAACCAATCCATTCCGAGGATGAGGTCTATGGTGGAAAACTTAAGGATAATAGGTGAGGCAAAGAATTCGAATCCCTCGATTTCAACAGGGACATTGTGTGCCATCATAGTGGTTTGACACTGGCCTCCAGGGGTACAGATAACTACTGGCAGATTCATCTTTTCGAATGCAATGTCATGAGATAATGCAAATGCTTCTGACATGAATGAATGCGATGCTCCTGAATCAAATAATACAGAAGCGGGTACTGAGTTAACGAGAAGGGTACCCATCACAGTAGCAGGTTGATCCTGGACTTCTTCAATATCAATGTTGTAAGCGTGTCCACGACCATGTGCAGCAGACCCAGTATTATAGTTGCGGGTCTGATTGTTGCCACGACCATTTCCATGGCCAGTACGAGGGAAAGCCAACTGATTCTGAGTCTGGCGGCAGTCCTTAGCTTGGTGACCTGGTTTGCGGCACTTGAAGCACAGACCATCTTCAGGACGAAGAGGAGCATTGTTTTGGATAGCTTGAGCCTTTGGCTGCCTCGGCGGTGGAGGAGGCAGACGTGGTGCAGCATAGTTGTTCTTTGGCGCAGAGGTATTTGGACGGAATGCATTGTTGGGAATCCAGACCCGACGCTTCTGTGCTGAGCCCGAAGATGAGCCAGCATCACGATAGTGCTTCTGCGAGTCCTTGTGTTTCATCTGAGCGGTCTCAACCAGAATAGCCTTGTTCACAAGAGTAGAAAAGTCGTTGAAGTCTTGAGGAGCAAGGGCAAGCTCGAGGTCTGGGTGGAGTCCATTATGAAACTTCTCTTGTCTACGGGCATCCGTGGCGATGTCTTCTTCAGCATAGCAGGAGAGGTCAAGAAATTCCCGCTGATAAGCTTCGACAGTCTTGTTGCCCTGAGTGAGGTTACGGAACTGGGTCTTCATCCGTTCCATTATTGCCTGAGGGATATAACAGGCACGGAAAGCAGCCTAGAACTCATACCAGGTAACGACTATTCCAACAGGCAGTGTACGCTTGTGTGTGTCCCACCATTGAGCAGCGGGACCCTTTAAGAAAAAGGCCGCGAAGTTGACGAAGTTGGCAGGGGCGACATTAGCAGACTCCATCTCGTGAGTGATGTTGCGGAGCCAGTCATCAGCATCCAGTGGCTTGTCAGAGTTGCGGAGCTGAGTGGGGTTGAGTCGCATAAACTCTGTCAAAGTTATTGAAGTTGGGTTCTGGTTCTGGTTGTTCTGATGCGGAAATTGAGCCATAAATCCAGTCATGAACTGGCGGTTAAGCTCAAACTGTTGCATCATAGCTTCCATATAGTCTGGCGGTGGTGGGCGTTCAGGGGTACCATGACCACGACCACCTGGTCTAACCATCCTGCTAAGTATCAACAGGGGGTAGTTTAGTAAAAGCAATGGTGAGTGTTTAGCGACAAGCATGATGTAACTCGACAACAATTAAGTAGTGTAACAGATACATAACAGTAGTCGATTAAGACATACAGATCCATACACAGAGTCGGGTACATGCGGACAGCATAACGGCGCAAATTCAAAAGCTAGACATACTAGGCGGCGCGCAGGCACGCGGTAAGGAAGTACACAACGAGACATAGCAAAGGCTACATCAACGTCGGAGAAAACCACTGAAACGGGGTAACTGCAAGTGCGGACGACGAATGTTCATCGCGGAAGGATCCTGCGCTCCATGTGCACTCTGATGCAGAATCCGGTCTCGAGCTGTAAGAAGAGGTCCACGTGCAGGTGTGTGACCTCCAATAGCAGGCCAATCAATACCAGCATACATCTGAGTCCTGCGCGGGTAAAGGATGTGCTCAGGATGTATCCCTGTGCGAACAGTGGGTAGCAACTGTGTCATAGCATCGTAGAGACGTGCTCGAGTGGCAACCAACTCGACGGCAAGAGCCCGAACAGTGCGATCCAGAGCCTGAGTGCACTGAATCAGAACGCGCGGGTCATAGCGACGAGGCTCGTGCGGGGCACAGATAGCTGTGTAGTATCCAGTAGCATCTCCAGCAGGGGCATAAGAAATGTATCGGAACTCAGAGTCATCCAGGATATCGCTGAACTGTCCTCGGAGATGTGCGATGGCAGAGTAGGCGGCATCATGAACTGCCATCTCAATCGTCACGCCGATACCGTGGTAAAGGTGTAGCTCAGTGTCTGAGTCATCTTGCCGATCATAGATACGAACATCAGCATGGTAATGCTCCTGGTTGAACTCGGGGTAATCCTCATAGACCATGTACTCGGGGTACCAGCGGTAGCCAAGTCTGGTCAGGAGAGCGATCAGGACAGCTAGAAACCCAGGGGCATCACGAGCCCAAGTGCGAAGCACAAGCTGTGTCGTAGGACGTGGTGGAAACAAACGATCCATCTGAAACAGAGGAAATTCAGGATTGTCAAATGACAATGAGAAGTTTAACACAACTCGGAGAGAAAGGTTAAACAAAACAATGGAAAGAAAAATGATTATCAGACTAATCAGATTAATGACAGGGAAATCGCACAGATATCCAGCTCTCCGGGTAGACGGAATTTACGAGATCCTAAGTGTCAGCGTTAGTAAAATTTATTTAACCCGAATAGAAGAGAGATCAGAGTCCCAGAGTATAGACGAGGAATAAAAGATCCTAATACCACCCAGTTGGCGACGTGGGCCCGTAAGCCACACAGCCAAGTTAGTAAATTAGTTTTTCGGTTTCTAGACTCAACTTCGGCCAAGGAATTGGAAGGGGGCTTCCTATAGGCAGTCGGCTCTGGTACCAACTTGTGACACCCCCGACTCAATCGTGCACTAATCATACACGCAAATATGCACGATCAAGCACAGGGACTCACGGGAAGATATCACAACACAACTCTAACACAAATTAAACGGAGATCCACAATATTACAGACCAGGGATCCGAAGATCCGAATACATAAGTCAGTCATACGAATATTATCTAAGTACAGACATAGTTAGACAAGTTTTGCCTTAAGAAGGCTAGCACAAACAACATATCTAGATCGAAAGGCGTTGGCCTCCTGCCTGGGAACCTCCGATCCTACTCCTGGTCGGCTGGCTCGATCCAGTAATACGTGCCCTCTGGACCCTCCTGGTAGTAAGCTCCTGTGGTGGCATCTGGCTCCGGGGCTCCATCGTCTGATGTATCATCAAGGTGGGGTATGGGGAAAAGAGAAAGTAAAGAAACCGTGAGTACTCATCCGAAGTACTCAGCAAGCAAGGATCTATACTACATATGCAACATTATCAATGGAGAAAGGCTGTATATGTGGACTGGGCTGCAGAAATGCCAGAATAGAGAGAAGGCCTAGTCCTATCGAAGACTAGCATCTTCAAACATCTTCACGAAGCCATCATCTTGCAGCAGTAGAAGAGAGTAGAATAGCATTTTATTTAGCAAACATGTTGAAGCAAGCCTAGAGATCTTTCCTCGTCTCCCAGCGAGAAAGCGATCCCGAAGCTTCAATTAAGTAACAAGTATCCAGTTCAAATAGCAGATCGGGATAAACAAATTGAGCGTCCTTTACCGTAGGACCGGCTATCGATAGATTATTCATCCCTGCAGGGGTGCACTACTGTTGCCCAACACGCTCGATCTACTCTGGCCGGACACACTTGCTGGGTAATGCCCGTCCTCGGAAGATCAACACGAAGCAGCGGCCTACCTAGGCTCGGCAGAGAGGTCAGCACGCCGGACTAACCTATGCACCCAGAGGTCTTGGGCCATCGCCCTGGGCACCCTGCGCGTTGCGTGGCTGGCCGGGGTGCAGGCGCGACACTGAACTCGTCAGTGAAGTATCCAGCCCAGTCCCGGCGATCAGCCCGCACGGTGAATCGTGACGTCTGACGAGCTTTCGGGAGAAACGTACATCGCAGAGGGCCCCATAACCATTATCCCGCGTGGTGGTAGTGCGTATAGGGCACGTCGACCCACTCAGATCACACACCCAAATCCAATAGGCTCATTTAGTATCATGCGGAGACAATCAGAGTCTCTGATGCTCCGCCACAATATCACACTCGAGTGCCCTTCCGGCACACTCGACATCATAGATCCCCAGCGGGTACCCGCCAGGGTGGACCCGCCTGTAACAAAGGTCAAAGTAACCGTGTGGTCATAACATCAAGGGGGAAACCCGAGGAATCACCCTCGGCGGATTCCACTCAACGAAATCATCAGGGTGAACAGATGAGGCATCACCCTCGAGGTTCACATTGAGGGGTTGCACGACAGAGTCGTATCGAAAGTAGAGAAGGAGGAATCACCCTCGATGACCACGACCGAACAGCTACACTACAGAGTATTCATTAGGAGTGCGTTACGAGGTATCACCCTCGGCACTCGATGGTAACTAAGTAGAGTTGTACAACTAAGGGGGTGTGAGGTGAGGTGTCGGTCTCTGGTCGACGATCGCGTTGATCGAGTCGTCGATGATCAAGCTGGGGCAACAAGGTTAAGGTGGTGGGGTCACTGATGGTTCATTACCAACCTATATTAAACAGTTTATTATAGGCAGGTAAGGTAACAATGAACAGGTTACAAAAGCTGGCTATGCATCAGAATAGGAGCATACATTAACAGTAGCAAAATCTAATGCAAGCAGGAGAATAGAATGGGCGATATCTGGATGCTCAGGGGGGGGGGCTTGCCTGGTTGCTCTGGTAAGAGAGAGGGATCGTCAACGGGCTGCTTGTCGGTAGTGTAGTCATATCCAGGTGCAGCGTCGTAGGTCTCGGCATCTATCGAGAGAGAAGGGGGGGAGAGAAACAATAAATTCACGGTAAAAATGCAAACAATATGCATGACATGCCTAAATGATATGCAGAGGTGTTCTACTGCCTAACTAAACGAGTTAGTTAATTTAGGAATTTATTCGGATTCATTTAATTAAAGTTGGGCACTATTCATTTATCGAAATCGGTCTAAAAGTTCAATGTTCATATAGCTAGTGGCATCTGACAGGAATACGGAGGGCGTATTCGGGTTCGTATCGGAATTCTGAGCAAGTTTCATATATAATTTATTTTCATCGGAGTTACGGATTATTTAATATGATTTTCTAAAGTTTTAATTAATTTCTGGAATTTAATTATTTATTTAAATTAAACATTATCCGAAACAGGGTATGCTGACGTCATCATGACGTCAGCAGTCAACCTGACAGGTGGGGTCCACCTGTCATAGACTGTTTAGTCTAATCAGGGATTAGCTAATTAATTACTATTTAATTAAACTAACTACTTAATTAGATTAACCTAATCAGAGTTAATTAGCTTAACTAATTAACTCATTAATTATTAATTTTATTTTATTTTCTTTTTCTTTAAAAAAAATGTTTTATGGGCGTGGGCCCGTTCTGTCAGCGGCACAGGGGCTTCGGCCCCACTGGGCAGTGGCCTAGGAGGCCACAACGGGCGCGGGTGAACGGGCGCGCGGGCGCAGGGGCGCGGCGACAGGCAGGCGCGAGCGGGCGCTGGGCGCGGCGACCGCGGGCGAGCGCGTGCGTGCGGGCGCGGGGCGGCGCGAGCAGCGGCAGCGCAGGGGGCAGTGCGGGCGAGCGGGGCGAGGGAGGCCGAGAGTGGCGGGCGGGCGCTGGCGCGGCGCGGGGCATGCGAGCGCGCGCGACGAGCGATTCGAGGCGCGCGGCGCAGGGGCGGGCGCGGTCCGGTGCGGGAGCGAGGGAGGGAGAGGAGGCCGGAGCCTCACCGGCGTTCGTGGGAAGAGGGGGCGGCGAGGCTCGGTGGAGCCGTTGAGGGGGAGGACGAGGGAGACGGCGACGCGGACGGGGAGGCGGTCCGGCGAGGCGGCGGCGGCGGCGACGGGCGGCGACGGGCGCGGGGTCGAGCGCGGCGAGGCGAGCGCGGGGGCTCGGCCCGATCCAGAAATGGATCGGGGAGGGGGGAGCGAGGGGGGGAATGGGTGTCGGTGGGGGGGTTAGGGTTTCGGGGGTGGCCGGGTTAGGCCATATAGGGGGAAGGGGTGGGCCGGCCAGCTGGGCTATGGCCCAGTTGGGCCAGGGGGGGTTCTCTGTTTATTTTTTTTGTCTTGTTTTCTCTTTGTCTTTTTCTTTTACTTATCCTTATTTCCTGTTTTGTAATTAGTTAGGCCTCAAAATGATTTTGTAAAATATGGCATTTGCTCCAATAATTACTAGGCATTGTCTACCATTGTCAAAAATTGGTTTGGAGACAAATGGGGTTCACACAATTTTTATAATAAATAAAATGTATTAATCCTCGTTGTTTTGGTAATGTTAGAGCCACCTAATTAATTTATTAATTGTTGGTTACAATTTTAGAATAGTCTCTGCAATATATGTTATTTATTGAACATTTTAGTTTCTATGTTGAATAACTTTTATTTTCCACTTTCATTTAAATTTGAATTTTGACTTAGGAGTTGAAATGCAATATGATGCTAATGATGATCATGCACTTTTAAACCTGCTGACTTGTCATTATCAAAAGTGATTACTGTGGCTAATGACACAGGGTGTTACAAGTACTATTAGTGTGCTTCTGGCCATCTGACACCGAATGAACTACTGCATGTCCACCGCGTGCGGGAGGGAGAGCATGTAGTGAAAGGTTCTCCTGGTCTTGCGAGCCACCATGCTCATGGGCGAGGGAGAGGGCGTTGTAATCAAGCTTCTCCTTGTTCTACGAGTTGACGCGACACATCAAAGCAGTGCACTCGATATATTTTAATAATTTGCGTTTACCGATGCATTAATTACAATGCATGCATGCATGCCGTCACTTTCCTTTTGATACTTGCATGTGTTGATTTAATGCACCTTGAAGTAGTATGAATATGTGATGGTAAAATTTTCTAATGCCCCGGCCCTAAAGCGAGAGATGGTGGTGCACGAGGAGGGCGAGATCATGCCGACAGAACAGGACCCGACGATGGAGGTCTCTATGGACCTCACCTTGCTCCACTGCCCCTTGTGCCTCTGCCCCTTGAAGTCTCTAGTGTACGAGGTTCGAATACACCTCGTCTGTTCGGCTGATCGAGCAAGGTGCAGGTTTCTTGATTGATGTGTTGTTCCATTGATTTGTGCAGTGCAAGGGAGGGCACATGGCCTGTGTGGACTGCCGCGGTGAGCGCCCCGGGAACCAGTGGCAGTGCCAGAAGTGAGAGCGCAGTGGCAGCTTTGACGTGCGAAACACGGTGATGGACGCCATCCTCTCCTCGGTGAGGGTGGAGTGGCCGCACAAAGGTTGTGGGCTCTACGTCACTTACCACAAGCTCGCCGATCACCAGAGCGTGTGTCCGCTTGCGCCCTGCAAATGCCCCATGCCTGTCTGCGGCTACGAAGGCCCGCCGCCGGCGCTCCCCCACCACATCAGCACTGTGCATCCCATGCCCATGCACAGGATCCAGTACGGCAAGGTGCTCCAGCTGCAAGTGCCAGTGTCGGAGCCGCGGCGCTTGCTGTTCGTGGAGGTGGACGGGCACACATTGTAATTAAAAGAAGCATGTGCGATGGTAATAACGAGCGCGCACGGTTGATGGAACAAGACGTGTGCTGACATCGCCTATTGCGGTGCACCCTATGGTGCAAACGCCACGTACGTGGCCGAGAACACGTGCCCACGTTATGCCATCCAGGAATAGTGCCGCACTTCAAAACTAGAACCGTCAATAAATTTTGAGCTTGCGTCCCGTCACATTCCAAATTACTACCACGCTATATTTCATTGCAAACCTGTTCACACCGATCAAAACCTAAACGGTTTCCCACTTAGGAGCGTATTAGTACTTGGTTATAAATACTACCTACTCCAAGATGACTGCACATTCCTCCTCATCCACAAAAACAAACAAGTCTTTCATCGTCGTTCCCTTGCATCTACCATGGCCCGCATGAGTTTTGGGTCGAGAGATTACTACCAGGGAGAGGCGAGCATGGAAGCGGAAGCACGAGAGATGTTTCGCCTCGCCGCAAAAGCAGCCGACATGTCCCGCCGCGCCGCCGAAGCAACACAGAGGTCCCGCCGTGCTGTCGATACAGCAGACTGGTCCGGCCGAGCCGCGGAAGCAGCAGAGATGTCCCGCCGTGCCATGAATGCAGCAGGGAGGTCCTCCCGCACCGCGGCGGCCTGGGAAAATGTCTCCCGGGCAGGCGAGGACTCTCATAGGCGCATGCGTGCTATGCTCGATGGCTAGATGGTTCGGATCTCCGGCTGGATTAAGCTGCAGGACGAGATGAATGCCTCATTTGGAAATGCTACCGGCGTCATCCGGGGACTAGGGGAGGACAAGGCGAAGCTCCGCACTGAGCACGACCTGCTGAGGGCGAAGATCGCCGGAAGGGCGAAGTAGGCAGAGGAGACCACTGCCTTGTTGAAGAGAGCGGGCGTCATCGTCAAGAAACTTATGGACGAGAATGCCATGCTCCGCATCGAGCGCGAAAGGATGGTGGAGGAATCCGTGGATGCTGCCAAGCAGTGTATTGAGGACATGAAACTGATGAAAGAGATCATCGCCGCTCATCGCGAGAACTAGTCTCCGCGACCTACAGCGCATCAACAAAGTAGAGATCAGCGAGCCAGATCATTGTATGTGTCTTCCTTCTTCTTTTGCCCTTGTGTATTTCGGGCGTAGCCGCGTGTGGCTTTTTTAATTATGTTCCTAAATATGTAAGACAATTATTATCCACTGTCATCGTCCTTATATATTCATCAGTCTTGCTATAAGTTGCAGTAGATGCTATATAGGTCCGTCGAATCTTACATCAAGATCCGTGCAAAATTTTCTTTTCAGAGTCGAGTGAGACATAGCCACGCCATTAAACAGGGGCTCGGGCGCCATTAATGGAGACGTTGGGAGAGAGGTGGGCGGCAGATGGAGGTCAAAGGGCTTTCCTCCCGATAAGCACGTGCAGGGGTCTGATCGCACGCCTCCCGTACTCAAATAGCTACCACACATGGCGCCTCCTAGACAGTAAAAAAAGGGGACGCATGCCGGCACGTAAATGGTAAGTAGAACGCCCACGGTTTCAATAATACTTGTGTTTTCGATTGTAATGTGACAGCACTTGTTCCAAAATGACTTTGTTGATTGTTAAAGTGTGTGCCTTCGCAAATCGGACAGCAGAATTACCACAGCATGTCGGTGCCATGTCATGACACCAAGCCAAGTTTCATGATTTTCATGCGTGTTTTGGATTTACAGGAATTAAAAAAACAAGTTTCTCAATGTTTCCGACCGAGCCACGACGCCCAGATGTTTGAATTTCATTCCCATTTCTTGCATGGGACCTAGAAATTTACTCGAGGACACACATGTGATTTTTCAAACAACTATGGTGCACTGGAGCATATGCTTGTAGTTCAAATTTGAGTTATGCACATTAAATGACCAGAAACTCAATTAATATATAAAAAAGGCCAAACGAACCCGAAATAACTCCAAAATTTAACACAGCACTCATATAGTTCTATGTTGCCTCTGTAAAGAAAATCAGGGGGGAGGCAACATATATCGTTTCGCACACACTGGTGACTTGTTCCCTCTCGGAACCATGAGCCTTCTAGAGAGAAGCTCCGGTTTGCAAGAAGCTTATAGCAAAACTTGTTCCAATTCGGCCAAAAAATTTACCACAGCATGTTAGTGCCATGACATGACACCATGCCAAGTTTCATGATTTTCAGGCGAGTTTTGGATTTATAGGAATTTAAAAACAAAGTTTCTCAATGTTCTCGGCCGAGCCACGATGCCCAGATGTTTGAATTTCATTCCCATTACTTGCATGGGACCTAGAAATTCACCGAAGGACACACATGTGATTTTTCAACCAACTTTGGTGCACTTGAGCATGTGCTTGTAGTTCAAATTTGAATTATGCACATTAAATGACCAGAAACTCAATTAATGTATAAAAAAAGGCCAAACGAACCCAGAATAATTCCACAATTTAACACGGCACTCATATAGTTCTATGTTGTCTCTGTAAAGAAAATCAGGGGGAGGCAGTGTATATCGTTTCGCACACAAAGGTGACACGTTCCCTCTCGAAACCACGAGCCTTCTTAAGAGAAGCTCCGGTTTGCAAGAAGCCAATACCCAAACTTGTTCCAATTCGGCCAATTTTTTTACCACAACATGTTAGTGCCATGACATGACACCATGCCAAGTTTCATGATTTTCAGGCGAGTTTTGGATTTACAGGAATTTAAAAACCAAGTTTCTCAATGTTCTCGGCCGAGCCATGACGCCCAGATGTTTGAATTTCATTCCCATTTCTTGCATGGGACCTAGAAATTCACCCAAGGACACACATGTGATTTTTCAACCAACTTTGGTGCACTGGAGCATGTGCTTGCAGTTCAAATTTGAATTATGCACATTAAATGACCAGAAACTCAATTAATGTATAAAAAAGGCCAAACGAACCCGGAATAATTCCAAAATTTAACATGGCACTCATATAGTTCTATGTTGCCTCTGTAAAGAAAATTAGGGGGAGGCAGCGTATATCGTTTCGCACACAAAGGTGACGCGTTCCCTCTCGGAATCACGAGGCTTCTTGAGAGAAGCTCCGGTTTGCAAGAAGCTTATACCAAAACTTGTTCAAATTCGGCCAAAAAATTTACCACAACATGTTAGTGCCATGACATGACACCATGCCAAGTTTCATGATTTTCAGGCGAGTTTTGGATTTACAGGAATTTAAAAACCAAGTTTCTCAATGTTCTCGGCCGAGCCACGACGCCCAAATGTTTGAATTTCATTCCCATTTCTTGCATGGGACCTAGAAATTCACCGAAGGACACACATGTGATTTTTCAACCAACTTTGGTGCACTGGAGCATGTGCTTGCAATTCAAATTTGAATTATGCACATTAAATGACCAGAAACTCAATTAATGTATTAAAAAGGCCAAACGAACCCGGAATAATTCCAAAATTTAACATGGCACTCATATAGTTCTATGTTGCCTCTGTAAAGAAAATCAGGGGGGAGGCAGCGTATATTGTTTCACACACAAAGGTGACACGTTCCCTCTCGGAACCACGAGGCTTCTTGAGAGAAGCTCTGGTTTGCAAGAAGCTTATACCAAAACTTGTCCCAATTTGGCCAAATTTTATACATATGAAAACAGGGTTTAGATTATCCTGAACATCTCACTACCTAGACCAATGTACTGTGATTTGAATTCAACATAAAATGGATACAAATATTTGAATTGGAGATCGTATGGTACATGTAATTCATATTTAAATATGATTACTACTATATGCATGTTTTCTGTTATCAAGATAATATTTAAATGATGGTATAACTTGACAACAATCGTATTCAAAT
Source organism: Thinopyrum elongatum (assembly GCA_011799875.1). NCBI lineage: Eukaryota > Viridiplantae > Streptophyta > Magnoliopsida > Poales > Poaceae > Thinopyrum > Thinopyrum elongatum. Next base: position 188,576,035 of record CM022302.1, read on the forward strand.
AAGGAAAATTGATTCAAATTTAGTCCATATGGTAGATAACAATATGTATATTCATAGGGTGGAGTAAAATGTTCATATAAGATGGAAGATCAAAATGTAGGACTACATCCATTATAAACCGCAAGATCACCTAACGATATATCGAATTCAACATAACATGGATTCAAAAATTGAAATTCGAGATCCTGGCATTTGTAATCATATAAAAAGGGACATGACTCTTTCTTGTGGTGGGAATTGATTTTTTTTGTTGTTGTTGAGGGAAGTGCGAATTGATTTGGTACTGTACAGGCTAATCTTGTTCTCCCGATTTTGTTACATTTTTCTTGTAGTTTTTCAATGGCATTTATAGCAATATAATAAAAGGGGACATGACTCTCTTGTGTCTTGTATGAATTATCTTTTTTTGTACATGTTAAGTTTGTTCTGCCGAACATGGAATCCGCGCCTTGTTATCCTGAAATTTCAAGCTCGAGTATCTTTTGTCTCTTCTGCTGCGAAACTCCCGCCTCTTCAACCCGCGCCACACCTTATTATCCCGAAATTTCGACGCGCGCGAAAACTCCCTCCTCACCCGAAATCGATCCCGCAGCCCAGACACGCGAAATCCCCCTTCTACCCCTCAGCCGGAAATGCCGCCTCGATGTCGCGTGGTCAAAACCGGTGGGGTTACGTTCGTAACTTACCCCACATTTCGGACAAGCGCATCCCTAAGCCATGGCTCCCCCTACCTTCCCCTTCGCCCCCCCCCCCCCCCCATTCATACACCGAGGCCGCCAAAACCCGCGAAACCCCACGCTCCTCCATCGGCCTCGTGACCGCCGCCCAGCCGGAGCCTCTTCCCCGACGACATCGTCCACGGCAACAGCTCGACGTCCCTCATCCACCGCACCAGATGAGGATCTGTCGTCAATCTCGTTGTCCCGCCGGATCAGCAGCCCCGTCCTTTACCTCCAAGGACCTTCCCCGATGTTCGCCTCGTCTATCGCGCCACCTCCATCCCCACAGCGTCGTCTTGACCTGCCCTACCGGAACCGCAGCACCCTCACCAATTCCTCCGATGAAGCCGAGGCCTACTCGGTGCCACCAAGGAGGTTCTGCACTCACTACTACATTTTATCTTTTATTCGATCTCACGGGGCTCCTGGTGCTCGATACCGAGCAGCCATGGCGGGTCTCCATCGATGGCGCCGTCGTCGGCCACTTCCTCCACGGCGTCTCTCCCCCATGTCATTGCTTCCTCGGCGGCGACTTCCACACCAGCACTAGCTGCTGCTGCTCCGGCTCTCGCTCACGCTGCTGCTCCTGCTCTAGCTCTTGCTCGCGCTGCAGCTCTGCTCTTGCTGTTGGTTGTGTTGCTGCACTGCTCTTGCTTTCGTTCATGCTGCTGCTCTGCTCTGCTCTTGCTGTCGGGCGCGCTGCTGCTCCGCTCTTGCTCTCGTTCATGCTGTTGCTCTGCTCTTGATCTCATTCATGCTGCTGCTCTGCTCTGCTTTTGCTCTCGCTCTCGCTGCTGCTACTGCACGACCTGCGGCAGCTACAGGAGTTGCTGCTTTAGCACTCGCTCGTGATGCTGCTGCACGAGCTACTCTCTGCTAGTGTGTTCCCTGCTCGAGCGGCTGCTGATTTAGATCACTGCTTCTTTGCTACCAGTGCTCGAACGCCCTAAACTTCTATTGCAGTGCTCTGCTGCTAGTTCAATCACTTTCGTCAGTAAAATTCAGTTTCGACAGTAAAATTCAGTTTCGACTGTAAAGTTCAGTTTCTTCAGTTAAGTTCAGAGTCAACAGTATTTACAGCATCTGTCAGAGCGGCCGCGGCATGGCTGATGCATTTTACATCTAGCACTTTTTGGTGATGTACTTTACATCATCTATTGCAGATGTTATTAGACTCCCGCTTCAGATTAACATTGTATGTCTTGTCCTGCTTCAGCCTCGCCGTCGTACACCTCACCAGAGCTGCTCCAATGATGGAACCGTCCATCACAGCAGAGCAGTACCCTCGGCGCCGTCTCCAGACGCCTCAGATCTTCTTCCCCACCTCCGACAGTCACACCAGCATCACCATCCTCCACGTCCAACCCAATAATGCTGAGGTCAACAAGGCTATGCCAAAGAGGTTGTACACTCGTCGCATCACTTTGTTACTCTACATTCATGTTGATCCCTCAGGGATCCTTTGGTTCAAAGCAGTTGCAAATCTAGAAAGAAATGAATCATGGTCACAAAGTTAACAGGGAGAAAACTAAATGCTCTTTTGAACCACAACTTGAATCGGTTTAGCAAGATAGCCATTATATGATATTCATGTGGACCAAATCTAAGCTCACAAAATATTTCGAGGGTAGGCTTCAACCTGTTGAAGACTGCCTACTAGAATCGCCACTGGTTCAAAGAAAAAGTAAAGGAAAACATAGGAATTGGAAACTTTACTATGGTACTACTATTCATGCATTTGGTTAGAAGGAATGGAGCAAAGCAAAACTGGAGGGATTTTTTTTTCCTTTGGTGTCTCTTCCAAAGAAAAAACGTAGGAATTTTAATATCCACTTGGACGTCCTTTTCAAATTAATATGCATGAAGAACATGACTAAGTGCATTACTGGCATAATAAGATTCTTATTTTACATTTTCATGTGGTTTGACTTTAATTTGACCATGTTTCTCCATTCCTGTGTTCTTCCAATTCATGTGAACCAAACACCCAGGTTGACAGAAATCCTATGTTTGCAAATGCTCTGTTTTGCACGTGCATTCCTATCCTATTCCTGTGTTTTTCCTGTCCCTGCGTTTTTAGAATCCACCAATTCTATGGAGCCCTTATAGATTTACTTCATTTTCAGATAGGTGTCAAAGAAAACTTTGTGTGTTTTGTCCCGCTCCTGCCGTCCCGTCATCCACCCCACCTGAGGTGCACCATCGATGGAAGCGTTCACTGCAGCAGAGATTCCCCCTGCAGACCTTCTTTCACCGCCTCAGATCATCTTCCCCATTGCCGGCAGCCACGCCAACTGCATTACCATCATCGACTGAGCAGATGAACCTGAGGGCTACACAGTTCCGGAATAGAGGTCACACTCTTTCGTGTCTGCTTACGTTATACATCGGTTATTATTACCTGCTACTTTATCATCCTGTTCACCTCTTAGACTCTGAGTCAGGTCCAAACTAATGTTCAAACTTGAGTTTTAAAATGCCTGTGGGCCACATATCGAGGCAGCAACGAATAGTATCTGTCTACTATCTGGTTCATCTAGGGCCTTCTATGTGGTTCATGTTGGGTGGGCAACAAACAGTAGATGATCCATCGTCTATCTTTTTAAACTGAAGCTATCATCTGCCTGCTATCATTAGTTTTGGATCTATCCACTCGTTTGCTACCATCAGTCTTGATTTCTGCATGCACCCCTTAGGCCTTACATAATCTAACTATGTTTTTTTTATTATGCATGTCAGTTATTGTACACAATCGTACTGAACATGTAGAGAAAAAGAGAAGACCATTGTGTGGGAATATAATGTCATGCAGACGCCGCTCCATGGTGGGCGAAGTGGGGGCCCCCCTCCCCCCATTCCAGGTTGTATTCCAGAGGAAGATAACTATTCAGAGGGGGATTCAGAGGGAGCCGACCACTCCTATTTACCCCCTGAGGTGTTTGCTCTAACCTGGCATGCTGATGTTGGTCATATCATGCATATGGCGCCTCGCATTGCTTACTTTATACATCTTATATGTCATCTGCTTTGTTTAGATTTGCTGTGTGAATGCCACCTGTTTGGTTTCTATATCATACTCCCTCCGTTCCTAAATATTTGTCTTTTTAGAGATTTCAACAAGTGAGTACATACGAAGCAAAATGAGTGAATCTACACTCTAAACTATGTCTATATACATCCGTATGTGGTAGTCCATTTGAAATCTCTAAAAAGACAAATATTTAGGAACGGAGGGAATATATGTGAATTATGCATTGCCATCATGTTTAGCCAGGCATCATATACGTGAATCATGCAATGCCATCCTGTTTAGCCAGTCATCGTATATGTGAATTGTATCGTGCCATACTATTTTTTTTTTCATAATGTATTCCATTTGTCAACAATGTTTGTGCATTCATCTACTCTTCCTGTGCATCAGCCATTTGAGTCAGTCATGGGAAAATCTGGAGTGAAAACAAGGTCCTCTGAGCAGCCAATGCTACCTGTCGATGAAGATTTCTTGCTGGTTACAGATAGCTCCTCAGAGGAGGATTCAGAGACAGATGATCAGTCGTATTCCCCCCCACCCACCCCGAGGTGTATGCTCTAACTTGGCAGGGTTATATTGATCATATCATGCATATGGTGTCTTGCATTGCCATGCCATCTTCTTAGATTAGACATGCTTTGTGTGAATGCCTCATGTTTGCTTTCTATATCAGATATGTGAATTATGCAATGCCATGTTTTTTAGCCAGTTATCATATATGTGAATTATGCACCACCATCCTATGTAGCCAGGCATCATATATGTGAATTATCTCATGCCATCCTTTTTTCATTATGTATTCCATTTGTCGACAATCTTTGTATATTGAACTACTCTTCATGTGTATCAGCCATTTGAGCCGGTTATGGAAAAATCTGGAGTGAAAACAAGGTCTTCAGAGCAGGCAATGATACCTGTTGAAGCATATATCTCGATGGTTACAAGTAGCTCCTCAGAGGAGGATTCAAAGACAGATAACCAGTCCTTATCCCACCTGAGGTGTATGCTCTAACTTGCAATGTTTATATTTCTCATATCATGCATATGGTGTCTTGCATTGCTTAGTTTAGACATCATATACACAATATTCAATGCCATCTGCTTAGTTTAGAGATCATACATGCGAGTGCCAGCTACTTAGTATATGAATCAATTATGTGAATTATATCATGCCATCATGTATACTTAGACAACATGTATGTGAATTATTTCATCCCAACCTATTTTAGAAAGACATCATATAGTTTTGTCATGTCATCCTGTTTAGATACTCATCATATGTTGAATTATGACATTATATCCTGTTAAGTTATCCATCATATATCTGAGACTATGTCATGCTATCCTATTTAGTTAGCCATCATATATGTGAAATTATGTCATGTTGTCATGTTTGGTTAGACAACATATATGTGAATGACCACATCTGTCTATCATACAATGTCTGTACATTCAATTTCTTTTCTTGTTTATCAGCCATTTGAATTGGAGGGGGTGATGGCAGTATCTAAGGGAGTAAAAACCCGTTCTTCACAAAAGACGGTGCTACCCGTCGATGCAGATAGAACCATGGTTGTACTGGCCCCCGAACTAGCCCCACCACACATAATCGAGACTCTTCCAGATTGTACACTTACACCGTTGGGCAAAGAACCAGCTACACCCCATCTAACCCCAACCCCAGCAGATAGTAACCCACTTCTAGTTGACACGCACCATGTCCACCACATAGTACCCCCACACGAGTAGTTTGTAAAGCAACTGCAGTGCCCAAAGCATGAAGACCACCACAGTGAACCCAGACTCCACGTTTAAAGTAGAAGAGCAACTGTTCTCAGGTCAGATTCCGTAGCTATGGCCCATACTCCTTTGCTCTTGCATCACTGTATTTACTCGTACCAACTAATTTCGAATTTGAAGGATCCAATTGAAACTCCAATGGCGCAACAGGTATGTTTTAAACCTATTTCTTTAACTGGATTGATGTTCTAACTTCTTGCTCTATGTTGATTTCAGTTTCAGTTGTATAAACAGTTATGTTCTCATGTCATGCACATTACAAGTGTTGCCAGTGCTGTGTAGTTTCCCACACTTATATTCTGTCTATGCTGCTGTGTCTTAAAAAGATATGATTTGAACTGTGTCTCTATCTTGATTTGGCAACATAAACTAGAATGATATAGACAATACAGTGACCATAGTACATAGATATATGTTTGTTTCATGTTGTTATCCTGTCCACCTTATCACGGAACCAGTTTACCAAAATGAGTTTCATATACTACATGCTAAACATGTGATGTGTCTGCTTGTTTCTCTTGTAGAATGCGAACAGAATATTGGAGAAGAGCACCCCATTATGCAATGGTAGAGAAAGTAATGCAGATAAGGTTCAAGATAGTGAGACAACCCTATTGGTCTCCACGAAAGGTGGTAAAAACTATCTTGTAGATAGTGAGACAGCCCCAAAGTCCTGCGTTGATGTAGTGTTCGAGTTACTGGCCACTACTGCTGGCACAAGCTCTTCGAACTCGCTGCCTGAATCACTTTGGCTTCTTCAGTCTCAGCTACAAGCTGAAAGGCATCAGTCAGCTGTGTTGCGGCAAGAAGCCGAAGGACTGAGGAAGTCCCTGCATAATTCAAATGCATACTTTCTGGTGCAACAGCAAGCGCTGGACGATTTTAGCGCCAAACAAGAGAAAACTAATAAGCTTGCTAAGCTTCTTGCCAGCATGGTGGGTATCCAGGATATCGTTTCTTGAGCTCTTCTGAAGTGGTTCAGTTCTGGACTTGTTTTGCTGCCGCGTTTATTTTCACTGGTGGCTAATTTAGACGCCCAGTGTATGTAATATGCTGCTTTGTTCACTATATTTGCACTGGTGGCGAACTTTGATGCCCAGTGGATGTAATATTTGTAGTAGCCGTAATAGCCTAGCGTACATTGCTTGCTTATTTATTTCCTTATTGTCTTGTTTATTTTTTTGCTTGTAGTCGCTGTAGTTCTTTTTCCGCGGTAACCTTTTTATTTAGAACTAGGCCACAGTAAACATGGGCAACATACTGACCGTTGTAACTATGGTCCTGCTGCCTGCTGTAGTGGGCCTCCTAAGGTTCGTATGATCCATGGGCCTTCTACGGGCCGTAGATTCAATGGGACTTCTACGGGTCATCTGATCATTTGGCCAAACATGGGCCATACTTTCGTGGACAATTAACGGACCGCAATATGGACCATAAACGGGCTATAATGGGAATCGTCTATTTGTGGGCTGACCATAACGGGTCGTTAATAGGCCCATGTGTACAACGGGCTTAATTCTATCGGCAGGCATAACGGGTCGTTAATGGGCCATATTTGATGACGCTATGATAACGGCCCAACGGATTAACGGGCCACAGACGGGCTGACTTTAACCACGGGCTGAATTTGGCCCACAAGCAGAACAGGCCAGTAATGGACCGTAAGTAATCGATTGACGGAAATGAGCCCAATAATAAATGGGCCCTTAGAAGGCCGAAAGATAACACGGGCTGGAAACGGACCAATGGAATAATGGGTCGTTAATGGGTATAAAGCGATAAACTGTTCATTATGGGCCAGTTTCACCATGGGCCGTTTATGGGCCAAGAGTTACAAAGGGCCTCATATGGGCCGAATGACATCATGGGCCAGAAGTTACAATGGGCTGGAATCATATTGGATGGCCCAGATGGCGCTACTGGGCCTAATTCGGATAGGCCATAACGGGCCGTGAGTTAGCGGGCTGTAAATGGCCTATATGCGAACAGGCCGTTAATAGGCTTTCCATGGGCCGGTCGCTACCTTTTGACCAAGTCAAATAGGCCGGCCTTTTCACCTGAATGGGCCTCTGTTGGGCCGTGCCACGTGTCGACGTATCATAGGCGCCTCTCGTCCAATGAGTGGATGCCATCTGTCCCAACGTTGAGCAAACACGTGGTTCCTCTGGCCATTGAGAATTTTACACGTGGAAAAGCCCCACTGGTCCGGGCTGTTAACGGGTTATCAGATCCAAATCGGAACCCGATAGCTTAACGGCGACCCGTTATGGTGGATGCCACATGTCGGTTACCCTTGATGAAAGCACTTCCATGATGTGGCATTTATCGTCATGGAAGTGGACACTTCCGTGATGATAATTTTGGTATTGTCATGGAACACTTCTACAACAGCACAAGTATGACTATCTTGATTCTGTCATAAAATCGTCATGGATGTACATGCATGACAGAAAACGTGACCTACTGTGACAAACACGTATCATCACGGAAGTGATTTTTTTTGTAGTGGTGTCAACAATAATAACTCATGATCACTCATATCCAACTTGGTATATGTACCTAGATCTTTCCCCACCACATGATGCTTGCAAAAGAGTAAATAAAAAGGAAAAGACAAGAACACTTTGACTCTAACATAAAAAGTGAATACATAAAGGTAAAAGATAGGCCCTTCGTAGAGGGAAGCAAAGGTTGTCATGCGCTTTTTGGTTTTGTATGCACAATCTCTTAATGCAAAAGAATGTCACGTTATATTGCCCCTTATGATAGCAACCTTTATTACAGTCCGTCGCTTTTATTACTTTGCTATCACAATTTCTTACAACGCTTATTTTCCTTTACACTAAAAGATCAAACACATTTAGAAGCAATTTTTATTGCCTTGTGCACCGATGACAACTTACTTGAAGGATCTTGCTCAATCCATAGGTAGGTATGGTGGACTCTCAAAACATGGATTTGGGTTTAAGGTTTTTGGATGCACAAGTAGTATCTCTACTTAGTGCGGATTTTTGGCTAGCAAAGATATTGGGCAAGCACCACATGTTGGAGGATCTATGACAATATAACTTCTATGTGAATATGAACAAACATAAATCATTACATTGTCTTCCTTGTCCAACGTCAACAATTTGGCATAAAATATTTAATGGGGGCTCACAATCATAAAGAATGTCCAAGATGGTATATTTGCATGTGAATCTTCTCTTCCCTTATTAATTCTTTCATGTTTGCATCATTGACCAATGCTATGTTTGTCAACTTTCAATAAATTTTACCACTTATACTTTTCCTTATGTGATGTCATTACTTACCATAAGATTAGCATATGATCTTTTTCATTATTTCCTTTATTTTGATTGAAACGTAAAAGTAAAGAAGCAAAAACTCAAACTAATCTTTATTATATAACTCTCAACTCGATTACATAGATGGATAGATCATGAAACTAGCACTCGAGAATAGATCATACTAAACTTGTATTCAACTAAATCAAGAAATAACTAAAGATCAAACTAAAAATTGGTGAAGATAATAAAAGTGATGGTGATACGATACCGGGGCATCTCCCCCAAGCTTGGAGAAAGCCAAGGGGAGTGCCAATACCCGTGTGCTCAAGTCTCCCTCTTTGGTGATGGCGGTGGTGACGAGACAGGAGCTTCACACTTCGGCCTCAATAGTTGCTCCAATCTACGATTGATGCTCCGGAGGGCCATATTTTGCTCTTCCAACAAAATAATTTCACGAGTGAGATATGTATTCTGAACACAACCCGTTTCAAAGGCCCGCAGGGCTTCAACTTCAGTGGGGGTGAGGTGGTTATAGTAGGGTTGAAGGATATCTTCTTCTTTCTCAACCTCCCCCGTGAGCATGGCTTGTCCCCCTTATTGAGCTTGATCCCCCGCAACTTCCTTGGCCTTTTCCTCCTTGGTGGCTTCCATGGGTTCTTCTCTCCTTAGTTCCATCTTCAATAGCCAAGCATCTTCCCCTACGTTGTTGGAGGAGGGGGAAGACATGATGCCTGGCTGGATAGATCTGACAGAAAAACAACCCGAAACAAGAACAGAGGATTTCTCCATGATACGGTGGTCAAATCGTCTGGGGGTATATATAAAGAATTTTTATCTTGGGAAACAAGTATACTACAGGAAAACAGAGTCGGGAAGGTGCCCGAGGGGCCCACTACCCACCAGGGCACGCCAGGTGGGGCAGGCGCGCCCTGGTGCCAAGTGGGCACCTGGGTTGCCTTCCCGGATGTTTCTTATTTTTTTATTTTTTCAAATATTCCAAAACTGACAGAAAATATTTTTGCGGAATTTTCGGAGTCCGTTTACTTACCGTATCCTCTTCCTTTTCAGGGTTCTGTAGTGTTCCAGGAGGTCTCTTTTATGTATTCCTTCGGTGTCATGGTTTGAATAATATTAGTTTCAACATTAATAGGTGTACCTGAAATATAGTGCTTAATTCTTTGCCCATTGACCACCTTCGGACTAGTGCCTTCGTCATTATTGATCTTGATAGCTCCAGATCGATAAACTTCTTCAATGATATATGGTCCTTCCCATTTGGAGAGAAGTTTTCCTGCAAAAAATCTAAAACAAGAATTGAACAATAGAACATATTCACCAACTTTGAATTCCTGCTTTTGGATTCTTTTGTCATGCCATCTTTTAACTTTTTCTTTAAACAGTTGGGCATTTTTATAAGCTTGGGTTCTCCATTCATCTAGTGAGCTAATATCAAATAACCTCTTTTCACCGACAAGTTTGAAGTCATAGTTGAGTTCCTTAATTGCACAATATGCTTTGTGTTCTAACTCAAGCGGCAAATGACAAGCTTTTTCATAAACCATTTTGTATGGAGACATACCCATAGGATTTTTATAAGCAGTTTTATAGGCCCAAAGTGCATCATCAAGTTTCTTAGACCAATTCTTTCAGGACCTATTGACAGTTTTTTGTAATATCAACTTTATTTCTCTATTGCTAAGTTCAACTTGTCCACTAGATTGAGGATGATAGGGTGATGCAATTCTATGGTTGACATCATATTTAGCAAGAATTTACGGAAAGCACCATGAATAAAGTGTGAACCACCATCAGTCATTAAATATCTAGGGACTCCAAACCTCGGGAAGATAATTTCTTTAAGCATTTTAATGGAGGTGTGATGATCAGCACTGCTAGTTGGAACAACTTCTACCCACTTAGTGACATAATCAACAGCAACCAAAATATGTGTGTACCCATTAGAGGATGGAAAAGGTCCCATATAATCAAAGCCCCAAACATCAAACGGTTCAATAACAAGTGAATAATTCATAGGCATTTCCTGACGTCTACCAATATTACCAATTCTTTGACATTCATCACAATATAAAACAAACTTACGGGCATCCTTAAAAAGGGTAGGCCAATAAAAGCCAGATTGTAATACCTTGTGTGCAGTCCTATCTCCCGCGTGATGCCCTTCGTAAGCTTCGGAGTGACATTTTCGTAGGATTTGTTCCTGTTCATGCTCAGGTACACAACATCTAATAATACCATCTACTCCTTCTTTATAAAGATGTGGGTCATCCCAAAAGAAATGTCTTAAATTATAGAAGAATTTTTTCTTTTGTTGGTATGTGAAACTAGGTGGTATAAATTTAGCAACAATATAATTAGCATAGTCAGCATACCAAGGAGTATTATGAGAAGCATTTATGACAACTAGTTGTTCATGTGGGAAGCTATCATCAATAGGTAGTGGGTCATCAAGAATATTTTCTAACCTAGACAAGTTATCAGCTACGGGGTTCTCACCTCCTTTCCTATCAGTGATGTGCAAGTCAAATTCTTGTAGTAAAAGAACCCACCTAATTAGTCTAGGTTTAGCATCTTTATTTTCCATAAGATATTTAACAGCAGCATGATCAGTGTGAACAATTACTTTGGAATCTACAATGTACGATCTAAATTTATCACAAGCAAACACAACTGCTAAAAATTCCTTTTCAGTAGTAGCATAATTTCTCTGGGCAATGTCTAGAGTTTTACTAGCATAATGGATAACATTTAATTTCTTATCAACTCTTTGTCCTAGAACAGCACCAACAGCATAATCACTAGCATCACACATAATTTCAGAAGGCAAGTTCTAATCAGGTGGTTGAATAATAGGTCCAGAAGTTAAGGCCTTCTTAAGTGTTTCAAAGGCTTCTACACAATCATCATAAAAAACAAAAGGAACATCCTTTTGAAAAAGATTAGTAAGAGGCCTAGAAATTTTAGAGAAGTCTTTAATAAACCTCCTATAGATACCAGCATGACCAAGGAAACTACGAATACCTTTAATATCTTTAGGACATGGCATTTTCTCAATTGCATCTACTTTAGCTTTATCCACCTCAATACCTCGCTCAGAAATTTTATGCCCCAAGACAATGCCTTCGTTAACCATAAAGTGGCACTTCTCGCAATTCAAGATAAGATTAGTTTGTTCACATCTCTGCAAAACTCGATCAAGGTTGCTTGAGCAATCATCAAAAGAAGTTCCATAAATGAAGAAATCATCCATGAAAACCTCAACAATCTTTTCACAAAAGTCAGAGAATATAGCAGTCATACATCTTTGAAAGGCAGTAGGTGCATTACATAAACCAAAAGGCATATGTTGATAAGCATATGTTCCAAAAGGGCAAGTAAAGGTGGTTTCTGTTGATCAGGTTGTGATATAGGTATTTGAGAGAAGCCAGAATATCCATCAAGAAAGCAAAAGTGTGTGTGCTTAGATAATCTTTCTAACATTTGATCAATGAAAGGCAAAGGGTAATGATCTTTTCTAGTAGCTTTATTTAATTTTCTAAAATCAATTACCATTCTATAGCCAGTCACTATTCTTTGTGGGATAAGTTCATTTTTGTCATTAGGAACAACAGTAATACCTCCTTTCTTAGGAACACAATGAACAAGACTTACCCATCTACTATCAGCTATGGGATAAATTATACCTGCTTCTAGAAGCTTTAGTATTTCAGTTCTTACCACTTCTTTCATCTTAAGATTCAATCATCGTTGATGATCAACAACAGGTTTAGCATCCGGTTCCATATTAATCTTATGCTGATAGAGAGTGGGACTAATGCCCTTAAGATCATCAAGTGTATATCCAATAGCAGCACGGTGCTTCCTCAAAAAATTTAATAATCTCTTTTCTTCATGTTCTCTAAGGTTAGCACCAAAAATAACAGGATATATCTTTTTCTCATCAAGATAAGCATATTTCAAAGTGTCAGGCAATTGCCTCAATTCAAACACAAGATCACCTTTAGGTGGAGGAGGACCTCATAGAGTTTCAACAGGCAAATTGTGTTTAAGGATAGATTATTGTTCAAAGAATATTTTATCTATTTCATTTTTTTCATGCAAGTGCATATAATTTTCATGGTCTAACAAATATTGTTCTAGTGGATCAGTAGGAGGCATGGCAATAGAAGCAAGACCAATTGTTTCATCCTTACTAGGTAATTCTCTATCACGAGGATGTCTACGAAACTTAGGGAAATTAAACTCATGAGACACATCACCGAAATTGACACTGACAGTTTCTTTATGGCAATCTATCTTAGCATTGACAGTGTTCAAGAAAGGTCTACCAAATATTATGGGACAAAAATCATCTTGTGGAGAACCAAGAACTAGAAAATCAGTGGGGTATTTTATATTCCCACACAAGACTTCAACATCTCTAACAATCCCAAGTGGTGTGATGGTGTCCCTATTTGCAAGTTTAATAGTGATATCAATATCCTCTATTTCAGCAGGTGCTATATCATTCATGATTTCTTGATATAAGGTAAAAGGAATAGCACTCACACTAGCACCCAAATCACACAAACCATGATAGCAATGATCTCCAATTTTAACTGAGACGACAGGCATGCCAACAACAGGCTTGTTCTTATCTTTAGTATCAGGTTTGGCAATTCTAGCAGCTTCATCATAGAAATAAATAACATGTCCATCTATATTATCGACCAAGTGATCTTTAACTATAGCAATACTAGGTTCTACTTTAATTTGTTCAGAGGGTCTAGGTGTTTTAATATTATTTCTGTTAACCATGGTTCAGACTTTAGCATGTTCCTTTATCCTAACAGGGAAAGGTGATTTTTCAATATAAGTAGTAGGCACAACTGGATCAACATTGTAAATGATAGTTTTATCTTTGACTATAACTGGTTCCTCAATCTTTTCTTTAATAGGGGGATGATATTTAAACCACTTCTCCTTAGGGAGATCAACATGAGCAGCAAATGATTCACAAAAATAGGCTACTATCTCAAAGTCAAGTCCATATTTAGTGCTAAACTTATGAAAAGCATCGGTATCCATAAAAGATTTAACACAATCAAACTCAAGCTTTATACCTAACTCTTTACCTTCAGCGAGTTCCCAATCTTCAGAGTTGCATTTAATTCTTTCCAAATGGTCCCACCTGAATTCAATAGTCTTCTTCATAAAAGAACCAGTACAAGAAGTATCGAGCATGGATTGATCATCACGAGAAAGCTGAGCATAAAAATTCTGTATAATAATTTCTCTTGAGAGCTCATGATTGGGGCATGAATATAACATTGATTTAAGCCTCCCCCAAGCTAGATCAATACTTTCTCCTTCATGAGGCCAAAAATTATATATATAATTCCGATCACGATGAACTAGATGCATTAGACAAAACTGTTGGTGAAATTCCAATTTCAATCGATTCCAATTCCAAGCTCCAATATCATCACATAGCCTATACTATGTCAATGCTTTTCCCCCAAAGATAAAGGGAAAACCTTCTTCTTGACTTCATCTCCGGGTAAACTTGCAAGCTTAAATAATCCACAAACTCCATCCACATAGATTAGGTGCATATCAGGATGTAGTGTTCCATCTCCTGCATAAGGATTAGCTAGCAGTTTCTCTATCATACCCGAAGGAATTTAATAACAAATATTTTCAGTAGGTGCAGTAGGTTGAGGGGCAACTCTTTGTGTTTCCGGTCGAGGTGAAGATACCCCGAACAAACCCCTCAAAGGATTGTTTTCCATAGTAACAAGTAACAGTAAATTTCAGCACGTTATATAAATTTTTCCATACCGATTTCCACTTACCAAGAGCGCTTCACTCCCCGGCAACGGCGCCAGAAAAGAGTCTTGATGACCCACAAGTATAGGGGATCAATCATAGTCCTTTCGATAAGTAAGAGTGTCGAACCCAAAGAGGAGCAGAAGGAAATGACAAGCGGTTTTCAGCAAGGTAATTTCTGCAAGCATTGAAATTGTCGGTAACAAGTAGTTTGATAACAAGATAATTTATAATGAGCAAGTAACGGTAACGGTAACAAAAGTGCAGCAAGGTATCCCAATCCTTTTTGTAGCAAAGGACATGCCAAAACAAAATCTTATAGTAAGTAAAGCGTTCTTGAGGGTACACGGGAATTTCATCTAGTCACTTTCATCATGTTGGTTTGATTCGCGTTCGCTACTTTGATAATTTGACATGTGAGTGGACCAGTGCTTGGGTGCTGTTCTTACTTGAACAAGCCTCCCACTTATGATTAACCCCCCTCGCAAGCATCTGCAACTACGAAAGAAGAATTAAGATAAAATCTAACCATAGCATTAAACGTATGGATCCAAATCAGCCCCTTACGGAATAGCGCATAAACTAGGATTTAAGCTTCTGCCACTCTAGCAACCCATCATCTAATAACTACTCCACAATGCATTCCCTTAGGCCCAAAGATGGTGAAGTGTCATGTAGTCGACATTCACATAGCACCACTAAGGGAACCACAACATACATATCATCAAAATATCGAACGAATATCAAATTTACATGATTACTTGCAACATGAGTTCTCCCGTGTCCTCAAGAACAAAAGTAACTACTCGCACAACATATTCATGCTCAAGATCAAAGGAGTAATAAATATCATAATGGATCTGAACATATAATCTTCTACCAAATAAATTGTCTAGCATCAACTACAAGATGTAATCAACACTACTAGTCACCCACAGGTACCAATATGAGGTTCCGGTACAAAGATTGAACACAAGAGATGAACTAGGGTTTTGATATGAGATGGTGTTGTTGAAGATGTTTATGAATACGGGCCTCCCAAAGATGAGAGGGTTGTTGGTGATGACGATGGCTTCAATTTCCCCCTCCCGGAGGGAAGCTCCCCCGGCGGAATCGCTCCGCCGGAGGGCAAAAGTGCTCCTACCCAAGTTCCACCTCGAGATGATGACGCTTCATCTCGAAAGTCCTCCCTTTATTATTTTCTAGGTCAAAAGACCTTATGTACCAGAAGATGGGCATCGGAGGTGGGCCTGGGCCCCCACGGCGCGCCTTGGTGCCTAGTGGGCACCTGGGTGGCCCCCTCTGGTATTTCTTTTCTCCAATATTTTTTATATATTCCAAAATAATTCTCCGTAAAATTTTAGCTCATTTGGAGATGTGCAGAATAGGTATCTCTGACATAGCTTTTTCAGGTCCAGAATTCCAGCTGCCGGTATTCTCCCTCTTTGTGTAAACCTTGCATATTATGATAGAAAAGGCATTAGAATTACTCTGCAAAGTGTTATAATGAATAAAAACACTATAAATAACAGTAGGAAAACATGATGCAAAATGGACGTATCACTCCAACACCCCTAGCTTATTGTTAAAGCTAGATATTGCAAAGGCTTTTGATTCCGTCAATTGGGGCCACATCCTAGAGCTGCTTTGGTTTTAGGTTTTGGGCCGCGTTGACGGGAGTGGATTTTCATGATGTGGTCTTCCTCTTCTTCTCGTGTGATCCTCAACGGTGAGACCGGAGATCGGTTTTGGCATCGGAAAGGACTTAGACAGGGAGACCCGCTCTCTCCAATGCTATTCTTCATCGTGATTGATCCTCTACAGTGCCTCTTCGATCAGGCAACTGATGTCGGTATTCTGTCTCTAATCAGGTCCTATACAGCAAAGCTACGAGTATCCCTATATACCGATGATGCAACAGTTTTCATCAGGCTGGTGCAATAGGAGTTGGTTGTCATCCACTAATCCCTATCCCCGACGGTTTCTGGGTCGTGTGGGAAGGACCCCTCTATCGCACACACACGCAAGGCGACGGTTTAAAATGCTGTTGTGGAAAGGTGTTAAAAACCGTTTGTATAGCAGCTCGTTGTACCAGTGAAAGATGAGAAGATGACATGATTAAATTCATCCTTAATTATATCACTAAAGAATATGACATCAGTACCCAAACAAATAAACATTAAAGCATATGATCGACACACTTATGACATAATCCTTTATAGAGCAAAAGAGTCATTGTATTGCCGTTGACCTGGTTTGGGAAACATCATTCGGATAAAACCATACTTTGATTATATGAAAAATGATACCATCCATTTCTTCACTAGCTCAGTACAAATAGCAACACCAAAAAAAGAGTGGAAGGAGAAAAGTTCATTTCTTCAGCAGCTAAGAACACATTTTTCTTTGTTGGATGCACCTATCTGAGTTGAAAGAAGATAAAATAATTTAGTTTGCTTAAGAATTTTTTTATGAACGAAAGCCAAGCATGCCAACAATAAGCATTCTATGATTTTTGTATCAATGACATAATGGATCGGAAACGATTTTTTCCTTGATGAAGTAAAAACACTATGGTTCCTCTACAATTACACAATGGACGGCTAATGGATGGGAGATGATCTTTTTACCCAAGAATACCTTACGGCCTATTTAGTTACCTACGTCACCCTGTACTTGCCTAGTGGGTGCAAGAAAAGCGTGTTCGGTACTGACGTGGCTTGAGACTATGTCGGTATTTCCCCAAAGAGGAAGGGATGATGCAGCACAGCTACGATAAGTATTTCCCTCAGTTATGAAACCAAGGTTATCAATCCAGTAGGAGAATGAAGCAACACTATGTAAATGGTACCTGCACACAAAGAACAAATACTTGCAACCCGACGCGTAAGAGGGGTTGTCAATCCCTCCTCGGTAAAAAGATAGATTAAATTGTATGAGATTGGATAAATAGATCTAGCAAGAACACAAAATAAAATAAGTAAAGAAAAAGTGCAACAAGGTATTTTTGGGTTTTTGGAATAATAGATCTGAAAACAATATGATAAAAGATAGACCCGGGGGCCGTAGATTTCACTAGTGGCTTCTCTCAAGAAAATAGCATACGGTGGGTAAACAAATTACTGTTGGGCAATTGATAGAAGAGCAAATAATTATGATGATATCCAAGGCAATGATCATGTATATAGGCATCACATCCAAGATTAGTAGACCGACTCCTGCCTCCATCTACTACTATCACTCCACACATCGACCGCTATCCAGCATGTGTAACACCCCCGGTGGTTAAATACAGTAATCACCCTTTTGATTATGCCATGTCATCATGTTTAACAGTACATGATCATCATTAACATCATATTGCATTTCAACTCCTAAGTCAAAATTCAAATTTAAATAAAAGTGGAAAATAAAAGTTGTCCAAACCTGAAAACTAAAATGTGCCTCATGTTGCAAATATTCCCAAAGCATTTATAAAAATGATTGTAACATTTAATGGAGTTGGAAAAGGACTCAAACATCAAGGAACAGCCGCAAGACAGCACTATTTAATCCTTCTCAAATTAAATAAAATCCAAACAAAAAGATATGGACGCCAAACTAATTTCTAGCAGTGACTAATTTTGCACTGTTAATATTTGGACCAGTCTCATATTTTACAAAAGTCCAGAAGTAGCCTAGACATTTTTGCAAAACAGAGAAATGAATAAAGAAAAAGAAAAACAAAAGAAAACAAAAAGGAAAGAACCCCCTCCCACGGGCCTCGGCCCAGCAGGCCGTCCAGGCCGCCAGGCCGGCCCACCCCGCTCCCTCTTATTCCCCACTCCCCCGCTAGCGCAAACCCTAGCCCACCCGCACTCTCCCTCGTCACCCTCGTTTCCCACTCCCCCCCCGATCCAGGAGGGATCGGGCGCGGCTCCGGCGCTCCGTGCGCCCCGTCGCCGGGCGACGGGCCTCACCGCGGCCTCACCCTCGGCCACCACGCCGGCCGCCACCCCTGCTCGCCGCCCCGGCCAACCCCGCGCCCGACGCCACGCCCGTCGCTCACCAAGGCCACCGCTGCCCGTGGCCAGCCTCGACCCACCCCCCTTGTGAGCTCACCTCGCCCGGGCCGGACCCCTCTCCCCCCCGCACCCCCATAGCCCACCACCGCGCGCCCCACGCCCAGCCCCGTGCCCGCCGCGCCCGAGCCGCGCCTCGCCCGCACGCGGCCTCGCCGCTGCCGGTCGTGCTCGTCGCCTATGCCGCTTGCGCGTGCTGCTGCTGCTCCACCTACTGCTGCCGCTCGCCGCAGCTGCCCCGCACGCGCGCCCGCATCGCCCCGCTCGCTGCTCGCCTCGCCGCCGCCTGCAGCTGCTGGTGCCTCGTGCCGCCACCGTCGCTGCCCACTACGCAACTGCCGGCCCCCTCCTGCGCCGATCCCTGCACCCCCGCGGCCGCCCTCGCACGCACCGGCACCCAGCCGCGCCCGCTCGGCCATCGCCCAGGTCGGGCGCCCGCTCGTCCGCGCCGTTTGGCGCTGCCCAGCGCCCGGTTGGCCCCTGGCCACTGACCGTGGGGCCCACGCCCCAGTAAACAAAAAAAAAGAATTAAAAAAAATGTAATAAAATAAAAATAAATAAATAGGTTTAATAAAATAGATAATTAGTTAATTAATAATTAATTAATTAATTAAGTTAATTAACTCTGATTAGGTTAATCTAATTAACTAGTTAGTTTAATTAATCAGTAATTAATTAGCTAAACCCTAATTAAACCTAACAGAGTATGACAGGTGGGACCCACTGGTCCTGACGTCATGCTGACGTCAGCAGACACTGTTTCGGATAATGTTGATTTAATAAATTAAATAAATTCCAGAAATCAATAAAAACTTTAGAAAATTGTATCTTTTAATCCGTAACTCCGATCGAAAAACTTTGTACATGAAAGTCGCTCAGAACAACAAGACGAATCCGAATACGTGGTCCGTTCGTCCGTCACGCGTCCCTAACTATCCGAACATGCAACCGTCCCTCTCCGGTCATCTGTCTGACAAATGTCCGGAACCGGGAAAACATTCTCGGATGGATTCCTCCTTCCTCGGTGACGTGCAACCATACGTTAGGACACACCCGGCACTGCATATTGTCATGCCGTACTTTGCGTTGCTCATGTTTGCTCTATATTTATACTGTTTCCTCCCCCTCTTCTCTCTCGGTAGACCCTGACACCGACGTCGTCCCCGAGACCGACGCAACTCAGGAGCCCGACGTCACCGTTGACGACCTTGCCCTTGCCGCCGAGCAACCAGGCAAGCCTCCCTTTTGATCATCCCGATATCGCCCATTCTATTTCTCATGCTTGCATTAGAATTGCTGCTGCTACTGCTTTACCTATTCTGATGCATAGCCTGTTTATTGTAACGTGCTGTTGATAATTACCTGCATATCCTAAACTGCTTAGTATAGGCTGGGTAGAGACCTATCAGTGACCCCACTTATCCCGACTGCCGCGCTGGATCGTCAGAAGACCCGATCAACGGGATTTGAAGACCAGGACCCGACACCGCACATCACCCCCCTTAGTTGTAACGACACTGCAGCGTTACTATCGAGTGCCGAGGGTGAAACCTCTTATAGCACTTCTGATGTTAACTCTGTAGAGTAGCTATTCGGTCGTGGTCATCGAGGGTGATTCCTCCTTCACCACTTCCGGTAACGACGCTGTCGTGCAACACATTCCAGTAGAACAGGAAAGAAAAGACCGGGGCCAAAACAGCACTATTAAAATCCTTCTCAAAAAATTAAAAAAATCCAAACAAAAGATATGGACGCCAAACTAATTTCTAGCAGTGACTAATTTTGCACTGTTAATATTTGGACCATCTCATATTTTACAAAAGTCCAGAAGTAGCCTAGACATTTTTGCAAAACGAGAAATGAATAAAGAAAAAGAAAAACAAAGAAACAAAAAGGAAAGAACCCCCTCCCACGGCCTCGGCCCAGCAGGCCGTCCAGGCCGCCAGGCCGGCCCACCCCGCTCCCTCTTATTCCCCCCCCCCCGCTAGCGCAAACCCTAGCCCACCCCGCACTCTCCCCTCGCTCACCCCTCGTTCCCCACTCCCCCCCCCCCCCCGATCCGGAGGATCGGCGCGTCCGCGCTCCCGTCGCGCCCCGTCGCCGCGACGCGGGCCTCACCGCCGGCCTCCACCGCCTCGGCCACCACGCCGGCCGCCACCCCTGCTCCCGCCCGGCCAACCCCGCCGCCCGACGCCACCGCCTCCCTCCACCACGGCCACCGCTCCCCCCGTCGGCCAGCCTCGACCCACCCCCCTTGTGAGCTCACCTCCGGCCACGGCCGGACCCCTCTCCCCCCCGCACCCCCTACCCCACCACCGCGCGCCCCACGCCCAGCCCCGTGCCCGCCGCGCCGAGCCGCGCTCGCCCGCACGCGCGCGCCGCTCCGGTCTGGCTCGTCGCCTATGCCGCTTGCGCGTGCTGCTGCTGCTCTCCACCTACTGCTGCCGCTCGCCCAGCTTCCCCGCACTCGCTCGCCGCACTCCCCCGCCTCTCCTCTCCCTCTCCGCCTCACTCCCCAGCTTCCTCGCCCGCACTCCTTCCCCCTCCTCCCCTCCTCCCCCCCTCGCCTGCTCCCTCCGCCCCCTCTCCGGTCCCTCGGGTCGGCCCCCTTCACCCTCCTCTCCCCTCTCTTCCTCTCGCCCGCGTTCCCGGCGATCCTCTCCTGGCCTGCGCCGTTGGCGCTGCCCAGCGCCCGTTGGCCCCTGGCCACTGACCGTGGGGCCCACGCCCCAGTAAACAAAAAAAAAATTAAAAAAATGTAATAAAATAAATAAATAAATAGTTTAATAAAATAGATAATTAGTTTAATTAATAATTATTAATTAATTAAGTTAATTAACTCTGATTAGGTTAATCTAATTAACTAGTTAGTTAATTATCAGTAATTAATTAGCTAAACCCTAATTAAACCTAACAGAGTATGACAGGTGGACCCACTGGTCCTGACGTCATGCTGACGTCAGCAGACACTGTTTCGGATAATGTTGATTTAATAAATTAAATAAATTCCAGAAATCAATAAAAACTTTAGAAAATTGTATCTTTTAACCGTAACTCTCGATCGAAAAACTTTGTACATGAAAGTCGCTCAGAACAACAAGACGAATCCGAATACGTGTCCGTTCGTCCTCACGCGTCCCTAACTATCCGAACATGCAACCGTCCCTCTCCGTTCATCTGTCTGACAAATGTCCGGACCGGGAAAACATTCCGGATGGATTCCTCCTTCCTCGGTGACGTGCAACCATACGTTAGGACACACCCGGCACTGCATATTGTCATGCCGTACTTTGCGTTGCTCAGTTTGCTCTATATTTAAACTTTTTCCTCCCCCTCTCTCTCCTCGGTAGACCCTGACACCGCCGTCGTCCCCGAGACCGACGCAACTCAGGAGCCCGACGCACCGTTGACGACCTTGCCCTTGCCGCCGAGCAACCAGGCAAGCCTCCCTTTTGATCATCCCGATATCGCCCATTCTATTTCTCATGCTTGCATTAGAATGCTGCTGCTACTCTGCTTACCTATTCTGATGCATAGCCTGTTTATTGTAACGTGCTGTTGATAATTACCTGCATATCCTAAACTGCTTAGTATAGGCTGGGTAGAGACCTATCAGTGACCCCACTTATCCCGACTGCCGCGCTGGATCGTCAGAAGACCCGATCAACGGGATTTGAAGACCAGGACCCGACACCGCACATCACCCCCCTTAGTTGTAACGACACTACAGCGTTACTATCGAGTGCCGAGGGTGAAACATCTTATAGCACTTCTGATGTTAACTCTGTAGAGTAGCTATTCGGTCGTGGTCATCGAGGGTGATTCCTCCTTCACCACTTCCGGTAACGACGCTGTCGTGCAACACATCAAGTGTGAACCAGGGGAATCCGAGGTATCACCCTCGTTGGATTCCTACTCGATGTATCTGTCAAGGTGAACTCGGAGGAATCACCCTCGATGGGTTCACACTTGATGTGTTGCACGACAGCGTCGTTACCGGAAGTGGTGAAGGAGGAATCACCCTCGATGACCACGACCGAATAGCTACTCTACAGAGTTAACATCAGAAGTGCTATAAGATGTTTCACCCTCGGCACTCGATAGTAACGCTGTAGTGTCGTTACAACTAAGGGGGGTGATGTGCGGTGTCGGGTCCTGGTCGCGATTTCCACTTACCGAGCGCTTCACACCCCGCACGGCCCAGAAAAGATTCTTGATGACCCACAATAGAGGGGATCAATCATAGTCCTTTCATAATAAGAGTGTTCGAACCCAAGAAGCAGAAGGAAATGACAAGCGGTTTTCAGCAAGGGTAATTTCTGCAAGCATTGAAATTGTCGGTAACATAGTTTGATAAAGATATTTATAATGAGCAGTAACGGTAACGGTAACAAAAGTGCAGCAGGTATCCCATCTTTTTGTAGCAAAGGACATGCCAAACAAATCTTAGTAAGTAAGCGTTTGAGGGTACACGGGAATTTCACTTCTAGTCCTTTCATCATGTTTGGTTTGATTCGCGTTCGCTACTTTGTAATTTGACATGTGAGTGGACCAGTGCTGGGTGCTGTTCTTACTTGACAAAGCCTCCCACTTATGATTAACCCCCCTCGCAAGCATCTGCAACTACGAAAAAAAGAATTAAGATAATTCTAACCATGCATTAAACGTATGACCAAATCAGCCCCTTACGGAATAGCGCATAAACTAGGTTTAGCTTCTCCACACTCGCAACCCATCATCTAATAACTACTCCACAATGCATTCCCTTAGCCCCAAGATGGTGAAGTGTCATGTAGTCACATTCACATGCACCACTAAGGGAACCACAACATACATCATCAAAATATCGAACGAATATCAATATTACATGATTACTTGCAACATGAGTTCTCCCGTTCCTCAAGAACAAGTAACTACTCGCCACACATTCATGCTCAAGATCAAAGGAGTAATAAATATCATAATGGATCTGAACATATATCTTCTACCAAATAATTGTCTAGCATCAACTACAAGATGTAATACCACTACTAGTCACCCACAGGTACCAATATATGTTCCGGTACAAAGATTGCACACAAAGATGAACTAGGGTTTTGATATGAGTGGTGTTGTTGTTAAGATGTTTATGAATACACGGGCCTCCAAGATGAGAGGTTGTTGGTGATGACGATGCTTCAATTTCCCCCTCCGAGGGAACTCCCCCGGCGGAATCGCTCCGCCGGAGGGCAAATGCTCCTACCCAAGTTCCACCTCGAGATGATGACGCTTCATCTCGAAAGTCCTCCCTTTATTATTTTCTAGTCAAAGACCTTATGTACCAGAAGATGGGCATCGGAGTGGGCCTGGGCCCCCACGGCGCGCCTTGGTGCCTAGTGGGCACCTGGTGGCCCCCTCTGGTATTTCTTTTCTCCAATATTTTTTATATCCAAATAATTCTCCGTAAATTTAATCTCATTTGGAGATGTGCAGAATAGGTATCTTCGTCACTAGCTTTTTCAGGTCCAGAATTCCAGCTGCCGGTATTCTCCCTCTTTGTGTAAACCTTCATATTATGATAAAAGGCATTAGAATTACTCTGCAAAGTGTTATAATGAATAAAACACTATAATAACAGTAGGAAACATGATGCAAAATGCGTATCACTCCAACACCCCTAGCTTATTGTTAAAGCTAGATATTGCAAAGGCTTTTGATTCCGTCATTGGGCCACATCCTAGAGCTGCTTTGGTTTTGGTTTTGGGCCGCGTTGACGGAGTGGATTTTCATGATGTGGTCTTCCTCTTCTTCTCTTGTGATCCTCAACGGTGAGCCGAGATGCTGTTTTGGCATCGAAAGGACTTAGACAGGGAGACCCCTCTCTCCATGTCTATTCTTCATCGTGATTGATCCTCTACAGTCCTCTTCATCAGGCAACTGATGTCGGTATTCTGTCTCTAATCAGGTCCTATACACAACCTACGAGTATCCCTATATACCGATGATGCAACAGTTTTCATCAGGCTGGTGCAATAGGAGTTGGTTGTCATCCACTAATCCCTATCCCGACGGTTTCTGGGTCGTGTGGGAAGGACCCCTCTATCGCACACACACACGCAAGGCGACGGTTTAATAAATGCTGTTGTGGAAGGTGTTAAAAACCGTTTGTATAGCAGCTCGTTGTACCAGTGAAGATAGAAGTGACATATTAAATTCATCCTTATATTATATCACTAAAGAATATGACATCAGTACCCAAACAAATAACATTAAAGCATATGATCGACAACTTATACATAATCCTTTATAGAGCAAAAGAGCATTGTATTGCCGTTGACCTGGTTTGGGAAACATCATTCGATAAAACATACTTTGATTATATGAAAAATGATACATCCATCTCTACTCTAAGCTCAGTACAAATAGCAACACCAAAAAAAAGAGTGGAAGGAGAAAGTTCATTTCTTCAGCAGCTAAGAACACATTTTTTCTTTGTGATGCACCTACTGAGTTTGAAAGAAGATAAAATATTTAGTTTCTTAAGAATTTTTTTATGAACGAAAGCCAAGCATGCCAACAATAAGCATTCTATGATTTTTGTATCAATGACATAATGGATCGGAAACGATTTTTCCTTGATGAAGTAAAAACACTATGGTTCTCTACAATTACACAATGGACGGCTAATGGATGGGAGATGATCTTTTTACCCAAGAATACCTTACGGCCTATTTAGTTACCTACGTCACCTGTACTTCCTAGTGGGTGCAGAAAAAGCGTGTTCGGTACTAGCGTGGCTTGAGACTATGTCGGTATTTCCCCAAAGAGGAAGGGATGATGCAGCACGCTACGATAAGTATTTCCCTCAGTTATGAAACCAAGGTTATCAATCCAGTAGGAGAATGAAGCAACACTATGTAAATGGTACCTGCACACAAAGAACAAATACTTGCAACCCGACGCGTAGAGGGGTTGTCAATCCCTCCTCGGTAAAAAATAGATTAAATTGTATGAGATTGGATAAATAGATCTAGCAAAACACAAAATAAAATAAGTAAGAAAAAGTGCAACAAGGTATTTTGGGTTTTTGGAATAATAGATCTGAAAACAATATGATAAAAGATAGCCCCGGGGCCGTAGATTTCACTAGTGGCTTCTCTCAAGAAATAGCATACGGTGGGTAAACAAATTACTGTTGGCAATTGATAGAAAGCAAATAATTATGATGTACCAAGGCAATGATCATGTATATAGGCATCACATCCAAGATTAGTAACCGACTCCTGCCTCCATCTACTACTATCACCCACACATCGACCGCTATCCAGCATGTGTAACACCCCCGTGGTTAAATACATAATCACCCTTTGTATTATGCCATGTCTCATGTTTAACAGCATGACATATCATTACATCATATTGCATTTCAACTCCTAAGTTCAAATTCAAATTTAAATAAAGTGGAAATAAAAGTTGTCCAACCTGAAAACTAAAATGTGCCTCATGTTGCAAATATTCCCAAAGCATTTAATAAAATGATTGTAACATTTAATGGAGTTGGAAAAGGCCTCAAACATCAAGGAACAGCCGCAAGACAGCACTATTTATCCTTCTCAATTAATAAAAATCCAAACAAAAAGATATGGACGCCAAACTAATTCTAGCAGTGACAATTTTGCACTGTTAATATTTGGACCAGTCTCATATTTTACAAAAGTCCAGAAGTGCCTAGACATTTTTGCAAAACAGAGAAATGAATAAAGAAAAAGAAAAACAAAAGAAACAAAAAGGAAAGAACCCCCTCCCACGGGCCTCGGCCCAGCAGGCCGTCCAGGCCGCCAGGCCGGCCCACCCCGCTCCCTCTTATTCCCCCCCCCCCCCCGCTAGCGCAAACCCTAGCCCACCCCCGACTCTCCCCTCGCTCACCCCTCGTTCCCCACTCCCCCCCCCCCGATCCAGGAGGATCGGGCGCGGCTCCGGCGCTCCCTCGCGCCCCGTCGCCGGCGCGCGGGCCTCACCGCCGCCTCCACCGCCTCGGCCACCACGCGCCGCCACCCCTGCTCGCCCCCCCCCAACCCCGCCGCCCGACGCCACCGCCCGTCGCCTCCACCAACGCCCACCGCTGCCCCGTCGGCCAGCCTCGACCCACCCCCCTTTGTGAGCTCACCTCCGCCACGGCCGACCCCTCTCCCCCCCCCCACCCCCATAGCCCACCACCGCGCGCCCCACGCCCAGCCCCGTGCCCGCCGGCCCGAGCCGCGCCTCGCCCGCACGCGGCCTCGCCGCTGCCGGTCGTGCTCGTCGCCTATGCCGCTTGCGCGTCTGCTGCTCTCCCCACCTACTCTGCCGCTCGCCGCAGCTGCCCCGCACCGCGCCACCATCGCCCCGCTCGCTGCTCCCTCTCCGCCTCCTCACTCGCGCCTGGATTGCCCCTCTTCGCGCCACCGTCGCTGCCCACTACGCAACTGCCGCCCCCCCTCCTGCGCGCGATCCCTGCACCCCCGCGGCCCCCCTCTCGCACGCACCCACCCACCGCGCCCGCTCGGCCAGCGCCAGTCGCGCCTCTCTCGTCCCCCGTTTGGCTCTGCCCAGCGCCCGTTGGCCCCTGGCCACTGACCGTGGGGCCCACGCCCCAGTAAACAAAAAAAAATTAAAAAAATGTAATAAATAAAATAAAAATAAATGTTTAATAAATAGATAATTAGTTAATTATAATTAATTAATTATTTTAATTAACTCTGATTAGGTTAATCTAATTAACTATTAGTTTAATTATCAGTAATTAATTAGCTAAACCCTATTAAACCTAACAGAGTTGACAGGTGGGACCCACTGTCCTGACGTCATGCTGACGTCAGCAGACACTGTTTCGGATAATGTTGATTTAATAAATTAAATAAATTCCGAAATCAATAAAAACTTTAGAAAATTGTATCTTTTAATCCGTAACTCCGTCGAAAAACTTTGTACATGAAAGTCGCTCAGAACAACAAGCGAATCCGAATACGTGGTCCGTTCGTCCTTCACCGTCCCTAACTATCCGAACATGCAACCGTCCCTCTCCGGTCATCTGTCTACAAATGTCCGGAACCGGGAAAACATTCTCGGATGGATTCCTCCTTCCTCGTGACGTCAACCATACGTTAGGACACACCGGCACTGCATATTGTCATGCCGTACTTTGCTTTGCTCATTTTTGCTCATATTTATACTGTTTTCCTCCCCCCCTCTTCTCTCTCTGGTAGACCCTGACACCGACCGTCCCGAGACCGACGCAACTCAGGAGCCCGACTTCACCGTTGACGACCTTGCCCTTGCCGCCGAGCAACCAGGCAAGCCTCCCTTTTGATCATCCCGATTCGCCCATTCTATTTCTCTCTATTTGCATTAGAATTGCTGCTGCTACTGCTTTAACTATTCTGAGGCATAGCCTGTTTATTGTAACGTGCTGTTGATAATTACCTGCATATCCTAAACTGCTTAGTATAGGCTGGGTAGAGACCTATCAGGACCCCACTTATCCCGACTGCCGCGCTGGATCGTCAGAAGACCCGATCAACGGGATTTGAAG